>JAJJWX010000717.1:0-739014 GCA_023529315.1 Papaver bracteatum
TTCTATTGTCGAGCGAGATGGACCAGTTTACAAGGGAAGCTCGGATGTGAAATGAAGAGGCAAACTTAGCGCAGGGAATATAATTTGGCTTGGTTCGAAATGGAACTGGAGTTGGAATGTCAGGGAACAAAAGCCGTGTGGTTACTGGTTAGTTGTTTGAAGGAGGTGGCATACTTCAGGGAAATCATGAGGAACTCACTAGTTGTCTTCCCACAGAACTCAGTAGCAAGACCAAGGTATTGGAATATGTAAAATATTTAAGCAGCTCATGTTTCACTCTGTCATGATGTTGGTTCGAAATCATGTTTGTTTCTGATTCCAGTAGATGAAAAGTTGCTGCAACGCTTAAGCAGTTCTTAATTTGAATTGTAAACCCGTTTTTTTTTTCTCTCTTTCATACTAATTAGTGTAATGCATATTCTAGACTGCTGTTTTGGTTTGGATGCATGATCCAGCAGGACGAGATGCAGCAATTTTAAGGAAGGCATTAACTGGGGATATTGTTGATCTCCAAGATGCAGTTGAAGTGATATGTTCTTGCATAGCGAGCCATCTTCAAACGATTGAGCAGTTATACTACTCAAAATTTGGTGGTCATATTGAAATCCAAACAACAGGGATCATCAAAAGGTCATCTCTCTCTCTCTCTCTCTCTCTCTCTCTCTCTCTTACACACACACACATAGACCAATCATACTTAACCACATATACTATTCCTCGTGAGCCTGTAAAATTTGCGGTTGATAGTTCAGATTCTCCTTGTCCAGTCCTAATGATTTGAGAAAACAAAAGGTTGGCAGTTTACATCTTCTAGACACTTCTGCTTCATAGTGGTAACTGGGGAGAATACATTCTGTACACAGTAATAGACATGGTGTGTTGCGAACTTTTATAATGTGTTGCGAACTTTTATCTAGATGGTTAACCAGAAATGTTGATACTGATGTTATGTGACAGGTACACGCAAGTCCAAAAGGAAGAACAAGACCTCTGCAATTCACCATTTGGGGTTGTAATCTAAACAGAAAAAGTGTAATGAGCCCAAACAGACGTAAAGCTATTCATCAGAGAGTTACCATAGGAATTTCTAACACTGCAATTTACCATAGAAAGACTCAAGCAGCAATGATGAGGATGGTTCTAACACTGGCGATGTGAAAGAATCAAGCAGTGGTGATGTGGTGGAGGATCTCCAAGGTAATTCATTTGTATATCCTTTGTACATTCAGTATGAGTAAGACCTGTCTCATTTAGATTACTTGGGTAGTAACTCAAAGATTAAATGGGAATCTAGTAACTCAAAGATTACTTAGGTATGCGAACTACCTTGATTTATTCTCTAAATGAGGATATAGTTCCTCTGATCTCGTTCCAACTTAATTATACCCAGTTTCCCATCTGTAGAGCGTAGATGTATGGATGGGTAAAGGATCAGTGGAGGTAAGATACTCTTTCTTCATCACTTATTATTCTTTGTATTTGGATTCCAATGTTAGAACTAGTTGGAAACTTAGTTAGGTGATGAAACCTTAGAATAAACTACAAATCTGTTTTTCTGACATTTCAAACGTAGGTACTGCTGGGATCATAAACTTAAATCTAACCGTTATAATTGAGTGAATTGGTAATATGTTATCCTAAGATATGTCAGAAATACTAGGTTAAAATATCAGGATAATCAGGTTAGGAAAGGTTCCCGAAACTATTGAATTACAGAGAACTGTATCTACAGAATTTGTACAACGACGCAGAGTTCTTGAACTTAAAATGAGGCACTTAAACTGCATCGAATTGTCTTATTTTTGGATATGAATATCCCATTGTGGTTATGATTCAGCTGTAAAAATTTCAAATAAATCTGATCACTGTAAGTACCCCAAAGAGTGGGATAATATGAACTGAATTTTGTATGACGATTCTGAAAACTCATTCACATTTCTCCTCTTTTCCCCTGCCTTTATCTCATAGTTATGGTGTCAGTACGCGGAATATCATATCATCTTCTCTGCTTATTCATCTTGGCGGTGGAAAGCCTATGTTTCAGTTGTGTTTATGGAGATTATGGCGGTGGTTGGATGGGTGCTCACGCCACGTTTTATGGTGGTGGTGATGCATCAGGCACAATGGGTAAGTTAACTATATGATTCAACACTATATGCAGATTTGGAATGTATGTTGATTTATCTTTTTTGTTGCATGTAGATGAATGCAGGAGGAGCCTGTGGGTATGAAAATTTGAGTAGTCAAGGATATGGAACTAATACAGCAGCACTCAGCACTGCCTTGTTCAACAATGGGTTGAGTTGTGGGTCATGTTACGAGATGAGATTTGAAAATGATCCTAGATGGTGTCACCCTGGGACGATTCTCGTTACAGCAACAAATTTCTGTCCTCTTAATCCTGCTCAGTCGAATGATAATGGTGGTTGGTGCAATACTCCTCTTCAGCACTTTGATTTAGCTGAGCCTGCATTCTTACAAATCGGAACATACCAAGCTGGAATCATCCCTGTCTCATTCAGAAGGTATGCTTGTTGTATAAACTAATCGAAAATGTAAAAATTCCGGCATCTGATTTATCATAATTCTGAAATATTCGTGTACTTTGTCTACAGGGTTTCTTGTATAAAGATGGGAGGCATAAGGTTTACCATAAACGACCACTCTTACTTCAACTTGGTGTTGATCACCAACGTTGGCGGTTCCGGTGATGTTCAATCTGTTTCAATTAAAGGGTCTAATTCAGGATGGCAAACATTAACAAAGTGGTCTTCACAGGTTGAACTTGGCATTTTTTTTTCACAGGTTGAACTTGGCATTTTTCTTCACAGGTTGAACTTGGAATTTTGTTTTCTTCATAGAATCATGTGGTTATTGATCTTGGCATTGAAGTGGAATTTTTATCTTTATTTTTGTTCTTGCCTTCATGTTTTGAAACTTATGGTTGTAAAGCTTGTAATAGGAACATGGGTTAAGCCGTTAAGGTCTTCCAACTTATGTTAGATATTTTTTCAGACTTGGAACTCGCAGTATTTAGTTGAAATTGTAAACTGAATGCACTTTCAATACCAATTCCGTTTTAAAGTCCTATCAATTTAATTTTGTGAAATTCGGTGTTAAAGTGATTATTATAATTTGTGATTCAGTTTTTAGTTTTTGATTCAGTTGAATCATCTTTGGATTCAGCTGAATCAATATTTTTTTTTTGAATTATCGTCAATAAAAACTACTGTGTTTGTCAGTAGGACATTAGTAACTGTGAAAAACAGTAGTTGTTTTAAAGAAATCAACCCTTGCCAGAAACAGTCGTTTTGGAAAAAACTACTTCTAAATTCCAACTGATGGAAACAGTCGTTTTTAGTGTTATTACTTCTTGTCCTGGCAATGGTTTTACTTCCATTTTCCACTAGTGATGTACTGCACAACTGATGTCTGGTCTGGTGATATTTAGATAATTTAAACCCCCTACTAGCTGCCTGTAAAGAGTAGGATTTGGAAGAGCTTTGCCTTCGACGGATTTGAGCTTGAGATTTAATTCAAGTGGTGTGTCAGCAATCCTACAATCAGTTAAGCCAGCACGATGCAAAATTTATGATGCATAATTGACTTGTGAGACGAAAAATCCTTCAGAAGAGTTGTCAACTTCTAGCCCAAGAAAATATCGCAAGAGACCAAGATCTTTCATTTCAAAAAAAGAGTGTAGATAAGATTTAAGAGCTAGAATACCTTCTAAGTCACTTCCTGTTATAATTATATCATCAACATAGAGTAAAAGAAGAATCGTACCCTTACTAGTTGATCGAACAAACACAGCTGAGTCGTAAGGTCTTTGAGTAAAACCATAATTAAGAATTGCAGTTGAAATTTTTTCAAACCAAGCACGAGGAGCTTGTTTCAGGCCATATAAAGCCTTGCACAACTTGTAGACATGATTTGGAGCTTGTACTAAACCAGGAGGTGGTCTCATATAAAATTATTCTTGCAGTTCACCGTGAAGAAACGCATTTTTAACATCCATTTGGTGTAGATTCCATTTGCGAGTAGCAGAAACAGCAAGCAAAATACGAACTATAGTCATTCGTGCAACCGGAACAAAAGTTTCTTCATAATCAATATCATATTATTATGTATAACCCTGTGCAACTATACGAAATTTTTGACGATCTAATGTTCCATCAGATTTAGTCTTTACCTTGTAAACCCATCTACTTCCCACAACAGATTTACCAGGAGGAAGATCAACCATATCCCATGTGACAGCCCTTTGATGAGATGTTAGTTCTTCTCCCATCGAGTCTTGCATGTCTGGCAGTACTGCAGCTTCCCTATAGTTTTTATGTTCATGTTCTTCTAAGATAGTTGTTAACGAACATTGATAGTCAGAGTATTTAGATGGAGGTCGCCGTGTTCGATGAGGTAGTGGAGAAGTTTCAAGTGCAGGATCCCCATGTTGAGTTGTTGTATCAGAATCTTTCATAGAGTGATCAATAGCAGTTTCTGTGGATTCAACATATGGAGATTGAAGAACATTGTTATCAGGGACACTTGGAGGAGTCGAGACAGATAGAGATTCATCATTGAAGGGATCTAAATAAGAAAAGGTTTCTAGAGAAGATGATTTACTACTCGGAAGGGACCAAAAAGGTATCTTTTTCCAGAAGGTAACATGACGAGAAATTCTTAATCTCCTACTTTCTGGATCGTAACATCTATACCCTTTCTGCTATATTCCATAACCGAGAAACACACAGATAGTGTTCTTCTTACCAAGTTTGTTGTGTTCTCTTTCAGAGAGTAAGACAAAACATGTGGATCCAAACACAAGCAGCTCTGATTAATCTGGTTTCTTACTATATAATGGTTCATAGGGAGATATACCACCTATAACAGCAGTAGAAACTCGATTAATAGTGTATACAGCAGTAAGAACAGACTCACCCCAAAAATTAGAGGTAATAGAGGAAGAGAGAAGTTGTGTCCTAGCTGTTTCTATGATATGGCGATTTTTATGTTCTACGACACCATTCTGTTCTGGTGTTTCAATGCAAGATAACTGAAGAAGGGTACCCTCATATTTTAAAAACTCTTTGAGAGGATTGGATATGTATTCACCTCCCTGATCTGCTCTAAATATTTTGATGGATTTTTCGAAATGGGTTTTGATCATGTTGGAAAACTCAGTGTAAATCCTTAAAAACTCTGACCTGGATTTAAAAAGGTACACCCATGTATAACGAGTGTAATCATCAATGAAAATAATATAATACAAGGCTCCCCCTTTTGAAGCAATAGGAGACTTTCCCCAAACATCAGAATGAATGAGATCAAAAGGTGCAGAAGAAAAGGTAGTACTGTTATTAAATGGAAGAGCTGGTTTTTTACCCATCTTACAAGCAATACAGTAAGGCTCTTTGTCTAAAGGAAAAAAACCTAGCAGCCCTTTACTAATCATATAGGAAAGACGAGAAAAGGAAACATTACAAAGCTTAGAGTGCTAAGAAATAAAAGGAGAAACTGTGGACGGTGGAGTAGAAGCTAGAGCAGCAACAAGTTTGTTGTTGAATTTAGGAATAGATAAAGAATCCAGGAGGTAAAGACGACCAACTCTACGGCCTATCCCAATAAGCCTCTCTGTTTTGGGATCCTGTATAACACAACCATGAGATGAAAAGAAGATATTAAAACCCTAGTTACATAATTGACCGATTGAGATAAGATTCATCTTAATTTTGGGAACAAGAAGTACATCTGCTATGTGTATCTTGTTTGAAATTTTAACTTTCCCAATATGACTAGCAATGATTCCTGTCCCGTTTGCTGTATGAATCTTAGGAGTAACAATAGGTTTTATTGTCTCAAATAAAGTTAAATTATATGTCATATGGTTTGATTCTCTTGAATCAAGAAACCATTCAGTAGAAAAGTTACCTGAAGGGACTGAAAAAGCAGTTGCTGTTGTAGGGTTGTTACCAATTGCAAGGGCATGTTTCAGCATTTCTTGAATGTCTGCAAAATTTCTTGTAGTTGCAAAGTTGTTTGATGTAGAGTTTGATGAATCATGTGGTTGTACTAGAACTAGTGCAGCAGTAACATGACCTGGAGAGTAATATGATGGAGCAACAGTGCCAAATCTTCTCTTGTTTCTCATATTTCTTGAAGATGGAGAAGTGCAATTTCCTACAATGTGTCCAAATTCCGTACAGTAGTTGCATTGTGGCGTACCTGCTGAAGGTGTTGAACTTTGCATTGTTAATATTTGGGGGTTGCCTTGAGAAGTATTGTTGTTCACAGGTGATGGAAAATTCTTTACTAGATGTCCATAGTTCTTACAATTATGACACTGTACTTGATAGAGATCACGATAAATTGAAGATGAAATGTTTCTCTGTGAACTGAAGCTTGGATTAGAGTTTGGACGAGAAGAGACTGCAAGAACTGCTGGAATATCTGGTTTGATTCTTTTGCTCGTCTTTTCAGTAATAAGTTCATACAAGGCACTTTCTACAGTTGGTATTATATTTTTATGAAGGATAGAAGCTCTCACAGATTCAAACTCATCTCTTAAAGCCATTAAAAGTTGAACAAGCCGTGATTCTTCCCTGTATTTCTGCCACAATTCTACATCAACGGTCCATTTAGGCTTCATAAGTGCTAATTGATTCCATACAATTGACATTTCAGAGTGAAAATCGGATTGTTTGCCCTCGTTGTTGTTTCAAGCCTCGAATATATTGTTCAAGCTTGTATCTCTGTGCAAAATTGACTTGTGTGTATCTCTTAGCCAGAAAATCCCATGCTTCTTTGGCTTCTTCAAAACCAGTAAGTTGCATACTTATGGATGCAATAACAGTGTTACTTATCCAAGTGATGATCTTGTGATTGTTGATTTCCCAAGTTTCAGAAGGATTTGTTTCAGCATCTTTGTCTTTACCACTAGTGCTAGTTACAGGCTTTGTCTCTTTGCCATCAATATATTTCCACATGCTTTTTCCCTTTAAAAAATTTCTCATGAGAAGGAACCAATGATTATAGTTGGATCAATCGAAATTCATAGTGATGGGTTGAAATTCTTCACGCAACATGATAATAGGGTTTGGGTTTTAAAACAGAAGAAAAGAATAAGATAGATTTCTGGTTTCTTAATCACGGCACTGATTCTGGTTCCTTTTTGGTTAGCAACGAATGTGGATTATTGAATCTTACCTAGCTCTGATACCATGACAGAATTTGTCATGGCATAGAGATCTAAAGGAAGGTTTTCTGTATATTGGATAATTAAAAGAAGGAATACAAACTCGATCACTTATACAGAATTATAGACAACAAATAAGTTAACAAAATACAACACAATAACTACAGGATAACTATAGAATATATGAAAGATATGGGATACCGTAACATGCAATATATGCAAGATACGATTTATATTTTAACAAAGAGCACCTCTTTCTTGACTTCTGAGTTCCCACCAAATCTAATTCAAACTCAACATATCTGCATCAAAAAATATCAAACCAAAATCATCCAGAAAACAATTTTTACTTTAACCGTTTATGCTTGTTTAGGGTTGGAGCGTAAACATATTGAATTTTATTTATTTTGAATTCTCAGTTCTAGATGTTCAATCTCTTCCATGGAGAACGATCGGAGACAGAAAGTGGAAGAAAAAGGAGTGTTGTAG
Organism: Papaver bracteatum; assembly: GCA_023529315.1. NCBI lineage: Eukaryota > Viridiplantae > Streptophyta > Magnoliopsida > Ranunculales > Papaveraceae > Papaver > Papaver bracteatum. Next base: position 7,682 of record JAJJWX010000717.1, read on the forward strand.
TGGAGATTTTGGAAATTGTGTTTTTATTTTTTTACTTTAGGTATTTTAGAAAATAAAATAAAAAATGCAATTATAATGTTATAATAATAGAAAATGAAAACCACTTTGACAAATCCAAACCAATCACAATGGGGGGAATGTGCACCCCGGTATTAAAGGGGTGCACAAATTTGGACTCCGCAGGATTGGAACGAAGATCCTCTACATTCCAAAATCTGGATCTGAAAAAGATTAGGCAAAAAAAATGAGAAAAACTTCGGGCTCCCAAAATCACATATAGAAAAGACCCAAAACCCATGGAGAAAAATCCTTGTTCGGATCTAGTCCGAGGACTAAATCCGTGGTAGATCGGAGGCAACAGGAAAAGAAAACTAAGGTTTTTTTTTTCTTTTCTTCTTCTTCTTCTAGAGGAGAGAGAAATTTTCTGGAGAATTCAACATCCATGTTATGTTAGGATCCTCTTTGGTCTTTCAAAGGTTACTAAATTATAGTTTTATATCTCAATTATATATGACTACGGAGTCTACGGTAGAGTGATATTTGTATACCATATAAAATTCAGGTTGACGGAAATTTCTCTTATATCATCATGGGATTTACTGTGGGGATCATAGATTAGTTTTTCTTTTTATGCGTTTTGCATCAGATGAACGAATTCCGTTTCTAATGTAGTACACACAACCAATAAACTAAGCACCGTTTAGATTTAAAAACTACACAGATGCTGGTAATGTAAATAAGTAAAGAAATTTATTTATTTTTATCAAAAATGTACCCCAAAATTCTCACAACATAATTCTAGAGTCGCCAGAAAGCCCTCTATGAAGAACTGAACTGAACAGAACAATTATGACAAAAGATTGTCAAAGAGATCTGGTGCTGTTACTAACTTCTGTGTTTATCTCACATTACAATAGCAGAAGGACCAGCAATATCTAGAATACCAGAAGAGATGTACTTTGAGATCCTTATGAGAATACCAGTGAAATCATCAATACTTGTATGTAAGTAATGTATGAGGCAGCAGCAAGTGATTCGGTCCGGCCTTTTCATTTGTTGTCTGGTGTAGGATTGTTTTTCACTGTTAATACATTTATGATTCCTAGACTCTCCATCATGCACTACAACAGTCAACAACAATCCAGATACGATAACCAAATAGCTATTCTTTTAAGTTGCAAAAACAAAAACGAAATCAGAATGGAAGGAGAGGCCCGAGCTTTGATTGTTTTTCACTGTTAATACATTTATGATTTCTAGACTCTCCATCATGCACTACAACAGTCAACAACAATCCAGATACGATAACCAAATAGCTATTCTTTTAAGTTGCAAAAACAAAAACAAAAACGAAATAAGAATGGAAGGAGAGGCCCGAGCTTTTTCCTTTTTAGCAAGATAGTTTGGTTGGCTGATAGCCCATGTAGAACTATTATGTGGGCGTCCATACCATCACTGAATGGCGATTAGCATTGCAATCCTAACATCATATATTAAAATTCTTGGAGTTCCCTTGTACAGTGTGGGACTATTGTTAATCTTAAGATTACTTTGGTACAGAGTACTTAAGGGTTTGATTCGCAAGTAACAACCAAAAACTACACAAATTTCTACCTGGAGCAGCATACCCAGTACGACAGGAATGCAAGACAACTGAACAACACACAGATGAGATTCCATTTGCAGCAAAATCCGTAATGCTTAATTCAATGCAGAGTGGGTTAAGACCAGATGATCCCCGAGCAGACCAAATGCAGCAAACCCAAAGTAGGAATGATATAGATCTGGCAGCTACTGAAGCAAGAAAACAACAATAAAACTCAACATGGAGAAACTTTAAAATGTACATAATAATGCCTTAAAAGAGTGAAGCTAGGCCCTCTTAATAGGAATTTGAGTCTTTCAATAGTGGCGTCTTACTACTAAGAGTTATGTGGAGTAACTTAATTGTATACAACACGAAACATTCAAGTGCTAGAGAAGCAAATAATGGTGTTGGTTTAATGTTTGGTCCAACAGAGAGTTATGTGGAAAGCCTAGTTTCTCCTAGCTCCGGTAATTATATAGGCGAAAGATGATGATCAGAAAATGAAGAACACTCCTAAAAAGGCCTAAAAGGGCGAAGGCGCAAAAGGAATATTTTCGATCGTCCATGGTACGTTTTTGTTTTATTCTGCAAGGGAGAAGACAAAAAGTACGAATGAGGTAATGAGTTAATATCCTTAATATTTTGCACTTTGCAGTTCTATGTTTTGTTTTGCGAACCTTTTTTCTGCTAACCTGTTTTATAGCTAGTCCCTTACGTATTTTTATGCCAGTAGATGTGTCCCTTTACTGTATGCTAGTGTCGTGCCAGATAACTACACATATGAGGAACCACTATAATTCCAACCATTCGTTAGAACTTTGCGCTATAATTTATATGCTTGGTTTTGCAGATTTTTGCGAAATAGAAGAATTAGGGGACTTGTGGATGTGGTTTGATGGGAAAGGATTTTCGTTCCTGATTTTGTTGACATATATAGAATGAGAGAGAGGTTGGTAGCGCTTTTTTTCTTTTTTATTGTCTCAGTGAGACTCGACTATATGACCTAAAGGTAACTAAAGAATACGGCCTTTAGAATATGGATAACTGGGCCTGTAGAATAAGGATCCGGCCCGCATAAAAATATAGCACGAATACGTTATTAACCGTTAATTACCGTATTTGATACATGTAAAATAGTCCCACATCCAAATAGTTAAATATGGTAAATCACTTTATAAAGAATTTGTACTGGAGATCTCATCGCCAATGGCAAAGAGCTTGGGTCCGAGAAGCTAGCACCATAGTCCCTGGGGCACTCACCGAGTTGAGAATTAACCAAATTGTTGCTCCCATACACGGTCTAATCTCGGCGCCCATGGTATTTGCCATTGGCAACATTTTTGCATCCAACCACAACTTTCTTTCTTCTTTTTCTTTTAAGTCTCAGCCTCTCAGGATTCTATGTTCTAAAATCTCGTCTGTTCTCGTTTGCAGCTCTTTTGAAAGCAGTTTCAATCCTTCCTCTGTTAAGGATTGTACAGTTTCTAGAGACACCTCACTAGCATCGAGGAAAAGAATGCGAGAGGTACGTCTAAACATCAAACGGAAATAATAGAATTGGACATAGATGCAGAACTTTTAATTAAAACAAGACGACTGAAAAGTTTGGTATAAGAATAAAGAGCAGAACCAGAAACGGTAATGGAGATTCTAAGTGCTTATATAGAGGAGATGACAAAAGAAGATAGATATCTAGTGTTTCTACCCGAAACTGTATATCTAAGTAAAATAAAAAGACATGATTCACAAGAGTAGATTGGTAGGTAATAATAACCTTGCAGATGCTGCCATCTCTTCCTGAGGGAGTAGCCTGAACAACAATTTTGCATCCTGCAGCTGGTGCAAAAGAAACAAAATATATACTCGTCTGGTAAACGAAAATTGAAAGTCGCCGTACAGCACTGTTAACATAAATTAGAAAAATTACCACTGCAAGCATGAGTGCTCTTCAAGGTAAAACTGCAGTTCCCCCAGGAACATAAAGACTCACAGAATTAATGCACACCCTGACCAAATAAAGGATTAAGCTCCATTCTAGAAAAAAAAGCGAAAGGCATATCCATTTAACAATTGACTTTGCAGCTAATTCATGATAGGACTGCGATTTTATACTTTTTAGGATGGTATGGACTTGTAAGGTGAGCTATGGTAACTTAATTATATATGACCTACACAAAACCTCATCGATAAACCAGGCACCATCTAGACTCAAAACCTACACAGGTGCTGGTAATCACTAAAAGAAGAAAATATGAGAATTTTTTCTTAATTGCAGGCCAAAATATGAATAGACAGAGAACTTGGCTGTTTCAGAGACTGACTGTGCGAATATTGGATGCCTTAGCAGCAATGGAGAATCACGAAAAGATTAAGTAAATATCAAAGATAACAAACTATGCAATTAACAAAGAAAGATAGCTCAACTCCAAGTTAAACAATTACAACATATATAAGATCAGCCTAAGGCTTGTATTTACTAGCCAGTCACAGAACGAAACCATTATATATGTATGTACTGACTTCTTCTTCCCCATTGCCGCTTTTCTGCTAACCATCTTTTGTTTGTCCCAAAAGCCGGTTTCATTATTTTCGCATATTCTTCTCCCAAGGCTTTCATTATTTTCACTACCAAGAGTGTATACCTCGACCTAAAGAAATTTGTATTCTTCCAGTAACTGGTACATTCTGACAACTTTGTAGTCATCAGTCATAGGAAGGTAACCAAATCCAAACAACATTAATCCGGTGGCCGAACATTCATGGACACCTGGTCTATGTTGAGGCAGAATAACATACTCTTTGATGATGGGATTATGAATGGTAATAGAACTATAGTGATCAAATATACATACCAAACCATTGGAAGAACCAATAATGACATAGGAATTTAATTTAGGGGTCAAATTCATACTTCTACTATTTAACTCATGAGTAGACTCGCTATAATCAAAATAGTATAACTGTTTGATTCTACAAAGAAAACTAAGCTTACCAGAACCATTAGCAGCAGAGAAGGATGAATCAGATTATGCAAGTGCATCTTTGAGAATAATGGATGATTAGAAATAAGATTATTCCACGGTTTACATACTGATTTGCACTCGAGAACTGATTCATTTGGTAAACGAGTTAATATGTCTAAGGTAATCTCCTCTGGGAGAAAGGTGAAATACTCCATTCAAAAATCTAGGGTTTCAAGAATTCAGAACGAAGAGAGTAAAGTTGGGAAAAAAGTGTTTGGTTCTATTAGAGGTGTAAAATGTGCCGGCCCAGAGACAAAGACAGCATTACTTAAATCACGTGCTTAGCGTGCTATATGCCGTGTTGTCTTTGTCGGAAATTATGACGTGTCTTACGTGCCGTGCTAGAAGGCGTCTTTGTCTTGGTCATGGCCAGGGAAAATAAACGTGCCGTGCCGTGCTGTGCCAGGCACATTTATTTTATATTTTTCCAATATAAATGTTTTTCGAATATTTAGGTACTATATGTGTTATTATGAAAATAAGTCAGCATAACGGTAGTAAAATGTCAATAATTGGATAGAATAAGAGTTTTTTTGTGAAATAGACACAAAATATGATGTATTGTGCTATGGTTTGTAGCATTTTATACATATTATGACGTGCTTTCTTAACGTGTCGTGATGTGCCGTGCCACGTGCTAATCCGTGCCGCGTCTTTGTCTTTGGGCTCTTTGTGCCAATTAGTCAAACCCAGCACGTCCCATTTAACTAACGTGTTGTGCTGGGCTGTGCTCAAATTTTAGTGTGCTGTGCTGGGCTATGCTCGTGCTGGCACAACCCAATTTACACCTCTAGGTTCTATTATGTATTTATGGGTTTACTGGAACTGAAATTTCCAGGCCCGGTAGAGGAGTTCTTGTTGGCATATGGGCTACTCTTCGAACCAAAGTGGTTGCCGAGAGTAAAAAAAAGTGTTGGAAGGTACCAATATAAACTGCTCCCGACGCTTTGGCAACATTGTTCTGCTGCAGAAAAACGAGAGCATGCAGAAACCCTAAAAAAAATACGGTAAAAAAGAAAGATATTTTCTCGCTCGGTCTGCAACACTGCAAGGAATCAGAAACTGAAGAAGAAAGAAGCAATGTCAAACGTACCAGAAGAGATCTATCTTGAAATTCTGGTAAGGTTGCCAGTCAAATCAACATCTGTATATAAGTGCGTCTGCAAGACTTGGCTTTCCATTATTTCCAACCCTGTTTTTGTTAAGATGCATCTTCATAATGCACGATGAAACAACAGTAGGCTGTTGTACCCAAGTTATGACGGAAGTAGAACAAAAACGGTAATGCATTCCGTAGGTTATGATGGATTGTGTTCGTCATCGAGTAAGACCGAAGTTGATGTCATCGAATTTCCATATTCTAACGTGTATAAGTTTTCCTCTTGTAATGGTTTGGTTTGTCTAAGGTGTTCCGATGAAACAACATCCTTTAGTTGTCTTTGGAATCCAGAGACTGCAGAACACGTGAAAATACCTAAATCACCGAATGAATATGCAGAGAGAGATGTTGGGCTGGTCACTCCTTATTGGTCCAACATTTGGGATGCCCCTTAGCCAGTGGGGGGAGCTACATAGGAGTTGCTTTGTTATGTTATAACAAAGGAAGAAAGGCATCAGGAGACATAAGTTTTCATTTCTTCTCAAAACCCGTCGAGAGAAAGAGAGGAAGAAGAAAAAGAGAAAGAGAGTGAGGGAGAAAATTAAGCCACCATTTTTGGTGAGATTAGAGTTATCTTGAAGAGAAGGAGAAAGGGTTCTTAGCTAAGGATCTTTTGGTTGTTGTGGTGAAGATTGTTTGATCAATTTCCACATCTCTTCAAAGGGGGGAAATTCTAGGGTTTGTTCAAACCCTAGTAGTAAGTTTCTAAATCTCTTGCTATTGTCAAATTGATAGTGTCTATTATCTATTTGGTGAATGAATTGTTGATCCATCCTTAGGGGTGAGTGTAATTTAGGCAAATTGGTATCCAAGTGCTATATGCACCTTGAAGTAGAGTGTATCCCCAAATTGGGAGAATTGTGTGTAACCCATTATTGTTATAGTGGAAGATTTGCCCGTGGTTTTTTACCCTTCACCTTGGAGGGGTTTTTCCACGTAATTTCCGGTGTTGTGTGTTTGCTTCTATATTGCGTAGTTGTGTATTTTCCGCATTGTGTTTCATTGCTCGTGTAGGTTTCGTATTGCGCATAGCGGCTCGGATTTCGTAAGCCTCCCCCAACAAGTGGTATCAGAGCTTTTGGGTTGAGCTAATCCTGTGCAATGGCGGAAGCTAGCACTAGTAATAGAATGGTCAATTTGACCGGTGAGAACTTTGTCATATGGAAGGCGAAGATGGAAGATTGGTTATATTGTAAAGATCTCTATGGTCCAATAGAGAGCAAGGGAGTAAGGCCTGAGGCGACAAGTGCAGAAGATTGGAAGGTTACTAATCGAAAAGCAGTTGGTTATATTCGTCAGTGGATTGATGATAGCATTTTTCATCATGTGGCTAGTGAGACACTAGCATACCCTTTGTGGACCAAGTTAGAGGAGATATATGATCAGCAGTCTCCTTGTGAAAAAGCTCTTCTATTCAAAAAGCTTGGAAAGCTGTGTTACAAGGAAGGGAGTTCAATGGCGCAACATTTAAATGAAATGAAGGGGATCATGAATCAGCTTACATCTATGGATCTCAAAATTCCTGAAGAGGTTCAAGCTTATTTGTTGCTAAATACTTTACCAGACAGTTGGGAGCCATTGAGGAATTGTCTCAGTTATTCTGCTCCGGACAAGAAGTTGAACATGACTGTTGCAACTAGCAGTTTCTTTGAGTGAAGAAGTTAGAAGAAGGTCACTAGACTCATCTCATTCAAGCTCTTGTGACAGAAAATCGGGGTAGAAGAAAAAGAGAAGACAAGTTGGCCGTAGCAAGTCAAGGGGTAAATCAAAGTCCGAAAGGAAGTTGAATGTTGGAAACTGTCATACGAGAGGTCATTATTCAAATGAATGCAGGAAGTCAAGCAAGAACACAAGAAGGGGAAAGGAAATGATAACCAAGACAATGGTGTTGCAGCACTGTGACAAATGATGATATCATTGTATTCTCAGATTGTAATGATGTTTGTGTTAGTTTTGCAGGTTCTGATTCAGAATGGATAGTTGATTCTGTGCATCTTATCATGCTACTCCTCATGAAGATGTATTTACCTCCTACAAGGCTGGTGACTTTGGGTCGATCAGGAATGGGCAACAGTGGTGTTGCGAAAATTGTAGGAATGGGTGATGTGAAGGTTGAGACCAAGTGTTGGCTGTACGTTGGTCCTCGAAATGTGCGACATGTACCAGATCTTCGTTTGAATCTAATGTCACCGTGGAGTGTTAGATGATGAAGGGTACAACAATCACTTGGGTGATGGCAAATGGAAGCTAAGCAAGGGCTCCATGGTTATTGCAAGAGGCAAGAAGTGTGGCACATTGTACAAGACACAAGTGAAGGTGTTGAAAGGTGAGTTGAATGCTGTTGACAAAGATTCAATCTCCGAAATGTGGCATAGAAGACTTGGTCACCTTAGTGAGAAGGAATTCAAATCCTCACCAAACGACAAGTTTTGCCAAATGCCAAAGGTATGCAATTGGGTAAGTGCACTCATTGTTTAGTTGGTAAACAAACTAGAGTTTCCTTTCATAAAGCTTTACCCAAGCGCACTTGGTATTATTGATCTTGTTCATTCGATGTATGTGGACCTTTAAGGGTCAAAACACTTGGTGGTGCTGTTTATTTTGTCACTTTCATAGATGATGCTTCAAGGAAGGTTTGGTCATATGCAATCAAGACCAAAGATGATGTTGTTCTGTGTTCAAGATGTTTCATAGCATGGTGGAAAGAGAAACAGTAGAACCTTGAAGTGCCTTCGTTCGACAACGGGGAGAGTACATTGGGCCACTTGAAGTGTATTGCAAGAGCATGGGTATACGTCATGAACAATCGATCAAGACTCCACAACATAATGGTGTTGCAGAGAGGATGAACCGCACTATTCTTGAGAGAATAAGGTGCATGTTATCTCATTCCAAGTTGCATAAGCATTTCGGGGTGAAGCAATGAATATCATTGTGTATTTGATCAATCGATCTCCTTCAAGACCGCTAGATGGAGAAGTAGCAGAAAAGGTATGGAGAGACAAAGAGCCTACTTATGATCACTTGAAAGTGTTTGGTTGCAGGTCATTTGTTCATATCCCAAAAGATCGAGATCAAAGCTTGACGACAAAGCAAAGCAAAGTGTGTGTTCCTAGGCTATGGAACAGAGAAGTTTGGTTACAGATTTTGGGATCCAGTTGAGAAGAAGGTTATCGAAGTAGGGATGCGGTATTCCTTGAAGACCAGACAATTGAAGACTTTGAGAAGATTGAGATGCCAAAGCTTCAAGATGATATGACCTTGGATCCAAATCCAGTTGTTCCTACTCTTGAACAACATGATGATGATGTTGATGGTAATGGCAATGAAGATGAAGCTCATGAAGATGTTCCAGTGGGTGATGTTGAGCAAGAAGTGCAGCAACAACAACAACCGAAGCTGAGTTGAGAAGATCCAAGCAGACCAGATTACCTTCAACAAAGTATCCACCACATGAGTATGTGATGCTCACAGATGCAGGTGAACCAGAGTCTTATGAAGAAGCTCTTAGTGTTCCCGAAAGTCGAAGTGGTTGAAATCCATGAAAGAAGAGGTTGGCTCTTTAGATGAGAATGACACTTTTGATTTGGTTGACAAGCCCGAGAACCGAGAAAATTCTGAAGAACAAGTGGGTGTACAAAATCAAGACTGAAGATGGTAACTCACAACCAAGGTACAAAGCACGCTTAGTTGTGAAGGGTTATGAGCGAGAGAAAGGGTGTTGACTTTGACGAGATTTTCTCACCGGTGGTGAGATTTTCTTCTATTCGGGTTGTCTTGGCAATAGCAGCTAGTTTGGATCTTGAGATAGAACAACTAGATGTCAAGACAAAGATTTCTTCACGGTGAGTTGGAGGAAGATGTGTATATGGCACAACCCGAGGGTTTTGAAGTCAAAGGCAAAGAGCACATGGTGTGCAAGCTAAAGAAGAGTCTTTATGGTTTGAAGCAAGCTCCAAGAAGATGGTACAAGAAGTTTGAATCGTTCATGAAGGAACATGGGTACAAGAGGACGGCTTCAGATCATTGTGTATTCATTCAAAAATTTGTTTGATGGTGATTTTCTTACTCTTTTGCTATATGTTGATGACATGCTTATTGTTGGCAAAGATAAGAAAAAGATTGACAAAGTTGAAGTCAGATCGAGCAAGTCTTTTGCTATGAAAGACTTGGGTGCAGCAAAGCGTATTCTTGGCATGGAGATCACTCGTGATAGGAAAGCGAGGAAGCTGTGGTTATCACAAGAAAGCTACATTGAGAAGGTGTTGCAAAGATTCAACATGGACAAGGCTGAGCCGGTAAGTTGTCCACTTGCAAACCATTTTAAGTTAACTCGTGATCAATGTCCTGTGAATGATGTTGAGAAACGGAAGATGGAGAAAATTCCTTAATCGTCCGCATTGGTAGTTTGATGTATGCAATGGTGTGTACAAGGCCGGATATAGCTCATGCAAGTTGGAGTGGTAAGCAGATTTCTATCAAATCCTGCTATGGAGCATTGGGAAGAAGTGAAATGGATACTACGGTATTTAAGGGGTACTTCTAATATGTGTTTGTGCTATGGAGGTGACAAGCCAGAGTTAGTTGGTTACAGATTCAGATTTGGCAGGTGCTCAAGACAGTCTCAAGTCTACATCGGGTTACTTATTTACCTATGCAGGGGGAGCCGTGTCTTGGCAATCCAAGTTACAAAAATGTGTGGCATTGTCTACTACAGAGGCAGAGTACATTGCAGCTACAGAGAGTTGCAAGGAGATGATATGGATGAAGAGGTTTGTTAGAGAACTCGGTGTGAAGCAACAGAGGTTCATCGTTCATCGTGACATCCAGAGTGCCATACATCTCAGCAAGAATTCGAGTTTTCACTCGAGGTCCAAGCACATCAATATTAGGTATCAGTGGATACAAGAAGTTCTCGAGGAGAAGGTCTTGTATATTGAGAAGATCCATACAGATGACAACGGTTCTGATATGATGACAAAGTCGCTACCAAAATACAAGCATGTGTATTTCTCGCAGTAAAGGTGTCTGGTGGTGACGGGTACCTTGCCATAAGTCGTGAGGGGGAGATTGTTGGGCTGGTCACTCCTTATTGGTCCAACATTTGGGATGCCCCTTAGCCAGTGGGGGGAGCTACATAGGAGTTGCTTTGTTATGTTATAACAAAGGAAGAAAGGCATCAGGAGACATAAGTTTTCATTTCTTCTCAAAACCCGTCGAGAGAAAGAGAGGAAGAAGAAAAAGAGAAAGAGAGTGAGGGAGAAAATTAAGCCACCATTTTTGGTGAGATTAGAGTTATCTTGAAGAGAAGGAGAAAGGGTTCTTAGCTAAGGATCTTTTGGTTGTTGTGGTGAAGATTGTTTGATCAATTTCCACATCTCTTCAAAGGGGGGAAATTCTAGGGTTTGTTCAAACCCTAGTAGTAAGTTTCTAAATCTCTTGCTATTGTCAAATTGATAGTGTCTATTATCTATTTGGTGAATGAATTGTTGATCCATCCTTAGGGGTGAGTGTAATTTAGGCAAATTGGTATCCAAGTGCTATATGCACCTTGAAGTAGAGTGTATCCCCAAATTGGGAGAATTGTGTGTAACCCATTATTGTTATAGTGGAAGATTTGCCCGTGGTTTTTTACCCTTCACCTTGGAGGGGTTTTTCCACGTAATTTCCGGTGTTGTGTGTTTGCTTCTATATTGCGTAGTTGTGTATTTTCCGCATTGTGTTTCATTGCTCGTGTAGGTTTCGTATTGCGCATAGCGGCTCGGATTTCGTAAGCCTCCCCCGACAAGAGATATCCGTTCACATGCTTTATGTTATGACCAGAAAAATGACGATTACAAGTTAATAATCGTGGTAGACATTGGAAGCAAGGGTAGTTATTTAGTCGACGTCTACGGATTAAAATCAAATACATGGAAAAGCAGTACTCGAATCCCGCGATATTACTTTAGGACTAGGGGCAAAAACGGAGTGCTTGTTAATGGAGTGTTGCATTGGATGCTTAGGCAAGACTACTCATGGTTAATAATGTGTTTGGATGTCAATGAAGAGAAATTCGACGAACTGCAACTACCAAAAGGACTTTTAAAGACTAATAATATCATATGTATGTGACTGTGGGGGCATTGGAAGACTTCCTTTAATTCGTTCCCCTATTACTACTGATTATAAAGTTTGGGTGATGCAAGATTATGGAATTCAAGATTCTTGGACTAAACGGCATAACATTAGTCGTGAGCTAATTAATCGCATTCACCATAATTTGAGTCTTATCTGGTCTTTCAAAGGTGGTGTTTTACTACTACAAAATTTGGGTAGCTTAATTGTGTACGACACGAAACATTCAAGTGCTAGAAAAACAAATTATGGTGTTGGTTTAATGTTTGCTCCAGAAGAGATTTATGTGGAAAGCCTAGTTTCTCCTAGCTCCGGAAATTACATGGGCGAAAGATGATGATCAGAAAAAGAAGAACACTCCTAAAAAGGCTTAAAAGAGCAAAGGCGCAACAGGAATATGTTCGATCGAAAGGGAGGATAGAAAAGTTACGAATGAGGTAATGAGTTAATATCCTTAATATTTTGTACTTGGCATTTCTACGTTCTGTTTTGCGAACCTTTTTGCTGCTTACCTGTTGTAATAGAAAGGAAAATTGTGTTTTATAGCTAGTCTCTTACGTATTTTTATGCCAGTAGATGTGTGAATTTACTGTATTTTAGTATCGTGCCAGTGCACTGCACATTTGAGGACCCCCTATAATTCCAACCATTCCTTAGAACTTTGCGACATAATTTACTGTATGCTTGGTTTTGCACAACGATAGAAAAAACGACTATTTTCCAGAGACAACAAGTATAGGAATGTAGAATCTGCAGTGGATTCTAATTATGTTGTTTTCATGATGAGAAAATACAAAAAAAAAAAAGTAAAACTACACTAATGAAAATGGTGGACTAAATATGTTAGACCCTTAAACTTTCCTTCTCGCCTTTCCTCTTCTCTCTTTCCTTATTTTCCTCTTCTTGTGCGTCCCACTCTTGAATGGCAATTATACGGACGTTGGCCTGCCATGTAGCAAATATAGGGCAGTGTAAAGTGTGAACTGTGGAGTTGGCTAAATCATCGTCGTTGTGCCGTATTTGCAATGAGAATTTGGGCTTTGGTGGACTAAATTGTTTGGACTGGTGGACTACACTGATGGACCAGGTGGACTAACTTCTAAATTTTACTCGCTTAAGGATAAAAATGGGGGGCTACAGCCAGGGTTAGCCCCCTTTGGTCCCGCCACTGATTTTCGATCATTCTTTATCAGATGCTCTGGGGCATACAAATTTTAAAAAGAGATGGCGGAGGTTTATTATAACAGAGGTTTTAGTCCTTCAATAACATACGCATTGAAGAAGGTAAATCTAATATCTAGCAGTGAAGATGACAGATCCTCTACTTGGCTAAACTTTCATATGAATGTCACGTCTCCAGTTTGTTCTACTTAAGGGTATGCAAGGAATTATGATTTTAAACAAGCTCATAATAAATGCTAACCTCAACCATATCAGAAGCAAACACGGTGAAATTGCGGGAAAGTCCCCTACGAAGACTCTGACTCAGCGAGATGATTTCCTTCTTGATGGCCTCCACATCCACACCATCTCCAGAAATTACACGCACAACCTGAGTGTCAGGACCATATGCTCTGCCCGAAACAACGAAAAGCAACATAAGACAGAGTAGCCTACTAGTAATAGAATATTCTGATGAACAGAAATTTTTTGCGCAGGACAAAGATAATGTAGAATTTTTCAATATTTTGCATGAAGTTCACAGTACCAACTAAATGAGAAATCCAGAGATATAAGGTTAGCTATAAATACCTAAGACAGTAAATCAGCTGCTATCATGTTTATCAGCAATAACCAGAACTTCAGATGGGCCTGCAGTCATGTCTATTGAAACCATCGCTTCACTGTTCTGCAATGAGGAAAATAAGAATGTGAGAGGTACGTCTAAGCTTCAAGCAATAATAATTGGCTATAGGTACAGGACATTTAATACATGAAGACAACAAGTTTGGTATATGAAAAAAAAGAAAGAAAAAGAAGCAGAACTAGAAATGGTAATGGAAGTTCTCAGTGCTTATATAGAGGAGATGACAAGAATACCCGGAGAATCATTTTTGCAGCTGTGAAATACTAATTTCCAGGTCCAAAAAATTTCTCCACCTACAAAATAAATAAGAAAGTCACCATACCGATTAGGCTCTGATAGAGGAACGCGTCATCAAACATTTCACTAAGCTGAATTCCTATGGAACTAATAAAAGTGTTGGAGAACGTTAGAACCTTAGGACAAGCTGAAGTCCCCCAAGCCATGGCTGAAATGGCCTGCATACATTGATAAGATCGATATTTAGAGTTCACATCCGAAACTTCAAAATAAAAGGACCTATTCTAGATTTTGTGCTTGATAAAGGTCACGGAACCAAACACTACCTGAGCTCCCCGGCTTTAAGAATATGAGTCACACCAGCTTACCTGGCACAATAAAGCATCTCCTAGAGAGAGAAACAAATAAAAAGAGATTTTTTTAGCTTATAATGTAATGTAATTAGTGACATGATTCACAAGAGTAGTTCGGTAGGTAATAACCTTGCAGATGCTGCCATCTTTTCCTACGGGGAGGAACTAGTGTATGAACTTTCAATCAAGAAAATAGAATATTTCTTAACATGCATCAAATGATTCTGTTTCCCACACACAGAAATACAAACCAGAGTGCCTGATCGCCTTGCACAATACTGACAGTATTATAAACCTACAATCATTTTTCATATTGAAACACCAGACAAAGACAAAAAAACTTCATTGTGTTCCCAAAAATGGTTTATCAAGTAATGCTAACTCATTCATCCAGGTGAAATGTTGAAATTCTGGAATCATTATTTTAAATTCCAGAAGTAGAGCTGGAAAAACAGAATAACTACAATTTCTGTATATGTTTCTTCTAATATATTAATCAAATTCAGAAACTTATTGGCACAGTAAATATCAAATACAGACATAAGAACTACTGATATTATCATGTGATTACGTTACTAACATTCACAGATGGAAGGAGATAGTTAGCAGCTGATAGTAATTAAGGAAAAACAACTGACAAGGTTAGCAAATTCTATAGTATCAACAAGCATTGCTTCTTTCAATTCAGTGCAAGAAACTTGGGCAATTCTGTGAAAAGTGTTGATGTCCCTCATATCAAGGTATGGGCCATTACTTTTCCATCTGATTACATCAAGAGGATTGTGTATTCAGATCTGCGTAAACTCTGAATAGCATATAAACTAGCAATGATCTGTTAACAGAAACTGAATTCAAAGATAAGCATTGGAATAATGTCTGCAAGTTTAACTTCAATATGTCTGGAATCAATTATGACAATGAAAGAGTAGGCTAACATACGAAAAATTAGATAGAAAACTTGGCAACTTCAGATAGTTCAACTAGACTACTAACAGAGCAAGATAGCTTAACTCCAAGTTAAGCCACATACAAGATATATATATGGTATATGAAGTGTCAGATCAGACTTCAGAGTAACATTAACTATACATAATAGCTGGACTGCAAATTGAAAAGGGTTCAGGATAAGGCCTGTATGCAAAAAAAAAAAAAAAAACTATATATGCGTGTTCTTCCTTCCAGTTACTGCTTTTCTGCTCGAGATCTGCTTTTTGACCCCAAAATCAATTCCATTTTCTTCGTATTTTCTTCTCCTAAAGCTTTCAATGAAACAAAAGTGTTCATGTGAGGGATTGGCAATTGACAAAAACAATCATCAAAGCTGGCAAGCTTTTCTAGGGACGAAGATTTCACGTCATAACAATGTAGAGTGGAAATTCCAGAAAGATTTTTGATACACAGCACTGCACCACTCTTCGTAAAGGAAAATGGTCTAATATTCATATCATCTGGGCTAAACTCTTTACTCCAATTCACCCAATTGAAATCTACTTCCCCTTTCATGCCAAGAAGACCATTTTTCTTCTTTAATAACCACATGTCAATAGTCCTAACACCTTCCACTTGCTTATCATCGATACACATCAAATAATCACCCAAAACCCAAATT
This sequence comes from Papaver bracteatum, assembly GCA_023529315.1. Classification (NCBI taxonomy): domain Eukaryota; kingdom Viridiplantae; phylum Streptophyta; class Magnoliopsida; order Ranunculales; family Papaveraceae; genus Papaver; species Papaver bracteatum. Next base: position 23,575 of record JAJJWX010000717.1, read on the forward strand.
GAAAGGTTGAACCATAACCTAATATTGCAGCGCTGCGGAATTGGGGGCAATGGAACATCATAAAACTTTTCATCAGCCAAATCGAAGGCCACAATAATTTGTTTCCCAGTGTTTAGCCAATGAAGGGCACCATTTGCAAAAACACCTATACGGCCTTTAAATTGACAGTCGATCTTTCCTAGGTATCTCCATCCCTTGCCACTACCAAAAGTGTACACCTCGACTTCAACGAATTTGGGTTCTTTCAGTAACTGATACATTCTCACAACTTTGTACTCATCAGTCATAGGAAGGTAACCAAACCCACAAAAGAAATGTTTATCACTTTCATGGGCAATTGGTGCTGGAAAAATAACATACTCTTTGGTAATGGGATTCCAGACAATAATAGAACCATCTTCATTGTGATAACAGATCAAACCATTGCAAGAACCAACAATGAAATAAGATTTTAATTGAGGAGGGGTCAAATCGACTCTTCTGATATTTGTCTCATGTGTAGTCTCAGTATATTCATAATAGTAAAATATTTGAACCCCTAAACGAGAATCATAAGCAGAAACAAAGAAACTCAACTTACCAGAATCATCACCAGCAGAATCAGAAGGATGAATAAGATGATACAACTGCATTTTAGAGAATAATGGATGATGAGAAATAAGATTATTCCAGGGTTTACATACTGATTTTCATTCCAGTGATGAATCAGTTGGTAAACGAGTTAATATATCTAACGTGATTTCCTCCGGGAGAAACTTGAAATACTCCATTGAAGATCTAGGGTTTCAAGATTTTTGGGGTTTTATCGCTGTGGACTGGAGAGAGTAAAGTTGGAAAATGAAAAGATTTTTCTTATTTTTGTTGTAGGGGATATGGCCCATAGATGTGCGGCCCAACTAGGTAGTTAGGATTTTTCCCATGGTTGTATATAAAGCATGCTCTTCTATGTAAGTTGGTTGCTGCCTATCAATACAATCGCTCTTGCCACTTCTCATTTTCTTGGTGTTCTCTCTGTTTTTCCGTTAAAGACGTTATCATGCATGAGCTCTTTTCCACTGATTTTTTTTAGTTGGGGTAATCATCGATTCAAGTCAGTTATTAGAAATCTACATCTCACTGGATTATGTGCTAAATCTGCTCCATGTGTTTTCCGAACTCAACAATGCGGCGAAGAACGAACGAAAAGAAAAGGAAAGAGGAAATGCATTGTTAGCGAATCCGTATACGGCACCTAGGCTTTATCTTTTTAACTGGTTCCATACTTCTATCGTTCTTATTTCAATCAGACCCATTAAAGTTTAAAAGGTATATAATGATTCATCACTTTTTGTAATCATTTGTTGAAGAGGTATGCCTAAACAATTGTTTTTCTTAAGTTTAAAAAAATAAAAAAAAATAAAAAATTGTGATGTGATCTATGAGTAGTCTGACAACCTAATTCTAATTGTTTGTCATGTTTCCCTTGAGTACGTGTATATCATGGTTGATTGAACATGATGTCCGTATATGCCATGCTATTAATTTAATCAAATTAAATGATAGACATGATTGGTAATTATAAAATTTCGTCTTCTTGTTTTAAATTTTTTTTGGATCATCATGAAATCTATATCTTATTTTACTATCGTGGTGTTCGATTTTATTTGCACTGACTGATGCCATCGTCTCAAAAAAAAAAAAAAAAAAAAATTTATTTTGCTGTTCATCTGTAATAGTCATTATTACCCACCATTCATACTTTAATTAAGAAAGAAAAAGTCATGTACGTTTTTTTTTTTGGTACTATGCAATACATTAAAAAGACTAGTTCAGCAAGTCATGTACGTTACTACTGTGCAAATTTTGTCTATAGGTACAGCACATTTAATACATGAAGACAACAAGTTTGGTATATGAAAAAAAAAAAAGAAAAAAAAAAGCAGAACTAGAAATGGTAATGGAAGTTCTCAGTGATTATATAGAGGAGATGACAAGAATCCCGCGATATTACTTAGGACTAGGGGAAAAAACGGAGTGCTTGTTAATGGAGTGTTGCATTGGATGCTTAGGCAAGACTACTCATGGTTAATAATGTGTTTGGATGTCAGTGAAGAGATATTCGACGAACTGCAACTACCAAAAGGACTTTTAAAGACTAATAATATCATATGTATGTGACTGTGGGGGCATTGGAAGACTTCCTTTGTGTAATTCGTTCCCCTATTACTACTGATTATAAAGTTTGGGTGATGCAAGATTATGGAATTCAAGAATCTTGGACTAAACGGCATAACATTAGTCGTGAGCTAATTAATCGCATTCACCATAATTTGAGTCTTATCTGGTCTTTCAAAGGTGGTGTTTTACTACTACAAAATTTGGGTAGCTTAATTGTGTACGACACGAAACATTCAAATGCTAGAAAAACAAATTATGGTGTTGGTTTAATGCTTGCTCCAGAAGAGAGTTATGTGGAAAGCCTAGTTTCTCCTAACTCTGGTAATCATGTAGGCGAAAGATGATGATCAGAAAATGAAGAAGGCGCAAGGGCAAAGGAACAACAAGAATATGTTCAATAGTCCATGGTATGCTTTTGTTTTATGGCTGGTGTGAATCGTCAAGGGAGAAAGAACAAAATTATCAATGAGGTAATGAGATAGTATCCTTAATATTTTGCACTTTATGTTTTGTTTTGCGAACCTTTTTGCTGCTTACCGTGCAATAGATAGGAAAATGGCTAGTCTCTTACGTATTTTTGTGCCAATAGTTAGAACTTTGCGCTGTAATTTACTGTATGGAGATTTTGCACAAAAATAAAAAACCGACTATTTTTCAGAGACAAGAAGTATAGCCAACAGTGTATAGGAATGTAGAATCTGCAGTGGAAATAAGGATTTTAAAGTTTTTCTTATTGTCTTGGTTAGACTCGACGATATGACCTAAGGGTCACTAAAGATCTATACTACTGGGCCTGTAGAGTAAAGAGAGGGCCCGTACCAAATTCTAGCCCGTTAGTAATTACAAACATTACTTACCATATTTAATAATCCCACATTGAAAAAGCTAAATACGGTGAATCAGTATATAAGGAAATTAAGCCGGAGAACATAAGGAAATTAAGCCGGATAACATATTGCCAATGGCATTGAGTTGGATGCTTGGGTCTGAGAAGCTAGTACGCATTGTCCCTGGGGCACTCACTGAGTTGAGTATAAGTTATAACCAAATTGTTGCTCCCATACACGGTCTGATCTCAGACCCATGGATTTGCCATTGGCTTTTTTGGATCCACCCACAACTCTTTTTTTTCTTTTTTTTTGTCAGGATTCTCTGTTCTAAAACCATTAACTGTGACACTAAGTTGCAACATCATGTTTCAGAAACCATTAATTGGGTCCTTGGGATTGTACATGATTAGGACTACTTGCATAATCTCCCTGCAACAGATACAGAAAATAGTTGTTATATTAGGTACAAGTTGAGCTGATCTTCTACAAAAATTCATCTCGAATAACAGTACCAGCTAAATGAGAAATCCAGAGATACTGATTTAAAACATGTATGAGAAGAAAAAGCAGAACTGGAAACGTTAATGGAAGTTCTCAGTGCTTATATAGAGGTGATGACAAGAATACCTGGAGAATCATTTTTGCAGCTGTGACATACTGATTTCCAGGTTCAAAATTTTCTCCGCCTACAAAATAAATAAGAAAGTGACCATAACGGCGGTTAGGCTCTGATAGAGGAACGCCGCATCTAACTTTTCACTAAGCTGAATTACTATAGAACTAATTAATGAAAGTGTTGGAGAACATTAGAACCTTAGGACAAGATGAAGTCACCCATGTTCAGGAACTTTTTTTTTAAAGATTTTAATAAGTCAGTCAACAAATCTAAAGAAAATGCCAAACACCTCGTGTGGGCCTGCACTTTAGTCAGCTTAAAGCGTAAACAGTTTATTCCTAGTGGAAGGAATTTCAGCGTCTAGTTGTATCATCAAGTGGTAAATTATATGGTCGATATCTCGCATCAGGCGATACCTGCGCGGCATTGTCAAACAAACAGTTTTTTTAAGCTAGATCTTAAATTCTAATGGATATCCCCGGATACAGCGACGTAACCGAAAATCTATGCCTTTACGGCTTAAATAGAGATAGTATTTTACTTATTTTCATGTTCTCAACTTTCACCAGGGGACCTTTTGGGGAAAATGAAATGCATATATAATGTTATGATGTTATAGGCAACATCAAGGGCCTGTTTAGCAGCTGATGAAGCTGTACCCACCAACAACAAAAAAAAGCCTTAGCAAGAGTCCTATATAACTGAAGTAAAACATTGACTATACACTTACTTGCTCACAATCACAAACGACAATCTAAAATAGGTATTTAGCCTACCTTGGGGTCAGGAAGATCAGCAACTCATTCAATGATTTTCTTCAGGGAAACTTTGTCAAACCTCGTGGTAAAACTACAAAGTGAACAAACAAACAAAGATCAAATCGTAACAGCACATACATTAAACTCCATATAGACAAGAAAAGACTTCAGGAGTGAGAAGAAAGCACACATAATAACTAAGAATCAAAGAAGCACCAACTCTGAGAAAGTGGCATCGCCTCTATTGTTTACATCATCAACAATGGGCTGGACTTATTCCAGCACAATTACCACAAATCAAGCAGGAGATTACTTGAAATTCTCATGCATTGTAAACTTATGGGAGAATGAAACAAACACAAAACCTTACCGTACTAAAAATGGAAGAGAAATCAATACGAGGGCCAGCCTTAAGTCTATCAACCTCGGTTTGACAACTCTGACAACCTATAAGACTTCATTGCACACCTTACAGTATTATTCTTCGGTTCTGTCACAACAAGAACTTTATTATCTTATTCATATTCCGAGGATAAATTTCCATTCTTCAATATCAACAAACAAAGTGCGACATGTAAGAAATACCCACATAAATTTACACTGTCACTATCATTGATCACTATCTCATGGAAATGTCAATAATATCTAAGCTGTTTCACAGAAACAAATTGAACACTACAATGTCATTCTTAACCGACTAAATCAACAGAAACACACTAAAAAGCGAAACTTTTTTTTTTTGTGAAAAGAAGGATGTATTAAGAAGGAAAAAAGTAACAGGAATATACAAAAGGAAGTCTGTGACTTCCAAGCCAAAGAAAGCTAGCTAAAGAAAAAAACTCATAACACAATATCTTCCCATTGAAACAGAATTTGGTTCATTGAGTATCCTTTAAATATTTCATTGTTAGAGCACCACAGGTGGATGTCCAGCTTCATTGCACACAGTAGATCATCTTTTGTTTTATGCTTTCTTCCATGAATTCTACCATTTATTTCTAACCACAACTCCCAGCAAATAGCTATAGGAATAAGATGCCATATAAACTTGAAACTCTTAGATACTCCATAAATACACCAACTCTGTAACAAAGTTTGTAAGCTGCCCTGTTTTACCCACTTCACTTTCATGGAGTTGATGAAGTAATCCCAGAAAAAAGTCACCCAATCACAACGAAGAAACAGATGATCTTGCGTATCCACTTGGTTGTTGCACAGTAAGCAAAGATTTGAGTTAATCTCCACTCCTCTATGTTGTAGCATTGCTCTAGTTGGGACCGAGTTATGCATTGCAGCCCAGATTATAAACATAGCTTTCGGAGGAGCCAACTTACTTGTAACTATCTTGTGATAATCCCAATCCTGCTCCCCATCTGAAATCTTTTTGTATAAGGCCTTAGAAGTACATGCACCTGCAATAGAATCTTCTTCACCTGCCACCAAAATAACATCTCTCACTTCATACATCATTTCCAGCAAGTCAATGCTTTCTGCCGGATCGAGAACTCTTGAGAACTTAAAATCCCATGAATTACCTTTCATCACCTGAATTGTGTCAAACGTTTACTTACTAATTCTGAAAAGCCTTGGGTACTTATCTTTCATAGAAAATTTTCCTCTCCACCAGTCATGCCAAAATCTTTTGCACCTTCCATTATTAACCAGAATGTTCACTGCATTATAGAAATCTTTATTAGCTCTCAAAATGTCAAACCACATACTTCTTCCCACAGCATCCTTTGTTTGTAAAGGAACCATACAATTCTCATCGGATTTTGTTTTTTCACAGATGATTATTCTCCACCAAGCAGTCTTCTCCTTGCAGTATCTCCCATGCCATTTTTCTAAGAGAGATCTATTTATGTGTCTTAAATTTCTTATTCCTAGGCCTCCTTTCTTTCTGGACTTACAAATATTTTTCCATGAGACTCAACTCATTTTTCTCTTCTCTTCATCCTCCCCCCATAAGAATTTTCTCATAATGCTATTGATCTGCTTCTCAACGGAGACTGGCAGATGATAAACTGACAAAAAGTAAGTTGCAATACTCTCAAGAGAGGTCCTTATGAGTGTTACTCTACCTGCCTTGTTGAGGAATTTTCTCTTCCAAGGAGCAAGCTTCTTTTTCATTCTTTCAATTACTACCTCCAAGATTTCCACACTCCTCTTAGTAGCTCCAATTGGCAGACCCAAATAAGTAATAGGCAGAGAATCCTTTTTGCATCCCAGTTCCATTGCTAACTGTTGAATGAGATCATCCTCACCTATACTTGTCATTGAACTCTTGTCCAAATTCATCTTCAAACCTATCATCAACTCAATAATAATCAGAATAAGCAGAATCCTTCTTACCTCAACAATTGAAGCGTTGAACAAAATTATCGTATCATAAGCAAATTGCAGATGAGATACCACAGAGCCATTTTCCACCACTTGGAAACCACCAGTTCTGTTATCAACCACAGCTGTTTCTAATAACATTGACAGAACCTAAACCACAAGAAGAAACAAGAAATGTGACAAAGGGTCACCTTGTCTAATACCTTTAGATGGTCTTATTATATTTGTAGCCTCTCCATTAATCAAAATTAAAAACTGAGCTCCCTTGACACACCATTCCATCCATTTGATCCACTTCCCTCGAAAGCCATTCTTCTTCAAAATAGAAAAAAGAGACGGCCAGCTGACATTGTCAAAAGCCTTTTCCATGTCTATTTTACATAAGATTCCAGGTTTTTTCTGTCTCAGTCTGCTATCGATACACTCATTAGCAACCAGGATTCCATCTAGAATTTGTTTTTGTTTGATAAACGCACCTTGAGAATTAGAAATCAAAGAAGGTATCACCACCTTAATTCTTTCAGCCAGCACTTAAGAAACAATTTTGTAGAAGCTGCTTATGAGGCTCAAAGGCCTGAAGTCTTTAACTGTTGCAGAATCTTCTTTTTTTGGTATTAGTTTCATAAAATCCATGTTCAATCTCCAATCCATCTTCTCCTTAGAGTGAAATTCATTAATGGCAGCCATTACTTCCCCCTTCAAAAAAACCCAGCAAGCTTTATAAAATTCAATATTATACCCATCTGGGCCAGGGGATTTATTTGATCCACAATGCTTGATAGCTGACACCACTTCTTCTTCTAAGAAAGGTCTCTCCAGCCAGCTTTGTTGAACTGTATCAATACTCTTGAAGTCCATGTTATCAAAAGTAGGTTGTGAAGCCGAATTTGATATGAAGAGGGAAGTATAATACCTTTGTATTTCCTTTTTTATCATCTCCTTGTTGAAAACATCGACACCTTCTACCTCCATCTTGGTAATACAGTTTCTCCTTCTTTTAGCATTGGACATTTTATGAAAAAACTTTGTATTTTTATCTCCTTCCCTGAAACCCATAACTTTAGCCCTTTGATGAGCCATTCTTGCTCTTGTTATCTTGACTATGTTTAGGTCTACCAACAGACTAGCTCTCTCTTGAATCTGAGCAGTTGAAAGATTTGAAGTTTCCTCTGCCATATTTAAAGTATTAATCTTCACAGTTAAATCATTCTCCTCCTTCTTAACATTCCTAAAAGTCTGTCTACTCCAATTCTTTATAAAGAACTTCAAATTTTGAAGTTTTCTGAAAAGAATATAGTCAGGAGTGCCCTCATACTTCATTGTATTCCACCACATCTCCACTAGATACACAAATTCAGGATGCTTTATCCAATAATTCTCTATCTTGAAACTTGAGTTGCTCTTGACAAAAGAAAACAAATCCAGCATCAAAGCATTATGGTATGACACTGTTCTTACTAGAGCAGTTTGTGTTGAGTTGACAAAATGAGCATCAAACTCAGTACAAACCAAGACTATCAATCCTACACAGTATAGGGTCATCATGTTTATTGCTCCAAGTGTAAGAACCACCATGTAAGGGAAGATCAATCATCTCTTGTTCCAAAATAAACTCATTCAAAAAATTCATATTCCTTGTATCACCACCAGTTATATTCCTTTCGTCATCACTCCTGACTGCATTAAAATCACATGCACAACACCCAGCTTCAAAAGACCATTGTCTCACTTCCTTTAGGTCTCTCCAAAATAACTCCCTTAAGTTATAATCACAAGGGGAGTAACAATTAGTGAGAATAAATTTAAAACCAGTACTTCTTAGTCCAAAAAGACAAGAAATGAAATTAACTCCTAATCTTTTATCAATCAACTCCAATAAAGAGTTGTCCCAAATTGTCAAAAGACCACCACTGTTGCCAGAAATACCCTGTGAAGGAATGAACTCCCATCCAAATTCAGTATCAAACCAAAGCTGTCTGACAAACCAACTCGAAATATTAATCAATTTTGTTTCTTGTATCATACATGCCAAACATTTATGAGCCAATATTAGATCTTTCACCGCAATTTGTTTATTGTAAGCATTCATACCCCTTAAATTCCAATTTATGATTTTAGATCCCATCTTCCACTACTACTTCCCTTGAGGTTACCTCCTCCAAATCATTTTCCTTGTCATTTTCTACACAAGAGTTTTGGGAGTCGCAACTATCTTGAATTTGTTTCCCTTCAGCAATAGCTTTGTATATGTCTCTATACTTGAAAATGATTTCATCCACAACTGCCTTAGCTTTTGTTTCATCCTTCTTAGCAATGCCTCCCAGATTACAGCATAACTCCACCACCATCTTTGAGGTTGAGAAAATCACCTCATTTGAATCAATATCAGCTTCTTGCAGATTCCCAATATTTATTACCATTTGGTCCTCCATAACATGAAACAAATTTTTTGGGTTAGCAATCTGAAGTGGCATAGTATCTCTTACCAGGTCAATCTTGAGATCCGCATCATTTAACTCCTTATGCAAAACAATTTGTAGGTCGTCAGGCGTACCTGAGGAGTAAAACCCATTGTTTGCCTGAAACGATTGATTCTCTAAGTTAAATGCAGGAACCCCCTCATCTTCAATGCAATTATCTCTTAAAGAATCCGTCATGTTATCTTTAGAATTTTGATTTATTAAATGCTTGGGTTTTCCCCCTCCAACCGCATTCCTCCAACCAAGAGATTCAGAAGCTAACATATTGTCAATAATCTGTAACCTAGATGCAGTGTGAATATCTCCTTCCTCTCTACTAACATCTAATGTTGAGAATTTATTGGCAGTAGTAATAATAAAACCATCTTGCTGAATGGGAACTTCACCTACACTTCCATTTTCAAAACTAGAATTATCATCACCCTTCTCAGAGTTTAAAATAAGATCCTGTCCTACCTCCTTAGTTAAATTGCGAGGGACAGATTGAGAGCGAATACCTTCCTGTGTCGCTCTGTTTGTCGTAGAAGAATAATGTTGGTTATTATTCGAAGTTGGAAAATCAAAAGTCCATTTCTCCTGAGTTGCCCCTTCCGTTATGAAGCCTCCCACTATAACCGATTTTGTCCCAAGAACTGGAATATCTTTTTTTGAATTCAACTTGCTTTGCATGCATTCAAACTCAGCTAAAAGTCTTTGATATTCCTGTAATGGTGCCTTATTTTTTTTGTTGAAATTGTACTCCCATTCAATTGAAATGTCCCATCTCTGGTCACCTTCTTCTACCAATATGATCGCCGGAATTTCGGAAAAATCCCCTTTGACTGAAATTCTGAAAATTTTCAGATTTTCTTTTCGTAGCGTGTTATCAGCAACATCCATGAATCCTCCCATAGAATCGCCCACCGACTTGAATAATTTGTAACTCCAAAATTGATGTGGAATACCACTTATTTTCAGCCATTTCTCGTATTTTGACATTGCTTGGATTGGTATAATGACATCCTGAGTTGTGTTAACTCTAGAAACCTCCTCCTTCTGCAGTCGAACCTCCTTTGAATAAGCCTTTTGCGACAAAGTTACTACAGCCTCATCAATAATCACCTTCTTTGGCCTCCAAAGATCTAACCAATAATCTTTTATCAGAACCACTTTTGTTGTTTGCTCATCGATGATTTCAAGGTCCACAAAAGACTCCCACCGCATCTTTTTTAAAAATTCTCTAGCTATCCTCTGCCATCTCACAAATCCCTCCACCTTGATCAGCCCTGTGTAAGAAACATCTTTTGGTCCTGTTGATATTAGGTTAAGAAAATCATTTGTTGAAGGTGGAATCTGAGTATTTCTCCTCACCAGCTTGTTTTCTTTTAGAACTTTCTGTAACTCCTTGAACAACACTCCCCAGTAATAAGAGCTATCCCCAGACGGAATGCACAAAGCGTAGGATCGTGGTCCATCTCCCCTTCGCACTCTTGATAATCTAAGATATCTTCCTGCTTCATTCTCCTTTACCTCACAAAGATAAGAGGTTTCACCTTCACGTCTCGGCCATTTTGATTTGTCACAGCTCACATCCATTGCTTCAGTCATAACATCTAGTAACCAAAAACTTGACTCAATTAAATAATGTATCCAAGAAAAAAATCCTCCACTCTTCTTTTCCTCAACTATGATCCCTTCCTTGTTACCCATTGTCACCTTTGAAACGAAGAAAATCTTCCTCTCCAGATATAGCGCTTTTTTGGCTCCCTCTCTCTCCATTACACCTCCAAATGTAACGACCTCTAAAAAGTATTACTATAACTCAGGCTATTTCTTCTTGCACCAGGGCTTACACCCCATTATTCATTGAGTTCATGTCACCTGAATAATCGAAGGCTAGATCGAAGAAAACGAGAAAGAAGCTAAAAAGAAACAAAAACTAAAATCCCCTATCTAGTTTCCAACCAAAAGCCAAGATCCCCAATTAGAATCATTACCTAATAAAATTATTACTAAATAAAATCCCTAATTAGATATACATCAAATCATTACTAAGATCTCCTATCTAATTAAAAACCAAGATCCCTAATTAGAACAAAATCACTAGTATAACCGTTGCCACGGTAGAAGGGCCGACCGAAAAAGAATCTGAAGATGGAGTTTAAATTTGATATTGTTGTTTGTGCTCGTTGCGTAGATTTTTTTACAACCTTTTCAACGAGATAAAATTTGTAAAATTCTAAGGCACGGATTTTTATATATGTTATATTAAAGTTGTCTTTCCAATTATACCCCTGAAAAGTAGGATACACAAAGAGTTATAGTAATTGGACTAAAAGAGAGGGATAATCTTGTCTAGTGAAAATGTGACGGGAATCTGCAAGGAATATTCTTTCTCAATCTTTTTATGAAATTGAACATTTGTGTTACTCTTCATTTAAAAAAAAAGTGGCCATAAAAGGGACTCCCTCCCTACGGGCCCTTCGGGCCCTCCGGTCGGTCGGCCCAATTACCTAATAGAAATCATAGTCCGCAATCTCGGAATTCCTCTCCCGTAGATTACATACTTTTTTTCTGCTAACGATTCGATTCACATTACGCTTCTCTAGCTCTAGATTTGTACCAAATCCACCTGAATGAGGAGCTGAAGGATGATGGAAAAAATCACCGAGTTGATCGCCATTTCGCGGAGCGTGACTCGACCGAGTTGTCAGAGAGATAATAATAGTTTTTAATTAAAGGAGAAATGGATAAATCCACCTTGATGCTTATATGTAACTAATATATATGTAATTCAAACAAATTGAATGCAGAAGTGGATAAATGGTAATATATATATAACTAATATATATGTAATTCAAACAAATTGAATGTGGAAGCGGGATAATAATTCATACATTGTAATAGCTTTTAAAAAAAAGCGAAACTTTATCATGGGTTTAAAGGAGAAAAAAGAGATTACTACTTACTTGCAGAGAAATGGAAAAGAGAGTGAAAAAATGAAGTTTTTGAGGAGGGCCGAAAGAAGATTTGAGGATTCCAAGCTAAGCAAATGCTCCTCTGATTAGAGAAACAATTTGAATATCCCTTCAATTGTGTGATATGTATCAATTACCCACATAAGAACTACTAATATGTATCAAGTGATTTCGTTACTAACATTCACAGAGGGGAGGAGATAGTTACGAGCAGATAGTAATTAAGAAAAGAAAAAAATGACAGGGTTAGCAAAATCTATAGTATCTAGCGTTGCTTCTTTCAGTTCTGTGGAAGAAACTTAGGAAATTCTGTGCAAAGTGTTGATGTCCCTTGATGCTTATATGTAACTAATATATAAGTAATTCAAACAAATTGAATGCAGAAGGGGATAAATGATAATATATATATATATATATATATATATATATATATATATAACTAATATATATGTAATTCAAACAAATTGAATGTGGAAGCGGGATAATAATTCATACCTTGTAATCGCTCCGAAAACGAATGAATTACGATCGGTGGATCACTTGCGTTTCACGTTCTTGAACCTTCAAACTCGGCAGTGAGTAGGTGCCACAAAAACCAGCACAAACCATATTTCCACAAACTAAATACCGTATAGAACTTCAACTTATTCTCCAAAGAACACTAAGGGATTTTGGTGATTCTACAACTAATGTTTGAATATTTAGAAGACTTTGCTAGCTTAACTAGAATGCTCACTTAGAACTCTCTAGCTTACTCTATCAATACTTTGTTTCTCTCTCACTCTTATTGAGGTGTAGTATTTTCTCTACTTCTTATTAGTGTTCCAACAAATGAAACTAGAAGCCTATTTATACTCATAAACCAAGCATCTTCTCTTGATAAATATCAAGGAAGAACCAATCACTTGGTGCCGTGAAACAAGACACATGTAAAGTGTCTTAGGAAGAACCAATCACTTGCTTCCATGAAACAAGACACATGTCACACACCTCTTAGCATGAAGAAAGAACCAATCACTTGGTTCCATGAAACAAGACACATGTCTCACACTTCTTAGCATGAAGAAAGAACCAATCACTTGTTTCCATGAAACAAGTCACATGTCTCACACTATGGCTTGGTTAGTTGGAGAAGGATTTTTCCTTTGAAAAAGTAAAGCATATGACTTTACTTATCCACCCAAGATGGACTTTGGGCATGCACACACATATGGGTGCCCATATTTCCAACATATCCCACTCATACATAGTGTGTGTAACGCCAGCATGATTCCCAATCCAAGTCCTATGAGAGAAAAAAATGTTCATATTAGTAAATAGTTTGTGCGACCGCCGAGATATCTTTATTTTTGGGAGATCCATACTAGAACCTTATTATAAGTCAGCATGGAGATATCGACCCTTCACAAAGAATGTTTGTATCTCATTACCTAAGATAATTTGACTACACCTGATACAATACTCTTAATCCTTCTAACAAGCAGTATTGCACCCTTGTACATTTTATCAATTATACTCATGATTTTCGACAGACGAAAAAACGCTGGCCATCTATGAGTCACAATTCATGGTGTATCATCAAATTTTCTTCCAAGAAATTCATATCGTTCCAATTCAACTTAACAGCTTTCCTAGACATGTATCATCATATGGGAAGTTGCATCGTATTAGAAAGCATGCTAAAGTAGCATCATTAAGTATCATTTTAATGACATAAAATCAAGTCAAAGGGGTGAATGAATTGGATATTAATCCAGAGGCTCACACCGCAATGAAACAGGAATTTATTCATCGCTCTCACAATTGGTCTACTTAGCACATACATCACTAAGTGTATGCTATGACGTTTCTCCCACTCGAATGGGCATGTCTAGCATAAAAATAATACGTCATACAGATCTTAGTTTAGTCACCATTTAGGTGCCTAACTTGACTTTCTTTTCCAACAGTTATTCACATAGTAACTGTTCAGAAAATCACATCTTCCTCTATAACAGGCTTCATTAAATGGTGGTTAGATTTAATGATCGATCTCTTTGTGAGATCTCATCTTAAACATATTAAGGCAACTTCTAATTGTATAGAAAAGTTTTCCATTAAAAGTACGTGGTTTTCCGAAAAACAGATATTCCGAAAAACGTCTTTTCTTTGTCTCATCTTGCTCGCTATACTAAGCGCCAAGGCGAATCACCTGTGTGAGTATTCCGATTCTTGCCTGCTGACAACTTTAATATCCGTGTACACATCAAAAAATATATGATTACTATAAAAGAATATTCATTTAAGAAAGCATTCTTACTTGTAATAATAATGTCATTATCACATGTTCTACACATCAAATCCTGTTTAATCCCATGTTCTCTACGTGGGATTGAAAAACAATTTTCGGAATGGTCTTAGTCAAAGGGTCAGACAACATTATATTTGTGGAGTATGTCTGAGAACAACCTTTCTTCGTGCAACCATATCGCGTATAAAGTGGAATCTCCAACCAATGTGTTTGGTTTTTCCATGGTATTTGGGATCTTTCACTATGCTAGAGCTGATGTACTATCACTGTGAAGCAACACCGCCTATTTTGCATGTTTCGAGACACCGAGTCTTTTAAGAAATCTCCTCAACCAGAAAGCTTCTTGGACGGCTACCGCAAGTGCAACATACTCTGCATCCATTGTAGACAGAGCAATACACTTTTGTTTCTGATTACACCAAGTGATTGCACCACCCCCAAGTTTAAAAATGTATCCTGAAGTGGATTTAAACTCATCTTTATCGTTGCTCTGATACCAATGATGCTTATATGTAACTAATATATATGTAATTCAAACCAATTGAATGCAGAAGTGGATAAATGATAATATGTATTACTAATATATACGTAATTCAAACAAATTGAATGCGGAAGCGGGATAATAATTTATACCTTGTAATCGCTCCGAAAATGAATGAATTAAGATCGGTGGATCACTTGCGTTCCACGTTCTTGAACCTTCAAACTCGGCAGTGAGTAGGTGCCACAAAAACAAGCACAAACTATATTTCCATAAACTAAATACTGTATAGAACTTCAACTTCTTCTCCAAATCACACTAAGGGATTTTGGTGATTCTACAACTAATGTTTGAATATTTAGAAGACTTTGCTAGCTTAACTAGAATGCTCACTTAGAACTCTCTATCTTACTCTATCAATACTTTGTTTCTCTCTCATTCTTATTGAGGTGTAGTATTTTCTCTACTTCTTATTAGTGTTCCAACAAATGAAACTAAAAGCCTATTTATACTCATTAACCAAGCATCTTCTCTTGATAAATATCAAGGAAGAACCAATCACTTGGTGCCATTAAAACAAGACACATGTCAAGTTTCTTAGGGAGAACCAATCACTTGCTTCCATGAAACAAGACACATGTCACACACCTCTTAGCATGAAGAAAGAACCAATCACTTGGTTCCATGAAACAAGACACATGTCTCGCACTTCTTAGCATGAAGAAAGAACCAATCACTTGTTTCCATGAAACAAGTCACATGTCTCACACTATGGCTTGGTTAGTTGGAGAAGGATTTTTCCTTTGACAAAGTCAAGCATATGACTTTACTCATCCACCCAAGATGGACTTTTGGCATGCACACACATATGGGTTCCCATATTTCCAACATCTCCCACTCATACATAGTGTGTGTAACGCCAGCATGATTCCCAATCCAAGTCCTATGAGAAAAAAAAATGTTCATATTAGTAAATAGTTTGTGCGACCGCCGAGATATCTTTATTTTTGGGAGCTCCATACTAGAACCTTATTATAAGTCAGCATGGAGACATTAACCCTTCACAAAGAATGTTTGTATCTCATTACCTCGGATAAATTGACTACACCTGACACAATACTCTTAATATCTCTAACAAGCAGTATTGCACCCTTGTACATTTTATCAATTGTACTCATGATTTTAGACAGACGAAAAAACGCTGGCCAGCTATGAGTCACAATTCATGGTGTATCATCAAATTTTCTTCCAAGAAATTCATATCGTTCCAATTCAACTTAACAGCTTTCCTAGACATGTATCATCATACGGGAAGTTGCATCATATTAGAAAGAATGATAAAGTAGCATCATTAAGTATCATTTTCATGACATAAACTCAAGTCAAAGGGGTAAATGAATTGGATATTAATCCAGTGGCTCACACCGCAATGAAGCAGGAATTCATTCATCGCTCTCACAATTGGTCGACTTAGCACATACATCACAAACTGTATGATATGATGTTTCTCCCACTCAAATGGGCATGTCCAGCATAAAAAGAATACGTCATACAGATCTTAATCTAGTACCCATTTAGGCGCCTAACTTGACTTTCTGTTCCAATAGTTATTCACATAGTAATTGTTCAGAAAATCGCATCTGGCTTTATAACATGCTTCATTAAATGGTGGTTACATTTAATGATCGATCTCTTTGTGAGATCTCATCTTAAACATATTAAGGCGACTTCTAATTGTATAGAAAAGTTTTCCATTAAAAGCACGTGGTTTTCCGAAAAACATATATTCCGGAAAACGTCTTTTCTTTGTCTCATCTTGCTCGCTATACTAAGCGCCAAGGCGAATCACCTGTGTGAGTAGGCCGATTCTTGCCTGACGACAACTTTAATATCCGTGTACACATCAAAAAATATCTGATTACTATAAAATCATATTCATTTAAGAAAGCATTCATACTTGTAATAATAATGTCATTATCACATGTTCTACACATCAAATCCTGTTTAATCCAATGTTCTCTACGTGGGATTGAAAAAAAAAATTCGGAATGGGCTTAGTCAAAGGGTCAGCAAACATTCTATTTGTGGAGATATGTCTAAGAACAACCTTTTTTCGTGCAACCATATCGCGTATAAAGTGGAATCTCCTACCAATGTGTTTGGTTTTTCCATGGTATTTGGGATCTTTCACGTATGCTAGAGTTGATGTGCTATCACTGTGAAGAAACACCGCCTCTTTTGCATGTTCCGAGACACCGAGTCTTTTAAGAAATCTCCTCAACCAGACAGCTTCTTGGACGGCTGCCGCAAGTGTAACATACTCTGCTTCTATTATAGACAGAGAAATACACTTTTGTTTCTGACTACACCAAGTGATTGCACCACCCCCAAGTTTAAAAACGTATCCTGAAGTGGATTTAAACTCATCTCTATCGTTCCTTTGATACCAATGATGCTTATATGTAACTAATATATATGTAATTCTAACAAATTGAATGCAGAAGTGAATAAATGATAATATATATATAACTAATATATATGTAATTCAAACAAATTGAATGCGGAAGTGGGATAATAATTCATACTTTGTAATCGCTCCGAAAACGAATGAATAAAGATCGGTGGATCACTTGCGTTTCACGTTCTTGAACCATCAAACTCGGAAGTGAGTAGGTGCCACAAAACCGAGCACAAACTATATTTCCACAAACTAAATACCGTATAGAACTTCAACTTTTTCTCCAAAGAACACTAAGGGATTTTGGTGATTCTACAACTAATGTTTGAATATTAAGAAGACTTTGCTAGCTTAACTAGAATGCTCACTTAGAACTCTCTAGCTTACTCTCTCAATACTTTGTTGCTCTCTCACTCTTATTGAGGAGTAGTATTTTCTCTACTTCTTATTAGTGTTCCAACAAATGAAACTAGAAGCCTATTTATACTCATAAACCAAGCATCTTCTCTTGATAAATATCAAGGAAGAACTAATCACTTGGTGCCATGAAACAAGACATATGTCAAGTGTCTTAGGAAGAACCAATCACTTGCTTCCATGAAACAAGACACATGTCACACGCCTCTTAGCATGAAGAAAGAACCAATCACTTGGTTCCATGAAACAAGACACATGTTTCACACTTCTTAGCATGAAGAAAGAACCAATCACTTGTTTCCATGAAACAAGTCACATGTCTCACACTGTGGCTTGGTTAGTTGGAGAATGATTTTTCCTTTGACAAAGTCAAGCGTATGACTTTACTCATCCACCCAAGATGGACTTTGGGCATGCACACACATATGGGTGCCCATATTTCCAACATCCCTAATATCAAGGAAAGGGCCATATTTTTCCATCTAATTATAGCAAGAGGATTCGGTATTCAGATCTACATGAACTCTGAATAGCAAATAAACTAGCAATGATCTTCTTAGCAGAAAGTGAATCCATAGATAAGAATTGAAATCAATACATGTCTGCAAGTTTAACTTATAGATGCCTCGAATCAATAATGACTAATGAGCTCCCAAATATGAGTGACTTTGACCCGATATTTTTCTTCACTTGTAATAAGAATGGAACAATAATGGATAGAAATTAAATTACGAATAAATAGATAGAAAACTTGGGAACTTCAGATGGTTCAACTAGTAATGCATAGAATGCTAATAGATGCCTTACTAACAATAATGGAGAATCATAGTAAGCTTAAGTAAACAATAAATATAACAACCTACACAATTAACAGACCAAGATAGCTTAACTCCAAGTTAAGCAACACACAAGATATAAAACCATACTTCAGAGTAACATTGAAGTATACATAACAGCTGGACATGAACAAACTGCAAACTTAAAAGGGCTCTGGATAAGTCTAGTATGTACTAACCAGTCAAAAAACAAAACCACTATATATGTGTCATGTCTTCTTCTTTCAAATTACTGCTTTTCTGCTAGTCATCTGCTTTTTGTCCTCAAAATTAATTCCATTTTCTTAGTATTTTCTTCTCCTAATGCTTTCAATGAAACTAAAGTGTTCATGTGAGGGGTTGGCAATTGATAAAAACAATCCAAAACTGGAAAGCTTCTCTGGAGGTGAAGATTTTACGTCATAACAATGTAGAGAGGGAATCCCAGAAAGATTTTTGATACACAACACTGCACCACTCTTCCTAAAGGAAAATGGTTTCATATTCATATCATCTGGGCTAAACGTTTTACTCCAATTCACCCAATTGCAATATACTTCCCCTTTAATGCCAAGAAGACCATTTTTCTTCTTTAATAACCACCCGTCAATAGTCCTAACACATTCCACTAGCTTATCATCGATACACATAAAAAAATCACCCAAAACCCAAATTGAAAGATTGAACCATAACCTAATACTGCAGCGCTTGGGGGCAATGGAACATCATAAAACTTTTTATCAGCCAAATTGAAGCCCACAATCATTTGTTTCCCAGTGTCTAGCCAATGAAGGGAAACATTTGCAAAAACACCTATACGGTCTTTAAATCGACAGTCGATCTTTCCTATGTATCCCCATCCTTTGCCACTACTAAGAGTGTACACCTCGACTTCCACAACTTTGGGTCCATACATTCTCACAACTTTGTACTCATCAGTCATAGGAAGGTAACCAAATCCACAAAAGAAATGCTTATCTTTTTGATAGGAAATTGGTGTAGGCTGTGGAAAAATAACATACTCTTTGATATAGGATTCCAGACAATAATAGAACCATGTTCATCGTGAGAACAGATCAAACCATTGCAAGAACCAACAATGAAATAAGAATTTAATTGAGGAGGGGTAAAATCGACTCTTCTGATATTTGTCTCATGTGTATTCTCATTATATTCAAAATAGTGAAATCTTTGATTCCTAAACAAGCATCACAAGTAGAAGCAAAGAAACTCAACTTACTAGAATCGTCATCAGCAGAAGAATCAAAAGCATGAATTAGATGATGCAAATATAATTTAGAAAATGATGGATGATGAGAAATAAGATTATTCCATGTTTACATAGATTTGGATTCCAGAACTGATTTCGTTGGTAAACAAGTTAATATGTCTAATGTGATTTCCTCACGAAGAAACTTAAAATACTCCATTGAAGATCTAGGGTTTCAAGATTTTGATGGGTTTTTTCGCTGTGGATTGGAGAGAGTAAAGTTGGAAAATGAAGATTCTTCTCATTTAGGTTATATTTATGTGTTTCAATATTTCAGCCCATTATGGTCAACCAGACTATTAGGTTATTATTCCAACAGTAGTTTTAAGCGAGCAGCGAGAAATTCTCACCCAAAAACAATAGAAGTGCTACACGTCGGTGGTAGCCGATTGAGAATGTACTTACATAAACTCCCGCAACTTTCCAGTGCCGAAGAAACCCTAGCTACGAAAAAAAAAAATCTCTCGCAGTTTGGGAAAGGCTCTACCTATTTTCCACCCATACTTTTCCAATTTGCCACTCACATAAATTGCCATCCCCACTTATCCTATTTTCCACCCATATATTTGTTCATATATCTTAAATACTACCTATTGAATTTTGTTTACATCCACCAATAAATTAACCCACCGAAAAATAAAATCTAACTCTTTTCTCCATCTCCACCACCGATCACCTCTGCTCATGTTTTTATTATTGCGATGAAGAACTAGTCGTTCAATTAGGGTCGGGTTGATTTTAAACAAAACTTTAGCTAAATTAGTTGAGCTTGTACAGATGGATGACCATTATGTTTTGTCGATGTACTTGGACTGTAACTGTAAGGACCCTCAAGCTCGCCAACGTTATGAGAATAGTCAAGAGACGTCTAGGCAGTAATAACTTGATTATTTTAACACGAACATTAATTAATAGGTAATAATCTAACAATGATTTAGATATGAAACTAGTATCGTTTGATAAATCTTGAAAAGTTACGCGGAATTGACTACTCTAACGTGTCAATGAGATACAAGACGAAGAGGATATCATCAGATTGTTTAGAAGTTTAGCTGCCTTGGCTGCCCTTATCATTTGGTCGAATGCCTTTAGAATTTCTAGTCGGTCTTATCAACTGAAAGCGAGAGGATAAACTCTCTTTTATTTTCTTCTTTTTATTTCTTCTTCTCCTTTTCTCTTGTCCTCTCTTCTTCTTCTGTTGCAAACCAGAGATGATTTTGAGTTAGGGCTTGAGAGAATTATTTGTTGAACGAGAGCAGATTAAGTAGAAGATGTTGATGCTATTGTGTTTGTTTGAGCACGGGATGAAGAGGATGGAGTTTCTGCTGTAAATCAAATATAGGATTTCTGAAGTTAGGGTTTGTGACGAATCGAGAGGTGATTTGAGTTGTTGTTGGATGAAAAATAATAGGGTTGTATCTGAATTGATGTTTTGAAGTAGTTTTGAAGAGCAATAAAAGTTAGGGTTTCTCAGAGATTTGAATTAGGGTTTGTAATAATTTCTGAGAAGATTAGAATATGAAGTTGATGGATTAGGGGAACGAATTAATGATGGGTTTTGTTGATTTTAAGAATTGGGTTACTGTTCATGGTTTGAATTAGAGAAGTCTTGAGTTGGGAATTAAGTTAGGGATTCACAAGAACTCAGAGAAACTACAGAAGATTAAATTGAAGATGAAGAAGATGATGACTGAGAAGAAATTAGAGATAGGTTGGTTGATATGAGATAACGCTAAAGCTATTTTGGGAGTTGATTTGAGATATGAGGTTTTCTCATATGAAGAGATAAGTTAAATTGTCTGGATTATTGAAACAAGTAAAAGTAAGAAGAAGAGTTTGATTTCAGTTGTGAAAATAGAACTGTTTGAGGTAGTTACTTTCTCAGCAATTGGTAAAGTTATTTGTTATCACTAGTGGAAAATGGAAGCTAAACCACTGCCAAGACAAGTGGTTATATCTTTAAAAACGACTGTGCTCATCAGATGGAATTTGGAAGTGGTTTTTTCCAAAACGACTGTTTCTGGCAAACATTGAATTCTTTAAAAAAACCACTTTCATCGACAGATGGACACAGTGGTTTTACTAGTGATATTTTATTTAAAAAAATGATATTGATTCAGCTGAATCCAAAGATGATTCAACTGAATTACTAAAATCTGAATCGCAATTAAACAAATAATGATTTCAAAACTGGATCTAACAAAATTAAATTGATAATGACTTTAAAACTCAATTGTATTAAAAAGTGTATTATGTTTACAATTTCAACTTTCTAAAATACTGCAATTTCCAAGTCTGAAAAAGTTGGAGACTCAATTGGAAAACCTTGACCAATATCCTATTACAAGCTTAAAAAACCATAAAATTTCAACTCCAAGTTTAAGGTAGGACTTCACCATCTATTCATTCATTTTCTGACAACCTATCTTAAATCAGGTCCATTGCTCCAACCCTAAGCTGTAAACAAAAACCAACCAAGACTACATCAGTTAACAAAAAAAAAATGAGGAAAGCACCAGAACCACTTAAACATATACAAGTATCCACTCAAACTAAAATTGAAATAAAACATATGATTGCAGCTAATTTTCACATGTAAAATATCTCGTCCATAACTCATGAAGAAATTGAGATCCTGAATTCCTGATCAAAAGCACACATAGTAAATTGATAGAAGTCTTAGGAGAAAAATTCACAAACTTCACCAATTGAGATGTTTACCGAGCAGACTTACCAGTTGACACTCGTAGGGAGGTCCATAGATGCATCCATTCCCATTTATATGATCAAACTTTAATTTCACCTGCTCCCTTTTAGAATTTCTACCACCTGAAATTATTTGGAAGGTTATCAGTATAAATTCATTTAGCGTAAACTCTGTTCATTTTAAAATAAGCAGTTCCAGCAGCTTACGAAATGGATTCAACTAAGTCCTTTACTTAGAACTTAAAAGAATTCCTAAACACTCTTTTACATTCGAGCAGTTTAATACTTAAGAGAATTCCAAAGTTTTAGAAACTTAAATAGATAACATATAAGTAAACTAACAGATGTATAACTCATAACAGTCTTTGATATTCTTGCGTCCTGTTTCGTCTCTCAAATATGCAACAAGTATAAGGTCCGGGGTCTGGATTACGGCTTTGAGTTATGCACATGAACAAAGTCCTGGTTGTGAGCACCTTCAGCAAGGCAAGTGTAACAATCGGAGAAATTTAATTTGGATTATGGGATTAAGTCCAACCTACTCGTGGTGTGGTGGAATTGCGTAGCGTGGGTGCATAAATTCCAGTGTTGTTGTGCTTTGCATAAGGAATGCTAGGCGAGTGCTTTGAGCCCCAGATAGGGTGTCATTAACATTTAGTTATCCCTTATAACAAGATAAGAGTCAATTTAGTGGTGCCATGGAGTTGACTAAGACCCCACTTGACCACTATCTATTTGAGTATATGTGGTGTATCTGTCATTAGGGGCATTTTCGTATTTTGCATCAAAAAAAATCTGATTTCTAATGGGAAACAAATTCCTCATTCTTTTGTTTTTGACGCCATTTTCATCTCCTTCTACTTGTTCTTCTTCGTAACGATAACAAAAGAAGTATTGATTGTTTTGCGTTAAATCCAATTTATAACATGAGCTATTCTTGGAATTTGACTACGCATTCTGGCAAGCATTGAGGTAGGGGATTTTTATTTCCTTTGATTTACTGCTATCTTTATGATAATCAACTGATTGTGATGGATGATTTGACCTAATTCTTTCTTGTTACTTATGATTCATGAATTTCAGTTCAATGGGTATTGTGTAATCATCATGCTTTAGATGTTCCAACAATTTACTTTGTGCATGTCTTGAATTCCTTCACACTTGATATGAAATTTGTTTAGAATGAAAAATCAGGGTTTCATAATTAGTTTTGGTTTCCTTCCCATCTTGTGTTAACTCTTTAATTCATGTGATTCTATTCTTTGGGTTTTGTATACTTTTGTTCAATTTTGGTTTTGATGAAGTAATCGACTCATTCCTTTTCCTCAATTGAAAACTCTAGCTAAGATAAATGGTGATTTCACTAAGTTTATGATGATATTAATTCTTGATTTCATAGAAGCCTCACACCTTGTATATTATAATGTTTTCATAACCTATACTAGCTCAAAATTGAAATTTTTAAACACGTGATTTCGGTCCTATTTTATTAAGGCTTCGACACAGCTACGAAATTCAGTACTTTGGATTAGCATTTTTATGTTAAAGATCCATTTCCCAGTTTTCTAACGATACCAAATTTCATCTCCTTGTGATTTTTATATGAATTTTTGATTACAAATTATCAAAACTGCAATTTCTGAAAATGTGATTTCTTCCCTGTTTGTTTTAGACCTTTGGGAACAGTTATCAAACCCATATTTGTTTCTTATCATTTTTATGTTAATGACCGATTCCTAGGCTTTCTAAAGAGACCAAACTTACTGAATTTCATTACATTATGATTTTTATACGAATTTTTGATTCAAGACTCTCGAAAAACTGAATTTTTCTGAAACACGTTCCTTCCCTGTTTGTCGAGATGATTCTGACATACTTATAAAATTCATTCCTTTGTGATATAATTTTTATGTTAAAGAGTAGTTTCTTAGCTTTGCAACAAGACCAAATTTGTTCAATTCCATCACACAATGATTTTTGTATGAATTTTTGAGTAAAGATTGTGAAATCTGAAATCTTCTGACGATGTATTCAAGTTCTGGTTTCTTTGTGAACTTTTAACTCTACAATCTACCTGATTATTTTTACTTGTAAGTTTTATGTTAAATATGGTTTTATCTTGTTTCCATCAAGATAAGATTTGCCAAACTCCGTTACTTAATGCATTTTCTACAAATTTTAGATTAAAGACACTCAAAACTAGAAATTTCCCTTGATTTCCATCTCAAGTTTTATATTTTACCTTCCTGTTGATGCTCAGGGGTTTGATAAGTTGTATTTCTTTTTGGCTATCTTATATTTTTTATTTTATCTTGTAATTTTACTATCAAGTGATGAAGGAATAAGTTTGCGGATTTATAAACAAGAATGATATCACATTTTGATACTTTACTGGTTGTATGCTTTATCGATTCTTGAGAATGTCGCAATTGCTGCCAATGTTTGTATTTGTGTAAGATTTTGGTTATGGATTTCCGAGCATAGCTTAATTTTGTGGATGTTTCCTTGAAAACTACTGATTTGATTCAGAAACTAGTGAACTCTACTTTAGGACCGTCAAGCCCACTGGGGCACCCCACCACCTCGGTGGCTACCCGGAAGATCGTTGCAGCAACGATGGCTGATAACCAGAACTACCCTGACATTGGCACTGGCCTTGTAAAGAGTGGAGTAAATCTTATTTGAACTTAAGTGATTGGCAGCCTATAAATTTTAAGAATGATTGTGTTACATTTAATTGTGAACTTCATATTTCAGTTTAATGTTCTTTCTACCGTTCTTTCTTGGGACATTTTATTTTTTTTATCTTTCAACGCTCGATTATCGTTATATCCCTTACTGAGTTGTGCTCACCCCATTTTGTTTTGTTTTGTTTTCCCACAGAGCTTGGAGCTAGCTTGATGTAGTAAGCGGAGAAAAGCTTACGGAGTAGATCTATGGACACAATATGGTATATATTGTTGTCCTTGTATATATATATCATGGGATGGGGTGTTGTTGGTGTTAATGTGATTTATTAAATTTTTCCAAGTTGTGGATGCTAAAAAACTTGTACAATTGAATAATAGCTTTGTGCAAAGTTTAGATGTACATTTTTATAGTTAACTTCATTTTGTTAAGGGAAGATTAGCATCATCAAATCTCCTTGCTTTTCAAAGTTTCTCTCAATAAAAAGCGTGTGTTAATGTTAAACATTTCTTTTATGATTATTTTTCTTTTTAGTAAACCTCTATCATTGAGCCGTTTTCTTTTAATAAACTGAATTCATTTTGTTGATGTTAATTTGGTACTTTCATTTTTCTCAATGAATTTACGTATCGTTTTGAACTTCCGAGTGACGGAACGGGATTTTAGCCTTACTGGATGGGTTGAAATCCAACCCGTTAGAAGGGTAAATTCTCTGGTCCGTTACAGAAAGCTTCCTATTTTACTTTCTTCTACAAGCTATCAAATGAAAAGCTACCACTGAAGACCCATCATCAAGATTACACGATGCAAATGCCAGAGGTACATCATGTGGAAGGTATTGTTCAGTTTTACGAATAATATTACAATAGCCTTCATCATGGAGGAATGTAACTACTAAAGCATCAAGACAGTGACCAAAATAAGGCAGCAAATGGATGTGTTACTGACCATATCAATGCCGACATTAGTTCCGACTTCAATGGGATAGCTGCAATCACATAGACGTAATTGATAAGATAATAAGACCGATGAATTTAAAATGCAACATTCAGGTTATGACAAAAATTGATGTATAGGCCATCTATTAAACTCTACAAAAATAACTGATATATTTCTTTCCAGGTATATATATATAGGGAACGATACGAACTGCGAGTAGTTCTTCATAAGTTTCTGGACCCCTTCCGGATGCACAAAACCTTTGTCATCACGCTGATCACAGGAAAAGGTAAAATAAACAAACAAGAAATATCATTATATCACCTTCCAGGAGTGGAAGAAGTAACTTTCATAACAGACCTTGAGATATAATGTCAATCTCTGCTGTCATAGACTTCGAATCCTCTTTTGTGTATGCAACACCCACAAGATACCATTATGAAATTAATCAAGGACATCAAATGACAAGATGCACAGACTTGCTGATAAACTTTGATGACCATGGCGAATCCTATTCATGTCAATTTGAACTTAAAAGTGTTATCCAATACGCACAGTAACTCCGGGATTGTTTAACAATTGGCAGTATTTAACTCAAAAGAACATTAACATCGCTCTAGTAGCAAAACTAAGAAAACAGTTTATGATTTTCACAACGTAACCAGTTAATTAAACACTTTTGATTAGCTAAAAATACAAAGGAAGTTATATACTTACGAGGAATGGTCATATTAACTTAGAATGCCTTCGTGTGGCCATGGATAAACTGGACACTCCAAGCCATGTTCTGCCTCATCTGCAGATGCTATTGTTGCAAAACCCAAAAACCCAGTAACATCAGCATCAAGAAGTACCAATCCTCTTAATAACTTAATCCCAACAGATCCAACTCCATCTTGATCTCGCTTTGAAACAAGGGATGACAACACTTGAGATGCCTGCAAATATTATTTTAACTCCTTTTAGACAAAGAAAGTAGAATCCCTATACCAAATAAACCACCCTCAATAGCTAAAACCCAGCGATGATGCCTTAACTAGGACTTGCAAATTTTATTTTCACTCAATTCAATTCGTATAATAGGGAGTCACTAGGGTTAATTAGTAATCCTAGCAATCATATCCACGAACCAATTTCTAAGCATATCAACCAAATAATTACCACTTAAAATCCTAACTACAATATTTTAGTTGACATTTAACACCCAAATGAACACTCCAAAAATATTACTTCGCAAAATCTACTCCTATTTCGTTTTTCATTTGAAACACATGGTGTTAACTGGAGCTTGGGACATAGGCAACTATTATGTTTAGGCCGAGCATTGTTAAGGAAAAGTCGGATTTTGGTGCTTGACGAAGCTACAGCTTCGATTGACAATGCAACGGATTACATTCTCCAAAAAATCATACGAACATAGTTCGCAAAATGTACGGTAATCACAGTAGCTCATAGAATCCCTACCTTGATGGACAGTACATAGGTGCTCACAATTAGTGATGGTATGCTTCACAAGCCAATTAAAATCCGAACTATCAAAAGTCAAATTGCCAATTTATAATTCAATGTTCAATATCCTAGTAGTTCTCAATTTTGTGTCACAAACAAGCAAATTATGCATACCTTAACTTCCTGGTATATCTTTTCTCCCATGCCAAGAGTCGCTCCAATGTGGAAAAGTGACTCTTCAGACCTTGTTCCACAAGCGCGCCGGTATCCAATCGATACTTAATCTCCAAATAAGGGTTTGATGTCCAGGTTGAACACAAATTTGTCAAAAGACTATTCGAATGATACACAGTTTCTGTTCGGCAAAATGTGAAACCCTAATCATTATTTGCATTCATATTTTGAATCATTATTTGCATTGATATACAGTCATTATTTGCATTGTCAAAAGACTATTCGAATGATACACAGTTTCTGTTTAGTAAAATGTGAAACCCCAATCATTATTTGCATTGATACACAGTTTCAGTCCCATGCTCCAGTTCATCAATAAGCTTTCAGAATTATTATTTGCATTCATATTTTGAACCATGAAAATAAAAACATACGATTTTACAGTTGCACAACATAATGCAATTATTTGAGAAATTGAAATCAAAGGACCCAAAATAAGCAAAAACAGTATAAATTAAAGAATCCCTAATTTGAGAAATTGAAATCTAAGGATGATATTTGTATGTATACCTTAGTTTCTCATGAAGATGTTGAATCTGTTCTTCAAAAACCCATTTTACCACCAGCCAAACTGAAACAACATCCACTCACCATCATCATAGAACCTAAAACCCAAAATTAGAAATTAAATAAAACCCAAATGAAGGGAACCCTAGATTTACCAATCAAACTAACCTCATCGTCTTATCATCTAAAACTAACCTCACGAAATAGAAAACAATTCACCAAGCAGTTTGAGAGAACCCTAGATTTCTTCATACCGATTCAATTTGAGAGAAATTTCACAAATTAAAGGTTCAAGAGTTTCATTTAAGATCTCTTTGAAGAGGAAGCAAAACCTAAACTTGGATATGGTGATGGAGATGGTGGTAGCTCGGTTGAGGTGAGTGAGTTGAGAATACGAGGAGGCAGGCGGCTCTAGAATTAGGATTTTAGGGTAAATCTATTTTGGATTCATATATGCTGCTATAGACGGCTAAGATCTCCTTAGATCAATAGCTCACAGGAATCAGTTCATGTAACCAATATTTGAGTTTTACAAAAACTAAGACTCTCATAGTGGTTTCTCAAAAAATCGTTTTTATAAAAATACCCCTCAGAAAAATCATTGTTTTAGAGATAAGTTTTATATTTTTGCTTTTTTTACCAATAAAACCATTGGGATCGCGGCACTAATAATTAGTTCAACTGTGGAGAGTCGTATTCTTAAATCCCAGAAAGTAGTTAAAATCTCATTTTCCACTAGTGTATGTTAGTGAGTTTTTGAGTTTATGGATATTGGTAATTGCTTTAGAATAAAACTGAATAAGGAGTGGAATGGAGTTAATATTGAAATGCAGTTGGTGTTGAATATCAGAGAAACATTAAGTGTTGGATTAATGCAGGGGATGATCTTAATTTGGTATGAACCACAAATCTAGGATTAATGGTAGATGAGTATAAAATAGATAAATTGTAGATGAATGAGATGTAAGTTGTGGGATTAAAATTGTGTTTAGTTGTTACTGGTGGTGGTTGGTATGATGAATTATGAGAACTTCCTAAGTTGATAATGGTGTTGTATTGAGAATTGGATTGCAGAATGAATGTGTATGCTAATGGTTGAGGTTACTTGAGATGTTAATGATGTTGTTATTGTTATAGTTGTATAAGTGAGTGATTGCAATTTGTGTTGTTGCTGAGTTTAAGGCACAATGATTGTGACTGAGATAAATTGAACAGAATGAAGACGGTGTTATGCTGTGACAATGGTGTTGCAGGGAGTTATGGTGTTGTTTGCAGATTGTGTAGGCAGGAATATAACTGAGTTTATGTTGGTGGTAGGGAAATGATAAGTGGTGGTGATGGTTTGGAAATATGCATAGTTTTGGAATGATGAACTAAACTGAGTTTGAATCAATTGTGTGAATATATGCTGAGTGTTGCTCAGCTGAGAATTATTGTTTGAGATGGTTCAATAGTTGTGTGGTAAGGGTGTTGTTACTAGAATTGTGTTCTCAAGCTACATGTATTCTGGAATGGGAGATTTAATTTGTTTGATGTGACTGTAGAAGTAGGAATGTAGAAAGATGTTTCTTAAAGATGCAACTATAGGTAAAACTTGAGTTACAATTGTACTTTGATTTATAGAATTATTTTGAAGTGAATATTTATGTTTTGATCAATTAGATATAATTGAGTTAGTGAAACTAAACATTAGCGAGCTTCCTTTTCGAACTGGTGTTAGAGTTATTTTTTTATCAAGGGTTGATTCTATTGATTGCTCTGAATTCCTTTACAAGTCAGATTAATCTTGTCTGACTCAATTAATCTGGCTGAGTCAAGTTGACCCAGCTAACCTGAGTTGAATCTGTTTGACTCAGAGATCAGACCATTAGATCTTGACTATACTTTGACAAAGAATTGACCTCGGATTGACGTTGACCGTTAGAGACTGTTAGTTGACTCCCTCTGACCAAAGGTTGACTGTTAGTTAACTCAGGTGGACTGGTCCTTAGTCAATGGGGATGTTTAGAGAACTTGGGATTGGTATCTTGTATGCTTAGTTTGATACTTTAGACCCTTATGGTCTGAATTAGTATTTCGTTCCTTCTACAAGGTTATAGATATTCATTATGCATATCAAATGGACTTTATGAAAGACACATTTTTGTGTCTGAATTATCCTCAGTGTCTCTATTGTTAGTCTCGATTTTTGTACTTATTATGGTGTTTTTGTGTATGTGTAGGTGTTTTTGGAGAAATAAACATGTGTGGAAAATTCGGCTGGAAAAAGTTGCTCGGAACACCCTAGAGGACATTTGCTAAAGGAACCCTCACTTTGGATAAGGGGCACCTCAGTTAGGCACCTGCTATTCGCACCCCCAGTTTCGTTAGGGGGAAACCATCTTCATCGTTTGAATGTTGGTTTTGGTGGGAAGATGATTCTTTCACCTGCGACATGTTCTGTTTTGGGTATTGGAGGAATTGCAGTGAGACTCGATCACTGTTTTCGATTGGGATGAGCTTGTTAAGCCCAAACAGGGTTGGTATGGGCTTTTCATTTGATTAGTTTTGGTTGAATCGTCGGAGGTAAAGAAAACAGGGACGTGTACATTTTCCCGGGAAATAATCTTAGGGATTTTCTTATCTTTGGAAGGTGGCGTGCGTCTTCTGCGAGCTTTACATACTCTAGAACATGTATTCAGCATGATGGGAGTTTTCCAGCGGCAAAATAACGCGCGAAGGAACTGTAAAGGAAAATTATTCTCGTGATTGGAAAATAAGAATAATCGAATTCAATGAAGGATATCTGGAGTTATGGAGAGGATTTTCGATGTTGTGACTATATATATAGGGTACCGAGGTGTTCCAGGGGCGATGGAGAGTTTGGGGTACACTGGATATCAAAGAATAGAGCTGCAGAGAATTCTTTTCTGCTGATGCATGTGGAGGAAGAACGAAGAACTTTGACACAAGAAAACAGTCGCATAGCTACAGTGTCTGTGACACTTTATCAATATCGTTTTCTGTAACAGTTTTTTGTAAAAATTATTTCGAGTTTGCAACATTCTGTTAGTGTTTTTCTGTAACGATGGGTTCTGTAACAGTTATATCTGTTACAAACACACTGATTTGAACTCTTTCTTCTTGCAAACACCTTTTTGAGAAATGAAAAATTCCTTGGAGTGTGTTTTCACCATGCGGAGCTAGAACCCATCACTGGGACGACGGAGGAAGGAGAATTTCATACATGGGTAAAATTATTTAATTCTTTTTAAGACTTTTGCATTATTTTTAATTGAATTATGATTTGATTAAATTGGTTGTTATTCTTTGTTTAGATAATCTATGCTTAGGGGATACAACCAATCTTTTGAGAATCTACCTTGGCAGAATCAGAGTCCATGTTAATTTTATTTGTTGAGCTATAATTATTAAAAGAAATAATATTTGAACCTTTTGTTATGAGTTTGGTGGAATTCTGAGTCCCGGTCATCTCTTCATCCGTGACAATATTTTGTATATATTTTTATCTTATTTCAGTTTATTAAATCCTAAAATCAATTTCAACAAGTCTGAGTGAACGACAACTCTTCTTAGCACTTTCTACAACATTATTGATTCACATCAATTTTTGGCACCGTTGTCGGGGACTTGTGTATAGATTTGTTTTAGGTTTATTTTTATTATTTTTGTTCTCTTTTACGCCTTTGGTATTTTTTTGATTCTTTCCAGATTTGGAGCGAAGCTACAAGGAAATAAAAAGTGCTATAAAAGGAAAGCATCGCCAAAGAAGGAAAGCAAAGAGGAGTCCAAGGAGCGAAGAAGTTTTTGTACAAATTTATTTTATTTAGACTTTATATCTTTTTATTTTTAGAAACTGTAAATAGGGTTTCACTGTTGTAAATTTTCTTTTTATTTTTGGACACTTTTTGGACTTTCTTTGGACATTATTTTTAAAACCATACGGAAGGGTAGTTTCAAATATAAACTGCACAGGGAAGGACGGTGATTACGATATCACCTCGGACCCTCGGGTTCCTACATGACATAGGAGTCGTGGCCCGAGTCGACTTCAACGGTTCATCCCCCTTCTGGTACGTGAGGTAAGAATTCTAAACACTCGTGAATCCCCTGTCAACGGGTTTAATGGATGATTTTGTATGCATATATGTTGAGGTTTTGAAAACGGTCGCTTTAATTTCCTAGTAAAGGGCAAGGACTGGCCATACAAGATAAGGGTTCGGATTTCATCACCGTTCTCTTCTTGCCCGCCTTAGGAAAACGATACCAAACGCGAACCTAGGCCTAAAATACTGACTAGAACGAGGCCGATAGGGTAACGAGCTTAATAGGAAAGTCATTCGAAAAATATTGGTTACTCTCATACTTCGAAGTTCATGATGGTTTCTGTGAGTTGAATGCGTGACTGCGCCACCTTGTAATGCGGTGAGGCCTTTGGTATCAAATCTCCACGCAGCTTCCCTCGCCTCTATTCAACTTACTTAAACTCGGATTGATTCCTAGAGGGGTCTGCTTAAATTGTAACGAATTCCTTTTCTAAGGATTAAAAGCTGGTCTAGAAACAATCTAAGTGGAGCCATCATTCTTTTTGTTTGCTAGAAATCAGTAGGTTTGTGATCGGTTGTCAGGCGACACAAATATAATTACACTTTCTTACTACTCAAAATATAAATATAGCAAGGGCAAGAAAGGATCGATCCTACAGAGAGGTCTAGGTTGTCAATATATTTTCGGTTCCTTATATAAAACACCAGGTATTTTTCTGATTTTTATATACTAAGATAAAATAAAAGAAAAACAATAAAAATTAAACAAATCAAAGTATTGAGAATATTGGTTAAGGATTCATCTTCATTCACAAATATGTTTTCAAAGCAATAAGTAGAATTGATATTTAATCTCAACTTTTATCAAAAGCCCTAGAATATCTTGATCGCAATAATATCCCGCAAATTCCCTTTTATTATCAACAAACACATTAAAAGATGCGAGTATGAGTTCTATCTAAAAGAACAACCTAACGTGTAAAAGCACTAATTAAGTTTAATTCCCAAGATGCATTAAGTTCTATGAAATCAGGCCAATCAAAGCAATCGAACGTGGAAAACGCACTAATTCAATTTAACAAAGGTCACGAATCACTTGTGATTATTAGGATGCATCACTAAAAGCAATATTCACAATTATGCTACTTGTATTCAAGGAGTATCACTTTTTCGTATAATAAACCCTAAACTAGCATTAGATATGATTATGAGTTCTACCAATTTGCAACTTGACAAAACTAACATTCAATCATGGAACCTATTTTCAGAGAATCGTGAACGATAATTATGAGACAAAACTAATATATTGAATCAAAGAATCATGCTTTGTGAAATCCAACTATTCCATAACCAATAATAAAATTAGGTATTCATATTCAAGGAGTTCATAACAAGAAGAAAGAGAAACCCTATCATGTTCACAAACCCTAGAAACAAAAGTAGAAATAATGATATAAGATAAAGATCTCTCCCAAAAGTTGTAGAAGTTTTCCTTTTATAGCTCTCCTTGTTCCAAAATTAAGTCTAGTCTTCTCAAAATCCACCAAAAACCCTAATTTTCACGTCCATAGCAAGCCCAAAATGCATCTCTCCTTTCTCTTTTCACGCAGGCCCAATAAGGCCCAACAGAAAACCTAATCCAAATTGGTTTCACCATTTTGCTCATAACTTCTTCCCCTTCTTCATCAATAACACTTTACTTGCAATGCCAAGCATTTTAGTGGCTAAGGTAATTTCTCCCTTTTGCTCCATTCGACTGGGAAAGCCAATTTGGAAGTGCTAGTAACTACATCGAATAGCATAAATACTGATATAACATTAGTGTGCAAGAGCCAGGTTCCTTGCTGGCCGTTACATCTAATCCTGAGCAAAGTAACAACGGTATGCAAGTGCCGAGGCAGCTTAAGGAAACATGCTAAAACCGGGGCCTCCAAAGGTGTCCCTAGGGACGAGTTTACTCAGTTAGTGAAGCTTACAGTGAAATGTCACCACCATAGCAAGTGGTCATGTCCGCTTGCCAGAAATCGCTTGGAGGAGACCTGGATTTTCAATTCAAGAACTAGGATAACCTCTACCTTTGCACCGAATCCAAAGCGATAGTGGAAATGAGAAACCACAATCAGACAAGATTATAGAAGATGGATAGAATGTAGATGTTGGGAATGTTCGACAGAAATGGTTAGATACTGACTTACTTGAAACAATGATTGCAGGAATAACATATGAACAATGAAAACTCGATTGCATCATACGCATATTAAGAAAACATGAAGCTATGTGACCAAGCCTAAACGGCTTCTTGTCGAAAATAAACAAACACCATCGGTTTCGCAGCATTACATTAAAACATCCAAGCGAGGTAGCGGAAATTAAAAGGGAGAAGCGTTTAGAGCATTTCCACGCTTGAGGGAAGGAGTCAATTATAGGCCACACATCACCTCAAAAAGTGTCAGTTTAAAGCCTTGGAGGACTCTCTTTGTTTTCTTCTTTTTCGATTCTTCAGCCTCTTTTTCTCGGTCCAGTCAATAATCCATCGAATTCTTCTGATCTAACACTTCACATGTAGTGACCCATATAAACACTTTAGAGTTGATAGGTAATATGGGAAGAATTAACCTACCACTTAAGTTAGAGCCCAAATTGTACCTCGCCTGTTTCAATTGGCTAACCCTCCATATCCAATTCCCGAAAGCGTTGTTCCTCGACTAAAGATCACAAAAAGAATGTTATTCATCGGGTGCATTTCTTGTAAGAATAAAGCGCAATATAAAACTTTAAAAGTGCGGTCTCAACACATTGTTTAAGATGACCCAATTGTATGTAACACCTAACGGGGAAAACCACCGACTTCTGGATAACTCTCCATCTCGGCCCCGAAAAGCTTCATGGAAAATTC
This sequence comes from Papaver bracteatum, assembly GCA_023529315.1. NCBI lineage: Eukaryota > Viridiplantae > Streptophyta > Magnoliopsida > Ranunculales > Papaveraceae > Papaver > Papaver bracteatum. The sequence goes on from JAJJWX010000717.1 coordinate 58,909, forward strand.
GTTATAATGTTGCTCGTTGAACTCTGGGTTACTAGGCAATGCTTGTTATGCTCGGCATAAACGTCTCTTAACCGACACGCAGAATTCTTGAAAGCTTCATAGTATTAATCTAATGCACTCTAAATAGATTATAACTTATCAAATTAATCATCGGCCCAAGAATATGATAAAAGCAATCGCTTCACCACATCTTTATCTCTCAATAAGCGTAGGTGGTCCTCGTGAAGGACTCATTCTGCAAATTGCAAAGCATCTACCCTTTGCTCCAAACTTGTGGCTAACCACTTTTTCAAACAATAGTACCTAAAATACCCCAAGTATTCAGAAAGCCCATCATTAGCAGATCATAATCAAACCGGAACGTCGTTATAACTGTCCTCAAGTTGAAATCTCCTGTTTGGACGGTCTATTTTGTCGTTCTTGTTTGCCATTCATTGAGAAGATTTTCCACAAGATCCTACTCAATATCCCATTTTCTATTCATAACTTAAACTAAGTAGAAGTCATACCTATACTAGATACCTGCAAAGGGAAGAAGATACCCAATTCAGGATACTGAAGATAAACTCAATCAACACAAGTTAAGAAGGATCATAAACCTTGAGCTTCATAAGCTTGATCTCCAAATACTCAGCACACCTTATCATTCCTCATTGCTGAAGTTGGAGAGATTCCATCAATCGCTTAACTCGGCTTCGTATCACAGATCCAAGCGCATAAGGTTCATACTCTAACACAAACAAAAAGTTTGACTCATAAGCGACACTAAGAAAGAAATTGGAAGTGAGCATAACCATACGGTGAACGTACTTGCCTACCACAGTTGTCAAGTTTCAGATCTAAACCGGCAATCAAGCCAATAAGGCAAAGATACTGAAAAATAGCCCCTTGCTTATCAAGGCAAATAGAGCAAGAATTACGTAGAAAATGTTAAACCTTCGAGAATAATAAGCACCCACTTGATATCCAACATGGATAGCCAACATGGTGATAGTACCAAAGAAGACCACGAATAAGAATATGCATAGATTTGGTGACTTAATCTGACTTATCCAAAGGATAGTTTCCCTTTACCCAATATACGCAAATGGTGGAGTCCTTCTGGGGTACAAGAGGTTAACTTTGATGAATGGATTCATAATGGATACAACAAATACCACTCGCGGAAGAAGACCAAGAGCACACGGCCTTTTTCTCTCCTAGAACTTGTATTGCTACAAGAGAATGCACGTTCACTGAAAAACGAAGGGCAAACTTACGATGGATGGTGGAGAAGATTTTCCTTAAAATAGAGTGCACACAATTTGGAGGTCTCATTGTTGACATGTCAAGTTAAAACTAGGAGTGATGACCATGTTGAAGACTTGAAAGAAATCTTCTAGAAAATGAGAACATTCAAATGAAGAAATAATCTTTATGAAGTGTATATTCCTGGATGAAGATTCAATGATTTCTTGGGGAACATCGTGTCTCGAGAAAGGGATTGAAGTAGATCCATCCAAGGTTCAAGACATATTGACACATCGCCAGCACCCAAAAGACGTGGCATCGCCATCAATGGTAAAAGACATGCAAAAACTCAATGGGCGGTTGGCGACTTTAGGAAGATTCATTTCCAAATCCTCGGATAGTTGCAAACACTTACATATTTTGAAGAAGGGAGCTAAATTTACGCCGACACAAGAATTTAACAGGCCCCTACAAAATATAAAAGAGTATCTTATCAACTTATCAATTCTCCAAAAAGCCTGAGCCTAACGAAGAACTATGATTTGTCGTAGCACTAGATGCCATAAGTTCGGTGTTGCTTAGGACAGATGAAGGAGTTGAGAAACCCTATCTTTTTTTACGTCGGCAAGACACTCAATGATGCTGAAAAGAACTATACAAAGATAGAAAATTTGATTCTTGATTTGGTGTATTCATCGGAAAAATTAAGAACCTATTTTCAGGACTCACAAGATAAAAGTTCTAACAAGAATCCCTATAGAGTGTTTTAAAGAATACGAGGGAGGTTGAAGGCGAGTTGAAAGATGGAATACCCGAATAGATCAATTCGGATTAAAGCACGAGGTACAAACTTCAAACAAAGTCACACATAATTGCGGAATTCTGGCCGGGTTCCCAATAGAAGAAGACGAAGGAGTAGAAGAGATGTTGGATATAGATGATACCGTCAGGATCTAGGATCTCTTTAAATAAAATCACCCAAGGATATGGGAAATATTTGTGGACGGATCATCCAACAGCTAGAGGAGGAATGGAATAGTATTTACTTCTCAAAAGGTAAGGACAGTATTTTCTTCCACATTCGAATATAAAACCACTAACAACGAGATGAATATGAGGTATCATACAGGTCCTTGAGGTCGCTATCGAGATGAAGTTGAAAGAAATAAGAATAACTAGCGATTCTCGGTGGTAGTCCATAAGGCAGATAGAAGGAAGATATCACGAATGATGCAATGATGAATCGATGTTGCAACTCGTGAAAGAGTATTCAAAGAGAATACCCCATATAATTTGGAGGCAAGTGTGAGAGATAATAGACACGCCGGACGCTTTAGCCTTTATTGCATCAATGATATAAGACACCTCGGAGAAATATATCCTAGGTGAAAGGTTAATGCAACCCTCAAGAATTCAACGAGTTGAAAGATGAGAAGTCCATGATGATAATAGAGGGTAGCACATCCGGCGAATTGGGAGAGGATGAGGAGTTAAGCTATTCACAGTACCTCGAGAAGGGTGATCGGGCACGAGACGGGTTTGAGGCTCCAAAAAATCAAGTGAGATCTACCAACTATGAATTAAGAGAAGAATCCTATATCGGAGATCATTCCTAGGACCACTGTTGCGAAGCTTGTCACAAGAAGAGCGGGTGCAAATCATGAAGGAAATACATTACGGTGACTACTGAAATCAGTATGAACTAGATCATTATTGGATTACAAAACTAAAACGAAGGGATACTTGGCCAAGCATTCATAGGACAAAGAGTGTATAACGTAGGTGTGAAGCATCAAAGATTCGGAAGACGCATACATGCACCTCGGATTTAACTTGAATTCTGTGCTAAGCGTGTGGCCGGTCGCCATATGGGGAATAGACATCGCGGGGACCGTTTGTCATTGAACCTTGCGTGAAAGTACCTAATAGTGGCAATGAGACTACTTCCACGAAAGTGAGTTGAAGCCAAACAAGTAAGAATACGCGGGGACGGAGATATATGCGATTTTATACTTGAACACATCATATGAAGATTCGGAATTCCCGCTGCAGATAGTCTTGGATAACCGGGATGCAATTAGAGAGAACGTGAAAATTTTATTTAGCACTTTTAAAATACAAACATGGTTTAGTCAGAGCTCACACATATCCGAGAGAGTAATGGACAAGTCAAGCAAACAAGACAATTGCATCCACTTTAAAAAGGAAATTAGACGGCCTCCATAATTGGTGCGAGGAGTCCCAAGGTGTATGGTCTACAAGACATTGCATTTGAGCAACAGGATGTCACCTTCACCCTTGGCATATGGAGTGAGCGGTTCCCTACCGAGATCATGTTACCCACTACAAAACGATAATCCGGAAAAGGGTTTAAACTCGGACATGATCCTAGCAAAGTTAGATGACTTGGAGGAAAACAGGAGATGGCTCTACAACATGACGAACTATCAGGAGACTATCTCGTGAATACAACAAGAGGGTGAAACAAAGAAGTTTCGTCCCAGGGAGGGCGGATTCACGCGATATACCTATATCAAAAGGGACCCGGAGGGAAACTGGAGCCCTCGATGGGAAGGACCTTTAATCGCCAAAAATAAAAGTGGAAACCGGAGCACTTATGAACCATGCACTGGAAGGAAGGATCTGACGAAGACAGGGACATCGGGAGACGAAGGCAAAAGGCAGGGCAGATGGACCACCATGGAATCCAATTTACATCAAGTATTATCCATAAGCAACAAAAACTTCGTGATGAATTGATAAAAAAAAATATATATGTATCAATCGGAAAATGAAGGAACCATTTGTTGAGAAACATTGAAAAATGTGAAACAAAGCAAAAAAAATATGCAAATTCAAAACATGAGAATCGAGGGCCACAAGTAAGACCTCATTTAGGGAGGTCTGCTTACGACCCTCAAAATAGGCAATCGTAATTCCTATATAAAACCTCTACTTAGGAGGCCGAGACCTCGTGGCATGCAACCTAGTTCGCACAAAGTGCAAGGGGCAAATGTAAGACCTACACGTCACAAGATAATCTCAGATGTGGCCCTGGCCCACCAGCTAGGGAAATCCTAAGACCCATCCGCCGAGGGCCCAATTGGGTTACCTTCGGTGAGGGTGTAAGAACTAACGTGGAGAAAAAGATGGCCTGGTGTAGTTCTTCCGCTCGGTCCCAAACCACCCCAACTAGGGTGTGACTTCGAAACCAGGAGACATATAGGCGAAAGGGAATGAAGTCACGAAATAACTGATGCCTAAGCCCAAAAGCACGGGGTATTCAGAGGGTAAGGGACGGCACCCTCCTTTAGGAGCTGAGTGACCACCAAAATCGGTAATGTTACGGGCTGGTACTTCTTTATAGGTAGGCCTGTGATATTGTTTCATATAAGACCTCAATGAGCGAGATAGAGGCGAGGTTGATGGATCTTTACTTCGCAAGAGTAAAGAGCGCCTGAGACTTAGTCGAAAAACCCTATTGACGGGGTGGGGGCACGATAATACCGTAACTAGAGGCAAAATAAGACCGAACTGATGATAGAGATGTGAGGAAAAGAAATATGAGACACGAGGCAAAACAAAAGGGCAAGTGTATACTTGCAAAAGAGGCGGGTATATACACAAAGAAAAAGCAAGCACATTAAAAAAGCTTGACCACACAAGCCATACAATTCTAAAAGTACTTCTTATATTGCATAAGAAGCACTGCGCAGAATTGATATCTTATACATGATGATATATGCACTAACTCGATTATGCTATGAACTGGAAAATAATAATTGCAGCGAGATGACAATAATCGAGATCGACTTCATGAACAACTAAGGCGAGATAAAGTAAAGAGGAGCTAAAAGCACAAGGTATGCTACATAAATCCACCAAAGAATAAGAGGAAAGTATATACTTTAAATACGATTTTAATCTTTGAGCATTTATTTAAGCATTAAGGCAAAAAAAAAATTAAAGCCGCGGAAACACCCAAAGAATAAGGGGCAAGTATATACTTAAGCAACATTAATTATTCTTTGATTATTTCCTTCGCCAAAGTATATACTTGGTATCTCGGAGTAATTCCGAAATACCAAGGCAAGGCAGCCATTAACAAACATGCAGGTCATATATATAAGCGCATCAAATGAAGCAAAGAAAGGGAAAAGCTAATATATTAAGGCAAAATACGAGCAAAAATTGTCATGCCCCCCAATCTTGGGAGCGCCCAGATAAAATGTTAGAAGGACAAAGAACCAAAGTATCACAAATATCAAAGCAAATAATGGGATTGTTAACTCCTCTTCATCAAGATTGCCATCATTGTTACCAGCTCCATCATTATTGTTACCAGCCCAAGCATCGTTATCTCATGTGCCTTGAGTAACCTCGTGATGAGGTTTCTCAATGTCTTCATCAGTCAGATCTTCGTTCTCAACTTCGGCGAAGACAGTGGGTTCATCATCGGAGAAAATCTCGAGGTACATGTTAGGGACATCGAGACCATGAGATTTGCAGAACTCGGTAACAAATTTCACCTTCTCTTCCTGGGCATTTCAGCGAGTCCATTTCTCTGCCTTCTTAGCGTCCTCCTCCATCTTATCGCAATCCTCGTTCAAGGGAGCAAACTCTCCATGCAATTTGGATAACTCCTCAGCAAGCTATCCTTTTTATGAGACAAGTGCAAAATTTGACTCTTCAAACTCTCCTCGGATTATGCAAGATAACAACAAATGAGAAAAAATAATAGCCAAGCGAAGCACGAAGCAAACAACAACACTGAGCTACCTTATTTCTGCGAAATAACAGAATTTAAGGTTTCCCGGACGTCAAGATTAAAATGGTAAAAGTCTTGATATTTACGATTGAGAAATTTGTGATGTTCTAGAGGTGATTTTCCCGTTATCTCCAGGGCCGGACATGGATCTATCCTCATTAGGGGATCCAATAACAAGTTTACCGCCTCGGGGAGGCATAACAAGTTTCTTCTTCACAAGAGGAGCGGGAGCAGTTTTCTTTCCATGAAGCCTCTCCAAGCAAACCAAGATAGAAGACATGTCGTTATTTAACTCGTTGTTATCATTTCTTAACTCAGCATTTTCATCCTTCAGCTTCTCATATCCAGACCTCAACTCGGAGAGCTCACACAGGAGCTTGGTAAGTTCAGCTTGAGACCTGTCCTTCCTCTTAATTATTCTTTCTTTATCCTCCTCAAGGCGCCTAGCTCGATCCATGGATGAGGAGTGAATTCTGAGGAAGTAGTGAGATAATTACTGATGCCAAGCTCGGTCCTCAATCGTTCATTCTCCTCACGAAGGTGGAAATTCGACTCTTCATGATTAGAGGACTCATTATCCAGTGCGCTCACCGAGAATATGACGTCGATAGCTTTTCACTCAAGATCTCATTTTCAGATAAGTAGCAGTTAATCTGGGAAAAAAGGTTTGCTTGTTCTGCTTGGTAATCGTCCACGGTCGACTTGGCTTCTTCAAAATTCATATAATACTTGAGAACGGTCTTGTGAAAAAAACAACAAGATAGTAAAAATGAGAACGAGAGAGAAATAAAGACCGAGAAAAGATTAAACTTACTGCGAAGCTCCGAAATCTGTTCATCTTTCTTAACTGAACGCTCCTTCTCTTCAGCAAGATCATTCCTAAGATCCTGAATTCGTTCATTAGCAGTCTTCAGATTCTCACGGGCAACCCTCATCTCCCACAGTTGGGCCATATGACGGTTGAACTCCTGTAAGTATTTTTCGATGAAGATGGGGATTTGTACGTCAAATGCATTTAAGATTAATAATACTAACCAAGGCCATAATAGGCGTCTGGTTGGTGGAAAGATTCAATGAAGCGTTCTGCATGAAAGATTGATCTTGAGCTAGAAAGGTATGGCAGCACAGCGAGATTAGGAATTCCATAGTCAAGACCTTGTGGAAGGGTTGTTCCGAGTTAAAATGAGAGCGTCCCTTAAGAATTCCATGTCAGGGGCATAGGCTGGATCCTATGCTTCAAAAACCTTTCGAGTCTTTCCACTAGAAGGACCTGCTGCTGGTTTAAGAGGGGGCTCTTCCACCGTGATACGAGGAGTTGGCATGGGAACCTTCGGAGAAGTAGTGGCACCCTTTAGCTTCTCGGGCTTGTTCTTGCCAGGAGGAGAAGGAAACTCTGCTGGATTATGGGCAGAAAGTATACAGGTGAGATCCCCCATATTCAAAACCCTGCGGCATTTTTGGGGTTCAGCGGCAGGAGCGGATTGAGGAACCTAGGAAACAGGGGTTAGTATCTCGGAGTTGAACAAAGTCTAAGGCAACAAGAAGGGAGTACTATTACGAAGTAAATATGGTATGAGGAATACCTTGGTAGCGACATCCACAGAAGAGCTCTCCCGATGACTTCGCGAGGAAGGACACGAGGGTTTACTTACGGGGTTTCCACGGGTTCTTCCTCCTGTCAAAACCAAAAGTTAGATTCCAAAAGCAGAATTTGAACACCAAAAGCGAAGCAGGAAGCGGGTTACCTAATCCGTAGCAGGAGATCCAACATCAAGCTTCTTGGAGGATCTATCCTTGATCAAGCCGGGAGCAGGCAATGAGTACTACAAAAAAAATATATATATATAAATAATAATAATAAATAAAACACAACAAAAAAAAAACAATGAATTCAAATAAAAGACACCAAAATGAAACGAGGGATAAGACTGGCGAGCTCACATTGGAGGGCTTCTCGGACCAGTTGAACTTCCAAGGTTCAAAGGAAGCGAGATGAACGTGACTTGGGAGGGGGCCTTCCCGAGCATTCCCAGATTCATCATAACCCCAGACAAGGGGGACCTCGATAACAACTGGGAACATTATCCAGTCCTCATCATTAGTTAAACGCAAAGAAGGGACTTTGGGAGCCTCCTTCGAAGAACCAACGGGCTCAACATCCAAAAGAAGAACTTTGGAAGAATCCTTCAGGGACCTCCGATGTAAAGCAACACCCCACTCTTGATACTTCCTTATTTTACCTTGAGTCTTATCGAAGTAATTCTCCGAGAAAGAAGCAATGTTGTAGTCTGCAGGGTTGAAGCTCTCCGCCACAGCTGGAATCTGGGATAAACCGCCAGAGGAACGCCTCACAAACTCGTTACAAATACGAATTGAATTACCGTTCAACTGGAAGGCTCCCCTGTTGAGATGAGCAAGAATCTCACAGAGATGAGGATTCCGGGCGTCATCTGAAGGAAAGGTTAAGCCTGCTCTCAACTGACCCAAAGTGGTAATCATCACGGTAGATGACCACGTCTTTGCCTCAATCCAGTGATTGTTCAATTCCATCCGTTTGGTTATGATTACCGAAGGCACAATTTTGAAAGATCCACCGCGGTGACAGCGTTAAACCTAATTTTTTGAAATCATCCGAAATCTTCAAGCTCCTTTGATGTAGTGGCAAAGGGAAATTTTTGGGTGCCATTGTTGAAAGGAGAAGACGGTGTGAAAGAAGTGAGGAAGAACTAAGGAAATCAAAAGCGAGGCGAGTTTCAGGAAGAATAGTAACGGGGAAGAAGAAGTTGAAAGACGTAAAGAAGAGATAAAGATGAGGGAGAAGACTATTTATAATGGACCCAGGGTATGACCTAGAGAAACGGTTGCACAGGAAGGGGAAACGGTTGGTAACTGTAGATAAGAATCGTGGGAGACAAAATAGCGGAAAATCCGCGTACGTGGCGATTCTGAGAAATTAATGCGGGGATTCTCTTTTTCCTTTCTTGGTACCCTTGAAAGGAATGAGAAAAGGAAAAATGTAGGTACAGAAAATCACTCCGCCACGTGTCCGAGGAAGATTGGGCGAGATAATGAGAAGAATCTTCGAGCAAGATATTATTCACCACTTCCGAAGGAGTGTAAGTGAATAGTCTAATCAACTGTCAGATCTGCCTTAACTAGGTCCCATCAGCAAAGGAGAACTAACTTACTCGGAAAGATATCTAGCGAAGTAGAGCTACATTGCTCGGAAAGATATCTAGGGAAGTATAGCTAACCTGCTCGGAAGGGCATCTAGCGAAGTAGAGCTACCTTGCTCGAAAGACATCTGGCGAGGTTGACATAACTTGCTCGAGAAGACATTTAATGAGGTATGTATTGTTTCACAAGAAAAGGGAAGGGGCACGAAGTCGATTGCGCGAGGTATGACTTGTTGTCCAAGAAATAGTGAGATTTCCCGAAGTAATAACGCGAAGTGTGGATTGTTATGCAAGAAAAGGGATGACTTTCCCGACATGAACCGATCTTTAAGGAAAAAAGTAAGCGTAAAAGTTGTTTAGAGCGAGATAAAAGCGTCAGTCCGAGATAAATCGAGTTGTATTCCATTATGTAATTTTGCCCTATAAAAGGGGAGACTTAGCCTCCTAAGAAGGGGTTGGGACATTATTGGAGAGAGAGAGAGAACTTTTGTAAGAGAGCAGTCTAGATCTAGAGTGTTCTTGAGCGACTTGTAACCTAAGGTATTAAGGATTTTAATAAAAGAGAAGAAGATTTGTGTATAAACTCGTTCTCATTCAACTTTGTGCTTATCTAATTCGAGAGTGGGTGTAACTATGGATTTTCTGTAGTTACACAACTAACCAACATCGGAAAGAAGCATAAACTCTTACCATGCCAGTGATATCGGACTGATCATTGAATCACTCGGACTTGGGCTTTTTTTTTTCTCCCCTCGTGCTTTCTTTCATAGCAATTGCCGAAGGAGTTTTTCATATTGTGATTACTCACTGAATTGACTTTTTGTTACAGCAAAATGATGATCAGGAGGAAATCCCTTCACCAGCAGTTCACAAGTACTCACCTCGAGACCATCTCGTGAAGAAGCATTCATCTCGGACTGCTACTCGGACTCATCACCCAATTGCAGCAACCATCTCGTACTAGCAAAGCAACCAGCACGATGAGAGCCAACAACTCAGATCGTGACAGTGACATCATACTAGAAGCATCAGCTCAGACATGTCACCCGATCAACAACTCGGATAACACTCTATCCCATATCTACTTTCTGATCCACTTTTCTAATTACATACATGAGATGATAGATTAGTTATACCTAAAAGCTTTATACTCAAATGCTTAAATAAATGATTGATGTTTTGAATTCGGAGAAATTTAATGCATTTCATAAACAGCAGGTATACTCTGACATGTCCAACAGAGGGACTCAACTATTGCGGCTAATGCCTATTTCAGATGGTTTATTCATACTCGCCAGGCTTATCTCGAAGCAGCCATCTCGGACAGATTCCAACTAGATGAAACGATCAACGCGGTCTGATAAAGAGCGAACTCGGACTCATCTATTCATCTTGGAACAACATCTCGGATAACATACTATCCCATTTCTATTTACTGATTTATATTGCATACATAACATGCTCTACCAAATAATACCATAGATAGATGCTTTATTACTTAAATATATGCTTATATGCTTTGAATCAAAAGAATTTTGATACATTTCATGAATAACAGGTGCATGATGAAATGATCTACAAAGAGACTATGCTATGGCGTTTATCTTAGATGGTCATTTCAAGACCAATAACTGTATACTATCAAAACCACTCATCATGGAGCGTCCACGATGGTGCACCGGTGTCTGTCAAGCTCAACACTAGAGCTACAAACTAACAGGAGAAAATCTTATCTCCCTATCTCTGAATTCTACTATGTTGCATGATTTCCGCAATTGAAAAATGCAATCCATATGAAGTCTGAATAGCATACCCAGCTTACTATAAAAACAATATATGTTTAAATCACAGTTCGCAATTACTGTTAACATCTTTAGTTAAGACATTATAATTTGTCTTTAACTCTTTTGAATGGTTATTAACCTTTAATTGAAACACACAGGGGCTGGAATAAATCGCCAATGCAAAGAAACATTGGACACGATCCACTAAGAAACTATCTAGCTTAACAGTAGGCTAAGTATCTATAGTCTCAAAGTCTTAACTTTATACATACTTGTATAATAATGAATAATCTAGAATCGCATGAAGTATTACTCTAAGCGACACCTTATTACAGGAATTAGATAGAAATCATACAGGTTAATCGAGTGATTTAGAAATCAACTTTAGCATCGTTATAACATTAGAATTGCTTGCCTTTGAATGAGCAACACCAACTCGCTATTACATAATAGTATGCCACTGTTGCATTTCATTTCATTGTAAATATGATATAAACTCTATGTAGCCAATCCATAAATGATAAACATTTGCATATGATAGTCAAAAGAATTATTTTACTGTATACAATGACATTTACAAAATTAGAAACATGTTCATGTCATCTAGCATACACTTGCTTTCATAATAAATTGTCATAATATAATATGCTTAAAATGCTTTAGATGCTCAATGCATTCATCTCGGATCGGTCACGACAGTGCATTCGAGCTCGCCAAGCTCATGATTTAGCTTGCAAATATTGTCCATAACAGGGGACACTCTTATCTCTTTATTTCTAAATTTATCATATTATAGAAATGAACTTAAACATGCCTAGTCACTGACTTGAAGCATAATCATTTATAACTATACTTTCTCTACTGTTATTAACCAGTAAGTGGAATTTTCAGGGGAAAAAGGGAACCTCATGACAAAGGCTACAAAGCTTAAGGGCGATACGATCTCCTACCATTCTTGCCAGTCCAAGGACAAATAGGGCAGTTTCTAACTCATATATTGAATACATAAACGCTTAAGCAAAGCATCATTATGCTTAAAAGCAAGCTATAAGTAGCTAGACACAAAGACTTAAGGCGATACACGTATCGCACGGGTACTTCCAGAGACTAAAGCTGATATACGTATTGCACTGGTATATCCAGAATCAAGTGCCGCAATCTAGCGCACCTGCTCCACAACGATCATCACAATAAATGACAATACGACACCTTATCGTATGACAATGAACTGAAAATGTTTACATAAAGTAAATGCTTTAAAAATATTGAATGCCTTAACATTAAATATGATGGATTAACATTTGATGTTTTGCAGCAAATCTCCTCATGATGGATGAATTTAACTAAGTCGGATTAATTGTCCGCATAAAGCAAAGTCGGATTAGACGTAATCTGCATAAAGGCATGCTTATCATGCATTAGGTACTAGCATTATGCTATATAAGGATAGAGTCGGATTAGTTGAAATCTGCACAAAGGCATGTTTATCATGCACTAAGGTTAGAGTCGGATTAGTCGTAATCCGTAATAAAGCTATTATTGTGTTTGTGTTTTCTTGCAGGGTCACTTGATGTATGTGCGATACATCCTCCTCCCTATATATATCTGCATTTGCTTGCAGGTACACTTGATGTATGTATGGTACATCTGTGTAAGGACCCTAAAGATCGTCAACGCTATTAGACCTGTCAAGTGTCGATTTAGTCGATAATGACTCGATTAGTTTAACACGGACTTTAATTAATAAGAATAAATTTAACAACGATCTAGATACAAACTTAGTACAGTTATATAGGTCTCGAAAAGTTACGCGGAATGGGCTACTCGAACGTGCCAATCGGATACCAGTCGGAGAAGAATTTACCAGATTAGTGAGAAGGGCAAAAGAGTGTTTTTGCACGTAAACTGCCTGGCTTCCACTTATTCGTTTCTTGTGTACCTTTAACATTTGGTCGGCCTTATCTACACCATAACTCGATCTAGGAATTCATTCTTCTTCTTTCTTCTTATTCTTTCTTTCTTTCTTCTTCTTCCAGCGTTCTTCATCTGTAGATGATTTGAGAGATCAAATGGAAGATTTTTGATCGGTAAGAGGTGGCGAAAGTCATGGAGTAGATGATTGTGATGATGATGGTGTCTGTTACTGATTCAGACTCGAATGAGGGAGTGAATTAAAGATTAGGCTTTCTTAATGAGTTATATGAGGATGTAGATGGTGAAATTGAGTAATTAGGGAGAAGATTAGAGATGGATTGTGGTTAAATTGAAATTATGAAGTCGTTTCAATGAAGATCGAGAAAGTTAGGGTTTCTCAGAGAACTGAATTGGAGTTCGATTTGAGTAATGATTAAGAAGAATTAAAAGATGGGTTTGATGGATTTGGAGATTATGATTGATGTTTTGAGTTTGAATTAGAGAAAGGAAGATTTGAGAATTTATTTTAGGTTTTGAAGTTTTGAATCATATGTTGGTTTGAAGCTAATGAAGAACTTAGGTTTGATTTAGGTGTAATGATGAGGATGGTTATTGAGGAGTTGTTATTAGTCTTAAGATAAATTGATGAATGGAGTCAGGTGAAGGAGAACTGAATTCAATTGGATGAGTATTACTAAATTGAGTTAATTATTCTTCTCTGTAATCTTAGTTTAGTGTTACTAATTATATTGTTAAGTTATGGAATGGAAATGATTTTTAAGTAAGGTTGTTGTATTCATTGAAGTATGGATGTACTTGATGTTTGTGAAATTTGGACATTGAACTGTGATTTGAAGAAGGGTGTTGAGTTGATTAAACTGAAGTATGATGTGTTTAGTGGATAAATTGAGAATTCTAGAGTTGTAGTGGCAGTTTAGCTATGTTGGTGATTTGAGATGATGTTTGTATGTGTGTTAAGATTGTAGGTATTGTGAATAGAGTTGGTGGGGAACTATTACAGGTGTGCAAATTGTTGGTGGTGTTATGTTGAAGCCAAATTATAGGTGAGATGGAGCTAATGTGTATGAAATTAGTGCAGGGGTTGCTGGAGTTACTAGTGGTGCTAGTGGAGGAAATTGTAGGTAATATGAAGTAAGTATGATCTCAACTGAACTGTTGAGGTGGTGCGGGTTGAATGTAAGAGATGAGCGAGCAACTGTGTTAGAGATCAATGATAGAATATGAGGTTGAATTAGTTTGGCGGGTGTGTAGTTGCTATTAAGATAATATAAGGATTGAGCTTTAGAAATTGGTATTAGGATGTATTGAAGGAAGTGCAAGTGGAGAATTAAGTGTTCTATGATTTTTATAGAACTCTTGAAGTTGGTTTGGGCTGTAGGGATAGGTTGAGTTGGTTGAAGGTTGTCGGGGTAAAGGGTTTTAGTGAAAGATTGGAAGCTTGCAACTACTGCAATTGCAGGTAATCAAAGTTGTTGTTTGTAAATGATTTATGAAGTTTAGGTTAAGGTTATGTATTGATTGATTGTTAGAACTGATTTGAGATAGATTGATGTTGTTAGAAAATGGATGGAATGGAATCTGTAGTAGAGCTTTGGTCTGTCTAACTGAGCTTATTCAGTCTGACTTGGTTTGTTCTTAGCTGACTCAATTATCTGACTAAGTTGAGTTAACTCAGCAATTAAGATTTGATCCCGATCCGACTCAGTTGACCAAACTTTAACTCAGTGGAACTTGACCAGTTGACATAGTTTGACCATTGACCAGGACTTGACCTTGACTAGATGTTTAATTAGTTGAACCATTTGACTGTCAATGACCGTTATTTGACCCTGTTGGCCTAGACTTTGTGTAATGGGCTTGTTCAGTAGACTTGGGCTTAAGATTAGTTTTACTATTTTGATGAGTTAGACCCTTATGGTCTGATTTAGCTTTCGTTTTCTTCTACAAAGTTGTAGATGTTCGCAAGACTTAGCTACTGAACTATGAAACCAATCTAATTGAATTATTAAACCTTAAATTTTCTAAAGATAGATAAATAAAAGATGTAGAACCTTAAATGGACTTAAAACCATTAGATAAACTTATATGATTCTTGTGTGAGCCATTTTGGCTAGTTTCTTAGACTCCTTGTGTGATTAACAGTAAGTCTATATTAACAACGATCGACTCAAAGGATGAACCAGTTAATCGTGGATCTCGAGGTAGGCGAGGCTTGTCATCAAAAGAGGTGAGAATCAATAACGAACTCTCTTGTATTTATTATTGTTTTACAAATCAATCTTTGTGTTGTGAAATTCATGCATATTTTTGTGTGCTCTGTGTGGTATGAGATGGGTGTTGACACATTATCAGTATTCTATGGCTAGGGCGATACACAACAATATTACACGGCTAGAGCGAGAATCCGGAAGGGTATTTATATAAAACCATGCCGGCAGTTTGTCAGTCGGAAATGTATGTGTAATGGACCTTGCCGACCTATATAGTGAAAAAAAATTGTTTCTACTGTGTACATTTTTGTTGGGAGCCGGAAGGATATTTTAATGATACCATGCATTTATGGCTTATCCGGCACACATCTTTTAGTGGACCCTTCCGGCCATGTTTCCGCCAGATAGGTTGTATTTGTAAACCCTTCCGCCCTGTAATGTTTTTTTTCTGAATTGTTCTTGTTCAGGGTGGAGAAGGAAAGGAAGAAAGCTCTGAAAGCTATTAGTCCTCCTTCAAGACCTCCTCGTTTTCGTGGAAAACTCTTGACTTCACAACATCGGGGGGTATTCGTTGCGCCGGGAACGACAAAGATCCATGATGACCGCAAAATTCTGGCCCAAGATATAGTCGGTGTGCTCTTCAACCGAGACAATTCCGGCGGTCATAAGGTCAGAAGCTCATTCAAAGTGGACCCTGCCGGTTGAACATTGGTCGGAAGGTTATTCAAATTGGACCTTGCCGGCCAGAGAACAGCCGACACCTTATTCAAACCATGACCTTGTCGTCCTTGTGCATTTTCAAAACCAAATTTTTTTGATCGAAATAGAAATCATAAGACAGATGAAAGGTTTAATTTATTGAATTCATAATTTCAAAATTTTAATCTAAACTCAATTAATTAACCTAATTTAATTTTAGTGTTAATTAACCAAGGGCATTTTAGCCATTTAGAAAATACAAGGTTAAGGGGTGGCTCGACTTTACTTCTTAATGACCCTATTTCGTCTTATTAGCTATACCCCAATTAATCTGGGTATAACCCAATCAACAGGTTGTTTCCTATTTGCAATAACTTTACTATATAGCTGCTTTGTGTTAGGATGGATCTGGCAGTATGAAGTTTCAAAGACAACATCTTGACCAAAAGTATGAAGAGATTGGACATAAAAGAAAGAAAAAAGTTACAAAGATGAAAAAACAAATCCACCAAAAGTTACATAGAAATTGTTGATAAAAGATTCTCAATATCAAAAACAACAACAATAAATATATACTTGTTCCAAGACTGTTGGGTAATCTTCTTCTTCCATTTCAGCTTCAACTGGAGGACCATCTTAAGATTGTTAATAGAAGAAACGAGAAGAAATTATTATCTTTAATCAAAGAGATCAATTTGATAATAAAAATTTCTTCATCTTTGATTTTGAGAGGAAAAGTCATTATGACATTTAACATAATTGATTATGCATATGATGCATTCGAGATCATCGTTATATGCCATGATTGAACCAAACTGATAAGTGTGTTTTTGGAGATCGTTAACCAAACATGAAAAATCCAACATGCACATGAAAAATCGTTAACCAAACATGAAAAATCGTTAACTAAGGATGAAAAATCGTTAGACATTCAAACTTCGTGGTTAACCACTACCATTCTGAGAAATATATTTATTCTATTCAAACTCTATATTTCTTCGTTCGTGCCATGTTTGTAGTAGAAGTTAATCTTCGATTAAAATTTTCGTATCGACGATGAATCAGATGAAAAAAAATATCTCCACGATCGTTAATGGAGGATGATGAACGGACACAGGGAGGGGGGATAGGAGAATAATGGTTTTGGGGAAGAAATAAAATGGGGCCCTAGGTTTAGTATTAATAGGATTTTTGGGTTAATTTTAAAGGAACGGTAAAATTGAACTTTCACCTTCACTTTGGAAGCCCCCTATAATTTTTGGTGTGGACATCAATTTTGTGAGGCCCCCAATTACTTTTTCAGGCCCCAATCAATCCTTGTGTTTTCAGTTTTTCTTTCAGCAATGAGAGACCCAAGCAAGAGAAACTGCAATTCAGGTGACTGATAACTGGAACACTTCCATTTTTTTCTTGTACTTGTTTTTCCATGGCATATATGCTACGGCCAGATCGAACTTTGAAGGGAGTCTTGTTGTTTGTAGATCCAATAGCTACTTAAATATGACTCCGGCCTTGGGAATAGGTGAAAAAATTGGCCAGAAAGGTATACTTGCATTTCAAATAAATTTCGTGTAGCACATCAGGGTTTGATCTGCCACTTATAGTCAAGTTCAAACTATTATAGACAAGGTACCTATTCTATTCAGCAAAAATGTTTCTTCGAGAAATCTGAACATCAAAACTCGCACGCATTCATGTTCTGTAGTTATCAGTGCAGGTAACGGATAGTAGTCCTTTAGCTTGAGATTCTTCACAGGAAACTTAACTGATTGACACTCGTAATAAAGTTATCAAGAATGACTAAAGTTGTATATAAACCGTTTCAAATGGTCAAAGAACAACAAAATAAATTACAGAAGTCCAAACGTAAATGAAAAAGGCTCCCAAATTTCTTACTCAATGGTGTCTTTGTATTCATCCTAGAATCTTCCAGGTTATAATTGGTTATATCAGTAGTAAATTGGACGGGTTTGTCATCAATTAATAAAACAGAAGAGAAAAGGAAGAGATTTTCTTTTGAAGCGCATTGTCTTCTGCACCCTCAGTTAATCCGCAAGAGCTCCACCATATCTCTGATAAGCGGCAGTGATGATTCGGTTGCAAACTCCTTCTATTTTCCTTGAGTTCTCGTCATGGGAAATTTCTTCGAGCAATTCAAGGGCCTCCTTTTATCATCTGATTCAAACTTGGTTTTATCCATATAACTCTCCAAGCTATTTGTTGCATCAATCTTTTCCCAGACCTTGCATCTGCTAGTAGCTTTTGCTTTAGCTGTTGCGACTTGTATTCTTCTCTAAACAGTCATTCAAACAAAAACTTGTTCATCCACTTATTTGACTTCTTTGACAGTTGAATCGGCCTTTTCTCCCAATCACAACTTGGTATACAAATGCGGCAAACAATGTCCATATGTCCTGCAGAATTGCAAGCTCCATTGAAGGATCCTGACTGAATTGTGAGAGGAAAAATCATTATGGTTCATTTTTCTTTTTCTTTCTCTTTTGACTAAATTCTTCTGATGTCTGCTGGCTATTTCTTCCATTCTATTCCTAAGATCAAGCTGCCATATGTCCCTAGTGTTGGGTGACTTGGGTCTCTTCAATTCGAAATAAGGTCTAATGATGGAAGTTGTTATGGTATCTGCACGAGAGTTGAACATAACCAATCAATTGAGGGCCAAGTTGATGCACAAAAAGTGATGGTTTCCCAGGTTCAAAATTCATGAATCCTAACAATATACCTTATAAAGACGTCCAAGAAGATTCTCATTCTGATTATGTGAAATCACACACCCACTTCCATCTAGTGTGCTTTTGAGAGGATAAGTCATTATGACAGGATACATCTTTGATTCTGCATATGGATTCGAGATAAACATCATAAGCCATCATTCCTTAGTGAAGAAAAATCAAATTAAAAGTGTTTTTGGAGATCTGGACTGGAGGAGATTGAAACCAGAGAGGCAGGGAAATGAAAAACGGCACACAAGCAGATGAGTGATATATTGGATCCAACTAGTGTATTTATAAGAGGCCTTTCCTAAACCCTAAGCCCTTTGTCAAAATTATTTATTCTCACACCCTCTTAACATTTGAGGCATGGTGTTTTCACTTTATCTTTCAGCAATGAGAGACCAAGCAATACTGCAATGCAATTCAAGTGACTGACTGATCACCGGCATGACATTTCTTGCTTGGAAATACCAGCAACATGGTAGCTAGAATGCTGTTGAGTGCACCAACTATGTTTCCATTGTGTCGAATTAAAACCAAGAAGAAAAATGATGGGGAACAAAAAGAAGTGGCACCAAGTAAAACTAACAAAAATGAAGATAAGTGTTTACTTTATGTGACAAGTAGCACGGAAAAAACGAAGAGCCAAAAGAGGTGGCTCTTAAGATATCTTGGACAAAAAAAGTTTATATCTTCACATGAAACATCAAAACTCGGATCGGTTCGGATGTTCTAGAAGAGGATAAGAAATTCTTTTTGTATGTGTAGTCTAATCAAATTTGTAATTTATTTATGGGACTCCCTTTATTTATATGAAGACGTGATATTGAGATTACATTAAGTGGTGGTAAAAGTGATAAAAAGCAAGAAAAGAAAAACCAATTTTCAAAAAAAAAAACACAAAACAAATAAAATAATCAAGCATTGAAGCAGACATCGAAATGTTGGGGGAAATTGAAAGGGAAGGATTAATACCCTCAAAATTTCCATATTCAAGACAAACTTATGGAATTTTAGAGGATACTCGGTGTTGTCGGTCTGAAATAAATTTATGCGGTACATTTCAATTTTAAAATTGAACTTGATTTCATTTTATGTGAATTTTCAACCATGTCAGCTGTTTGTATGATCAATGAAATGCAAGGTTAGGATTGCCCAAGGCTTTCTTAACCAATGTGATACTATTTTAACACCCCCCTCAACGACTAGGGATACACTGACTGAGTGGAAACCACGGACACATGGATGGACACGGGTAGCGTTGACTGGGGTCTAGCTCTGATACCATGTTAGGAATCCTCTGGCCTAACTAACCTCGGAAACCGGCTTGCAAAGTTAGGATTGCCAAAGTCTTATTAAGCATGAGACCTAGGTTGCCCTAGGCGACGTGGTACTATTTTAACAGTTCCTTGAAGATAATAAGTCTGTTGCATTTGGTACATGGTGATAATTGTGTTGTGTATTTTGTTAATCTTCTCGTGGTAATGAATCACCTCTCTTGCAAATTAAGTCAGTTTAAGAACAACCATAGTTCAATCAGGTTGCAAATTGTACGCATAGGCCTGCTATATCAGGTTGTTTCCTATTTGAAATAACTTAATTAACAGCTATTTTGTGTTAGGATCGATCTGGCAAATATCAAATTTCAGAACTAACATGTCGAAGCAAATGTATGAAGAGATTGGACATAAAAGAAGAACAATACATACAAATTGTTGATAGTCCATAACCTTGAGAGGACAAGTCATAAGAATGGCAATTAAAGATCTTTCCTAAGTTATCTATTTTGATTTCTTGGTGAGGATTTTCCCAAACTTGTAAGTAAGCTTTCTCCTTCTATGAATGTAGGGATTTACCATAAACCAAAAGCAATGATCCCACTGTCAATAGTAACACTTTAAAGTCAGTATATGACTTTGTGTGCAAAACACTACAAGTTCCAATTTGAGCCTGTTGATGATTTTTCAAATGAAAATGGATCCTAATCAATGAGACTGATGATAACCAGCCTGAAGCAAATCCTAAACCAACATGAAAAGAAACACTAAGTTAATAGCTGTCCTTATCAAATCAAAGAGATCTCAATAATATATGGCACTTCGTAGGAATGTATTCTATTCTCACACCTTCTTTACACTTGAAGTTGGTGACTGCAATTCAAGTGAGTGAGCACCCTTGGCATACTTGACGAATTCATAGTTCCAGTCTTTATTATGTTCACATTCTTTTTGTAAATTGTAGTTGGTTGATTATAGTAAGAAAAATTTCAATTAAATTTTTTCCTTGTCTCTCCATTATTGAGTCTCTTTCCAATATGCATGCACTAGTGTCAAACTTGATCCTGTCTTAAAAGAGAAATAGCAAATTCAGAGGGGGCATTTAGTTTTAATGTGCTATCTTATAAAGAGTTTTAATTGAAAAGGAAAATACTATCCCAGCCACTTTTCCAAATCCAATTTTGTTGCCCCACCTTATGGGAGACCTAACATACGGGACAAATGTGGAACATGATGTGGCACAACATAATTGCTGAAGAGGTCTCCATTACAACGTTGGGATAGAATGCTTGGTTCGGGGGACGGGTCAATGGATTTCATTTGTCTATTTTAGATCTAAGGTCTGGATTAGC
Organism: Papaver bracteatum; assembly: GCA_023529315.1. Classification (NCBI taxonomy): domain Eukaryota; kingdom Viridiplantae; phylum Streptophyta; class Magnoliopsida; order Ranunculales; family Papaveraceae; genus Papaver; species Papaver bracteatum. The sequence goes on from JAJJWX010000717.1 coordinate 80,072, forward strand.
ATTTGTTCCATATTTAGTATTTTCGTTTCTTGTGGAGGCTTACATAGTTACATGACGTTAAGTAAACAGTTAATAATTGTTCTCTAATATAGACATAGTTACAGTATTCTCAATATCACAGAACTCCCTGAATTACATTTGTTGAATGAAAATGTAAGGAACCTGGTTGGTACAAAAATATTGTGCTGTTGCTTGCATTTTTATTTTTTTTCTATCAAAAGAAATATTGAGCAAGTATAGGCAAGGATTTTTCTAGCTTTGGGTTGGGGAGGAACCCGATGATAGCAGGACTTTCAGCTCGAAATTAAGACCACCACAATTCTAGCTGTTCCAATTGATGATCTAGTGTAAGCCACAGAGGCCTTACAATATCATTAGTGGAATGGATTTATAGAAAACTTTCATGATTGCTCAACTTTATTGTATGTAGTGAGACCACATTATTGGATACAGCGGATGGCCACAATGCTTCTGCAAAAAGAATTGCTCCTTGTCTCCGTAAGGTTCCACAAAAATTTACATACATTTTGTAGTCTTGTACTTCACATCCCTAAACAATCAAAGGAAAGTAGTAAGTTAACAATAGCTATTAAAATTAAAATCTACAGAAAGAATTCTACCAAAATAATTTGACACTTGAAAATCATGAAACCCATATTAGTGTAAAAGCCCAATCTTAAAAATAAATTCGAAGAAAATCCATTCAGAATCATCAAACAAACACTGAAGTTAATAAGGAGAATCTGGTACTAAAACATTACTAGCAACTCATTAATTCAAAGAAATCAAAACAATTGGGAAGAAGCAAAGTGTATACCGTGGGACGTTCTGATTTGATAAACGGCAAACACCACAATCGACCGCTTATGTTTATTTGAAAAGTAAGATAAGACGACTTATTAGAGAGGATAAGTCATTATGATCGACGGACATACTTGATTCTACATTGGAGATCAACATCATCAGCCATCTTTGCTTGATTTGACAGAAAAATAAAATCCAAAGTGTTGTTTTAGGAATCTGGAGATTGAAACAAGAGAGGGATAGATTAGAGTGGAAAACGGCGATGAAAAGAGAAACACTTCTCATAGATCTATCTGTAGCTATCTTATTTATAGCGAGGCACATACTAAACCCTAACATATCCGCCCTTAACAAGTCTAAGGGCTCAATAATCATAGCACTTATATATACTAATATACATATACTCTCACACGTTCTTTACACTTGAAGTTAGGATGTCTCAAACAAGACTGCAATTCAAGTGAGTGACCGCTTGACAATTCTTGGGTGAATGTGCATGTAACCTGGTTGGTGTAATCGCAAAGGTTAGTAGCAAATTGGACCATACACACTACAAAATTGAGTCTATGACACAAAAACATACCTTTATTACATGACGAGCATATGCTCTGACATACCCTTCTTAAGGCTGGAATATTTGTGCAGCTATATGATCTGTTTTTGGAGGACCTAAAATTTCTTGTAGATCCCATGCCAGAATTTCTTGGTCTCGGACCGGAAATATAGCTCTTCTTGTTCTTCTTCTTGTTGTTGATGTTCGTGCGCTGAAGAGTGTGAGATTTGTGATATTTCCTCTTCTATCATTTTTTTTTTTTTTTTTTTTTTTGTGCTTATCATTTTTAGACCAATAACGTACACATAATATATATCTCCATATGGAACATCAAACTCGGATGTTTTATACACCGAATTTCTTGAGGCGAAAACGGCTGAGGAGGCAGAAAGAAAAACACTCCCACGGATCTATCATATAGTGAGGCACATCCTAAAGTTAACCCTAACACATCTGCCCTTGTCACATCTAAGAGCTCAATAATCATAGAGTACTCAGAATATATATATATTGGTTCTCACACCTTCTTTACACTTGATGTTGGAGAGTCCCAAACAAAACAAGACCGCAATGAGTGACCACCCTTTCACATACTTTACATTTCTTGAATGAAAATGCATGGAACCTGGTTGGTGTGTGGGCAAAGGATGCATCCTAGGAGACAGGCATTTGGACTGGGAATTACAGCTTCAACCTTTCTTTCAATGGTCTCCACAGACTAAGCAACTACCACAGAAAACAAAATCATGTTTACACTCTACTCTTAAGTGGTTTTTTCAGTAGCAAGAAGCAAAAAAAATTTAGATCATCTAGGACTCAACATTTCTTTTGCATTTATGTGGGTACATTTTACTTTTCAACTATTTGAACTGTTTGTTAATATTGATGTATTTGTGTAGTCCTACAGATTGCTATGTTATTTGCCTAGGAGACGGGCACTTACAGCTTAAACCTGTCTTTCAGTGGTGCAAATGGGCAAACAATTTTGGGCAACGGAAAAGCAAATTCATGAAACGTCAAGAGACAAGGAAACAAACCATGTCGATCGCTCTTGGCTTGGATTCACTTCTATCTAGCAATAAGTCAATTCAACAACTATCACAGTTCAATGGATAAACCAAAATTTTGTGCTTACTAAATCAATCACCCTAGTTTCTTATTTGCAGGGTTGGTTATGCATTTGCTATGATTTTGTTAGTAGTTTCATGCATCTAGTATGAATAAGAAACAAGTAGACGGTAGAGGATGATGAACGCTACACAATAAAATTTCAGAGACATGTTGAACAAGGCATAAATTGCACAATCACATTAAATGTGACAGGAAACAATTGATTAAAGGAAGCAGCACAATACATGTCATAAGCTCTTGTTCTCTCTTTAACAACCATAAAGTGTCAAACAGCAAGTAACAAATGAAAAGGAAATGATTAATCTCTACTAAAGTAAATTTCCATGAGTGAATTAAGACAGGTCTTAATGTTATGATACTCTTCACTTTGAAATCAAAAGACTTGAATAACTTAACTGTCTAAACTGGCATTCAAAAAAATGGCAGCCTCACCATTAATCCAATCATACAATTATTTCAAGCACTATTTCAGGTTTCTTCTCTTTACAAAAACTTGTTCTTCCACTTATTTGACTCTTGACAGTTGAATCTGGCTTTTCTTCCATTCACAAATTGCTATACAAAAACTCCAAACAATGTCCTGATGAATTTCAAGCTCATTGAAGGAGCCTAACTAAATTTTGAGAGGAAAAATCATTATGGTTTCTTTCCCTTTTTCTTGAAGATACACATTCAACTCGTTGATCACCAAAAGTATTAACTTCCCTGTAAAAGAAAAACTGAAGTGTCAAATAAACAATACACATATCTTGAAATTGTCATTTTCCTGGAACACCAAAATTCACAACGCATCTGAGGAAAAATAGCAACCAATAACACTATAAGTTTAGGCCAAGGCAATTGAAAAAACCTATCAAATTTCAAACGGTTAAACAAAGATTTAACACACACAGACAGAATTTTCTTCATGTTAATAACAAAAGATTAAACATTCTAACATTACTCAATAGCTGCAAAAATTATGATCAAAGCAGCAAAAATTGAAGCAAAAAATCCCCAGAATAAATGGACATTTCAAAATTCATGAATCCAATCAGTATACCTCGGAAGGGTTTCTATCAACGAAAGTCCCAGAAGCTTCGATTCTTGTTAACATGAAAGACAACATCACCAGGAATCTCTTCAATTTATTTGAAATCACTTCCTTCTAGTGTGTTTTTGAGAGGCTAATTTATTATGACAGGAAAACATCCTAGATTTAAAAGCCCTCAAAAGATCAACGTCAAAAGCCATTCTTGATTTAACGGAAAAAGATGAAATTGAAAGTGTTTTTGGATTATTGAGGAGATTGAATTTGAAACCAGATAGTAGGGCTTTTGGTGTTTGACGGCACAGAAAAGATTGGATCTATAATGGGTATATTTATAAGGCCTTTCCTAAACCCTAAGACTTAGTCTTATGGGGTACTAGTCTAGCACCTAGATTAGTAGTCATGAATACCTCCTAAGTCTTATGGTAGTGCTAATCTAGCATACTAGGCGCTGAACCATACAATGCACGGCGCCGAACCAAACAAATTAAATAGTCAATTGATCAGTAAGTGATGCATCAACTGATCCAAGCACTTTTTCGAAAATTAAATAGTAAGTGATGCATCACCTAAATTAAATAGTCAACTGATCCAATCATTTTTTCGAAAATTGTTCCAATGCATCAACTGATCACTTATCAAATAGAATTAAATAGATCGTATTAAATAGTCTATAGAGTAAGAAAGAAGGTCTAGTGCTTTATTTATAGTGAAAATGTGAGCGTTTCCATTCGCGTGGATGCTTGGAATATTCTTTCAAGCTACTGTTTCGTTTAATTTGAAAGTTACTTTTTCTAGCTCAATCATTCTCGCTAGTATCAATCTAGCATGCTAGTTTACATGCTAGCAACTGGTAGAAAAGAGAACTAGTGTTAAATTTTTTGCTACACTTTTTTTTAAATTGTAACACTTATGTGCTAATCTAGCACCTCCAATCTTGCCCATAAGACTTGGTCTAAGCGCTTTGGTAGTTTATTTATTCTCACACCATTATTACACTGGAGAAGTTGGAACTGTTACGACGATTGCTACTGAAGTATTCACTTTTCAATCTCTTTCAACAATTAGAGCACGGTATGACCATAGTTACACGAACAACTGTGGAATACTCGAGTGCTTTATGAAGCCACCATAGACGCAGCATCGTAAACTCAAGTCCTGGAAATTTTAGAAAAACTTTTACTGCAAGGGCTTTATACAACCATCTTGGCATAATTATTTTTTTTGATTTTTAATTTTTTTTTTACAATGGATACCCCCCCCAATACCCGGGGTAACTGTGAAAAAGGCATTAACTCAGCATAATCATAATTAATAATGTAGAAAAACCAATTCATTTAGGGCAACCAAATCCAGTTGGGATCATCTAAATCAATGCGCATTTGTTAAGGCTGAAATCTACCAAGGATTTAGCAATGATTCAATATAATTTTTGTCCCTTTAGTTTACCACAAAGTACAGAATTACAGTGCTGTTGTTTACATTTCAAAAACATTTACCAAGACAGTTATGAAACTCAATAGAAAAATTGAGCAAGTACGGCAAGAAGTTTACCAGATTGGTACTCAAACATTACCAACAATACCTTTATGCATCTAAAGAAACACTTAGCAACAAACAAAGTATACGAGTTTTGTAGTGTAATGTGCCTTGATACCACTAAGAGAAGTGGAACAACCACTAAGAGAAGTGGAACTACCACTAAGAGAAGTGGAACAACCACTAAGAAGTGGAACTACCACTAAGAGAAGTGGAACAACCACTAAGAAGTGGAGCTCCCATTATGTTGCTTGTGTGCTCTATGTCAACATATACACTACCTCATAGAACCTATATAAGGCCTTCTAGTTTCCATTGTATAAGCATCCCAAAAAATCAGTTAAAGTTCCTAAACAAAAGAGAGAAACATTAGTAGTGTATAGAGAGAGTAAGAGCAAGAACAAGGTCTTGTTCTTGAGAGGAGTTTACACTCTTGTAATCTTGTTCATATCATAGTACAACGTTATCGTCGTCTTCCAAAGGGATGTAGATCATCTTGATCGAACCACTATAAATCCTTGTGTTGTGTGTGTGCCTATTTTACATTTGTTTTCATTTCTATTTCAATTCTCTATTGATTGTGCTTAGAAGAGCCATTGGTCATAACAAATTGGTATCGAGCTCGGTTAAAAAACGATCTACGATGGCGGCAAAGTATGAGATTGAGAAATTTGATGGAAGAAATGATTTCAATTTATGGAGGCTAAAGATGAGGGCTGTTTTGGTGCAACAAGGTTTGGTGAAAACTTTGAAGGGGAAAACGACTCTAGCAGAAACATTGAAGGAAGAAGAAAAAGAAGAACTCATGGAGAAAGCACATGGATTAATTCTATTGTGTTTGAGCAACGAGGTCTTGAGAGAAGTGGCAACGGAAACGACACCGGACGGGCTATGGAACAAGTTGGAGAAAAGGTATATGACTAAATCCGTAACTAATCGTTTATATCTTAAGAAGAAATTACATACTCTTAAAATGCATGAAGGAACGTCTATTATAAATCATATTGATGATTATAATAAAATTCTCTTGGATTTGGCAAATATTGATGTCAAAATTGAAGATGAAGACCAAGCTTTGGGTTTGCTTTGTTCCTTACCACCATCTTATGAAAATTTTGTTGATACCGTAATGTATGGAAAAAATACAATTTCCATGGAAGACGTTAAAGCGGCTTTGAACTCTAAGGAGTTAAAGAAGACGGGTATCGACAGTAAAGATAATTCGGGAGATGGGTTGTTGTTAGAGGAAGAGGAAACCAAAAGGGCGGATTTGATAGGAGTAGATCAAAGTCAAGGTCTAAATCAAAATCCGGTAAATTCTATTGCTTTCATTGTAAGGAAAAGGGGCATTTCAAGAAGGATTGTCCAAAATTGAAGACTGTCGAGAAGAATACCAACCAAGGCACCGCAGCAAATGTTGAAGCAGAAAGTGATGATGGAGCGGTTCTCACGGTTCATACCGAAAGCTCGGAGAACTAGGTGGATTCTTGATTCGGTGTACCTTTCACATGTGTCCTCATAAAGAGTGGTTTACTACTTATCAAGCTAGAGAAGGTGGTAAAGTTCTTATGGGAAACAATGTCACTTGTAAAGTGGTGGGTGTAGGTACAATTCAAATTAAGATGTATGACGGTATGGTGAGGACTTTAACTAAGGTTAGGCATGTTCCGGACATGAGAAGAAATCTTATTTCTTTGGGTACGCTTGATTCAAATGGTTGCAAGTATCAAGGTGAAGGTGGAGTTATTCGTGTCTCAAGAGGAAGTCTTACAATTATGAAGGGCGAGAGAATTAATGGTCTTTATACGCTGCAAGGTACTACCGTGACGGGTGATGCAGCTGTATGTTCTTCAAGTTCTGATGATGATACTACCAAGTTGTGGCATATGCGGCTAGGGCATATGAGCGAGAGGGGATTGGCTGTTTTGAGCAAGCAGGGATTGCTTTGTGGTCATAAAACAGGCAAGCTTGATTTCGTGAACATTGTGTCTTTGGAAAGCAATGTAGAGTCAAGTTTAGTACAGCTATTCATAACACCAAGGGTATTCTGGATTATATTCATTCTGATCTTTGGGGTCCTTCTCGGGTTGAATCACATGGTGGTGGTAGATATATGTTGACGTTCATTGATGATTTCTCAAGGAAAGTATGGGTATTCATACTTAAACACAAAGATGAAACTTTTGTCAAGTTCAAGCAATGGAAGACTATGGTTGAGAAGCAAACCGGAAGACAAGTCAAGTGCTTGAGGACAGACAATGGTTTGGAATTTTGTGGGGGTGAGTTCAACGAGTTCTGCAAGGAGCAAGGGATTGTGAGACACCGCACAGATCAAGAAAAACACCACAAAGCAAAATGGTGTTGCGAGAAAGGATGAACAGAACCATAATGGAGAAGGCACGGTGCATGCTCTCCAATGCCAAAGTTACCAAAGAGTTTTGGGCAGAAGCAGCAAACACATCAGCTTATTTAGTGGACAGATCTCCATCGACTGCCATTGAGTGCAAGACTCCAAATGAAGTTTGGACAGGTTCGCATGCTAACTATGAAGACTTGAAGATATTCGGATGTCCAGCCTATGCTCATGTGAATGAGGGAAGCTAGAGCCTAGAGCAAAAGAAGTGTATATTTCTTGGGTATGCAAAGGGCGTGAAAGGCTATAGGTTATGGTGTCCAGCAGAAAGATCAAACAAATTTCTTATCAGCAGAGATGTGAAGTTTGATGAGCAATCAATGTTGAAGCCAAAGAATGAAGAACTAGATGAAAGAGCTGAAGAGGGTGTTAGCGATAAGGTGGAGCTTGGTGACAAGGTGGAACTTGAGGTCCAAGTTCAAGGAAGCAATAAGACTATTGTTTCTGATGATGATGATGATCAAGATGTTGTGCAAGAACCTGCCCAGGAAGAAGAAGCACAAGGTCATCAGTACAATCTTGCAAGAGATAGAGAGAGGAGGAAGTTAGAGCACCTCAAAGATACGGCCATGCTGATTTGGTTGCATATGCATTTGCAGTAGGTGAGAGCATAGATAGGGATGATCCAACAACCTATGAAGAAGCAATCGGTGGTGAAGAATCAGCAGAATGGGGAGCATCCGCAATTGAAGAAATTGAGTCTCTTGACAAGAATGGGACTTGGGAGATAGTTTCAAGACCAAAAGGGCAGAAGATTGTTGGAAGCAAATGGGTCTTCAAGAAGAAACAAGGTACTTCAGATGGTGAAGGAACAAGGTACAAGGCAAGGCTTGTGGCAAAGGGGTTTACGCAAAGAGAAGGCATTGACTACAATGAGGTATTCTCTCCTGTTGTTAAACATAGTTCTATTAGAACATTACTTGCTATAGTTGCTTTGAAAGATCTAGAATTAGAACAACTAGATGTTAAGACAGATTTCCTTCACGGTGATTTGGAAGAGCGTATTTATATGCAACAACCAAAGGGGTTTGAAGTTCCTGGCAAAGAAGACCATGTATGTTTGTTGAAGAAATCTTTGTATGGTTTGAAGCAATCTCCAAGGCAGTGGTATAAACGTTTTGACACGTTTATGGTGGCAAATGGCTATGACAGGAGTAAGTATGATAGTTGTGTATATCACAGGAAACTCCAAGATGGTTCATTTGTGTATTTACTCTTGTATGTTGATGATATGTTGATTGCTTGCAAAGACATGTCAGAGATACAAAAGCTGAAACAGCAGTTGAGTAGTGAGTTTGAGATGAAGGATTTGGGTGCAGCAAAGAAGATATTGGGCATGGAGATTCATAGAAACCGAGCTGAAGGCAAGTTGCATTTGTCCCAGAAGGCTTACATCGAGAAGGTGTTGGAGCGGTTTGGTATGAAAGATGCAAAACCAGTAAGTACTCCTTTGGCAGCTCATTTTAAACTTTCTAGAAAGCAATCACCTCAAAGCTGCAGATGAGGCGGAGTATATGTCTCGAGTTCCATATGCAAGCGCGATTGGTAGCATCATGTATGCTATGGTTTGTACAAGGCCGGATATCGCACAATATGTGAGTGTGGTAAGTAGATACATGGGAAGTCCAGGAAGGCTCATTGGCAAGCTGTAAAGTGGATTCTGAAGTATCTAAGGGGAAGTACAGATGTTGGTTTAGTGTTTGATAAACACTATGGTGATTCGACAAATGTTGTGGGTTATGTTGATTCTGATTATGCAGGTGATCTTGATAGAAGAAGGTCATTGACAGGTTATACTTTTACATTGTGTGGAAGTACTATCAGTTGGAGGTCGGTTTTGCAAAGCACGGTTGCATTGTCTACAACTGAGGCAGAGTACATGGCAGCCATGGAAGCAGTGAAGGAAGGTATATGGTTGATGGGTTTGGTTGGTGATTTAGGTTTTAAGCAAGAGAATGCAACTTTGTTCTGTGACAGTCAAAGTGCCATTCACTTGACCAAGAACCAGATGTATCATGAGAGAACGAAGCACATCGATGTCAGGTATCATTTTATCAAGGATGCAGTTGAAGAAGGTAGGATAGCGATGCTAAAGGTTCCTACGGCGGATAACCCTGCGGACATGTTGACGAAGCCAGTTCCAAGTATCAAGTTCAAGCACTGCTTGGACTTGGTTGGTATCAACAGGTGTTGAGAGCCCCTGAGGGGCTGAGCGAAGACGATGATGATAAGTGGTGATGGTATTCAAGTCAAGGTGGAGATTTGTAGTGTAATGTGCCTTGATACCACTAAGAGAAGTGGAACAACCACTAAGAGAAGTGGAACTACCACTAAGAGAAGTGGAACAACCACTAAGAAGTGGAACTACCACTAAGAGAAGTGGAACAACCACTAAGAAGTGGAGCTCCCATTATGTTGCTTGTGTGCTCTATGTCAACATATACACTACCTCATAGAACCTATATAAGGCCTTCTAGTTTCCATTTTATAAGCATCCCAAAAAATCAGTTAAAGTTCCTAAACAAAAGAGAGAAACATTAGTAGTGTATAGAGAGAGTAAGAGCAAGAACAAGGTCTTGTTCTTGAGAGGAGTTTACACTCTTGTATTCTTGTTCATATCATAGTACAACGTTATCGTCGTCTTCCAAAGTGGATGTAGATCATCTTGATCGAACCACTATAAATCCTTGTGTTGTGTGTGTGCCTATTTTACATTTGTTTTCATTTCTATTTCAATTCTCTATTGATTGTGCTTAGAAGAGCCATTGGTCATAACAAGTTTATATGTGCCTACTCTCATGGCTTTTTTGGCTTCTGTGTTGCAGATGAATTCGCGCGAAGATGTGTAAATTTAGTCGATTCAGCAATAATCCATTATATCAAATTCTGGTTTGTGATTTCCCTCGCTTACTTCCTGGCATTTGGATTGGGAATCACAAGCTAAACCAGTCTTTTAATTGCGCAAATTGTAGGAACAACATTCAGGATTATGTTCTGCCGAGAAGAAAATTAATACAAACAATATCTGTCATTTTGTTAACCCTTTCTTTGTAAGGAATCAACTCTCTTGCAAATTAAGTAAATTTAAGAATAATCTTACTTCTGTGGATAACAAATTAAACAAGATGTTACTGGAAACTAACTAAGTCCATGTTATTAAGAGCTGCCTGTTATGATCGATCTGGTAATGTGAAATTTCAAAGACATGCCAGAGTTAGGTTAATGAAATATAAAAAAAAGGCAGTGAAGACATAGCAAAAGTTAGGTTAATCGAATATAAAAAAACAAAACTTTTTATCTTTGTTCAAGAATGTTGAGTAACTTCTTCCGTTTTCAGCTTCACTTGGAAGACCATAACCTTGAGAGGATGTTCCAAAACTTATAAACCAAAAAGAAATGATCTCACTGTCAATCTCCAAAAATGGACCTGATGATCCCCAAATCATCTAGCTCACTTTCATTATTTTCAAAATCAGCTATCATACCCATTTCAATCTTATGTCTGAGCATGTTGATCATCTACAGTTGGGATGTTCGGATTTCTCAAATCCGAAAATGAGAAATCTCCAAAAACTGGACCTGATGATCCCCAAATCATGTAGAAACCGAAAACGAATTTCACAAATTTCATCTCTGGATAATAAGTTTCCTAGAATTAATCGAAATAAATTTGTTTTCGTTTGATTTTGAGAGGAGAAATTATTATGACATACTTTGTGTGCGTATGGGTTTGAAATCAACATCATATGCCATCCTTCCTTCTTCCTTGATTGAACAGAAGAATCAAATTGATAATATTTTTGGAGATCGAAACCAGAGAGATGTATGAGGGGAAAAAGGCAGAGGAGGAAGAAAGAAATATTATCATAGATCTATCTAGCTATCTTATTCTTATTTATAGTTTGAGGCACATCCTAAAAGGAAACCCTAACATATGTGCCCTTACCAAATCAAAGAGTTCTCACACCTTCTTTACACTTGAAGTTGGTGGGTGCAATTCAAGTGGGTGACCACCAGTGGCATACTTGACAATTGATATTCTTTAACAAAAAATGCAAGGAACCTGGTTGGGGTTATCCAAGGATGTTGTTGCGTCTCTACTCTGCATTTGTTTTCCCATACATAGAGTGCAAATTGCCAAATTGGCATCAACTTTAATAACACCAGGAGAGGAAAAGTCATAATAGTGGCAATTAAAAATCTTTAGTTAGTTTGATTTCTTATTGATGAGGATGTTCCCAAACTTAAGCTTTCTTCTATTTTTGTAGAAATGTATCCACCTGACAAGGGAAGATTTAACTGTCAATAGTAACACTTCAAAATGAGTATGTGACTGGTGCATAAAACACTACACTACAGAGTCTGATCACGTTGATGAGCTACAAAGAAGGGCTGAGGGATCTCCTATGATTAACCGAAATCAATGTCTTCTTGTTTGGATCTTGAGAGGATAAGTCATTATGAAGGCCAAACATTCTTGATTCTGCATTAGAGATTAACATCATAAGCCATTCTTCATTGATTGAATGAGACTGGTAAGTGTTTTTGACATATGGAGAGATCTGGAACCAGAGAGTGACAGATACGAGGGAGAACGGCTTTGATGGAGAAACACTTCTCAAAAGATCTGTAGCTATCTAATTTAACCCTATTTATAGTGAGGCACATCCTAAAGAAAACCCTAACACATCCAAAAAATATAAATATTCTCACATCTTTTTTAACCTTGAAGTTGGAAAGACCCGGACAAGACTGTAATTGGAGTGACCACCGGCATGTGTATTACGATTAACTTACGGAATTCCTTAATCCGTCAACCCCTTCGAAGAATAATTAATGACATTTTCTAAGGCCTCTCTTAAATGTACCTTCAAGTCTACTAAATCTCCACCAGGCAACCACTTGTTGTAAGTTGTAACCGTCCACCTGCTATCCTATCGTATGGGGAGAGTTTCTCTCCTGACCCGATACTCCAAATGTGATTTCCCCTTAGGATTTTTAGTCTTTTTTGGATACATTTCAACCCCATGATCCCAATGTTTTGGTATCTTTTGAAGAGAAATTGGTAAGTAAATTTTGGTTTTAGGATTGTGCTGCATAGAGACAATTTGGGAACCTAATTAGTCTCTAGGCTATTGTTGTTACCTCTTCTAGGTTAATAAGATTTTGTGTATCTGGATTTTTAATTTGGGACTAACTTGCATATGTTTTTAATGGGTGCATGTTAATCACATGACTATTGTTTTTATGCTTTACAAAAAAAAAAAAAAAAGGTGTGTAGTATATAGATGTCCTATATGCATCATGCGATTGGCAAACAATTTTGGGAAGCAAAGAAGAAAATTTAGGATGTTCAAGGGAAAAAAAAAAAAATCAATCACTCTTGGTAATGGATTCACTTTACTCTTGCAAAAAGTCACTTTAACAACTATCACAGTTCAATCGATGAACCAAATGGTGCTTGAAAATTGTGTGCCTGCTAAATCCATCACACTCATTCTTATTTGCAGGATTAGTTATGCATTTGCGATAATTTTGTGAGTAGTTGCATGCCTAGTATGAATAATAAACAAGTAGACCATACAGGATGGTTAGATGGCATAAATTTCAGAGACATGTTCAACAAGGCATAAATTGCACAATCACAAATGGTGGTATGAAGAGAGACATTGAATATAGAAGATGACCGCGTCTGTGTATGGGAAATTATAATTTGAAGCTCTAATTATCAAAAGTTGAACAGACTACAGTCACCCCGAATAAACAATACAATGTCATGAGCTCTTCTTTTCTCTTTAACAACATAATGTAAAGGAATCGAAATACCAGTACTAATATTATGATACTCTTCACAACCACAACATCTTCACTTTGTAATCAAAAGAATTGAAACAAGGCTAGTATACCTTAAAGGACGTCCACCTTTTAACATTAATACAATGATCATCAGTGTTCACAAATCGAAATATGAGTGTCAATGAGAAATGTTGTGGGCTTTCCACATTTCCCATTGAGATTCATACATGGATTTATAAGAAGTGATTTTGTGAGTTTTGAGCAACTTCCATTTCAACTTTATTTGGAATTAAAGATCCTTTGTTATCTCTGTCTTTCCTTAAGGATGGCTTTCTTTGATTCTTTGTTGTCCATGACTTTCTTTTGTAGCTGTTTCATCTGTGTTTCAGATCCTAAACCACCATTAAAACCGAAAACAGTAAGTTCATAGCTGTAAAATTGTAAATGGAGTTGTAGAATGAAAAATCCTCCCAAACCTATTAAGAATACATGTACAAACCCCGATCTTAAATATCAAATATTAGAAGATCAATACAGAAGTCATCAAAAATTGGACTTAACAACGACTTTCTACTAATTAACAGATCCTTTTGTAAAGAAATCAAAAATACGTTGGAAAATACCTCGAGAGGTTCCTACTTGAGAATATCGCTTGAGCTTGGAATTCTGGTAATTCCCCTTATTCCTCGTATCTAGAAACACAAAAGAAAACACAAGAACCGATCTCTTATGTTTCATTGAAAACGATTCTTCTTCTTTGGTTTTGAGAGGATAAGTCATTATGACCACATGAAGCCACACCTGATCCTACTTTCGAGATCAACATCCATCCTTCCTTGATTGTAAAGATTGAGTGAGACTGATAAGTGTTTCTGACACATTAATACTCTAATATAATTACAAGTTATGTGTTATATAGGACCGTACTACGAGGACGGTGATTGGTGTGGGTGAAGAAAGAGACAGGGTCTATATCTTCCACAGTGGAATGCTCATTGCGGCAAATCGAGCATCTTCTAGAGAAGATTATTATTTGTGCAATAGACGTTTAGGTCATGCATCTAATAAGGTTGTTTTTTACTTACGGGTACGAATAAAGTTGATCGTCAGAAATTTCTTAATAAACCGAGTGATATTTGCTTTAAAGCAAAACAAACTCGGACTGCTTTTCCTCTTAGTGAGAATAAAGCAGATGACTTCTTTGATTTAGTTCATTATGATGTGTGGGATCTCTATCGTACTCCATCTTCTTGCGGTGAACATTATTTTCTTACCATTGTCGACGATTATTCTCGTTGTGTTTTCGTTTATTTAATGGCACATAAAACTGAGGTTGTGTAAAATTTTCAGAATTTTTATGCTTTGGCTAGGAATAATTTGATAGACAAGTTAATAAAGTGCGCAGCGATAATGGTACGTAATTTCTTTCATTAATTCCATTCTTTACTAAACATGGTATAAAATTTCAAACTTCATGTATGGATACGCCACAGAAAAATGGGCGAGTTAAATGCAAACATCGTCATATATTGAATGTGGCGCGTGCCTTACGATTTCAAGCCAATTTACCTCATTGGTTTTGCATAGTAGCAGAATCATCCGGTATTGAATGAAAGGAATTAGTTGTAGAAAGTAGTTGCAGATTTACTTTTTTTTCATTAAATTAATTAGGTTTCTCATAAGTAGATCACTTCCTTGGATAAAATAAACTTTAAGAGTTTCAACAAATGTGAGGTAGCAGACCAAACAGTACAAGCAAAGAGACAAAGGACCAAAACATGCATAGAAGTCTCATTACAAGCAAGGAATCTTGGGCCAATGATGTTGTCAATTGGCATTCTAGTTTGTAGGACACTCCTAGAACACAATGCATTTCTAGCGGATTTCCAAGTAATTAAATGTTAACTTAAATATGGCTTGAATCTTAAGTATTTAGTAGAATTAGAGATGGAGAATATTAAATCCTAACACTCTTACTCTTTAACTCTTGTATTAGCAATAGACAATACTTGATTAGTTGGTTTTGTATAATCATTAAAAAAAAATTACATTTAATTTGTGCTCACAAAATTTGTATTTAATTGTTCATTTTTTGCATGCCCACTTGCAAAACTATTTTTCTCGTGTAATTTCCATGTATAGATATGTGGTCCTTCTATTTATTTTAGTGACTCCAACAAAGGAGAAACAAAAAACAAAAAAGCGAAAGCACATTTAATAAAATCGAGATACAGCGCAGAAGTAAAACCTTTGAAATGTTGGAGAAAATTGAAGTCGAGGAAAAATTTCTATATTTGGAGAAGGGGGATTCACAGAAACGACGATAAGCTGCGTTATGCAAGTCCAAATCAAAGATAAAATTGATGTCTTTATTAATGTGATTATATATCTCCTTTACGAATTAGGTAAATTTTTAATTTTTAAAATAATAATAAGAACGAAATATTTAATAAAGTATTTGTCAGAAAGATACGAGGATAAAGTTGGTTATTGAAGACAAATATTTTAAAAACACTAATCAAGTAAAAAATCATCTTAACTTCAACAATCCATGTTCCATAAATAGTATTGTAATTATGCAGCTTTTCATTTTGATTCCTTACTAATGAGTTTTGATTTTAAGAGTCAAGTGGGTTATAGATATTCTCCCTCAAACTTTCTTCTCAGGAGTTTCTGCAGCCTAGCACGCATCCCTGGTCAAGTGATAACTGTGTATAAGATGGGGAAAATAAAATGAATATGATAGCAACCTTCCCAGGAAATCTCGACACAAGCATTAATCATGTCGGGAAACTTGGTATGCCAAGACCAAGAAAAAAATAACAACCTGAAGATGAAACTAATCAAGAGAAATCAGAATCCCACAATGATAAATGTATCTGTGAAACAGTTTTGTTCCATGTGGAAGAAATTTATAAAGTTCAAGAGACACGGAAACAAAACCATATCAATCAGGTTGTTAATCCTTTCTTGGTCAGTATTGAAAACTACATACATGTAATTTTCATTTCCAGCCTGTAAAGAGTTTTCATTGTACTTCTGTAAAAAGTAAGAAATTTTGATTTTTAGAGACAGTGGAAGCGTTATTTCAGCTATTACAAAGTGAGGTTTCTTAAGATCCAAAATAGGGGCTTCTGAGACACAACTGAGAAAATGAAAATGGGGTTTTTGTGAGAGTTCTAAGAGAAAGAAGGTGAAGAAATATGGGTTTTCAACAATTGTGGTTTGGGGGTTTTGGTTTACTGAGTCTGAGAGAGACAGAGAGAGTGCTTTTCTGTAGTTGAAGTTTTTGATTTGGGGGTTTTGGTTTACTAATCGGGTGTTGTTAGTCACCACATAAACCGATTGTAGTAAAAAAATCCCCAATTCTGATTTATGCATGAAGTTAACAAAGGCCATTAAGGATGAATTACATTTATCACTTCTTCTTTAATGTCAGTTAATGAGCCAGCCAGTGCAGGAGAAGGCAATGAGTGGGAGAATGTAGAAAAAGCAATTGCGGGTTTACTGAATTACATTTATCACTTCTATATTAATAAATGTAGCCCGGGCAATTGCGCGGGTTTACTGAACTTGTTTCCATATAATACAATTTGTAGTAATTTCCACATTTGAGGAAATCGGTATCCTAAGATAACTTAAACTGCTGAATCTAATTTGTTGTTCTTTATTATTCGGATTCCAAAAATAGCATAACCAAGTTAAACTTGGGTTTTCGTTCTAACTGACTTTGAAATCATACATTTTCAGGAGTGTAGATTGTTTGACACGTTTCTGTATCTTTTAGGTATTTTGGAATTAATATGAACAGTTGATTTAGACCACTGAATTTCAAAACTACCATTGTAAAATCTTTAAATTGAGCATTATAAAGGTATTATAAAACATGGGTTATTGCAATTGAATATTACTGCTATATTATGTATGCTATTGAAATGTATATTCTCTTGAACTGAATCACCATAATGTTAAAACAAAATTATCGGATAGCTATAAATGTGCACTCGTGTACGAATTGAAGTAATTTTTGTGTTGCATTGTTTGTAGAGTCTGAAAATACTACCAGGTGCGCTTGTATTTCATGGTTGTTGGTGTATATATCATCTAGCTGAGTCACCTTATCCTTGCCACCACTATTAACACTGTCATCTCAAACTCTTTGATTGGGGTTTGCAGAAGTGGCCACGGTAAGACATGTCAGCGAACATCGCCTATGTAAAACCGGCAGTGCTACACTTCCTCCACAAATTACCCTAATTAATTTTCCCCACGAGGTGTCAAATTTTATCCCCTTGATTCCCTGGATTGAGATTAGCAGGGGGCCTTATGTGTGGCATTAAACCACTATCTCCATGACACCTCATGGTGGAAAATTTTGGTAGACATGAATAGGGGATGGATATCATTTTCGATGTAAAACTAAGTGGTGATGGGAAAAAGATATGTTTACTAAGATACTTGGTTTCAGACCTTATTAAGGTACAGATGCTACCACTTGGCTCACTAAAATCATTAGTTTATAAGAGTGGCAGTGCATGGTAAAACAATGGCTATATTTCTTTAAGGAAAATGTATAAATACTCCAACGAAGGAACTACAAAAGGCATATATCCATATACCCCCCCTCCAAAAAAAAAAAAACACTTCGGAGTTCAAGATAGGTACAAAATATTACACATGGTCTGAAATTCTTCAATAATATATAGTCCATGTTACGTCAACCTAGGCACGAACACTCTTATAAACCTTAAAAGATATGTACAACCTTAATAGTAATGTGATGGTCTGGTTATCATGTGTATTGGTATATTAACCCCCAACACCCAAGCCAAGGTATCGAGAGAGATTAATGATCTTTATCTATAGAAAGAGACACACAAACTATTAAGAACCAATCAATGTTGAAGGATGAACTCAGAAATACATATATCAATATTGTGTTAGTTAGAGCAACCAAAAGAAGGGAGGTTTCAGCAAGGGTTCTCAAAGGGAAGTCCAACCATGAGACTCCAGGGTACTACTTCAACAAACTATCTTTACGTCCCTAGAAAGAGAATAAAACATATGAACTTAAGATCACAAATTGAATCCTTGATGAATTTGGGTTTTCAACGTACAACTAAGAAAATTAATTGTGCTAAAGAATCATAAATCATGTAGTACACTCAGAATTAGGCTAAACCCATATTTCGAATATAGTGCAAGTTGTTTGATAAAAAAAAGTTCCATTTCACTACCAAGGTAACACACAATATGTGACATGGCAAATAAAAATACACCACATACAAAAACATAGCAAGTACTGAGTTCCATGAAACATGACCATTGGTAAGCAAAACCACATCCTAAAAGGAAGAACCTACATTCTATTATGTATGAAACATCTAAAAGTCTCCAATAAACATTGAAAGGGAAGTACCATTTGCATTTCATAAATTTCTAAAAGGATACTCTCAGTACTTAGCTATGAATTATATTGGCGGGTTCCTTGGTTGCCATATGGTTTCAAAAAATTGTTACTGAACCAAGATAAACTGCAAATTCACCGATTCAAAGTAGCATTCTTAAACCAATATAACCTCTACATACACAAATTTAAAGTATCTTTTAAGTCACATAAATTTCAAGTATGCTAAAAATGGCAAAAACGTTAAACATTGGGATGTGAAATTTGTAATGAACCTTAAGCTCGTCAATGCTATTAGACCGGTCAAGTGTCGATTTAGCCGATAATAACTCGATTAGTTTAACACGGGCGTTAATTAATAGAAATTAATATAACAACGAGTTAGATACGAAACTAGTATCGTTAGATAGATCTCAAAAAGTTACGGGGAATAGACTACTCGCACGCGTCATTCAGACACTGGGTGAAGAAGATTTATCAATTTGTTTTCGGAGGGTAAAATAATAATTTTGGATATTACCCGGGTGGTTGCACGTGTCGAATCGAGTGGGTGTCTTGGTGAATCTGGTCGACCTTATCTCAAGACCAACTGAGAGGATAAAACTCTCATTCTCTTTCTTCTTCATTCTCTTCTTCTTCTTCCTTCTTCTTCTCTTTTATTTTCTCCTTCTGTTCTTCCTTCTCTGTCGAATTCGAGAAATTAAGTGAAAGTTTTGTGATTGATAGGAGGTGTAGAGGATTATGCAGTAGTTGGTTGTGATGGTGATGGTGTCTGTTATTGATTCAGACTTGGAGGAGGAAGTAAATTAAGAATTAGGTTTTCTTAATGAATTCTATGAGGATGTAGAAGGTGAAATTGAGTAATTATGGAGAAGATTAGAGATGGGTTGTGGTTACATCGATGTTAATTAAAGTTGCAGAGTTGTTCTGATAATTGAATTGAAGAACTAGGGTTCTGCCATGATTGAATCGGTTGTAGTTTTAGAAGAGGGGTTTGATTTGAAAGATATACAGTTGAGTTAGAGACGAGTTTGTGTTAATTTATCAGTTATAGCTGTTGGTGATGAAGAATCGGTGAATTAGGGTTTGTTAGAAAAGGCAGGGGAGATGAAATGGAGGTTGTAAAGTAATGAGTAGAGATGGGTTTGGTTGAGATGAGAAGTTAGAAGTATGTTTTGGAATTCAAATTTGAAAATAGAGGATTCAGAATTTGTTATAGGGTTCTGTGAGTTAAAGACGGTGATGTTTGAATTGTTGATATGGTGGTGATCTTGATATGATTTCTCAATTGAATCAGTGGAAGGAAGAGTTCGAATCCAATTGCTTGTGTGATATTATTCTGAGGTAACTAGCTTTCTCTGTGATTCTAGTTAAGTTTTTTCAGTTCAAATTATTGAATTTATGAATGTTTATGAAGCTAAGAATTGGTGTTGGTGTGGGTATGTTGAGTTGGAGTTGAGAAATGAATTTTTGTTGGTGAAGTTGTGATTTTGGTGGTAATGGATGTGTAGTACGGTTTGAAATGGAGTTGAAATCCTAGTGGGGTGTGGATTTGAATCTGGGATTGAGATCAGCATAGAATGGAGTTGTGATTATGATCTGTGTAGGTGAAATGGAAGTATGCAGTGATAGTAGTGTATGAAGGAGTTGAGCCATACTGTGCTTTTGTGCTACTTATACATATTGAAATTGCTTTAGTGGTTAATTATGGTGAATGGTGAAGGCTTTGAAGCTGCATTGATTGTTATGAATGTGTTATATGAAGTATGGGCTGGGTAGATGTTGTGTAAAGGTACAGGGGTATATAATTGGTGGATGACAGTGGTTGTGATTGAGCTTTGGTGGTTAAATAAGAGACAGTTATGAAGGGCTTGATCTGAGCTGATGTTATAGATGATTGCTAAGTTCAATTGTTATGGCTGTGAAGGGTTAAGTTGATGGTGAACTATAGATGTTGCTGGTGGAGATGCAGAGATACATTGGTAACTATAGATGCATAGTCCGTAAAGAAGTGATGGTTGGTAGAATATGTGTATGGGAATGTTAGTACTGATAGTAATGAATGAAGACTGAAATAGTGATGCATAGATTATTAATGGATTTGCAGTGCACTGATTTATGAGTTGTGGTTGATATGAGCAGCAGACGTAGTAATTGAATTGGTAGAAATTCAGGCCTGAGATGTGTAGTAACTAAGGTGATTGTAGGGAATAACTAATCACTCCAGTGGAGGCTTGCTACTGCAATTGCAGGTAGGCATAATTTGTAATTTTAATTGTAATTGAGATTTGAAGTTTTGTTTGAATAGATTGAAATTGAAGTTGAACTTGAATAGAGTTGTAGAGTTAGAGTTGCAGATATGTGAGAAGAACCCTTGGCCAGTCTGACTGAGCTTATTCAGTCTATTTCAGTTTTGTTTAGATGACTCTGTTAATCTGACTGAGTCGAGTTGACCCTGTTTAGCTAAGTTGAATCGGTTTGACTTAGTGGACCTTGACCGAGTTAACCCTTTGACCCGACCTTGACCTTTGACTAGACTTAAATGTGGACTGTTAGTTGACCTATGACTTCCAGTTTGATCGTTAGTGACGTTGGTTGACTCAGATGGACCATGCCTTTGGTTAATAGGCCTGTTTAGAGACCTTGGGCTTAGGAATAGTTATCTTATCTAGTTGAATTGGACCTCATATGGTCTGAATTAGACTTTGGTTTATTCTACAAGGTTGTAGATATTCATAAGACTTAGTTATGGACTATATAATCAATCTAATTGGATTAGTAAACTCTTAGTTATACTAAAGATAGAGAATAAGATACCATAATGGGCTTAGAACCATTAGATATAATTGTATGATTCTTGTGTGAGCCTTTTGGCTAAACTCTTAGAGTGCTTGTGTGATTAACAGTTAAACTATTAACAACGATCGTTCAAGGATGAACCAATGGATCATGGATCTCGAGGTAGGCGAGGCTTGTCAACAAAAGAGGTGGGAATCGCTAACGAACTCTCTTGTATTCATTATTGCTTTACAAATCAATCTTTGTGTTGTGAAATTCATGCATATCTTTGTGTGCTCTGTGTGCCGACACAATATCAGTATTCTATGGCTAGGGAGATACACCGCAATATTATTATGGCTAGGGCGATAGACCGCAATATTATTCTTCCTTTATATATATTCAGTATTCTATGGCTAGGGAAATACACCGCAATATTATTATGGCTAGGGAGATGCACTACAATATTATTCTTCCCTTATGTGCGGCAACACACCTCATACATGGATGTTTACTGTTATTTATGATTTTCTATGAAGAAGTTTCTACGTTATGTTTTATTGTCTTTCCTTGTATTACCAACTTTCGATTAAACTTGCATTTTCTTAGAATCATATTAATGATTACTTGAAAGCTAGTTATTATTTCTGCTGGGCACCCCTTTTAGGGATGATGTGCTCACCCATTCCCACTTTTTTGATGATGAGATCGAGTAGTTGTTAAAAAAGCTTGAGGTTGAGTTCGCTAGATAATTAACTTCTTTTATGTTTATTGTCGCATATTCTTTGTAAACCAAATCACTATTGTATATGTATCATTTTAGAGGAGATTTTATATATATATATATATTTCAGAGCGGGGCTAGTTTTGGGTTAAGTTTTGTAGTAGATTTTTCTTAATTGAATGCTTAAGTGTTTGGCTTAGATTCGTTAGTGCCTCTTTATTTAGTTAAATTCTTGGTTTAGTCATTTTGCTAGCTTAGGGGGCGCTACAAAGTTGGTATCAAAGCTCGTTATTAGATCTTATATGGGAAAAGATAGAAATAGCCAGTGCCAGTTAGTGAACTAGATTAGTTAGAATTGGGTTGGGTTTGTGAGATAAATCTTAACCACTAAAAGCTATCAATAATTAAAAGATTTATTTGATTGATTGATTTGTTGGTTTGATTGTTTGTAATTGTAATGAAGTAAAAATTGTAGGGTACACCAATACTTTAGGATTTGATAATAATTAATCTAAAAAGTATGAACAAGTACATAATCCAATAGAAAAATAGTGAGATTAATACAATTGATAAATCTTGAAAATTACATAAAATTTATTGAATACCTTGATTTATACATAGAATCAACAATTTATAATCACATAAATGTTAATAATATTTTTTGAACTTAATAAAAATTGAAAGAGTAGTGAATAATAGTTCAACCATCAATGTTAATAATAAAAATATTATAACAGTAATTATAAATAATAATAAAAGTGATAATAATTTTGATAAGTAATGTTAGCATTTCTCAATTAGTATCATATTGAACTTAAGTTAACAAAAATTTCAATAAGGATACATAACGATAAAAATAATAAATTATGATTAAATAATTATGAAAAAAATTAATAACGCTTAGTTACGACCAAATTTTGTAAATTAAACTAATGAAAAATTAGAAAATACTTATTAAACTTTAGAAGTAAAAAGGTGTGGAGATAAGATATAAAATAAAAAGACTCAACTTGATAGTAATCATGTAACGAAATTATTTTTAATCTAACAAATGATCCAGTAAATCTTTAACATGGAACAAATATACATGAAGTAGTAATAATAGTATTCAGATGTTTGGTGTAATATTGAAATTAAAAGAAAATAATTCATATATTAATAACATACTTTACATTAATAGCAAAATCTAAAGACTATTAAGATATATAATAATTTTATGCAGACTGAAACTTAAATCATTATAAATTATCAACGACAATATTTATCAAGATATAAGATACAGATTCAATATGAATAATGTAGAATTATATTTAGAAGATTAAGAATAATGAGAATAATAACACAGTTGATAACAGTATTTGAGTACATAATCTGGTAGAAAATTTATAATAATTAATAATTGGGAAATTCATATATAGTATTACAATAAAATTAAAAGTATCAAATTATTATAAATTGACGTAAATCGAATTGGGATTACTTATATTGATAAAATAAATAAATAAATTTTGATTATTAAATTGTTTAAAATGCTATAAAATTTACGAAGTAAATTTTTAAGTTAGATCAGTTACAATTAAATTTAGAGATGAATTAGTCATAATAAGTTAGAAATTAATTAATCTTGATAGATTAATCTAGCACTGGAGAATAGTGAAGGTTGTGTTCTCTCTGTTCGTAGGAAGGCATTGTTGGGAATGGCCAACCTTGACAGGGCAACTGCATTCGGAGATGACCGATCATAGAAGGATGAATAAGTTCTTTTTAGAGAATCGATAGTTTCAACCTTAGAAATATTTGTAAGATTCTTCCATGATGTTAGAGACATATATGTTAAAAAATAGAAAGTTGCAAAGGAAACTTAGACTTCCCTATTTGTTAAAAAGCTAAAATCACCATAGTTCAACATAGAGCTACAAATTTAGTTGTAAAAGCAACATAGGTTTGTGCTTTGTTTCTTGTTGTTTGCGCTTAGATAATAGGTGGAATTGTTCTATAAGGTTGGGAGTTTATGAAGACCAGAAGGATGGTTTGATTTTCGAGGACGAAAATTTCTAAAGGTGGGGAGAATGTAATAAACCTCAAGCTCGTCAACGCTATTAGACCTGTCAAGTGTCGATTTAGCCGATAATAACTCGATTAGTTTAACACGGGCGTTAATTAATAAAAATTAATCTAACAACGAGTTAGATACGAAACTAGTATCGTTAGATAGATCTCGAAAAGTTACGGGGAATAGACTACTCGCACGCGTCATTCAGACACTGGGTGAAGAAAATTTATCAATTTTTTTTTGGAGGGTAAAATAATAATTTTGGATATTACCCGGGTGGTTGCACGTGTCGAATCGAGTGGGTTTCTTGGTGAATCTGGTCGACCTTATCTCAAGACCAACTGAGAGGATAGAACTCTCATTTTCTTTCTTCTTCATTCTCTTCTTCTTCTTCTTCTTCCTTCTTCTTCTCTTTTATTTTCTCCTTATGTTCTTCCTTCTCTATCGAATTCGAGAAATTAAATGAAAGTTTTGTGATTGATAGGAGGTGTAGAGGATTATGCAGTAGTTGGTTGTGATGGTGATGGTGATGGTGATGGTGTCTGTTACTGATTCAGACTCGGAGGAGGAAGTAAATTAAGAATTAGGTTTTCTTAATGAATTCTTTGAGGATGTAGATGGTGAAATTGAGTAATTAGGGAGAACATTAGAGATGGGTTGTGGTTAAATCGATGTTAATTGAAGTTGTAGAGTTTTTCTGATAATTGAATTGAAGAACTAGGGTTCTTCCATGATTGAATCGGTTGTAGTTTTAGAAGAGGGGTTTGATTTGAAAGATATACAGTTGAGTTAGAGACGAGTTTGTGTTAATTTATCAGTTATAGCTGTTGTTGATGAAGAATCGATGAATTAGGGTTTGTTAGAAAAGGCAGGGGAGATGAAATGGAGGTTTTAAAGTAATGAGTAGAGATGGGTTTGGTTGAGATGAGAAGTTAGAAGTATGTTTTGGAATTCGAATTTGAAAATAGAGGATTCAGAATTTGTTATAGGGTTTCTGTGACTTAAAGACGGTGATGTTTGAATTGTTGAGATGGTGGTGATCTTGATATGATTTCTCAATTGAACCAGTGGAAGGAAGAGTTCGAATCCAATTGCTTGTGTGATATTATTCTGAGGTAACTAGCTTTCTCTGTGATTCTAGTTAAGTTTTTTCAGTTCAAATTATTGAATTTATGAATGTTTATGAAGCCAAGAATTGGTGTTGGTGTGGGTGTGTTGAGTTGGAGTTGAGAAATGAATTGTTGTTGGTGGAGTTGTGAGTTTGGTTTTAATGGATGTGTAGTACGGTTTGAAATGGAGTTGAAATCCTAGTGGGGTGTGGATTTGAATCTGGGATTGAGATCAGCATAGAATGGAGTTGTGATTATGATCTGTGTAGGTGAAATGGAAGTATGCAGTGATAGTAGTGTATGAAGGAGTTGAGCCAAACTGTGCTTTTGTGTTGCTTATACAGATTGAAATTGCTTTAGTAGTTAATTATGGTGAATGGTGAAGTCTTTGAAGCTGCATTGATTGTTCTGAATGTGTTATATGAAGTATGGGCTGGGTATATGTTGTGTAAAGGTGCAGGGGTATATAATTGGTGGATGACAGTGGTTGTGATTGAGCTTTGGTGGTTTAATAAGAGACAGTTATGAAGGGATTGATCTAAGCTGATGTTATAGATGATTGCTAAGTTCAATTGTTATGGCTGTGAAGGGTTAAGTTGATGGTAAACTATAGATGTTGCTGGTGGAGATGCAGAGATACATTGGTAACTATAGATGCATAGTCCTTAAAGAAGTGATGGTTGGTTGAATATGTGTATGGTAATGTTAGTACTGATAGTAATGAATGAAGACTGAAATAGTGATGCATAGATTATTAATGGATTTGCAGTGCACTGATTTACGAGTTGTGGTTCATCTGAGCAGCAGACGTAGTAATAGAATTGGTAGAAATTCAGGCTTGAGATGTGTAGTAACTAAGGTGATTGTAGGGAATAACTAATCACTCTAGTGGAGGCTTGCTACTGCAATTGCAGGTAGGCATAATTTGTAATTGTAATTATAATTGAGATTTGAAGTTTTGTTTGAATAGATTGAAATTGAAGTTGTACTTGAATAGAGTTGTAGAGTTAGAGTTGCAGATATGTGAGAAGAACCCTTGGCCTGTCTGACTGAGCTTATTCAGTCTATTTCAGTTTTGTTTAGATGATTTCATTAACTGATTGATGAGTTGACCTCATTTGAATGAGTTGAATCTGTTTGACTTAGTGGACCTTGACCGAGTTAACCCTTTGACTAGATTTAAATGTGGATTTTTAGTTGACCTATGACTTCCAGTTTGACCGTTAGTGACGTTGGTTGACTCAGATGGACCATGCCTTTGGTTAATGGGCCTGTTTAGAGACCTTCGGCTTAGGAATAGTTATCTTATCTAGTTGAATTGGACCTCATATGGTTTGAATTAGCCTTTGGTTTATTCTACAATGTTGTAGATATTCATAAGACTTAGTTATGGACTATATAATCAATCTAATTGGATTAGTAAACTCTTAGTTATACTAAAGATAGAGAAAAAGATACCATAATGGGCTTAGAACCATTAGATATAATTGTATGATTCTTGTGTGAGCCTTTTGGCTAAACTCTTAGAGTGCTTGTGTGATTAACAGTTAAACTATTAACAACGATCGTCCAAGGATGAACCAATGGATCATGGATCTCGAGGTAGGCGAGGCTTGTCATCAAAAGAGGTGGGAATCGATAACGAACTCTCTTGTATTCATTATTGTTTTACAAATCAATCTTTGTGTTGTGAAATTCATGCATATATTTGTGTGGTATGAGATGTGTGCCGACACAATATCAGTATTCTATGGCTAGGGAGATACACCGCAATATTATTATGGCTAGGCCGATACACCGCAATATTATTCTTCCTTTATATATATTCAGTAATCTATGGCTAGGGCGATACACCGCAATATTATTATGGCTAGGGCGATGCACTACAATATTATTCTTTCCTTATGTGCGGCAACACACCTCATACATGAATGTTTACTGTTATTTATGATTGTCTATGAAGAAGTTTCTACGTTATGTTTTATTGTCTTTCCTTGTATTACCGACTTTCGATTAAACTTGCATTGTCTTAGAATCATATTAATGATTACTTGAAAGCTAGTTATTATTTCTGCTATGCACCCCTTTTAGGGATGATGTGCTCACCCATTCCCACTTTCAGTGACAGATCAGAGTAGCGCAGCAAAAGCTTCAAGGTTGAGTTCGCTAGATAATTAACTTCTTCTATGTTTATTGTCGCATATTCTTTGTAAACCAAATCACTATTATATATGTATCATTTGAGAGGAGTTCGCTAGATAATTAACTTCTTCTATGTTTATTGTCGCATATTCTTTGTAAACCAAATCACTATTATATATGTATCATTTGAGAGGAGTTTTTATATATATGTATATTTCAGAGCGGGGATAGTTTTGGGTTAAGTTTTGTAGTAGATTTTTCTTAATTGAATGCTTAAGTGTTTGGCTTAGATTCGTTAGTGCCTCTTTATTTAGTTAAATTCTTGGTTTAGTCAGCTGCTAGCTTAGGAGGCGCTACAAAATTAGTAAGAGACTACCTTAAAAACTTGTGCTGGTTAATTTAGTCATCCAAATACCCCATCCATTTCACAATTAGGTGGTCAAAAAATTTATAGGTGTGTGGAGTCGAGCTAGTGATGCACCGACAAAACAAAGAAAGGTATATTACAGGATTTTTTTTTTGTAGAAAAACCCTGAAGGGATAAGACTTGCACTATAATTACAATGGGTAATCAACAGGAAAATGAATCTCTGAATAATGCAAGCATATGAAGTAATTGTTGAGATTAGTCTTAGTAATTTAAATTTTTGGAATAGAAGCACCCATATTTGGAAAACTCACATGCACAACTCGGTATGTGTATTTCATAGCCCCGATTGTGAGATCACATCTACTGATTAGGTCTTCCTTGAAACACAAAACTATATGGTATGAGTATTTGAGAACTTCATATGAGAGTAAAATGAATGGAGAATAAAAATATATAAACAGCTTTGGACTGCAGAGATACATTTTTAACACATAAAAGAAGAATTTGAACCCTAAACTTAAAGATGCATTACTCAATATAAATTGGAAATCAATATAAATAGAAAAAGGGGATAAAATAAAATATGGATAAATCACTAATTCAACAGAAAAATAGAGAGAAAATTACCTCTGCATGAACCAAAAGTTGATGTTGCGGTTGAAATTAAAGTTGCAGGTGCAAAGGGTGGAGGAGTAGGAATAACATCATCAACATCAACAATTGCTGGTTGGAATGTAAAGGCACAAAACTAAGATTTGCTAAACCCACCGAACCCAAATTTGGAATAAAAAAAAAATCAATAATTTTTTCTAAACCTAATACCCAATGAATGCTATCAGACCCACAAACAGGAGGTAATCAACAATTCGAAATAATAACGAATCAAAAACCCAAAATATCATATGAGAAATTGAAAAATTAGGTTGCTTTCTCTAGATTATCTTATGAGAAAGGTTTATTGCTGCAATTATTTCGAAATTCATACCTCTTTAAATCACTACATCACCTTTCCCTTGACGATGGTAACACCTAGGGATCAAACAGACAGAAAAAAAAAACTAAGTAATCAGCTCGAAGTGGTTTCAGAGAGAAAAAAAAAAAGAGAAAAGAGGGTGCTTGAGAAAAAAATAAGGTTTTACCCGACGAATTCCATCCCATCCCGAAGTTCACCACACCGACCCACTTAACGGCACCTTAAGCTTCTTAGCCGTCCAATGACTACTCCATCCGAAGCTTCCCTACTTTCGGATCGGGTCTATATTAAACGTCGTCCGTCTGATTTCCTTTGTCATCATGGAGACAAAAACCATATCTTTTTATAACAATGATTTTAACCTATTCCATCAAAAAAAAAAAAAAACCACTCTCGAATTAGTTATGATTTTTAAAAATTACTCCCTCTGTCTCTAAAAGATAGGCAAATTTGTATGCAAATTTACACACAAACCTGCCTATCTTTTAGAGACGGAGGTAGTATTACTTAGAGCATGCGGCAGTTAATCACGTGTTCAATCCTTTTTTTTCTTTTCTATTTTTTTTTCCTCTCTCTCCAGAGGGTATAAGTTTTGCACTTGTGCTCACTCACTTTTGACTTGCTGGTTGCTACTATCTAAACTTAGATAATTAAATTTTTTTTAAATCCGAAAGTTTGTTAAAACCACTTTTGACTTACTTTCTATCTGATAGTCTAACTTGGAAGTATTTACATTGTTCTTATCGATGGGATGGACTCCATTACTCCACTAGTCCATTATATCCAAATGATACAGTGCATATGAACCACATAATCTAGCTACCAATAACAAATTCTTGGAATAAAACAAACAAGTAGATAGATACTACAGCTAAACTGCTACCTCATATCAACAAGACATGGTAGTGGGAATGAGTACAGAGATGAATAGTAGTCATAGAAATAAAAAAATACAGTGGGAGAGTTACAAAATTTGTAATTTTGTCATGTATGGTGGCAGCCATGGGCGGGTTTCTCTTCGGTTACGATATTGGAATTTCAGGTATATATATTCATTTACTGTGAAGCTTAACAGCCATGGTTTGCCTGGTTATATAATTCTTATATGTGGTATGCCGCCCGGAGTATAACGCAGTGTAAACATTTTTAGGTGGAGTGACATCCATGGAATCATTTTTAAAGAAGTTTTTTTCCAAAAGTGTATAGGAGGATGAAAGAGGACACCAACGTCAGCAACTACTGTAAATATGATAGTATGCTTTTGACATTGTTTACGTCATCCTTGTACATCGCTGGTCTTGTGGGTTCTTTTAGAAAATGGTAATTGTATGATTCTTGTGTGATATTTACTTGCACAAGATTGAGAAAATGGTAATTGTATTATTCTCAATCTTTAGTATAATATTTATTGCACTTTTATCCAATAAGGGTAATATTGTCATTTTCACAATCGGTAATATTTACTTTACTTTTTTCTGATAAGGGTAATATGGTCATTTTCACAGTCTCCATAATATTTTTTGCATTTTTTCCAATAAGGGTAATATGGTCATTTTCACAGTCTGTAAAAATTACTTTACTTATTTCCGATAAGGGTAGTTTGGTCATTTTCACAGTCTACATAATATTTATTGCACATATTTCCAATAAGGGTAATACGGTTATTTTCACAGTCTGTAACATCTACTTTAGTTATTTTCAATAAGGATAGTTTGATCATTTTCACAGTCTCCATAATATTATTGCACTTATTTCCAATAAGGGTAATATGGTTATTTTCAAAGTCAGTTGACTTTTTTCTGATAAGGGTAGTATGGTCATTTTCATAGTCTCCATAATATATATTGCACTTTTTTTAATAATGTTATTTTCAAAGTCGATAACATTTACTTTCTTTTTTTCTGATATGGGTAGTATGGTCATTTTCAAAGTCTTCTTAATATTTATTGCACTTTTTTTCTTCCAATAAGGGTAATATGGTCATTTTCAAAATTGTTAAGAATTACTTTACTTATTTCCGATAAGAGTAGTATGGTCATTTTCACTCTCCATAATATTTATTGCACTTTTTTCAATAAGGGTAATATGGTCATTTTCACAGTCTGCCACATTTACTTTAGTAATCTTTCAACCTATAATGTTCAATTCTGATATATTTCGTCTCTGGTTCATCCGAAAGAGAAAATCAGGTCTAACTCTAGTAATCTTTGAACCTGTGATGTTCAATTTTGATATATATTTCGTCTCCCGTTCATCCAAAAGAGAAACTCAGGTATAATTCTAGTAATCTTTGAACCTGTGATGTTCAATTCCGATATATTTCCTCTTCAGTTCATCCGAACGACTAACTCAGGTCTAACTCTAGTAATCTTTGAACTTTCGATGTTCAATTCTGATATATTTCTTCTCCAGTTCATCCGAAAGAGAAACTCAAGTCTAACTCTAGTGATATTTGAACCTGTGATGTTCAATTCTGATATATTTCGTCTCCATTTCATCCGAACGAGAAACTCAGGTCTAACTTTAGTAATCTTTGAACCTGTGATGTTCAATTCTGATATATTTCGTCTCCAGTTCATCCAAAAGAGAAAGTCAGGTCTAACTCTAGTAATCTTTGAACCTGTGATGTTCAATTCTGATATATTTTGTCTCCAGTTCATCCGAACGAGTAACTCAGGTCTAACTCTAGTAATCTTTGAACGTGTGATGTTCAATTCTGATATATTTCGTCTCCAGTTCATCCGAATGAGAAACTCAGGTCTAATTCTAGTAATCTTTGAACCTGTGATGTTCAATTCTGACAAATTTCGTCTCCAGTTCATCCGAAATAGAAACTCATGTCTAACTCTAGTGATCTTTGAACCTGTGTTGTTCAATTCTGATATATTTCGTCTCCAGTTCATCCGAAAGAGAAACTCATGTCAAACTCTAGTGATCTTTGAACCTGTGTTGTTCAATTCTGATATATTTCGTCTCCAGTTCATCCAAAAGAGAAACTCAAGTCTAACTCTAGTGATCTTTGAACTTGTGATGTTCAATTCTAATATATTTCGTCTGCAGTTCACCAGAATGAGAAACTCCGGTCTAACTCTAGTAATATTTGAACATTTGATGTTCAATTATGATATATTTCGTCTCCAGTTTATCCGAACGAGAAACTCAGGTCTAACTCTAGTAATCTTTGAACCTGTGATGTTCAATTCCGATATATTTCGTCTCTAGTTCATTCGAACGAGAAACTCCGGTCTAACTCTAGTAATCCTTGAACCTGTGATGTTCAATTCTGATATATTTCGTCTCCAGTTTATCCGAACGAGAAACTCAGGTCTAACTTTAGTAATCTTTGAACCTGTGATGTTCAATTCTGATATATTTCGTCTCCAGCTCATCCGAACGAGAAACTCAGGTCTAACTCTAGTAATCTTTGAACCTGTGATGTTCAATTCTTATATATTTCGTCTCCAGTTCATCCGAACGAGAAACTCAGGTCTAACTTTAGTAATCTTTCAACCTGTGATGTTCAATTTCGATATATTTCGTCTCCAGTTTATCCGAACGAGAAACTCAGGTCTAACTCTAGTAATCTTTGAACCTGTGATGTTCAATTCCGATATATTTCGTCTCCAGTTCATTCGAACGAGAAACTCAGGTCTAACTCTAGTAATCCTTGAACCTGTGATGTTCAATTCTGATATATTTCGTCTCCAGTTTATCCGAACGAGAAACTCAAGTCTAACTTTAGTAATCTTTGAACCTGTGATGTTCAATTCTGATATATTTCGTCTCTAGCTCATCCGAACGAGAAACTCAGGTCTAACTCTAGTAATCTTTGAACCTGTGATGTTCAATTCTTATATATTTCGTCTCCAGTTCATCCGAACGAGAAACTCAGGTCTAACTTTAGTAATCTTTCAACCCGTGATGTTCAATTCTGATATATTTCGTCTCCGGTTCATCCGAAAGAGAAACTCAGGTCTAACTCTAGTAATCTTTGAAACTGTGATGTTCAATTCTGATATATTTCGTCTCCCGTTCATCCAAAAGAGAAATTCAGGAATAATTCTAGTAAGCTTTGAACCTGTGATGTTCAATTCCGATATATTTCGTCTCCAGTTCATCCGAACGAGTAACTCAGGTCTAACTCTAGTAATCTTTGAACTTGTGATGTTCAATTCTGATATATTTCGTCTCCAGTTCACCCGAAAGAGAAACTCAAGTCTAACTCTAGTAATATTTGAACATGTGTTGTTCAATTATGATATATTTCGTCTCCAGTTCATCCGAAAGAGAAACTCAGTTCTAATTCTGAGTTGTTGTATATTTATCTCTTTATATATATCTTTTATTACATTTTTCAAACCTTCCCTTGATGTCTTTAGTGTCACTACCAAATATAACCGCCCATTAAAGGAATCATGTTGTGGGAAAATAAATTCCAATTATGTATGGTTTGACCTTGGCTTCTGTTGATTGACATAGCATAGAAGACCGTAACAGTGAATTTCCTTCTTGTTAATACGAAAGGAAAGTTAGCCTTACCAAGAGACATTATTAACCTTCGATATACACTGGTGATCCTATGTAGTTCCGTGCAACAACTCTATTACCAATTTGATTTTCAATTCACCGCGTTCCATTGCAAACATTGATGCTCTGATTTATGTATAGTAGTAAGAAAATTGGGACTCCATTTTGTTATTGTAACCAATGGTTCAGTATTATGGAAATTGCAGGGAGTTCAGCAATTCAGTATGATACAAAACATCCTCATCTTGAATAACCAGGTTAATGTTATTTGAACTCAAGAAAGTATGGTACCATTAGTTGCTGCATGTATGCACCTTTCACTTAAATAATCTATATCTCCATATCAATTGATTAAGCAGGAATATATGACAGTCAAAGCCTTTTCCATCCAATATACATCTGGTAATATTAGGTACTCATCTGGTATCTTGAACCATGATGGCTCTTCCATTTTGGTAAGTGCAATTTCCGATAGTTCCATTTCCGAGATCCAGTATCCGTTTACCGAATCCTTTATTCATTTTCATTGGAGACGTTACTCTAAAGTCAGTCGAATTTTCAT
The DNA here is from genome assembly GCA_023529315.1 of Papaver bracteatum. NCBI lineage: Eukaryota > Viridiplantae > Streptophyta > Magnoliopsida > Ranunculales > Papaveraceae > Papaver > Papaver bracteatum. Next base: position 113,983 of record JAJJWX010000717.1, read on the forward strand.
TTAGTTTTAAGATTTGAAATGATTCCACATATATGACCAATTTACTCTTGAACCATGCTTCCAATAATCTCCACTAAACAAAATAGATTTTCCTCCAAATATCTCTATCGGTGTAACCGTAAGATCTTCAAATTCCTTCGGTTTACCCCTGCACATGAATGCCTCCAAATTCCTTCGGTATTTGACATTGACAACATGAGTTCTCATCACGTTTTAGAACCCCAACACCTTTCTTTGTTCAATTTTCAGTCCCCTATGCGCCCGTAAATAATCTTCAGCAAGCGGAGTTTTGTTGTAAAGAAGCTTTGAGAATTTTTCTAACTTGGTGCATACGCACCGGATATTCATGTCTCAGGGTTTGATCAATATCAGTGTAGAGAGTTACCCAAATCATTCCTGATGTCTATAGGATTTTTATTATTATTTTTATGCGTCTGCTCCATCCTCTTATTTGGTAAGACATCTTGATCCTCTTATCATCAGTACAGACCCAATGATTAACTGTGTCATAATCCAAAAAATACACCAAAACAAACCTCTTCAGTACATGAAGATTCTTCATACATGATATATAATACATGCTTGAAAAAATCAATAAAATGATCTATTATGGGTGTGCCTTGCTTGTTAATCCATATGGCTTGAGAAAATATGAGGAATGTAAGAATCTTTGAAGGCACGAAGAAGTCTGCTAGCTTAATAAATTTGATTATACATAATAAACTTATGGTTGTTTTTTGTCCAGTCGGAAATTCAAGAGATCAAACACTGGACTTGTTCATGTTGTATTCAACTGGGATGCCATTATTCATTGATGTCTTTTCTATACGACTTTTGTCTTTCGTCTTATCCTCCTTTTATTTTTTCCTTCTTTTTGATCGACAAATAAGGGATTCTTCGTTTTTCCAAATACTATGCTTGAGTAAAATGGATCAAGGGTCCCTATCTAAGGATATCGTAGCTTTTCATTTATGTACACTGGTTACTTCTCAACACCACATCCTTTTGTATTTGTATCCTTATCGCCTGAAATTCAAAATCTTGATTCATAGTCAGGAATCCAATGAAGATATCCGATATTTTGTTTCACCTGGAAACAACATTCATCCTCTTCCCCATTGTTAGAACTTTATCTTGCAAGTGGTTAAGAAATGTTTACCTGTGCATTTTAAAAAACAATCAAAAACTCATAAAATTAATTTAATTAGGGAATCAAGTTGTACCCGAATATGGAATCTCAATTGACCATAACAGGCTCCAAATATGTCGCTGGGTGATGCGAGTAAAAAATAACTCACTTGAAGATGGGTTTCTTGATTTACATTCTTGTACTGTGATCATGAATACTTGAGTTTCTCCTGCGATTAAATGAATTTGTCCAACAGATTTTTTCTGAACATGAAAATAAGTGGAAAACTAAACACTTATCTTCCCTAAATACCGAGGGAAACTTGAAAATAAAACTGTTCCAAAGAGACGTATTTCAAAAGACATCACTCTAAACCTTTCTCTCATTTTCTAGTTTTGATATTTTCGTAAAAGCTTTTTCGCTTACGCTGAAGCAACGCAACTATTGACAACCTTTTTTATGATCATGTTAATTGAAGAAAGGTCATGTATCTTTTCGTAGGCGGCCATGTTCAAAATTTATTTTCGGAAAGGTTTCTATGTGAGTACTAAAGATCTGAACCGGTAGGTGTTAGTTGGGAAGAGTTCTATGCGCTGACATGGCTATGACATGGAAAGGTAGTGCTGATGTGGCTTCACCAAATGCAAGAACTATTATAGTATCGACATGTGGCACTTTTGTGGTCTCTTATTATAAAGAAAGATATTAAAAATAAAAATGAACCAACATCATGGCCCGTGCCATTATGGCACGGGTTAAGGGCTAGTTAAATATAGCCCACATATTTATTAACCACATTTTTTTATAAGAAAACAGGAGAAACAAGCCTCAAACAGAATACATCATATGAGAACCGGTGTTGTCCCGCAGACTACCAGTTCTCTCAAAGTTCCTAGAAACATTTATTAACCACAACTCATCTAAATAAATCCGTATTCTAACCAAACACATCTTTATAATCATTCTACATATCCCACAAAATTATATATGATTATTATATATATCCCAAAATAATAAGATAATAGTTAAATCCCTAAATCAACAACAACAACAAAAAGAAGCTAATTATCTAATTAAATTTATGTAAGATATTGAATAAGAATCAATACCCTCAATCAATTTTAGTGTAATCATGATTGAGAAGAAACATACATCATCTTAGAGTTTTTGTTTTATAGATTATGTTTATGGAGTTCTATGAGACTGATTGTAGGAAAAGAACAAAACCTTAGTATTGATGTTCTTGTGGAATTTTTTTAAGAGAACAATTAGAATATACATCTAGATCAATTTTAATGTAATCACGATTAAGAAAAAAATATTTTAGAGAAAAATATAATTAAAGTTTATTTTGTTTTAGGGGAAAATAAGAATTAGGGTTAATAAAAAAAAATCAATTTGTGAGAATACTAAAACAACAATGATAATTAATTTTAAGTATGATTAAAGAAAAAAAAAAGGGTTTATTTTGATTTTGAGGAAGAGGCAGATTTAAATTTAATTGTTTATAAAAATTTAATGCCAAAACTAAAACTTGTTTGGTTTTCATTTTAACTTTAACTTTTTGGGCTATGGTTAATATATGTGTGGACTATATTCAAGAGAAGCCTTCCAAAATTGAAATTTAAGAATCATTTTTTGGGCACCCTTGTTTATTTGGGGGGACCATGGTGTTATTTAGGGTAGGTGAGCCCTTATCCATATTTTTTTAATAATACCTAAACTGCCCTTTTGATTATGTTTTGGTTATGATTAGTGAAATCAATATTGAAATGATTAAGTTAAAAAAAAATAGTGAGATTAAATTAAAAGATGGGTTATTAAAAAAAGAATTAGAATTTTTTAGAGAGTAAATTTAGAGAAGAAAAAGGAAAAAACCTTGGAAAATAAAAAAAATTCCAATTCACTACGTTTGGGAATTCAAGTGATGAAAGCTCATCTGATTCTTCATCTCCATCATCTCCTAGAGTATTTGTTAATCTTCACAATGATCCGGATATGAGTTATTTCTTAGATGGTGAAAGTATTCTACCCGAAACTCAATCTCAAGATGAAAATGATGGATTTTATCAACCACAACCGGAGGAAGAGCATTTGGGTTTCCAGGTATGCTCCAAAATTTCAAACCAAATGTATTTTTTCGAAGTAGTTCGGTTACACTATGTTAAGAACAGATAACCGAACTAATCTGGAAGTGTAGTTTGGTTACTTTTTCCAAACACGCAGGTAACCGAACTCTTTGGCGGCAAACACAAATCATCATCAGGAATGTATGCATATCTAGCACAAGGATTTTTAGGCGTCTTTCTAGGTTTTTTTACTATTTCTAATTGTTCCTCTTCCTCTTCATCCTCTTCCTCCTCTGATTCGTCATCTTCATTATCTCCATCCTTATCTCCATCTTCTTCACTGTCATCATTTTCATCTCCTTGTTCCTCTCCATCTTCCTTATCTCCATCCTCATTTCCTTGTTCTTCAGGTGGTTCCTCTTCTCCACCTTGATTATGTTCTTGAGTACCCATCTCTTCCACAATCTCTTGATGAACTTGTTGGATTACATTGTCAACATTATCTCTATTGACATCATCTTGGATGACAACACCTGGTGATGACCCACCTCCATACTTAGCATTTTTGGTTCCACACTTATTGAAACCTAAGTGTAGTTTTCCTCGAGGAGTGGGAGTTCTCAGTTCTTCCAGTGAAGGTTAGTTTGATTTTGTTCCTCTGCCCATAATCAAGAAAACAAAAGATATTAGCTTAACCTATAAATGATTGACTAAATCATAATTCTGTTCCATGGAAGAGTTCGGCTGGTACAGCTATTTTGCGAAACAACCAAACTCCAAATTATATGAAATTAGGGAAAAGTTCGGTTTGTCATTTTTCTTGCGAACAAACCGAACTCAACATGTATGCAATTAGCAATTAGTTCGGTTATTAGAGAACAAATCGAACTCAACATGTATCCAAATTATAGGAAATTAGGGATGAGTTCGGTTAGTAGATGGTTTTCCAAAAAATTGCGAAACAACCGAACAGAATTCACAGAGTTCGGTTAAATGGAAATTCAACATATTGGGAAAATTAGAACAGTTTGGTTGCATTGTTTTTTTTCTTCTAATGTTTTGAGTTCGGTTACGAAATAGTTTTAAAACATTTTGTGAACTAACTAAAAAGATTTGATAAAGTTCGGTTAACTGAGAACTCAAAATAGTGACTAAATTAGGAGAGTTCGATTGCAAGGGAAATTCTTTTCGTTTTGTAAAATGGGAAGAGTTCGGTTAGGAGATGGTTTTCGAAAAATATGTGAAACAACCGAACTCTAAGTTCGGTTACATAGTGTTAATTCCTATTCAACCGAACTGTTCTTCGTGTTTTTCCATTCAGGAAGTTTGGTTATCAAACTAGGGTTTTTGTGAAACGACTACTAACCGAACCCAGCATTGTAACTTACATTCAAAACCTATTTTGATCTTTCCAATTATAGTTTTAGGGCCGATTTTGTCTTCACCTTCCGGTTCCACTCTTCCTTGTCAATCTCCAATTCACTTGGCAGATTTGCTAGATGTCTTAATGGAGGACCTTTTCCTGGGTTTCTTTTGGTTTGCTTTCGAAGAACCATTCTTATACTCGATTGATTAATCGACGATGAAAATTTTATGAATCGACGATTAATCGATGAAAACGATGTTGAAATGGGGAAGAAGAGAAGAACAAGAGGGAGGAGAACAGTTTACTCAAAACCTTTTTTTTTTTTTTGTGCAGCTAGGTTAGATGTTTTTGTTTTTGTATTAGATTAAGTTAATTACGGTTATTAGGTTAGGGTTAATTTCAATTAGAGTAAGGGGAAAATTAGTAATCTTAAGATTTTTAGGACAGCCCTTAACATTGTAGGATGGGGTGCCTTAAAAAACCATCCCCCCACACCACCACCACCACCACCACCCACCACCACCCCCACCACCAAAATTGAAGGGTCCCCAAAAAACGATTCAAATTTAAGTCTCAACTTGAGGTTTCTTGTTTGATGTTAAGGGGTGTTTGGGTATGAGGGATTGTATTTACAAGCCCAATTCTCTGTTAAGGGGTCTTTTTGTAATTTGAGTTTTCTTGGAGTATTTAACAAAGAATGGGCCGAGTGTTGTAAAACACATACAGTCTGGATCTGTGTGCACCAAGTGTTGACTTTGACTCGCTTCGGTAGAATTTCCCGTGCAGCTGAATTTTTAATTTATGAGATTTGATCAATTGCCGTGACTCGCATTATGTATGACCAATGTAGTGAATCCCGAATCTCGGTCTTGTCCCGACCTGAGACTCACATTTTGTAAACTGATCACTTCATTGGAAAGATCTGGACAACCACAAAATCGTGGCTTTTGATCTGGCTGGAGAAAAAATCAAGGTAGTATTGTCAGTGGGGGCCAAAACCTAATTTATATTAACACTTGGATTTAAGTGGATTAATACATTTATAGTTTTGTTATTTTGTGCATTCATATATAAAATAAGAGCCAATTATTATTTAATAAAAATTAAATGAATTGAATATAAAATATTAAATAAATGTAAAGGAATTGTAAAGGTTTTAATGAATTTTAAGGGCTTTAACCCAGGATAATTAACCATTGACTTCGCCACCGACTACCACTACCGTATGGATTTCTTTATTAATAAGAACATCAAAGTAGCACTTTGTAACTTTTTGTGGATAGGAGCCCCCACAAGAACACTATTGTTTCACTTAAGGAGCAAGTACGAATTCTAGATTAAATTTGTATTTTAAGATTGATATTATTTTTGTTACTTTTGTCAAATATTCCATGATTGCTAAAGGCTGTTATTGATTTGCTTGGGGTGGATACCAATTCATATAGGACAAAGTAATCTCAGCCGTCGGATTGTGAATTGGTACCCGCCTTTAACAGAAGTGGTATCAGTCTTTAGCAATCGTGAAATATTCTTATCTTTTTTTTTTGTGTGTGTAAACTTTGATCTCAAAATTTTATATTAACAAAAGTAAGCAACAATATTTTGGCATCTATTTCTTTAATGTTTGAGAATTAGAATACTCTAATTAGACGGAGTAGCACAGTACAGATATGTGTTGCCGAGATAATCAAAGTGTTTGAAATACGTCTTTTTCAACGAATAGTGCTAATATTAGCTCAAAGCAACATCTTCCCTTGAAACAGATGTGTTTTGTATCAATCTTCTCTGATGCATCACTTCACCATCCCATTGTCTTGTCAGGAACTAGACGTTAATAAATTTCCTAGCAACTAAGTTGGAACTTACGGTTTACTCCAACATATCATCTTGGTCTTGTGGAATTTTAGTTACACTCATATGTTTTGTTTCATTCAATCTCTTATTATTTCAAAATTTGTAAGTTGCATAAAAAAACGGGTTATATATACCGACGAGATCTTGTGACCCTGTCATGAAAAACAAAAGTAAAATTAAGTTCGTCAATAAATAATATATAATTTTGAAATCAAATGAAGCACTTCAGATTTTGATAATGTACAATTGTACATACATGTTATGCGGGTAGGAAATTGAGTTTAGATTTAACACTACTAGCCAGGGATTATTGGTTTATTTGGAAGAGATTTGCAAGGAGGAAAGTGTTGAAAAAAAAAAAAAAACGTACTTAGAGTGTTTGAAGTATCAATTCGTGTTTTCGTGTTTTTTGTTAAAGGGTAATTTAACGTGATCAGCTCATATATATTGACCTAAGTGTATCCGATTATGATGCTTGTTTATGTCCTTACAAAGGACCACTAGGCATGCATGGGCAAAATGGGGCAGTTGTCTCAGGCGCTCCCAACCCCAAAAATCTAACTTGGTGTGGGAAAAATATTACGGCGCCTCAACATTGTCCACAATTGTGGAATGCTGCGTATTTTTGAACTTTGGAGCTTGGAGTGTGGGTGCGGGCGTGGAGGTGTGGGGTGAGGTAACTGGACAGTCTGGACCCTGTACGACCACCTACACCTAGAATTCAAGGACAAAAAATTCGACTGTTCTATCATTTCGATCTCTTGCTTGCATCTCATTTAAGCACGTGTAGTAGACCTCAATTAATGAAAAATCCTCCCATGAATACTATTTGTTCCTGATCAAGCATTAATATTTAATTGAATAATCTCAAGTTAAGATATGTAATTTCAAAAATTATAACGGAGAGGTTCGAACTCATGACCTATCGTGTCATAAGAGTTGCCTCTAACCATTGTTCCACCTTGGTTGGAATTGATAGAAAAGATAAATCAACAGTGGTTGTTTGTTCAACTTAAATATTAATTAGTATAAGTGTTTTATTAATTAGTATAAGTGATTTGTCTAGAGAGAAGATAAATCTATGGTTATGGTTTGTTCAATTTAAATATTAATTAGTATAAGTGTTTTATGAATTGATGTCTCATTAATTTCTCATGATAAATGATTTATTAATTTTACATCATAAACATCCCTTAATTAATATTAATACATATCTCCATCAATAAATCTCCATCAATAAATAATAATTTTGACAAAAATTATTTCAATAGATATTAGTGGTGGTGGTGGTAGTAGAGGAAGAAGTAAGTGGTGGAAGCGGTGGAAGGTGTTACTAAGTGGTGGAGGCGGTAACATTAGTTTTGGTGGAAGAAATAGTGACGCTGGATGGTTTTAATGGCGGTGGTATTGGTTTTTTCTTTTTGAATCAAAAATAATAAATTTGTTTACATGACGGGTAACATTGTATTGTGAAAAGTATAGTTGGTTGTTTTTGACACGATCAAAAAAGGCGGATAAAAAATACTTTTGGGATGATACCAAATCATATAAGACAAAATGGTTGTTTTTGGTACTACTGCTATCTTTGGTAACCGTTCGTACGCATGATTTTCAGTATTAACAAAAAACATATAGTTGAATAAATTAATTGACGACCTAAGTTTGTTAAATCTAAACTTTATACATGACGTGTGGGATTAAAAGTTATAAGTGTGCCCAATATTCTACGAGGGATGGAAAATGGTGGTGGTGGAGAAAGAAGTGATATCTGGTGGTTCGTGGTACTGGCCGGTTTTGATGAGTAGTAATTGACTTAATTATGTGCTGCTACAATAGGATAACACTATAAATTAGAAATGTGGTTGATCGTCTTAATGCTAATATAAACTCGGTTAAAATACATGAAAATTAAGAAGAAGAAAAAAACATTTGGATGTCACGTTATATAATAAATAACACTAAAAACTACATATTTAGTATCAAGGTTTCTTCGTCCAATAGATAAATCTAAGGTTGTATTGAGATCCCATAAGCATAGGGAGAGTTGGTCTTGGATTTCTGAATGATAATGAATATAATAAAACGCTCCCTCTCGATTTCTCCAATGAAAACCAAAACCTTCTAAAAAAATAATCAATCAAACAACACTTAGATGGAACGCATCACCACCAGTGTAAGCTTCTCTTAATTGCTACATATCCAGTGAAATTTCTACAGATTAATCTGGTGATTTCTTCCTACCGTAGTTTTTAACGAGGCATGCAATTAAATCTCTAATAGTGATTTTAAAGGTATTTAATAATTACAAAATTCTCTTATAAGTTTTGTTTATGCAAGTACTGATTTAACTTGGGTTCTTTTATATTTTGTGTTAAGTTGATGACTTTTTAATTTGAATACATGTTTGGTTTACAAATTTTGATACATATAGGGTATTTTCTTTGTAGAACTGATGTTAGTCTCTCATTTTTCCCGTTAGCACTTTGTTTCGATCCCATATTTGTACATTATTTGACTAATGTTGGGGTATTTGTTTAATCTCAAGGCCGATTAAACCCAATGTGTGTTGTATACATTGAAGGAGACAGAAGTTTGTGTTGGCTCTACCATGAAACTAATAATTTTTCTTCGGAAGGTTAGTTGAATTTATGTAGATACAAATATCAATATGACTATTCTCTTTAAAACTCCAAATTACTTGAGTAACACTAGATGTGAGATCGTCATTCATGCACTACTTAGCATAGTTGGTGTGAAATGTTACACATGTTTTGATTTACTATTAGAAGTTTATTTTTTCAACTCACATGTGTATATCTCGGCCTTCCAATAGCCAAGGGTTCTTCATTTTTATAACTCTCACATTTGCAAAAAATAAATAAATAGTGTTTATCTATAGTAGGGAAAATATTATGGGTTTTTGCTTCACTCCTTAGAGCCTTAGTTATCAATAATTTCGGAACAAATGTATTCATAAACATCATGGAGTTGGATCGGAAGTTTAGGTATATGTACTGTTAGATGAAATATTCTTTTTGAAGTTTGAAATTATGGTATGATGGAACAATAAATGGAAAAAAAAATTATTCACTGTATTTTTTATTTTATTTTCATGTTGGCACAACATTATTACTCCGTCCAGATAATAAATTGAAATAACATGTTTAAGTAAAAAATAAAAAGACCAGGTAACCCATTTTGTTTCCCAAAAACTATTTGAATATCAAAATAATTACTCACGAATAAAATGAAGCTAGAGGAATGTGAACAATATCGTATTAGAAACAAAACATCTCGTGCCATTACGGCACGGGTTAAGATCTAGTCACTTCATAAAGCATCAGTAGCTTGCCTAGGCATCTCATACAGGATCTCATTATTGTGTTGCATAGGAAAGCTTTCTTTAGCTTCACATTCATTCTTTGTTAGCTAGTTTGATGCATTTAATAATATAATAATAATAATAATAATGCTTGATATTTACAACAGTAATATAATATCGTAATTCTGTATCAAGTTTGGTGATCGGCATATTGATTTTGATTTCATATTAATTCAATTTTCAATTATAATAATAGAAAAATTGCTTTATAATTTGATTTAATTATTTAATTGTGGGCATCTGATAATTTGGTGTTCTTGTAGGTTTATAGTTAATTGAAGTTAGTTTTCTTTTTATATATTTTTGCACTCTAAACCCTAATTTCCCAATTATAAAGTAGAGGCCGATCTTCGGATTGGACGGGTTTGGTGCCTCATACATTCCTAGCCCGTATTTTGATTCCCGGACTTAATCTCTGTAACTGGACCAGTATTTCTTTTGTGTCCCAAATCCCTAAGTTGGGTGGCGGCTTCGATAATAATAATTCCCTTTATTAATAATATTCCACGTATGATTCTCATTATAGATATTTAGAGATCCTAACCGATTTCGACGGTATCTACATCAGGAGCATATGCGATTTGTCTAAGTGATATCACTGATTATAGCTATGGATGAATTTCCAAATGAGGCTTTATATATGTCATAGTTACCCTGACATCAAATATTGATCGATTTTCACTAGTTCATTTTGGTTACTGTCAATTTAGTTGAACTTTCTTTATCGAGTACACAATAGTTTTTTATCCTATGTATCAGGTACTTGCGGAAGTTAAAGTGTTATGTGCGGAATAAAGCTCATCCCAAAGGCTCTATGGCGAAAGGGCAAATAATAGAAGAATCTCTCGTATTAATTGAGGGGCATATGAATAGTGTAGTTACGAAGTTTAATCAACTTGGTAGAAACGAGGATAACACTCGATTTCAATCAGCAGTTACTAAGTTGTCTATTTTCAGAAAATCCGGTGAATTTCAAGGTAAGAAACGTGTGGCCTCGTTTTCAGAGGAAGAGTTCCAACAAATGAAATTGGCTGTTCTCAAGAATTGTGATGAAGTGCACCAATATGAGGAGTACGTGTTCTCTACTTGCTCTTTCTCCTTATGTATAGTGAATAATGCTAAAATGTGAGATTGTTTTCGTGCACATGTAATTTGAATGATTTTCTTATGGAAATAAAATTGAAAATTGATCAACATCGCTTACTACTGCTAATCGTGGACGACTCCTTTTCATTACAACTCCGGTTTGTGATTTTTCCGTTTGCCTTAACCCTTCTGGTCGATGTTGGAGCTTCCATTGACAAAGAGAAGTTTTGATTTTGAATTTGGTCATTCATGTTTTACATCAATTACTTCAGGCTCGAAGAAATAGAGAAATTATTCAGAGATTTTGGTAACACAAATAATTAGGTACAATGAAATGGGGAAACTGATACATACCGGAAAATCTCATATAATCTCTCTAATGAACGGGTGGTCGCCAAATTTAGTCGCTCAGATAGGTTTGACCAACCAAATACTTATTGAATTGCTGGTCATCCTAGCTCGAAGTAGGTAGCTACCAAACCAAAATGGCGGTTGCTATATTCTTACCGGGAAAATCATTTTACCGACTAAAATACTCTATGTGGTCGCTCAAGTTAGTGGATATATATGAATACCGAGCCGCTAGTTGGATGGTCGCAAGTTTAGTAGCTTGATTCTTAAAGAGACCAAAATTTTGGGTGCTTGCTAATATTTTAATTGTTTAATCCATGTTTTCTTGTAGTGTTATGATGAAACCAAATTTTGGTGGTACTGTTTCTGGTTAGTGGTGGTGTGGTTGATGGTGGTTCTTTTTATGGTGGTGGTAGTGCTAGTAAATTGTTGGTGGATGAGGTGTTGGTTGCTAGTAGTGGTAGTTGATGGTGGATATGGTGGTGGTGATTGGTGATCGTAGTGGTTGGTGATGGTAGTGCTGGTATGTATTGGATATGGTGGTGGTGGTTGGTGGTGCTGGTACTGGTGGTCGGTGATGGTAGTGGTGGATTGGGGTTTTTGTGTTACTTTTGTTTTGATGCGTTTTTTGTGGATGGATAGTGACACCTTTGGGGTTATAGCTCACGTCCCCTAAAATCAAACTCCAAATGTTACAACTTGTTGCCTTTGCTTTTTTGATGCACTAGGTTATAACCGGCGTTTTATTGCTAGTTGAACTTGCTGGGCAAAGTGTCACTAAATCTTTGATATGTTAAACAATCCATAATTGTCCACCGGTAACATGTAAAAATGATGAAATCATAATTCATAGGTGCTAAAGTAAAGCAACAAATCACATGATAACGGTTCTACTATGTAACTCCGAGTCTCGAGATCTCTAGGTGTCTCTTTGAATTTCATTTTTTTCTCTATTGAAAAGGGAAAGATATATTAAAAAAGAAAAAATATTTAGTTATTTACAATGGCCAAAAGACCTCAAGTTATTTAAACTGAGGTCACCTTTTTTCTTCGGTGTATGCATACTTCCATTTCTTTCGGAAAAAAAAAAGTTTGAACTTATTTGTATACAGGCTCATCACTGCATGTATCATCTCTTTGAAAGTAGTAGTCCTTGTATATGCTTACAAATCAAACCTACTATTGACCTTTTATTGATTCATGCCATGGAAAGGAAATTTTAAGTTGTCGTAATAAGTTAACCAGGTTTTGCAGTTTACTCCAACATCTCACATTGGTTATATCCAATTTTAGTTTCACTCGTATGCTTTCAAAATATGTCGAATAGAAAAGTTATTTTTGAAGCATTGGTGATGAATAGAAAAGTGGTAGTTTATAAAGTGAAGAGATCGTGTCATGAAAAATAAAAGCAGAGTTCATCATATATTTAGCAAAACGAAAATTTAATGAAGTTTTTGAGGTTTTGTTTCATATTCATGTTATGCACATAGGAAATTAACAAAGCGTTTAAAAAAAAAACCCAAAAAATGCTGATTGGGCTCGCATTCTCCCCAGTTTAGTAAGCGAAAGACAATTTTTAAGTTTTTTTTGGATAGTCTATCAAGAACCAAAGCTATTGTAGCTTGAAGTGGTATAGAACTTAGTGAACCGAGCATACATAAAAAGAGGTTTTATCTTATAAGTTTGGTTAGTGTTAGTGTTTTAGTTGTTGGAAAAAAGGGTACCGGAGGATGAAAACAAAGAGCATAATAGAATGTTGTAGCATTGAACTTCAAAGCCTTGCGATTCTTTTCAGCAACTATTTCAACTCTTCCCAATAACTTGGCAAGTACAATTGGTCAATGAAATATTTCTTTCAGGATACAATGAAGCCCTAACAACGTTGTTGGATTTAAGAGTTGTACTCCCTTGACCCAACCAAGAACATACAATATTTAGAATATGATGATGATTAGAGAAGATAGAAAACAGAGATTTTTGATATGTTAGATTGGGAGAAAACCTTCGCTATTTAAAGGGGATTTCATCCCTTGTGGATATGTCTTTTCATCTCCAACAGAGGCTTTCAATAGGCATTCATTAATGGTATCTCTTGGAAAGAAACCCTATGGGAAGAGACTAGAATACTCAAGTTGCTTATGAGCAAAACCAGTATTCTTCATTAACTTTACATTAAGATCCAAAGGAGTAATGGCTGGGATGTCATCAAAATGACCATACTTCTTGAGAAATTTCTCAATGTGATGAGATAGGGTTAAAGACAACTTATTTCCATTTCTTAGGATTTTAATTCCTAAGATCACATCAGCCTCTCCCAGATCCTTCATGTCGAAGTTAGAACTAAGAAACTTCATTTTTTCTTCCATACGAGATATGTCAGATCCAAAAATAAGCATATCATCAACATACAAGCAGAGAATTACACATCCAGTACTATTACGCTTACTATAGATACATTTATCCGTATCATTAACAAGAAAACCATATGACAAAGCTAGTTTGTCAAACTTCTCATGCCACTGCATAAGAGCTTGCTTCAAGCTATACAGAGACTTAACCAACTTGCAAACCTTCTTTTCTAGTCATGGTAATATAAAACCTTCAACTTGTTCCATATATATCTCTTCTTCTAAATTACCATTTAGAAAAGAAGTTTTGACATCCATTTGATGAATAATTAACTTGTGAATAGATGCAAGTGCAATTAAACAACGAATGGATAAGATGCGAGCAACATGAGGACATGTATCAACGAATGGATGAGATGCGTTGATAGAAATTTCGGGAAAACCGAAATAGGTTTTCAAATTCAAAAAAACAAAAGAAACAAAAATTTATCCAACATTAGTTGGGATGAATCATTTTTTTCGACAAAATTGATTTTGGATAACACTAAATTGGTCAATTTACCCAATAACGACAATTCCTGGGTGAAAAAGACATGTAAAATTTGATACCGTTTAAATGGACAAGAATGTAAAAATAGTCAGGATGTAACCAGTTTCATCCTACCCATTTTCAAATATTTTTTCTTATTTTTAATTTACATCAGGATGTATCCAGTTTCACCCTCGCTATTTTTTTTTTAAGTTTAAGCCAGGATGAATTCAGATTCATTCTTGCTATCTTTTTAGTGTCCATTTCACTCATACTAATTTTTACTCGTTGGTCAATTGACCCAATTTCTGTTTGGATAACTAAGAAATCATGCGGCAAATATTTGATCATAATGGTCTGGATTACTTAGAAAACATTTAGGCACATAACATGTTTTGGGTCATACCATTACAGTGGGACATTGTAAAGACTTGCTCATTGTAAACATTTGGTAGAATTACGTTTCCTTTCGTACGTTTGGTTGTCCGAATTCTTGGAATCATGTTTACATTGTTGATAAGAAAACTAAGCATTGTTGATAAGAAAAGTGGTAATGTATATATATCAAAGAGTTATTAGGTTACAATGTAATAATTTTCTTTGAGCATGTTGTGTTCTTCCTCGTCGTCTTTCCTTTATACACATAATCCTTCCTCTTGTGACTAGCATCCGGATCCCCAATTCTCTCACAAACCATTTCAAAACGAGTTTCGCTTTCTTTTCCATTCAAAACTAATACGCACATGGCTCTCTTGGAAAGCTCTCTAGCCCAATTCTTCGCATCAATAGGTAAGTCAAATACCAAATCATTCACATAGTGATGGGATGTATCTTCGAACAACATACCAACCGGAGAAGGTTGTTCATCCATTGGTATAGGTTGGCATTCAGTCTGCAAGAAATGGAACAACATCAATTGCAATCACAATAAAGTTCGGTAACAAGATAATTTTATCGCGGTAACCGAACTATTGGTTCGGTTTAAAAGAAACATTACATGTTGCCAAACAAATAAAAAGTACACAGTTCAGTTACATGTTATTTTATCTAGGTAACCGAATATAACTCTGGAACTGTTGATTTAATTTTGTTTGATAAGTTCGGTTAGTTAGGATGCTAGGATCATGTTTGCGAAACAACCGAACTTATTATACTTAATATACTCTTATATTATGTATAGTTCGGTTATATAGGTGGTTTTTTTGCAGTGTGCAAATCAACCGAACTTTGTACACTAAGTTAAATCTATTTTTTACGTGAAGTTCGGTTTGTTGTTGGTTGCAAACCAACCAAACTTATTACAATAACTTCAATATTATTTTTACGTAAAGTTCGGTTTGTTATTTATTGCGACCAAACCGAACTTTGTACACAAAGAAGAATCATATTCTGCCTAAAGTTCGGTTGCTTAATATTGGTTGCGAAACAACCGAACATTACTCTGGAAATCCATGAAACTTCCATTAATATATAGTTCGGTTACCTGCGTGTTTGGATAAAGTAACCGAACTACACTTTCAGATTAGTTCGGTTACATGTTCTTCACATAAGGTAACCGAACTACTTCAAAAATTAACATTTGGTTTGAAAATTTGGAGCAATTCAACTAACATTAGCTAAGTTTGGACCATACCTGGAAACCCAAATACTCTTCCTCCGGTTGTGTTTGATAAAATCCATCATTATCATCTTGAGATTGAGTTTGGGGAAGAATACATTCACCATCTAAGAAATCACTCATATCCGGATCATTGTGAAGATTAACAAATACTCTAGGAGATGATGGAGATGAAGAATCAGATGAGCTTTCATCACTTGAGTTCCCAAACGTAGTGAATGTGAAAACATGTTTATTTTCCATGGTTTTCTCCTTCTTCTTCTCTAACATTACTCTCTAAAAAATTCTATTTCTTTTTTTAATAACCCATCTTTTAGTTTAATTTCACTAATTAGTTTTTACTTAATCATTTCAATAATCATTTCACTTATCATAACCAAAACATAATCAAAAAGGCAGTTTAGGTATTAAGAAAAATTATTGATAAGGGCTGCCCTACCCTAAATAACACAATGGTCCCCCAAATATATCATGGTCCCCAAAATACGGTTCAAAGAAAAATTGAGCACATCACATGTTTTGGGTCATGGTGGCACATTGTAATGATTTTAGCCCATTAACCAAATTTTGGGTCATAGTTGTACATTTTTGGTTGCAAAGTACAAATATTAAGCAGTGGGGAAACTTTTACGTCATACATAATGCAAATTTGGGGCACTTAGCAGATTTTGTATTGCCTTGGTTAAGTTTTTGTATCACGAGGTAGAGTTTTGGTCGCATTGAATTGCAAATTTTGGGGGTAGCTTCAAACGTAAGACACAACCAAAGGTGAATTGCCCATCGAACTACACATGCACAACCTGCCGCTGGAAACCCACTCCAAATTATCTAGCTAGCCTGCTATCTTTTACATAGGTTTTATGTGGATTATTACAACTAATTAATAAGAGCCTGAGGAGTTTCAAGATTAGAGAGACATGCTTAGATGCCTAATAGCTGATAGCCACCATATTTTTGGTCTTTCCGAAGAAAACTAAAAACAACGCCAATGGCACCTATAACTCCCATCAAAATCAATAACCATGTGTACTTCAAGATTTCCAGCTTCTGCACAAACCAAGTCAAAAATACATGAAGTCAGATTCCTCCATTAATTTTGCTACTTCTTTATCTAAGGAAAGGTTAGTTTGTTTGTTTCAGGACAATTTGAATTATACATAAATTTCCCTGCGCGATGGCCTTGCCAGTTGATCGGCAACCAAGATGTAGAAATAACCCATCACTCCAGTATGTTTTTCAATGCTGCTGTAGTTAGATTCCAAAACTAAAGTCTCTCCATCAGCTATCTTGACAGTACCAGGTTGAGGATAACAAGTTGACATCCCTACTATGTTGCCATCTTCATTTCCCGCTTCATTTCCATCTCCATAAACTGGTAAAGAAGTGCATATAAGACGTCCATCCTAATGAATCCATGAATTCACACAAGATTTTTCTGTCAGTCCTCGGACAACACCATAGATAACACAACAGCATAGGAAGAAGAAGAAACTGACACTAAAATAGAAAGAGTTACCTGTCCATAAAGTGCTGAACCGATTCCAGCAGAGTGCTGATGAGCAACACCATAGATAACATAACCACCGTTGGGCAGAACCAGACTTGCCTTTTTATTATCTACACAAATTGTATATCTACCTGCACTAGTCCTATCACATGCCTCGACATCATATTCAATCTGTTTATAGTCACAATTTCAAATTAGTACCCACAAAACCAAACTGTGCTGGTCATGAAAACCACCGATACATAAATAAAGAATCTTTAATTTTCTGAAGCAACTATGCATTACCTTGCAGGGTGATTCCGAATCACTCCCTCTTTTCGCAGTATAGGTGACATCAAAAACGTAAATTTTGACAGGCAAAATAGTTTCTTCCCAGTCTACCCACTTCACTGTATATTTCAGGTAGACGCCTCTTTTGATATTCCTGAAGCCTTCTCTTACCCTGCACTGGGTCTTGTCATAGCAGCACTTCAAGCCTCCAGTGTAACCCATCCTTAATGGTGTACCATACTCATCCTTCGTAACATTATACAAATCACACTTGCACTCCGTGCATCCAAATTGATCTTCGACACCTCGTAAATCAATTGCATGTAAGTTAATCAACCATCTCTCCTCATACCCATCTGGGATTTCTGCAGGATTGCCAACCTCTATTCCGTAAGGATCGGGCACGCGTGTCATGGTTCGTCGTGTTTCAGATCCAAACCCAAAGTACTGAGCAAGGTTCTTGCAGAAACCACTGTTTCTCACCATAATCATCTTTCCAGATTCCCTCTCTTCATTCGTATCTGTATCCTTGGGTACATAGTATCTTAGGATGACCCAGTGATGAATATAAGTTTCATACAATGGAACGGAATTCCCAGACTCGTCAACTATTTCAGCATTGAAGTCCTTAAGAGCAATATGACCTCTTGGAAAATCGACGTTGTGGTAATACTTATTACAAACTGATCCTGCTCCCAACACAAACTTAGGAGTGAAGAAGACGGCAGATTTCTCCCCATTCACTTCACTGAACACAGATTCCGAAATTTGAACTGATAGAATAAGCAACAACAGTACTCCGAATAACAATTCTCGTCTCATTTTTTTTCCTGCCAACAAGTTTCACATACGGAAATTCAAAATACAAAGCAAAAATCAATGAAAGTAAAAATAAGAATAATCATCCTAAAAATTCGAGAGAGGTATCTGATTTTTTTTTTCTTCCTATGCTGCTTCTGTAATGCTTTCCTTGCTGCTACTACTTCTTACCACTGCCTCTTAAATAAGATTAGCTAGCTTATCACGGGCAGAGTTAGTTCCCCTGTATCAACCTTTTGATTATGTGACGAAATGTATGTACGCAAATAAGGACATGAATCAGATAATAAAAATCTGGGCAACGTCAGAAAATGCACCATTTTTCTTTGTAGCTATGTGCTCAAGTTAGAATTTATAGTACTCCACTTTTTCTCAAAAAAATCATAAATTTCTACATAAGTTTTTTGTGGTCGCCAATAAGTGCCGAGGCCATCGCTGACATCATCTTTGACACTAGAGAAAAAAAAAACAGAACTAACAGCGACAAACCAAGCACCATGAACTTGAGATAATTTCCTATCCCATTGATATTAGTTAACATATATACAACAGACAACAAAGCTGGAATAGCTCAGCTGGTTAGAGCGTGTGGCTGTTAACCACAAGGTCACAGGTTCAATCCCTGTTTCTAGCGATAGCGAAATATTTCAATCTTTTTTGTTTTTGTTTTCAACCGAGTTAATAACCCAGCAGTACTTTTTGCTCATTTGACTTGCTAGTGTAGCTATTTTTTATTTTATCACTTTTCGATCAAAAAGACAAAATTATTGTTTTTTTATCAAAATAATCTTTAAATTTAGATGATTTATAAACTGAAAGTTCTCTAAAACCACCGTTGATTTGCTTACCTCAATTCGCAACAGAAATATTGATTGCATGTATTTTCACTGGGTGGGGTGGGTGCATGGGCATATATATATAGGTCATTGCAATTGGTTATTGGTAGCTAGATTATGTGGTTCATATGCCTTGTACCTCAAAATAGTGGTGGTGGAATATAAAGCAAGGAATATATGAAAGGATGGGGGGATTATGTGGTTCCTATGCATTGTACCTCAAAAGAATGGGCTAGTGAGTTCATCCACATTATAATTAAGAATCCAAATTTGAGAATGCCAAAGTCGATATAATAATTCCAATTTTGACTATCATCTAGGAGATCATGATAGTTTACAACAAACAAGTAGCTAAATAGCTACCCGTCTGCAACTTCAAATCAACTAGAAGTGATCAGATCAAGTTATGGCAGTGGGATTGAGTACAAAGATGAGTGGAAATAGTCTAATTAAGAAATACAGTGGGAGGGTTCCAAAATATGTGATTCTTTCATGTATGATAGCAGCCATGGGTGGATTTCTCTTTGGTTATGATATTGGAATTTCAGGTATATCTATACTACTGCTATGAAGCTAATTCCCATAGTTTACCTGTAGTTATAATTCTTCTATGCGGTGGTACTCTACCGTATTATATAACGTGATTCTAAACATTTCTAGGTGGAGTGACATCAATGGAACCATTTTTGAAAAAGTTTTTTCCAAAAGTGTATAGGAGGATGAAAGAGGACACCAACATTAGTATGATAGTATGCTTTTGACATTGTTTACATAATCCTTGTACATTTCTGGTCTTGTGGCTTCTTTTTTTGCTTCATCAATTACAAGTAGGTTTGGTCGTAAACCATCCATTCTCATTGGCGGTACTACTTTCCTCGCTGGTACTGCTCTTGGTGCCGCCTCTGCAAACATTTATATGCTTATATTTGGTCGTGTCTTGTTGGGTGTTGGTGTTGGATTCGCAAACCAGGTAATAAAAATCCATTATTACCTGAGATTTAACTGCAGTGCTCTACACATTTGATTGTCAGCGCAACGTATTCTTGTCTACTACAAACCTTCAACCAAATTCTAGTTTTGAAGATTACTTCTTTCTGTTCATATTTGCAGGCAGTCCCACTATATCTTTCAGAAATGGCACCTGCTAGATATCGAGGAGCACTGGCCAACGGTTTCCATTTATGTGTCAATCTAGGAATTTTATCTGCTAACCTAATCAACTTTGGAACTGAAAAGATCAAAGGTGGTTCAGGCTGGCGAATTTCACTAGCAATGGGTGCAGTTCCAGCTTCAGCATTAACTATAGGATCCCTTTTCTTATCTGAAACCCCAAATAGATTGATTCAGCGTGGGGTTGATTCTCAAAAGGCAAGGCTAGTGTTGCAAAGAGTAAGAGGGACAACTGATGTCCAAGTAGAGCTTGACGATCTTATCAAAGCTAGCTCTGCATCCAAAACACACAACCACCATCTGTTCCATCTAATTTTGCAGAGAAAATACAGGCCGAAATTCGTAATGTCAATTGCCATACCATTCTTCCAGCAGGTAACAGGAATTAATGTGATTGGATTTTACGCACCGTTCACTACAAGAAAAACTAGTTTGAGCAACATAGCAGTTTTGGTTGCAAAAAGACCATATTAAGTCGCTCTAACCCTTATAGCTACTTAATTTGGCTCTCGCTCGTTAGTGGCAAAAGGTGCGATTTGTACAAGTCTAGAGCAGCTAGGCAATCGCTTTAGTAATCAACCAACTATCATGTAGCGTCTAATTTCTTAATTGCTTCATAGCTATACCGACCTTCTTAGAGCAAGCAAAATAATGATCGCTTTAGAGATAGACCGACCTCATTGGAGCAAGCAAAATAACAATCGCTTCATAGATAGACCAACCATAATAGAGCGAGTGAAACGCCGATCGCTTGATAGATAGACCAACCATAATAGAGCGAGTGAAACGCTGATCGCTTGATAGATAGACCAACCAATCGCTTCCAAGCTACATGTGTTTTTGGGGTATGTGTTTTTAATCGGTATAGACTTTGAACACGTCTGAAGTTAGTTGCTCTAACTCTTGGATATTCCGATGTTAAAAGGCTTTTCGACGACCGATTCTTATTTAGATGAATAATAAAATGACATTTAAATTAATACAGAAAACAAATATGAACCAAATTGAATAAAAAATTAATTTATTTTATTTTAATTAATTCAATTTACAAGATCATTTACTCAAAAAGAAATTACAATCTCAAATTTTACAGAAAAATAAAAAAATAAATACTATCTGGAAAAAAAAATACATTCACATTTAAAAAAAAATACAATAAGGATGGCGCCATCCTAATCCACCATGACTCAGTGTACACTGGCGCCATCCTAATCCATGGTCAGAACTGTATAACCATAGACCAGAACTAAATAAGATGCTAAGAAAAGATGCTCAGAAATCCAACATCTTCAATAACCTGTAGTTTAGTTGCCTGGAAAAAATTGATCACTATCACGGACAATCAACAACACTGACGGCACGCAAACTAAGAGTAAAATTACATCAAACTGGTTGAAAATCAGAATGCACTCGGATTTTGAAAAAATTCGCAACAGAAACGAGAGATTTTATTAATAGAAACTAGACAAATCAGTAAAACTTTATAAACTCAAAATGATGAACATAAAGAATGAACCACTTTTTTTGATTTTCTTTTTGATTATAATCAGATCAAGCACAAGAGGTAACACATAGTACATGGCATGGTCTGACTAGCGATGTTGGATTAGTTGCCATGCACAGGTGTTTCCCCAACAATGTAAGAAATGATTAATAAGATATTGTGCCTACCTGCAGCGCTACGTCTACCATTGTCTGCGCTTTCACTCTCGAGATTTCCAGAATTCCAACCACGTGCAATGCTGCTTCTTGAGGGAGAAAAGCTGAGGCATCAATAGAATTGAATGGCCCAACAGGCACACCTGAACCTGGCTTTGACGTTGGCCAAGGTTGAGTATATGCAACCTTCATTTCATTACCTGCAGCTTTAGCTTCAGCAATGTCACTGATAGTATCTCCCTGAAAAGGTTTCAAGTCAAATATTTGAGAAAAGCAAGTGTCAGACCACGCCTACAATCAACAAATAGAAATGGCCCACAAGGAACTACATCAATTCTTATGTGTTGAGTGCGAGGGTCCACTAGCCCAACATTCACATGTTTCGGCTCTTAGTCTTAAGCTAAGCAGTGGTTCCCTTCTGCAGTCAATTTAACATAGTCCCTAATCAAATTACTTTGAGAAACCAAAATATAATTCGTTTTAAAAATACTAAAGCCTTTAATTTTTTAACAAAACCACTTTTATCGGCAATGCAAAGATAAAAGTTGGACCGGGAACACACTTCAACCTTTACAGCAAATTAACTAAATATTATACTGAGACATGAAATGATAGAGACTACTGAGTACTGACCTTTTCTTTCATCGTCATCGTGTTCATAGGATAAATTGGTGACGATATTTGGGATGAAACGTCTGCTGTCTCCAGCTTCGCACTTGGGGCAATGCTCTTGTAACCTCCGGGTGTCCTATCTTGGGATTGATTATTCAACTTAGGATCATTTAAGTTCTCAGACAATCTACCAACATCAATGTTCTTCCTTCTAAGTGCCTCAGGCATATTTTCAAGTGCATTTAGAGGCATGCAGTCAATATCCTGTAAAAGATACCCCAAAACCCAGAATTTTCCTCAGTGAAAATGTTAAGAACATAATATGAATATAAGACATGAATACAAGTTAAAGAATGCACTCGGGTCACCAAATATCAATTGGGAACAAAAGATAATTATTCTAACAGTTAACATTACAGGGTAAAATGTGACGTTACACCTACCTGATCTACATGAAATTCAAATTGGAAACTCATAAGAACCTATGCTACATCATATTAAATTTTGATAAGGTTCTAACGGCTAGAAAGTTCAGAATCTGGTATTCCTCAGACCTGTTTCTCACATGGTTTACCGCACACACAGCTATAACAAGCAGGGGATTTAGGGTACCTAATGGTGTCCAAACATTGTGAAATTTCTACAGAAGGACAACAATAACAAGTAGGATATGTGAATAAGATATTAGAAAAATCCAACAGGTAGATAAGTCAAGGCAAGAGTCCAAGCAGTACTACACGTTTCTGAAATCTGTAGATACGCAGTTGGAAAAATCCAATCGATTCGGAGCCTTGCCACTGTCCGATCATCTTCAAAATGTAACATAAGATACATAAACTAATCAGTTATAACATATCAAAAATTCAACAGAAACCAACGGTTAGAACTCAATTTATAGGTAAAACAACTTCTGCGATTCATATAACCTTTTAGATGTTTGTTTTATGCAACTACCACCATGAACACCTGAACCTCCACCAAGTGTGACTCAAACTCAGATTCAAACCTCCATCTCACCAGAAAATACCATTTCACAGCCAAGCAAAGAAAATTTGATGGAATGATCGAAGGCATTAGCTTTTCCCCTACCTAAATGATATATAAATGTGGATGCATCCTTTGCCATGTTATTGTCCTGTATCATAAAAACAAAACTTTGTCAAAATCAAATCAAATTTCACAAGAGGGGGAGATAGAGACTACCTGCAACATCATCGCATCTCAGGTCATAGCCCAAAACCACAAAAATCCATCTTTAATTCATCACCAGTTCTTCAATACTTCAATCGATTTGCTTGGGAGGCTTGAAAAGCTGCAGGTATTTGGATAGCAAGAGGCTCACGAGTCTTGACCCATCCAAATGTCATTCCAAAAACTTATTATGCTCCCTCTCCAAATGTCGCAGCCATAGACTTGCTTAGGGGGATTAGTATTCTATTGAGATTTGCATTAACTCTTCCCATAAAGAAATGTTGCCATCACCAAAATTCCGGAGCCATTTCACGAGTAATCTACGCTCATATAATGCAGAGGTTTATATCTCAACCACCTAGCAACTTAGGAATTCGCCAACCTACAACATATATACAATACAGCAGAAATAAGAACAAGTAACAATTCCAAGCAAATCAAATCGATTGGAGTTACAAAGAAGCTTCTGACTAGATAAAAAAATCTAACACGTACTATATGCATCTCTTACCCGACAACGACAACCTCTTCCTCTTCGTTATGCATCTCTTACCCATCACATACCTGATGCCGCAAATGCTGTTTCATTCAACCAATTTCATCTCCTGCTGCTGGTAATATCTTCCACCAATTTGACCGCTATCTCAAGCAATTCCATCGTGAGTACCAGCAAATTCAATCCACCAAATTCTATCTGTTGCTGTAAGAAATTACGAATTGCTGTTATTAAATCGAACTCAACCAATGAAATTAAGCAGAACCTGCAACATTCTATATCGATAAGTTGAAAACTTAACGAAAAATAAAAGGGAAGAAAGCCGTGACTTCATATCGGATAAGTAGAAATCCAAGGTTGCTAAGACAAATATGAGGAGGTCAACAAACATCAAAAACTAAACAGAAAAATTAATATTACAAACAGCCCCGTATACACCTAAAATTAGACCCCTTTCATTTGTGGCATAACCAAGTTCCCCATACAAAGAAAATAAAGACTTTGCATAATATTCCAACAATATATAATACACAACAAAAAGAGATGAGCATGTCCTAATTTAGATAAAGCTCGAAAATACCAACATTCATCCGAGAGTATTAGAAACAAATAATAATCAACCAATGGTAAAGCTTACAGACAAGTTTACCTCTATTAACCTTAGATAATCTACCTAAAAAAAATTGGATTCCCCTTACAGCACTAACACTCAATTCAAAGCAAGCTACCCCCGTTACATCAAAATAAAAACCCAATTACTGGAAGGAAACCTCAAGCTCCTGAATTTCATCCTAAAATAACAAGAAAAAACACAAAAATTCACTAAGAAAACCCCCAAATCCTAAAACTGATTTTCTGAATAGAAAAATAGAGAACACAAAAAAGTTAACCACCAAATCAAAGAGAACCCATTACAACGAATCCTTGAGATTTCCCAATTTCAAATTCAGAAAACTTCAATTTACCCTATTAAATCAAAATCCACATCGAAATTAAATAGCCCTAAGTCAAACATATGGAAACCCTCGTTCCAAACCTAAAAGAAATTAAAAAGAGAGATATCAGAAATTGGAGATGAGAACCATCTCACAAATAAAAATGTTAACCGAAAAAATTAGCTCAAATTGAATGAGTTTTTAAACTCATAATCATCATCACGGTTGGAATTATAGAGATAGAACGAACGAAAAAATAAATGTTAACAGATATTTGAAACCCAAACACAAGTATCAAAATTAAATCGTTTTAACAAAATCATAAAGAAAACATTGGTAGGTTTGCGAATAATTACCTTTACCTTTATCATTGATTTCAGATATGGGATTGGTTCTGTTGCACCACCAACAAGAACTTCACAGTACAAATTTAACAAAAACCCAAAAGAGCAAACTCATCAATCAAATCTTCCTTCTATCAGGAACATCTACCAATAGATTATAAAATCACCAAATTAACCCAATTTCTCCACGTCTCTTGCTTCAAACCCCCATCAAATCCATGCTCTTTGTCTCTGAAATCGAGTTCAACCCCATCAAAACAGCACCCGTTCTTAGTCTTCTCACCCTTGAAGAACAGCCACAAAAACCCATCACTTAATTCTTCTCAATAATCTCTCAATTCTCAGTAATTAAACCCTAAATTCCATCTCTTAGCTCAAACACAAACCATAGCTGATTCAGATTTGAACCAAAACCCTAATCAACGAACCCAATCTCTGAATTTCTGCATCTCCTCACCGGTTTCTCAGATCGATAATGAAAGTCTCTTTAAATTTTAGGTCATCTATTTTGAGTTTTGGTAACAAAAATTGGTTTTATTTGGAGTTAGGGATGGAAGAGTTGCCATGAGAGAACGAGAAGATAGCGAGAAGATAGCGAGAGGAGGAGAACGAAAGTTGGTTTAGGTAAGTAATACTTAGATTTGGACGGTGTGGATTCTCACTCAAATTCTCATACAAATCCTAGAAAATAAGGGACGGTGTAGATTCGCTGTAGCATGGTCATACGGATTGAGAACATTTGTGTTTCTCTTTGTGCTACTACGAACTCATGTATTCGGTTTGTTATCAACCTTGGTCATGAAAACAAAATCAAAAAAAAAATATTAATAAATTTAGGACATTGTTATCGACATTCTAATATAAAAAAATTCAGAAATTGTATAAGAATGAATCGGGAAAATGAAAAATGAATTCGATAATTGGTGTGTTTCTTGGTAAGAATGATGAATCCAACCATTTACAAGTAAGATTCCTTCAAAACATTCCTTGAAGCCTTAAACAAACCCTATTCTGGCATATTGTATGAATACACTGGCTCCGAGATTGAAACCTGGATGGGAGTGGACTACTATAAATCGGAAACTTGGTAAAAACGATGAATCCATCCATTTACAAGTAAGATTCCTTCAAAACATTCCCCGAAACCTTAAACAAACCATATTCGGGCATATTGTATGCATACACTGGCTCCGAGATTGAAACCTGGATGGGAGTGGACTACTATAAATCGGAAACTTGGTAAAAACGATGAATCCATCCATTTACAAGTAAGATTCCTTCAAAACATTCCCCGAAACCTTAAACAAACCCTATTCTGGCATATTGTATGCATAAAGTGGCTCCGAGATCGAAACCTGGCTGGGAGTGGACCACTATAAATCGGAAACTTGGTAAAAACGATGAATCCATCCATTTACAAGTAAGATTCCTTGAGAACATTCCATGAAACCTTAAACAAACCCTATTTTGGCATATTGTATGCAGACACTGGCTCCGAAATCGAAAACTTGCTGGGAGTGGACTACTATAAATCGGAAACTTGGTAAGAATGATGAATCCAACCATTCAGAGGTAAGATTCCTTCAAAACATTCCCTGACACCTTAAACAAACCCTATTCTGGCATATTGTATGCATAAACTGGCTCCGAGATCTAAACCTGGATGGGAGTGGACTACTATAAATCAGAAACTTGGTAAAAACGATGAATCCATCCATTTACAAGTAAGATTCCTTCAGAACATTCCCCGAAACCTTAAACAAACCTTATTCTGGCATATTGTATGCAGACACTGGCTCTGAAATCGAAACCTTGCTGGGAGTGGACTACTATAAGTCGGAAACTTGGTAAGAATGATGAATCCATCCATTTACAAGTAAGATTCCTTTGGAATATTCTTTAAAACCTTAAACAAACCCTATTCTGGCATATTGTATGCATACACTGGTTCTGAAATCGAAACCTGGTTGGGAGTGGAGTACTATAAATCGGAAACTTGGTAAGAATGATGAATCCATCCATTTACAAGTGAGATTCCTTCAAAACATTCCCCGAAACCTTAAACAAAGCCTATTATGGCATATTGTATGCAGACACTGGCTCCGAAATCGAAACCTTGCTGGGAGTGGACTACTATAAGTCAGAAAACTTGGTAAGAATGATGAATCCAACCATTCAGAGGTAAGATTCCTTTGAAATATTCTCTAAAACCTTAAACAAACCCTATTCTGGCATATTGTATGCATAAACTGGCTCCGAGATCGAAACCTGGCTGGGAGTGGACTACTATAAATTGGAAACTTGGTAAAAACGATGAATCCATCCATTTACAAGTAAGATTCCTTCAGAACATTCCCCGAAACCTTAAACAAACACTATTTTGGCATATTGTATGCAGACACTGGCTCCGAAATCGAAACCTTGCTGAGAGTGGACTACTATAAGTCGGAAACTTGGTAAGAATGATGAATCCAACCATTCAGAGGTAAGATTCCTTTGGAATAATCTCTAAAACCTTAAACAAACCCTATTCTAGCATATTCTATGCATAAACTGGCTCCGAGATCTAAACCTGGCTGGGAGTGGACTACTATAAATCAAAAACTTGGTAAAAACGATGAATCCATCCATTTACAAGTAAGATTCCTTCAGAAAATTCCCCGAAACTTTAAACAAACCCTATTCTGGCATATTATATGTATACACTGGCTCCGAAATCGAAACCTTGCTGGGAGTGGACTACTATAAGTCGGAAACTTGGTAAGAATGATGAATCCAACCATTCAGAGGTAAGATTCCTTTGGAATATTCTTTAAAACCTTAAACAAACCTTATTCTAGCATATTGTATGCATAAACTGGATCCGAGATCTAAACCTGGTTGGGAGTGGACTACTATAAATCGGAAACTTGGTAAGAATGATGAATCCATCCATTTACAGGTAAGATTCCTTTGGAATATTCACCAAAACCTTAAACAAACCCTATTTTGGCATATTGTATGCATATCATGGCTCCGAGATCGAAACGTGGCAGGGACTGGACTACTATAGGTAAGATTCCTTTGGAACATTCCCTAAAACCTTAAACAAACCATATTCTGGCATATTGTATGCATACCCTGGCTCAGAGATCGAAACTTGTCCGGGAGTGGACTTCTATAAGCCGCAAACTTGGTAAAAACGATGAATCCATCCATTTACAAGTAAGATTCCTTCAGAACATTCCCCGAAACCTTAAACAAACCCTATTCTGGAATATTGTATGCAGACACTGGCTTCGAAATCGAAACCTTGCTGGGAGTGGACTACTATAAGTCGGAATATTTTTTAAGATGTTAAAATAACAGCCACTTTTATGTCGGTCCAATAAGGAACTGGTTGTTGTTGACTCTTATCCTTCACGTGTTTGTTGGGAACTTTGTTTACTAAAGTGATTCAAGTGAAACCATGGAAGATATTCCTCCACGTGTTGACTGCTTGAAACCACTCAATAAAAATTAAAATCCCAAATTCTCTCTAATGGTAGGGCGGTGGCTAAACTTAATCGCTCAAACAGGTTCGACTAACCAAACACATTTTGAGTCGCTGGTCATCATATCTTAAAGTAAGTAGCTACTTACCCTGAAAAAGTGGTTGCTATATATTTAGCTGGAAAAATATTTTACCGACAAAACAACTATTGGGGTCGCTAAAATTAGTGGATATATATTAAGAGCGACCTAGTTATCCGGTAGTCGCAGCATTAGTTTCTTGAAACATACCGGAAAATCTCATATAATCTCTCTAATGAACGGGTGGTCGCTAAATTTAGTCGCTCAGATAGGTTTGTCCAACCAAATACTAATTGAATCGCTGGTCATCCTAGCTCGAAGTAGGTAGCTACCAAACCAAAATGTCGGTTGCTATATTCTTACCAGGAAAAGAATTTTACCGACTAAACTACTCTATGTGGTCGCTCAAATTAGTGGATGCATATTAAGACCGAGCCGCTAGTTTGATGGTCGCAAGTTTAATAGCTTTATCCTTCAAGCGACCAAAATTTTGGGCGCTTGCTAAGATTTTAGTTGCTTAAGCCATGTTTTCTTGTAGTGGTTGCTATTCCGAACAATTGGATTAGGTGAAAGTGCATCACTATTATCCGCCGTACTCACAGGTCTAGTCGGGACATGTTTTAATAAACAGGCTACTTGTTAGGCAAACAGACCGGGCTCCAATTTTTAAAAAAAATACCCGAGTCCGCCCACTTATAATTATCGGCAGGCCGGGTAAGCCCATGACAAGCTGTCGGGCGCCCATGGGCTCCTTCGGACCCGGGCGGTACATAGTAGGCCACAAGCTTCCAGGCATTTTTTACACCCCTAGGCTTCGCCCCGTGCTTGAGCTTGTTCTTGTTTGTTTGTTGATAGTATGCAACTTGGATTTTTAGTTCCCTCTTTTGTTGTCATTTCTGGTTATCTGGAGTTCTTAGCCCTCCTCTTTGTTTCGTCCAGGAGGTTCTTTCTTCCATTCTTTTTTCTTTTTATCAATATAATTTTAACCTATAAACCCACTCTCCAATTTTTTTTTATTTTTTTATTTTTTTTGATTTAGTGAGATTCGATTACGCTTCTCCCGTCGCTTTGGATATTTTTGGAAGATTGGACACTTGACTTTGTAAAAGAATGCAAATAAAAGGATGAGTTAACTAGGTGTTTTTTTACTGCTATTCCATCCTCTCTTCTTCTCAATCTTAATGTTTCTTCCTTATTTTTCATCAAATTTATGATTCAATTTTCTACCTTTCTTGCATTAAGTTTTTATTTTTGTTCTATTGATCGATTTTAAGTTGTTTTCCCTTCCTTTGAAGTTAGCATTCTGTTTTCTTTGATTCTTTTATCTCTCTCTAGGTTTCTCTTCTTTCATCTCTAATGGATTACTAATCTTTTGCAGGGCCTCTTATTTCATCTAATCATGGGGGGCATTCATTATTGGACTGCAATCTCAATATTCTTTCTTCTTCAAATGTTATGTGGATCAATAAGTCAAATATCGTCGAATCAAAACGATGCCGTTTTTCCAAACATCTTTTCAAAGATGGATTTTTACAGTATGTACTAGTATTGCTTTCGATATCATGTTTATGATTTAAACGACAAGTTCAAAATCACAGTAACTCAAGCACCGATTCAACAGATCGTGAAAGATTCAAAAAACTCAAAATTCAAATTCTCAAACTTTCCGCCTTTGAAAATCCGTAAATGTTGGTTACCAAATTTTAAGCCGCAAATTACTCCATTCAACCTTAACTCCCAAATACCTATTCAGAATTCCCTTTACTCTAGGATAATCTTCTCAGACTATCTAGGGAAACAAAATTATCCGGCTGTAACTCATTTTAGTTATTTTAGCTCTATATATTTCGGTGGAAAATCCCTCAACTCTTCATCTCAAAACCTTTCCTTCAAAAAGAAAAGAAATATGTCCACTTCTTCAAACTCTCAACTCTCTGCAATCACAGGGAAATTGCAAAATACTCAAATTCGAGATATAGGAGCTAGAAACATAAGGAGAGTAGTTGGTACCAAGACTGCCATTAACAAAGCTACAGATGTTTGGGGTACCACTTTGGTTGTTAAGGTATTTTCAAGAATGGGATCTGCAGTTCAAAAACTTCCTTCCTGAGCATCACTCTCTTGAAATTGTGATTGAAGCCATTGAGGAATTAGGACAACTTTTGGTACTACTATTAATGCTAGGGTCAAGATTGATCTTACTAAACCACTACACAGAGGAGGATGGTGGAATACCGCAGCTGGAGGAGTAACTTGAATTAGATTTCACTAGGAAAAGCAGCCACACTCTCTTTACCCAAAGTGTTATGTCATACATCACAATGAAAAAGAATGTTCTAATGTTGAATATGATCTGATGATTAGAAAGTTTATTCAGGACCAATACATCGACTATCTCCATGATCTAGCTAATGCCTATGGAGTTGAAATATGTGATGATATTGACATGTTGCTGGAAAGAATTTGTAAAGCTAGTAGCAAGAAAATAGAAGAAGAGGCCAAAGAAATGAACCAACTTGAGGAAGGAGAAATAAGAAACAACAAGGGATCTAGAACTGATGAGTCAACTGATGAAAACGTGGAAAGCAATAGTGGGAAACTACAAACTTCCAATGGGAATGACGATACGGAGCATGATCTCATTGAATAAGGAGAATCAGGAGTAGGAGAGAACCCCCATGAGATGACTGAGGCCCCTAACAATCTAGTAATCCTTCTTAACCTTGTGTTTTTTAAGTTTTGTAGACATAATCCTGTTCCTAACTTTATTTTACCTACTACCTTATCGCAATTGTTCTAGAGCTAGATATAAGAGTGTTTCTCCTATTGCTATTCTAAATCTTTCTATCAACTTGAGTATCAATTTAAATTTGCATATTTTTCATTCAAATATGAAAATCATAAGCTGGAACTGTTAGGGTATTCTTGGCAAGGATACTAGAGATCATCTCCTATATCTTATACTATAATAAAGAAAACTCCTCCTTTTGGTACGACCTCTAATTTTCATGTGTACTTTCGATGTGGACCGTTGGATCAGATACATTCAAAACACGTAATTTGATAGAGCCCGTCCATCTGATACGGAGTTCGGTCTTTTTTTCCATCTGCCACCGAGTTTTCAATGAAAACCAGCACCACCATCACCACTTCTGACCAGCAAAGATTGATGCACCACCACCACCACCACCTTGCGCCTCAAATCCAATTCTCCTTCAGTTTCATCTTCGATTGTTACCACCCCATCCTTCTCTTCTCCACCCCCTAATTTCTTCAAACCCATACTGAAATCTTTACCCAGACTCTGAGCTCTCACTTTTAATTTTATTTATCTGATTTCAAAATTTTGATCTATCAATTTCAATTTCAGATCAAGTTATTCACAAACAAGGGGTTCTACTTCAAATTTCGTTATACGCAACTTACTAACTTGAGTAGATTCGGATGATTTGGATTCACAACTCTGGGGTTTTAAACATCAAACTTTTTGCCAGAATTCCCTAATAGGTAAAGTTCTATTGTTAATGTATGTTAAGACCTACCTGATTTTTCTTCTTTTGTTGTATGCTTGATGTTTGCTTCAATTTGAACCTCAGTTCTTTGAAAAAATACCTGAATGAAAAGTATCATTTGGTTATGGGGGTCTCATTTTCCACCACTAAATTTTCCAGAGATAGATGATACTCTTTTTTATATTTTTTTTTTGCTGCTAATATGGTCTCTTGCTTTTCTTGAAAGACCACGAGTAGCAAAGAATGGTTTTGGATCTGAAATACAAATTAGAAACAAAGACAGACATGTTTAAAAAACTTGAACTTATATTCTATGTATGATGGCAGGAACTTCAATAGTTACTGTTGTTGTATTAGGTTGTCTGTAGTCTAGGCACTTTGGTGGATAGGACATTATGCAATTAGCTCCATAATTGAATCATGTGTTTAGGAAGGTTATATGAAAACCTTTGAAATGAAGAAGTTTGCTAGCTTCATCATGGAATTTATATTACTCTGAATGGGGTGCCAATTATGAGCTTACCTGATAGCTGAGATATATGCAAAGTGCGCATTTGGATATTGAACTTTAATTGTTTTCCTGTGTATGTAAATATTTATTATTGATTTTCGACAGACAGATATGGGGTTTCAAGTGGTTTAAAGGAATATCATGCAGTAACAAGTTGTGGGTTTTCAAACTGTTAAAGGATTATCTTGTTGTAACAATTTATGTTATTGATGTCTTATGAGACATGAATTTGTTGTTAACTAAAGAAGAAAATTTAGACATGGATTTAATTTTACAACTGATTGTGTATGTCATTAATCAGGTGTAAGACCAGAATATCGCTACAACGTTATTCCTGCGATATTAACAACGTTTCTGCGAGCGTCACTGCCAATTATTTAACAACGTTTCACGAGCGTCACAGAATATCCAAAAGAAACTGACGATGGAAGAAATAAAAGAAGAATATGTTGATCCTGCGATGATCATCATTCTTGCGATAGAGAATATTGTAGCGTTCGCGATGAGATCGCAGAATAGATCCGAAATAAGAGGAAAACTTAGCTGTCATCCATTATGTAAATCCCTATATAAAGGGCTCGATAGATCCAGAAAAGGATGATCCATTTTTTAGAGTTGAAAGAGTCATTGAGGAGAGAGAAACTTTAAGAGTGTATTTGTAATCTTGATTTCTTCCAAATTCCGTAAACATTTCTGAAATTTGAATAGTAAAATGTCGTTTAATCTTTAAAGTTTAGTTGATTTCTATAGAATCTTAACAAGGGTGTAGTGTGGGAATTCCTGCAACTACATTTTGGCGCTCAGAAACAGGGAGAATCAAGCTAATAAATCTCTAACTACAACTTGAAGATTTGAAGGAATTATTAGGGTTGAAGAAATGGCTAGAAGAAGAAGAAATACATCAGAACCACCGACAACTGTGAGGAGAAGTAAAAGACTTGTAGGAGAGGGAACAAGTGAATTGGAAGAATATTTAAGGATAAGATCAGGAAGAAATAGAATAAGAAATGAAGCATAAAGTTCAATTCAACAGCCAAATCGACAAACACAAACACGAGATAGGAATGTGGATTATGAAAGAGTGAGTGTGCATACTTGGAGATCGGATTCGATAGAAGAGGCAGAAAATAGACAATTTAGAAATGAAGAATAAGGAGAAAGAAATCAAGAAATAGATGGAGGATTAATTCATGTAGGACGTGAAAATGAAATAGCAAATGATTTGAGGCAAAGAATATAGGAAGAAAGGAGATTAGAGGCAGAGGAACGTGCGAATTTAACAAGACAAAATAATGATCTAAGAATGGAGAATTTGAGATTACAAAGAAGGAGGTCAAGAAGTACTGTTAGATAAAATTCATGATTATTCAGAGAAGAGGCAAAGCAAAATTCCCCAATGAGAAATGTCGGAGAAGAAGTGCAAAATTCAAATGGAGAATAACGTCATAGAGAAGAAGAGATAATTGGTGATCGCTATAATCCGCATGACAATAGAAATCAAGAGGGAAGAAACAACCAAATTTAAGAAGAAAATTCAGAAGAATGTAGGAGGATATTGCATGGGCGAGAGAATCAAAGAAATCAAAGAATGATTGAAGAATAAATTGAGAGACATTACGCTGAACAAGCACGTCTAGCTCGTGAAAGGGAAAGATTAAGGGCAGAAGTAGAAGAACATTAATTTCTAGAAGCCGTGCGACAAAATAATCATGAAAATCGAGAAAGAAGACGTACGCAAAATCGTTACAATGGTAATATTCAAGAGGAGTATGATAGGATACAGAGGACAATAGAGATACAATGAAGAGAAATAAGGAGAAATGAAGAAGTTCGCAGAGAGGAAGATGAAAGAGAAAATCGCAGAGAAAGACGAGATGACGACGAAGAAGGAGATACACAAAATCTCGCAAGACAAGAAAGGCAAGAATGCAGGAGAAGGTAAACAACATTAAAGATACCAATGGAACAAAACTCAGCTGAGAATGAGCAAATATTGAGAGAATGAGCAGAAATGCGGGGAATGATGAACAATAAAAGATAAGGAGGTAGAAGGCAACTTGATGAAGCTATTGAAGAAGCTGCGATAACTCCATTTACTCAAGAAGTACAGTTAAGAAGAATACATCCAAAATGCAATTTACCAGCATTAACCAGCATTTTTGATGGGACTACTTGTGCTGTTCAACACGTCAAAGCTTATGTTAGATGTATGCTACAGTAGGAGAATCATGATGCTGTGTTATGCAAATATTTTGCATCCATCTTAACTGGCGAGGCGTTCAAATGGTTCGAGGGATTACCAAAAAATACCATAACTTCCTTTGATCATTTACAAGCTACATTTTTAGGAGCATATATTAGCAACAATTCATCACGACCAGGTATTGAAGATGTGTTTGGGTTAAAACAGAGAGTTGGGGAGAGTCTGAAACACTTAACCATAAGGTGGAAATCAATGTGCAGCGAGATGGCTGGAAGAGTAGATGAAAGATACCTGATCTTATCCTTCATTAATGCAATGTTCGCGACTAAACTGTTGTACATTCAAATTTTCAGAGTTAAAAATACAATCACCATGATAGAATTGCGAGAATTACAAGAAGAATACATTGCTTTAGAGGAGAAGCAAAATGAGATGGAATCATACCCAATCGCGAACACCAGCTCACTAGCATCCAGAGGAAGTTTGCTCCCTAAAATGATAAGTAATGTGGCGAGCACCTCGCAAGCACAACAAGAGAAAGTAGTAATTGACAACCAACAAAAATTGGTAGCGATGGGCTGTCGATATCAAGAAGAATATGAAAGAGAGAAGAATTACTACAATCATGGTGGAAATAATAATATTCAAAGACTTGATTAGCCGCAAAAAACTTATGGCGGACAAAGGTAGAATAACTTTAGAGGACAAGGAAATCAAAAGATAATATGGGAAGAAATTAAGATGCCACCCCTTAATGCCAGTATAGAAAAAATTTGGGAAGATATTATTCTAATAGAGAATATAACTTCGCCATGGAACATGGGGAAAGAACCACATCCAAGCAATAGAAGTCAAGAATTTTGTCCTTATCATCACTTTCATGGTCATTCAATAAATGATTGTAGGAATGTAAATAGGATAATTTTAAGGATGATTGATCAGGGGAAGTTAAATCATTTTCTAGTAGGACATCCACAACCTCATCAATTACCGCCAGCACCAGAAACTCGCAGAGTGAATGTTGTAAAAGGAGAAGAAACATTCGTGAAAGCAAAGCATTTGTCTTGTAACTCCATCGTGCATTCATTCAGAACTGTGGAATATTTCCATGATAATTTTTTAAGTAGAGTCTTCGCAAGAAATACAGATGGAAGAGAAATAATGAATATAGCGAGAACCTCGCCATTAGAAGAATGGCAGAAACAAAATCTATCTTTCACCGTGCAAGATATACCAGAACTTGGCGAGCAACATGACAACCCATTGGTGGTACAGTTAGAGATAAAACCAAAGCAAATGCAAGAAGATAATGAAGAAGATGATGGAAAAATTGAAGACTCTTGGGCCATCAACAGAGTCTTAATAGATACCGGGAGTTCAGTTGATATCTTATTCTATCATACCTATAGAAGCATGGGCGGAAGAGACGAAAATTTGATACCATCAACGTATAAAATCTATGGATTTAACGGTACAACTAACAAACCAAAGGGGGGAATTGAAATGCAGATACCGTTAAAAGGGATATCTTCAAAAGTCTTATTTTGTGTTGTGGACATCGAATCACCTTACAATGCCTTGATAGGACGACCTTGGTTACACAAGATATTGGGTGTAGCTTCCACTTATCACTAGTGTATTAAATTTCCTCATCCTAAAGGGGTAGGAGTTATTAAAGGAGATTGGGGATAAAGCAAGAAATGTTATGAAATCGATATGAAGTCTTGCGAAGAAAGAGATGAAAAGAATAACAATTGGAAGTACAAAATCAAACAACAAAAGAGATGTGAAAGGTTAATGATTGATGCAATAGAGAGGAAATAGGATGTAAAAACTGATGACGAGCGTCTCGCAGAAAAAGAAACAACGGTAAAACGTAGTAGAAAAGCAGAAAATAGTAAGTAGAGAGGTAAAATGATGAACCTTATATAATTCTATGACTGATCTGTTTAAAGAATATGTAATTGAACAGAATTTTCTTCTTGAAAGAATCGCAAGATTTTACAAAAAGAAAGAAGATCAAAGTTATGAAATTCTATCAGAGTTACAATACTCGCGAGAAACGCGAATAAAATTTCGCAGAAATTAAAGAATGGGACGAACCTTTATGGCGTACACCCTAGTTCGCGAATACAATTTCGCAAGAGTCAAATGTAAGACCTGCGAACGCGTCATAGGAGGGGGTATCTTTAGACATGATTCAGGGGTAAGGTTATACCGCTACTGGATCCTGAGTCATGGAGATGTTGGGGTTAAAGAAAACCTATCCGGGAGAGAGATCTTGGATTCCCAACTATATATGGTTATACCCTGGTTGGATAACCGAGAATCTCTTCTAAGAAGTGCAAAGTATGACCAAGGCGCCGAGGTACACGGTTGAGCCAAGGGCGTACGAAACTTCCTTGCCATTCTTGGTAAGTCTTGGCTATGATGCACTTGGCCTGAAGAAAACCCCACTTAGGGTGAAGTCTTGTAACTATAATCCATATAGGCATAAAGGACAAGAGGCTGCGAAAACAACTGGTTGTTGGTAAATATGGATGGGAGGAGCTAGTCTTGTTTGGCCGATGTTCCCTCCTTGAAGGGGCAACCAGGGGGGAGATAAGGGCGGAAACCTCCATTAGGGAGCTGATAAGTGTCTTAAGACGGCAATGTCATGGGGCTTTATGATCGCAAGAACATTTAGGCCTGTCATATTATCGCATGACGTAAAATTATACAGAGGCAACAAGCCAAAAGTTAAGATGAAATCAATGGGTTTTTATATAAAAGTGTAAAGATGTCCTGCAATTTCATCGCATGACGGCAATGTCACAAGACTTTGATCTCGCGAGAGAACTTAGACTTGTCATATTGTTGCAATACAATCAAAGAAGAAAGATAAGGCAAGATCAATGGGTCAATACATGCAAATGTAAAGACGTCCTGCGATCTTGTCGCAAAAAGAAAGAGTGTGGAAAAATAAGACCTTTAATTAGGAAGGCGTAATAAGACCACAAGATTACTGCGATAATGCTCGCAGATGTTATGAGGCAATATTGGGGAAATTTTTATTGTTAACGGTAAGATCGCCAATATTTAGACAAATTTTATTTCCCACTAATATCTAATCTTTAATCAATTTTTATATTGCAGATGAATAATAGAGGCAAGTATGGGAATGCATGAGAGAGATGAAATTATTATTCATCTATCATATAAAAATTGCATAGATAAATGTGCACGCAGATAACTAAAGAATAATAATTATATTAATTGATTGACTTGCAGAAAAAGAACTGTTTTCTAATTCATACAGGTAGAAGAAAAAGAAAGTCACAAAAAATGGAGAAACTCGCAATAATTCTACAAAAAGAAGAAAATAAATATACAAGGAAGATAGAAGGAAAAAGAAGAACTAGCTAGATTCATCGCCATCCTCTTTATCAGACTTCTCTTCATCGCCAGATTTCTCCCTTTCATCATTATCATCATTATCAGAGTCTTCTCCTCCACCAGATTTTTCTCCTTCGTCATTATCGCTATCATTTTCATCCTCATCAAAATCCTCAGCTTCACTATCAGAGATGTTAAGATTTGGGAGTACTGCGGGAATTTCCTTTGCAAGGTCAGGATATATGGAAGGAGAAATTCCATGATCATTGCAGACCAATTTAACGGAATCATTACGAACAACAATGAGAGATCTATTGAAGTTCGCGGTAGTAATGTCAAATTGCTCCTTCAATCGTGAATATTTTTTATTGCGAGCAGCATGGGTATTTTCAAGTTCTCCAATTCTTTCAAGATACCTTTTTTTAGCTCCTGCGAGAATATATGACAACAAGTTAGAAAATTTTGTAAAAAAGAGTAATAAAAACAGAAAGTTAGCGAGAAAAAGAACATCAAACAACCTTCTCTTTCAGAAATCATATCTCTAATTAAGGCCGCTTGTTCAACTTGAAGGATAACATTTACACCTAAGTAATTCCTGGCATTATCAAGAATCTTCTCAGCCCAAGCAAACTCATCATCGCTATTAATAAGGAGACGAGATCGAACTTGAGTCTCCCTCGCAAGAAGATCTTCATTCTCGCGGATAAGTTTATCTCTGTCCATTTGAACGTCAAGGAGAGTTTTATGAAAATCTGCTAGGGTCTTGGATCCCTTCTTGATAGCAAGATCTTTCTCGTCAATAAGATCGCTAATTTTCTGTCTTAATCTATCTATTTCTTTCTTTGAATCAAGATAAAAGCGCCTATATTTGTCAGTCAAACCTAAATTGAATCTGTGTTCAATTTTTAAGAGATTAAGTTTGGATCTAAGTTCATCTATGGAAAGGGATTTAATCTTATCATTTGAAAAATTACTTAAGGAATTATTAAGACAGGCAAGAAGAGTATGATCATCTACAGGTTCAGGGAAATATTAAAAGAGTATAGCCTCGTCAGTAAGACCATAAATATCTGCAAGTTAGAAATGGTCGCTTGAATAAGTTGCGATAGAGTAAAAATAATTAAGAGAGAAAGGAAATTAGTCATACCATAAAGTTGTTGGTTAGATCTATCAAGATCAGAGATCTTTTGCTTATCAACTGAAGCTTTAGTCTCCAGCTGTTTATTCTTCTTGCGAAGCTCAATAACTTCAGATTCTAATTTTTGTTTATCCTGGCGAAGTTTAGCATCTTTTTCTTCAGAGATGGCACATCTTTTATCTAAATCAGAAGCAACAGCAAAAGAAGCTCTTCCAACCTGCGGAAGAAGAATATAAATTGAGATCTAGCAATGGAGAAAATATATAAACAAACTGAAGAAATGAAAACTTACCAAAACACCAAGAGAATTCAAGAGACTAGGAGTCAGTGATCTTGAGATTCCTTGGAGAGAATCA
Source organism: Papaver bracteatum (assembly GCA_023529315.1). Classification (NCBI taxonomy): domain Eukaryota; kingdom Viridiplantae; phylum Streptophyta; class Magnoliopsida; order Ranunculales; family Papaveraceae; genus Papaver; species Papaver bracteatum. Next base: position 154,201 of record JAJJWX010000717.1, read on the forward strand.
TTATCCACCAGAATAGGGGCATCGCAAACTTTAGCGAGAGCTTGGGATGTTTTATCAATAATTTCATCCTCGTCATTAGAAGTCATGCTGTGAGAAATATCGCTAAAAATTCTAGACAAATGAGTCATTGAAGAATCAGAAGAAGAGGAATTTTTTATTGAGGGAAAACCGCTAACATTAAAACCCTCGTCATTATTATCTTTATCAAGGTCAGCACTTGAATTTTCTGAAATTGGTTGAGGAGTTGAAGAAGAAGTAGGTTGAGTTTTCATTTTATTTGATGGAGGATCGCTAGATTCTTCATTGCGAGGGGCAGAAGGCTTTCCCCTGGGAGGAGCAGTAGATTTCTCCTTTGAAGATTTCCCAGATTTCTTCTCTTTTAAAGGTTTCTCCTTGGTTTTTGCGGGTATTAATGGTTCTAAATCTTCGATTACCTACGAGCACAGATGAATATAAGAAATATGGGCAAAAATATATTGTTAAAATTTATGAATAGATATTTCTTACTTCATCCGTGAAATATTTCAGAGCCAAGAAAGTGTTGGGTTTCCTAAGAGATTGATAGCTGAGTTTTATTCTATCAATCTGAGAAAGATCAAAATAATTAGCGAGAATACGAAAGCGCAAGAAAGATAATGAATAATAATAATATGAAAGTTCATAGAGATTAGTACCTCTTTAGTTCTCTCAGGCCAATTAAAAACCCAAGGTTGATATTCTCCAAAACTCGCGGGAAGTTCGCGAGAACCAGAAATATAAGGACCTTCAAGACATAATGGAAATATGAACCACTTGTCATCGCTAGAATGGCGAGGGCCTTGGTTGGTAGGTGTATGAAAATCAATGTCCATCATAAGAGCTTTGTCACTAGCGACCTTCTCTTTTTTCAAGCGAACACCCCAACAGGTGCTATCTCTCTTCATAGGGACAATGCTATAATTTACAAAGAAGTTGTCCATAGTATAATCCTCAGAAATAATGGGGACATCTTTAAATAGAGGATTATTTGGAGCTTCAGGGTAGCGAGTTCCTTTATTAGCACCGCGAGAAGCATATTCCAGCAACAATCTGATGCAATCTCTCCCTAGTTGATATACCGCTCGCGAGAACCTTTCGTCAGAAATTATTTGATAAAATAATGGAAGTTCTGGGTCATAGAGAGGAATGTGAAGACCATATTCAAGTTTTCCTAGCGATATTATGATTTTTTCGCGAGAACATTGATCATCAGTAAATAATTTAAGAGAAAGTTCAGATTTAGAATCCTGATTTGGAATTAAAGACAAGTTAAAACCTTTGAATTTGAGTTTCTCGCGCATTTCATTAAAAGACTTCAAGTTTTTGCTACCAGCAGCAACCATCTTGAAGTATGGGAATGAAATAAAAAGTTGAAAAGAAGAAAGAAATCACGGCAGTAACAGAAGCACAATTCGCGGAAGAACAACTAAATTTGCAGAGAGAGTATGAAAGAAGAAGAAAGTAAAAGAGAAAAAGGAAAAGAATGAGGAGAGTATTTATAGAAGAAGAAATTTCTCAAAGAAGATGAAGGTAATTAATGAAAAGAAAAGACGTGGTTGGTCAGATCGCAGCGGTTAGAGAAGACGTGTCAAAAATTTATGGGATGAAAGAATTTGTGAAAACAGCTGGCGAAGGATAAGAAACGTGTCATAACAGAGAAATATGAGAAGATCGGTAGTTATGGCATTTTAAAATTCTAATGACCTTCTCTTATTCGCAGAAAAGACATGAAAAGAGGCAAGATGTAAGACCAGAATATCGCTCTAACGTTATTCTTGCGATATTAACAACGTTTCTGCGAGCGTCACTGCCAATTCTTTAACAACGTTTCACGAGCGTCACAGGATATCCAAAAGAAACTGACGATGAAAGAAATAAAACAAGAATATATTGATCCTGCGATGATCATCATTCTTGCGATAGAGAATATTGTAGCGATCGCGATGAGATCACAGAATAGATCCGAAATAGGAGGAAAACTTAGCTGTCATCCATTATGCAAATCCCTATATAAAGGGCTCGATAGATCCAGAAAAGGATGATGCATTTTTTAGAGTAGAAAGAGTTATTAAGGAGAGAGAAACTTTAAGAGTGTATTTGTAATCTTGATTTCTTCCAAATTCTGTAAACATTTCTGAAATTTGAATAGTAAAATGTCGTTTAATCTTTAAAGTTTAGTTGATTTCTATAGAATCTTAACAAGGGTGTAGTGTGGGAATTCCTGCAACTACATCAGGTATGAATTTGCTACATTGACTAATTTTACATGAATTTTCAGTTATTTTTGTATCACCTTCCAGTTATGCTTATCCTATTAGTATTGCTTACACACGCAGATGATCAACTACCTCCCACAGTTCACATGATTATGGAAATAGGGTGTGACAATGTTCTTAGGAGCTTTAGAATCATAGAAAAACTTCTGCATGGAATTGATCCAGTATTGGCACAAGAGGCTTTATGAGGTATCCATACATAGATCTCCTTAATAAAGAACAAACAACTGAAATCTTGAAAGGTACTGGAGAAGACATTAATGTTTCTACATTGTATTAATCAAGGGGATAAAACCATACTGAACTTTTCACATGACTGGATATCTACTAATGACTTTGTAGTAAGCCCATGAGTTCTGATCTCAATTTTGAGTTCTTTCGCTGTTAGGGTAGGCTATTTGTTGCAAGTCCTCCAGCTTAAAAAGGGAAAAATCAATAAAGGATGTGTTTTATGGGTCTTGAAATGGAATGGCACTCGCATCGCGCGTGCGTCTTTGCTAGTATTAATAATGTTTACTCACCTGACATTTTTTTTTTGTGAGACAAAGATAAATTATGAAAGAATTATCAACCTGACCAGATTTCTTAAAATGCCCAACTTTTGTTTTGTTCCTTATACAGGTCAAGCTGGAGGTATAATCCTCCTTTGGAAGGATGGTTTCTCTTTAGAAGTCCTTAATTATTCTAGTAATATGTTCCATGCCTTAGTTTACAATGATCCAAGCAGGGTGAATGGTTTATTTCATGTGTTTATGGAACCTCTTATAAAAATGACCAACCAAGTCAATGGAAATATATTAGGGATTTAAGTACTTCTGTTAAAATTCCCTGGGTTCTCATAGGAGATTTGAACATTACTATGAATTCTCTTGAAAGAAATAATAATACTGAGCTTACTGCCACTGAAGTGTTAAATTATATTAGAGATTATGACCTAAATGACATAGGATACAATGGAAATCCCTTTACCTGGACTGGTAACAGTCATGGTACAGGGAGGAAAAATCTAGACTTGATCGTGCTCTTGTCAATAGTTTTTGGCTTCTAAATTATCCTGAGTCTAGACTCACTCATCTCCCTCAGAAGGGGTCTGATCATGTTCCTATTCTTATGAATCTCTATAATAAGTCTAATATTACTGGTAAATGTTGGAAATTTTTTGAGCATTGGTTAGAGAATGATACCTGGAAAAATGAGATTATAAATGCCTGGAAAACTAACCTCTCAGGTTCTGCAACTTATCTTTTATCTGACATGCTCTCAAATACAAGATTTTTTCTTTCTAAATGGAGTAAAGCTACTTTTGGTCATATTCAGTCAAGGATTACTCAATTACAAGAATAACTTACTAGAATGCAAACTAGTGATATCCAAGGTAGCAATACTGATGCAGTGCTTCATTTGTAGAAAGAAATAGATAATCTGAATGAGATTCAAGCTATTTCTAATATGCAGAAGTCAAGAGATCATTTCTACAATGATATGGACAGGAACTCAAGATACTTCCACATAAGAGCTAACTATAGAAGAGTCAAAAATAAGATTGATTCTCTCCAAAATTCAGATGGTGCCTGGTGTCAAGATAGAAAATCTATTGAAGATCTTCTAGTCTCTCATTTCAAGAAAATAGGATCTACTTCTCAGCCTGCAGACCCAAATCAGTTCCTTCAATTCATTCCTCATTATATCTCAAACCAAAGTAATGAAGATCTTATTAAAATCCCTTCTGATGAATAAATTTATATGGCTCTTATGTCAATGCAACCATGGACTTCCACAGGACCAGATGGATTCCCTCCTAGTTTTTATCAAACTCAATGGAATCTTGTTGGAATTGATGTTTGTAAGATGGTTAAATCTTTTTTTAGAAGTGGTTATCTACTCAATAAGATCAACAATACTAGAATCTCTTTAATCCCAAAAATACAAGGAGCTCATAAACCAAAAGACTTTAGACCCTTATCTTTGTGTAATACAACTTACAAAATAATCTCAAAGATTATTTCTCTTAGAATGAAGAAACATATGGCAGGTATTATCTCTCCTATGCAACTGCTTATGTGCCTGGGAGACTGATTTCTGAGAACATCTGCTTGGTTAAAGAATTGGTTAAATAAATGAAGAAAAAGAAAGGAATAATTGGACACCTTGCTCTCAAAATGGACTTGTCTAAGGCATTTGATAGACTGGAATGGTCTTTTCTAATGGAAGTTTTAAGGAAATTTGGATTCTGTGAGAAGTTCTGTCATCTTATATTACAATGCATAAGTACTAATTCAGTGGAAATTATGATCAATAGTTCTCCATCAGCATATTTTCATCCTACAAGAGGAATTAGACAAGGAGACCCACTCTCTTCTTATCTATTTATCTTGGTTATGGAGGCTTTCTCAAGGCAATTAAATCATCATGAGAAAAAACAGCATCTCACAGGAATGAAGATTTCTAGATCAGCTCCAAAGAAAAACCACTTTTTGTTTTGCTGATGACTGCATTTTCTTTTGCAAGGCAAATCAGTCTCAAACTAACAAGTTATTACAGGTCATAGAAGAATTCAGTGTGTGTTCAGGGCAGATGATAAATTTTCACAAATCAGCTATGTATTTCAGTAAAAATACAAGTCCTTCTTCTTGTCAACTTATAAGTGGTATTCTTCAAGTAAGGGAATTCAGTATTAATGATGAGAAATATCTATGATTGCCTTTCTTTGTGGGAAGAAACAAAAAAATTCCATTCTCCAATCTGGCAGAAAAAATGGAAAATAGAATGACAAAATGGTGTTCAATAAATATGTCTGAAGCAGGGAGATCTGTAACGGTGAGAAATGTTACTAATGCCATCCCAGTATATCACATGTTAAGTTTCAAGCTACAAGATACTACAATCAAGCAAATGAATTCTACTCAGCAGAAATTTTGGAGAAAAAAGAAGACAAACAAAGGCAGACCACCAATCTCCTGGAAAAATGTAAACAAACCAAAAGAAGAGGAAGGTCTTGGATTCAGGGATCTTAGAATCTTTAACAGAGCTTTACTAGCTAAATCAGCTTGGAGACTTTGCATAGATAACACCTCTATATGTGCACAATCTCTTAAGGCTAAATACTTCTTAGATGGAAAAATATTTGACATCAAAGACAATTCCCGCTCTACTTGGTCATGGTCCAGCATTAGTTCAGAACTCTCCTTCATAAAAGCCAACAATTGCTGGTGCATTGGTAATGGGAACTATATCTTAATATGGAGTTACAAGTGGATTCCAGATTTATCAACACCCCACTCACCTAAACAAGGATGCAGTAACCATAAAGATTACATGTATGTCAGTCAACTTTTCCCAGATTCTGGAGGATAGAACCACACACTCATTTTTTCTCTCTTTGAAGTTCCAGTTGCATGATCAATTCTGGGTATTTCAGTAAATATAAATCAGGCAGATAAAATGGTTTGGACTCTTGAAAAGAATGGAGATTTTTCAGTAAAATCAGCTTACAAAATAATGTTTGAAGAACAAAATACAGATCAATATGTTGGCCAAAGAATGCAAGCTATCTTCAAAAAGCTATGGAGGTTACCAATCTTACCCAGGGTTGCATAATTCATATGGAAATGTCTGAAGGATATACTTCAAACCAGGGATAAACTGAGTTATGTCATTCAAAATGGAGATTACAGTTGTCCTTTCTGTTCTCATCATCAAGAAACTTTTTCTCACATTATTCTGCACTTCCAACCTCTCACAAGCAGTCTGGTTTGCTGTTCTGGGTATTCATATCCAAAATGATACTTATGTGGTGGATTAGTTCTGTGATTGATTTGATAAGCTAAAAGAACACCAAATCCAAGAAAATGAGTTGTGCAGAATAGCTATCACAACCTGGTGTATATGGAATGCAAGATATGAAAACGTTTTTAAAGGAAGAAAGAATACTCCGGACTCAATTATTATGAAGAGTAGGTTGGAAATAGAGCTACTAAAATCGATAAGACCTTCTGTTGTACCTATTAATGTCAGACAAAACATGATAAACTTGCACTGGAAACCTCCTAGAATAGGAACTTATAAATTAAATGTTGATGGTTCCTTTAATTATACCACTAAACTAGCTGGAATTGGTCTAATTCTTCGTGATTTTGTAGGTGATCACAGGGGATCCAAATGCATCTTCTTAGACAAATCTTAGAGTCCAGAACAGGTGGAGTGCAAAGGTTTATGGGAGGCTTTACAATGGGTAGAGGATTGGAAGCTTGACAAGGTGATCTTTGAACTGGACTCTAAAGTACTAGCGGATGCTGTTAATCAAGATAACAGCAAACTAGATTGGAGGATCTTCAATTTGATCTTACATATAAAAAGTTTGCTTAAGAATAAAACTAATTTTCAATGCAATTATGTGCCAAAAGAACAAAATAATGTGGCGGATATTTTAGCTAAGTTAGCTAGGACTTCTTATTTAAGTAGTGTTTGGATTTCTACATGCTCTGAAAAGATTGTATCTCAACTACTGGAAGATGCACATTATGTAACTTCCACTTCTTAATTCAATGAAATTTTCAGCTTCAAAAAAAAAAAAAAAAAAAAACCCACTCTCCAATTAGTTATCATCTTTACAAATTATTACACTTCCTTTACACCTAATATTTAGAGCGTGCGACTGTTAACCACAGGTCACATGTTCAATCCCTATTTGTTTTTGTTTTTTTTAGCGTGCTGGGCTGCTATAATGTCGTTACCTATATTTGACTAGAAAATTAATTTATATGACAATGATCCAATTTTATATTTGATGGGTTATTTCTTTTTATTGAATTTTTTTTTTTTTGCTAAATCACTTTTTTATATTAATAAAGGAACCAAAACAGTTACAAGAACAAAAAGAAATAAGAAAGGCCAACTATAGGCCCAATAAAAAGAAAGAAAATTAGATCAAAAACTTTAAACAACCTAACTGAACCTGTAATATTGAACTGCTGGAATTTCAACTCTAGACAAAGATGTTGGTCTTCCAATGAATATCTGCCTTTCTCCTGCTGCAAGTAAGGCTCCCTTTTTTGGCCATGGAGTCTGCAGAAAAGTTAACTTCTCTAAAACAGTGGCAAAAGTGAATTGAATGAATTTTGCTAAGAGCTTTCCTCCATCTCATTTTAACAAACCATGGCATGTCCCCCTTGATGAAATCTTCAACTATAGCTTTAGAATCAGAGTTGATAATAATATTTTCCATTTTCCACTCTACAGCTAGCTCCACTGCACATACTATGGCATATGCTTCATCTATATAATTGGTGGAAACACCAAGACCTCCAGAAAGAGTTCCCAGAACTTGACATAAATGGTTTCTGATAACAACTCCAAACCCTGCAACACCTGGGTTGCCAAAAGAGTCACCATCACAACAAAACAAAAAGAAACCCTTATCTGGAGGATGCCAAAAACATGCTGTGATCTTCTGAAATTTAGGCATTCTAACTCCCAGCTTGAAAAAGTCAATCACAATTTGATCATAATTCTGGTTCCATCTATTTCCATTCATTCTGACTCCTCCTTCAATCACTGTATTTATGATTTTACACTTGAAGCTCTGAACCTTTGGACTAATATTCTCAAAGAACCTTTTATTCTTTTGAAACCATAAATCTCTAATTGCAGCACAAGCGTCTATTATCCAAGTCTCTTTAACTAAAGGACTTTTGTTTTTTGCTCTCAGCCAAACATCCAGAAAAGACTTAGGAGTTGTGAATTCAAAAATTGCACATAACCAAGCCCAGATTTGCTTACTGAACTTGAAATCCCACAGAAGATGCTCCATACTATCTTGGTCTTCCTGACAGATACAACACTTAGAAGCAATATTATATCCTTGTTCCACCATTTTTTCATCATCCATATATAAACCATTCAAAATCTTCCACACATTACTGGCTATGCTAGGATGTAAATATGAATTCCAGATAAATTTTGAATATTGTTGAACAGGTTCTGTGTGTCTTAAAAGATTAATTGCAGAAGATGTAGTAAAAATACCTTTCACTTCTCCACACCAAATTAGAGTACCCTGTCCTCCACCAATAGTTGGTAATCTTTGAGAAGCAAGAATCTGTTGAATTTCCACTGGAATTATCCAAGAATCATTATGTATAATTTCTGCCACAGTTTTATGAATGTTGTCCTTCACAAAGTTAGTGAAACCACAGATATTAATCAAAGGACAGTCTCCAACCCAAGTATCAAACCATAAAGAGATATCTTTGCCATCCCCAACACACCATATTATGTTATCCTTAAGAGATTCCCAAGCCCACTTTAGTCCAGGCCAAACTGAAGACAGTTGCCACTTAGTTGTCCATTGCAAATTTTTATCCTTAAATTTTGCCTTAAAGAAAAGTGCCCATTCTTCATTGGAATTTATGATTTTCCACATCATTTTCATTAACAAAGCTTAATTAAGAATTTCAAATCTTTTGATGCCCAAACCCCCTTCCTGATAAGGTGTGCATACTTTCTTCCAAGATAGAACCATGTATTTCCTAGTTTCACCATCACCTGACGATAGAAAATTTCTTATGATTTTTTTCAGATTTTTATAATCGAATTTGGCCATTTATACACTGCCATATTATATATAGGAATGCTGCAAAGAACTAATTTGATGAGAACTAACCTATCATTGAAAGATAGGAGTTTACCTTTCCATATGGCTAACTTACTTTGCAACATCTCAAATATTGGCCACACTGTTGAAGTTTTCACTCTGCCTGTGGTAAGAATAACTCCCAAATATTTATCTAGAAACTTGCTTATCTCCATTTTCAGAAGATCTTTAATTTGAATTTTTTTAGCTTCCGTTGCTCCATCTATGAATAACTTGCTTTTATCTTTATTTAAAACTTGTCCTGAGCTTCTTTGATATTCTTCAAGTAACCAAATCCAATTTTCAATACTTCTCTTTGTCCCATTACAGAACAAGAAAACATCATCTGCAAAAAATAGATGTGTAGGATGAATCCCTCTTCTCACCACCATTGGAATGATTTTTCCTTCATCTACCATTTTTGTTATGCATCTACTTAATACATCTTCCATTAGCACAAAGAGCACAGGGGATAATGGATCCCCCTTCCTTAAACCTCTTCCAACTGAGAAGAAACCATTTGGGCCACCATTTACCATTACTGAAATTTTTGCTGACTGAAATATAATATGCAACCAATCACACCAAGACTTGGAAAAACCATATTTGCTTAGCACTTGAAAAAGGAATTTCCAGCTGACTGAGTCATATGCTTGAGATATGTCTAGCTTTAGACCAATTTTTCCTCCCCTTCTCTTCTTCTTCATCTCATTAACTAGCTCAGATGCTAACAAAATTTGTTCTTGAATACATCTTCCTTTGATATAAGCAACTTGTTGGGGTGAGACTAACTTGGGCCTTAGTGAGCTCATTCTAGTAGTGATTATTTTTGTGAAAATCTTGAAACTTACATTACTCAGGCCTATAGGTCTGAACTGACCAGTTTTTCTTGCTCCTTCAACTTTAGGTAAGAGAACTAGAAAGTTAGAATTGAGACCTTTTGGTATTAATTGTCTTTCCCAGGAATATTGAATAGCTTGAACTAAATCTTCTTGAATAATGTGCCAGCATGCTCTGTAGAAACAACCAGAGAATCCATCAGGACTTGGAGAGCTATCAGGATCCATATTGAATATTGTAGCTTTTATTTCTTCTGAACTGGGAATTTCATTCAGCATGTTTTGATCTTCCTGAGTAATCACATTTGGAATAACATCTAACAAGGCTTCATTTATTTCCACATCTTGGAATTTAAATTTTTGTTCAAAGTGTTGAACCAAAGTGTCTTCAATTTTGCTCTGCTCAGTAATGATATCTCCATTAGCATCTTCTAACTCTGCCATGCTGTTTCTAGCTTGTCTGATTTTTAAATTAGCATGGAAGAAGCCAGTATTTGCAGAACCTTCTTTGACCCATTTAGATATATATTTCTGCTTTAACATAGTACTCAGATGAACTTCCTTTGAGTTGTAATCATTTTGAGCTCTTACTAAATTGTTAAGGCATTCCTCATCCATTGGATTATTGTCAGATTGTAGCATTGCTTCTTTAACAGTTTTCTCAGCTTCTTTAATTTGAGTGTTAATATTCCCAAAAACATTCCAGTTCCACTCCTTACGGTCCTTTTTTAATCTTTTTAATTTCCCCTGAAATATGAATGCTGGATCACCATTATAATCTTCAGTCCAACTATTAAGAACTAAATCCATGAATCCTTGATGAGATAACCACATATTTTGGAATTTATAAGGAATATTTTCTGGTTTAGGTATGTTGAGACACCCTCCCATGAGTGGAGCATGATCATAAGCAATCCTCAAACCTACTTTACAATTCCAGTCTTCATACTTTTGAAGCCATAAATGGTTAAATACTGCTCTATCTAGATTACAGAGTATTCTTCTGTTGCCAAACTGACAATTGGACCAAGAGTATTGTAACCCACTTTTTGGAGCCTGAATTAGATCACATTTATCCAAACAATTTGAGAAATCCAACATTGCACTTCTTTTAGGTGCTCTTCCACCCATCTTTTCATCACAAGAAATTATTCAATTAAAGTCTCCAATTACTAACCAAGGTTGTTGTAATGTACTGATGAACTCCATTTCTGTCCATAGAAATCTTCTTTGAACTACTCCTACATGAGCATGTACCCCAGAAACAAGAACTCCACCAATGCTTACTGTGATCATTTGAGTTGACATAGAAATTATTGTGGGGGTAGGCAAGCTTTTGTTCCAAAACAGCCAGATATTCCCTTTCTTATTTGAAAATGAATTGTGAATCACCATATTATTCATTCCAGGAAGATTCAACTTATTACAAAAAGAAGCACTGCAATGTATTTTTGGTTCTGCTACAAATACTAAAGATGGATTAAATTGATTTATCAAAGACCATAGTTTATTTTGGGCCCTAGGTCTTTTAAGGCCCCTTAAGTTCCAATATAAGACTCTCATTGTAGAGATTGGAGGCCTTTAGTGCCTCCTTTCCCTTGGTTTTTCCTGAAATTATATTTTCCTTGCACTAGTTGAGTAATTACCTTTGGTTCAGCTTTTTTAGTTTGTGCCTCAGAAGTAGATGAGCTTGCATTTGCAGAGGAAGATGGCTTCTGAATTATCCTTGACCATGAAGTAACTGGAATTGTCTCCTCTGTCATTGAACCATTGGTGCTATTTATATATTTAACCGTACTATTTTCCACAGTATTGTCATTGACTAATTGAAGTACTTTTGCAGGAGGTAGAGAAATCTCCTCATCAAATTTTTGCTCTCCAGAATCATCTAGTTGCAATGAACCAAATTTGCCAGAAGTAATTTCTACTGGATCACTAGACTGAGAAACATACATAGCAGATGTATTGATTGTGTTAACTGGTGTATGACATATATCAAATTTCTCCATCACAACTTTTGGTGTAAGACTTTTTGTACCCAGTTTTGGGATAACCTCTGTATGAGAAGCTTCAGGTTGTGTCTTGTTTTCTCTACATTCAACTTGAGTATGACCTACAATTTTGCAGTGTGGGCAAAACTTGGGTAAATTAGTGAGTATAACTCCTTGCAAGAATCCACCATATTTTGCCTTGATCCATAACTTGTTAGGAATTTTTTTTGCTAAATTGATCTCCACCAGTACTCTAGCATAATAGCCACTTTCATAATTCAAAGTTGCTGTATCCACTTTTACAGGATTACCAAGAGCCCTACTAATAGTGAACAGTGTTTGCTCATCCCAGTATTCCAAACTTAGACCAGGAAAATGAACCAAACCATTGCAGAAGATGTCCTCTGATTTTCTGGCCTAAAATTTGGCATCCAATTTCTGACTCTTAGAATTTGATTACGAATTTCCCATTTACCCAGTTTAATATGATTCTTATCCTCAACGTTATCTAATTTGATTGTGAAAAAACCTTTGTCTAATGGAATTAGTTTACATTGACCTACTAGTTTCCATTGCTTTTTCAGAAGTTCTACAACTTCAGGAAATTTGATTTGAAGGAAATCTAGTCTACCGATTATTGAAAATTTCCAGGATTCATAACGATCACCATTACTATTTTGAATAAGATCAATTGAAGGATTACCTTCATAAGGATTTTCCAGATCTACTTCTGAAGAATTCATTTCATCAAAAGATTTATTTCCCATGGAAATTTTTCGATCTACCCTGAAAAACTTAACTAGAACAGCAGCAGACAACCCTGTTGACTTCAATCATTAGAGAGAATGAAATAAGACCACCTGAATTAATGAGATTAAGCACCTGAGAATGAAGAAGATGAAAAATGTTGACTGAGTCGATCGCCGATTTGCAGAGTTCGAAGTCAGAGCTTCACTAACTCTTTTTATTGAATAAACTTGTTGATTTTACTTGAAAAAAAAAATACAAATGATATGTTGTCTATTTAGATTCTCGTAATAATGTCCGACTTAATGTATACCATTAAGTGATTTCAAATTATTTATAACACGTGTGCCCGACTAAGACAAACACGTTTATTCATGTGTTGTGCCCGTGGGCTGTGTTGTGCCTAGCTTTTGACTAGTAAAGCACAGCACGGCACAGCACGTATAAATCGTTGGCACAGCACAGCACGGCACATGGCACGTGAATCACGCAACTTCGTGTACCGGGCTGTGCCGGGCCGGCATATTTTACACCTCTAACCAAAGGTAACATGTTCGATCCCTATTTATTTATTTCTGTTTTTTTCCCTCTCTTTCCAGAGGGCATAAGTTTTGCACTTGTGCTCACTCACTTTTGACTTGCTGGTTGCTACTATCTAAACTTAGATAATTATTATTTTTTTAAATCCGAAAGTTTGTTAAAACCACTTTTGACTTCCTTTCTATCTGATAGTCTAACTTGGAAGTATTTACATTCTTCTTATCGATGGGATGGACTCCATTACTCCACTAGTCCACTATATCCAAATGGTACAGCGCATAGGAACCGCATAATCTAGCTACCAATAACAAATTCTTGGTAGCTAGACCACCTAAAGTTACTTCTCTGATTATAATGTTAAGAAGCACTATTATGAAGGAAACTATATGGCCTACCGTTAATGCTTTGGAAAGCCCTTCCGCAATGCGGCATAACTAAAGCCACATCAGTTAGGGTATTGTTGAGAGCCTCGGCAAGAAGACATCCAAAAGCACAATTATTATACCTAAGTTAAGGGTTTTGTTATCCTGTGTATGGGTACACAAAATAACAAAACCCTTAAGTTAATTAATAATCTCATCTGAGGTTCTGTATGTGTTGCCAGCTAGGTCCTAATATGGAGTTCCCATGGTACCTGCAAGTGTATTTCAAAAAGACAGGAAAGAATCAAAACCCTCATCAATTTTTTTACCACATCCACTGAACTGCATTGAGTACCTGCGCGCATCATTGGGAGAACGATGAAATTAGGGAAGGAACCATTATTAGAGAGCATCAAATGTCAAAACAAAAAACATAACGATTTTTATAGTTCTTGGCGATAAAAAATAACTTTGCATCATTGGAAAAGCCGTGAAATCAAGGAATGGAAAAGGGTTAGGGTTTAGCAATAGATAAGAAAAGAAGAACAGGGAGAAAAGAAAAGGGTTAGGGTTTAGCAATAGAAAGTTGTATTTAACAATTTATCCTTTTCATCCAAAAATCAACAAACAAATATCGATTCAAGAGTATGTAAAATTATAAACCCCTAATACGAATGCAAAAATAGAATGAAATAATACCATGATCTTACCTAGTACTGTTAAAATGTTGTAACTGGTATACCCTCATCTACAAAATCAAAACACAACTAATTAACTAATTCAAAAGAAGTATAAGATGGACAGCTAAGAGTCAAAATCAAATTCTAGTGATTTCGATGTATAACCTTGACTGGTAGATAGCGATTTTTGATTGTTTTTGTATGTAAATAGAGATTATGACAGGCTTCTTCATCAGTTGTATGGTGCAGGAGCGGGTTGTATATCTCGTTGTTTTTTTTTTTTTTTTTTTTTTATTTATTTTTTGGAGAGAGTTTCAGTAGGGTTTTGCAGAATTATTGGGATGGGAGAAGGGAGGAGGGAGGAGAAGAGAATTAGGGATAGGTAGTGTTTTTGACAGGGAGTGTTGAGTAATCTTCACCTCGGATGCTTGATGTGAACAAAAACTTTAAAAATAGTCTTATTGGTTGGGGGTGGGAGCCGTAAAATTCAAGCTTTTGGCCTAACTTTCAATGCGAAGCCATTAATTTCTACTCAAATTATATAGGGAACATTATTATATATACAGATTAAAAAAATAAAATAACACTCTCCGATCAGTTATCATCTGTAAAAATTACTACACTTTCTTTACACCTAATATTTAGAGCTTGCGGCTGTTAACCACAGGTCACATGTTCAATCCCTATTTGTTTTTCTTTCTTTTTTTTCCTCTCTTTCCAGAGGGTATGAGTTTTGCACTTGTGCTCACTCACTTTTGACTTGCTGGTTGCTACTATCTGAACTTAGATAATTATTTTTTTTAAATCCGAAAGTTTGTTAAAACCACTTTCGACTTACTTTCTATCTGATAGTCTAACTTGGAAGTATTTACATTGTTCTTATGGATGGGATGGACTCCATTAGTCCACTATATGCAAATGGTACAGTGCATAGGAACCACATAATCTAGCCACCAATAACAAATTCTTGGAATAAAACAAACAAGTAGATAGATACTACAGCTAAACTGCTACCTCATATCAACAAGACATGGCAGTAGGATTGAGTACAGAGATGAATAGTAGTCATAGAAATAAGAAATACAGTGGGAGAGTTACAAAATTTGTAATTTTGTCATGTATGGTGGCATCCATGGGCGGGTTTCTCTTCGGTTACGATATTGGAATTTCAGGTATATATATTCATTTACTGTGAAGCTTAATAGCCATGGTTTACCTAGTTATATAATTCTTATATGTGGTATGCCGCTCGGAGTATAACGCAGGGTAAACATTTTTAGGTGGAGTGACATCCATGGAACCATTTTTGAAGAAGTTTTTTCCAAAAGTGTATAGGAGGATGAAAGAGGACACCAGCGTCAGCAACTACTGTAAATATGATAGTATGCTTTTGACATTGTTTACATCATCCTTGTACATCGCTGGTCTTGTGGCTTCTTTTTTTGCATCACCAATTACAAGTAGGTTTGGTCGTAAACCATCCATTCTCATTGGTAGTGCAAGTTTCCTCGCTGGTACTGCTCTTGGCGCTTCCGCTGCCAACATTTATATGCTTGTCTTTGGTCGTGTCTTGTTGGGTGTTGGTGTCGGATTCGCAAACCAGGTAACTTATATCCATATAATTGTCAGCGCAACCCTACTAGAAACCTTCAGCCAATTTATTTTCTTAATGATTAGTTCTTTCTGTTCATATTTGTAGGCAGTCCCACTATATCTTTCAGAAATGGCACCTGCTAAATACCGAGGGGCGCTGGCCAATGGTTTCCATTTATGTGTCAATCTTGGAATCTTATGTGCTAACCTAATCAACTTTGGAACTGAAAAGATCAAAGGTGGTTCAGGCTGGCGAATTTCACTTGCAATGGGTGCAGTTCCAGCTTTAGTCTTAACCACAGGTTCTTTTTTCCTATCTGAAACTCCAAATAGCTTGATTCAGCGTGGGGATGATCCCCAAAATGCAAAATTAGTGCTGCAAAGAGTAAGAGGAACCACTGATGTCCAAGCAGAGCTTGACGATCTAATCAAAGCTAGCTCAGCTTCCAAAACACTCAACTACCATCCGTTTCATCTGATGTTGCAGAGAAAATATAGGCCGCAATTCGTAATGTCAATTGCCATACCATTCTTCCAGCATGCCACAGGAATTAATGTGATTGGATTTTATGCACCGTTGCTATTCCGAACAATTGGATTAGGTGAAAGTGCATCACTATTGTCCGCCGTACTCACAGGTCTAGTCGGGACATGTTCAATTTGTATCACAATATTGACAGTTGATAAAATAGGACGGCGAGCTTTATTCATGATAGGCGGAATACTAATGTTCATACCACAGATAACAGTTGGGGCAATAATGGCGTATAAACTTGGAGATCATACTGAGCTAATGACCAAAGGATATTCATATTTAGTGCTAGTTTTAATATGTATATATGTTTGTGGCTTTGCAATATCTTGGGGTCCATTAGCTTGGCTGGTTCCTAGTGAGATTTTCCCATTAGAAATTAGATCAATTGGACAAAGCATAAGTGTAGCTGTAGGCTTGATATTCACTTTTATAATTGCCCAAACATTTTTGGCAATGCTTTGTCATTTAAAAGCTGGGATTTTCTTCTTTTTCGGTAGTTGGGTATTTGTAATGACAGGATTTGTATATTTTCTGTTGCCGGAAACTAAGAAAGTTCCTATTGAGAAGATGGATAAGATTTGGAGGCAACATTGGTTTTGGAAGAGATTTGTAGGGGAGGAAGAAGTGGTTGAAAACTAATAATAGAATGTACCTACGTGATGTTTGAAATTAAAGTATCAATTTGTGTTTTCTTGTTCTATGTTAAGTGGTAATTTGCAGTGACCAAACTGAACCCGATTATGTTTGTTAAGTTCATGCAAGGAAGGAGCCAGCAGGTATGGACTCTGAAGCAGTTTCCCCGACCTCAGTCTCCAATTTGTCTATGTTTCAGAAAATGATCGTAAATTTGTTTCCTTAATCATTATACTAGCATTCACAATTGTTATGTGGACTCTGGGTCTAAATTTTTATCATTGAGCAAAGATGATAATCTAGGAGTTTGAAGCGGGTCTTCTTCCCCTGAGAATACTCTTTCCATATGTGTGACATCTCCGCATCTTCTTTTAATGTCAAATATACACTATCCCATCTGTGCCTTGAAACAAATATGTTTTGGATCAATCATTAAACATTTCTGGCGCATAACTTCACTATCTCATCGTATGCGCAAATAAGAGTCGCTGCTGAATATTACTCTTATTAGGAATTAGATGGTAAAATACAATTTACAGTTTACTCCAACATCTCATCTTTGTCGTATCGAGTTTTAGTTTTACTCATATGTTTAATTTCATTCAATCTCATATTATTTCAAAATACTTAGAGAAATGGGTTATATATACCGACGAGATGATATGACCTTGTCATGAAACATAAAAGTATAAGTTCGTGGATGTGTAGCTGCTCACACAATTAAAGCCTTGGGATTGTTTTTTTTTTCCTATAAAAGCACTTTGTAACCAACTTGAAATAACGTTTGGTAAACTTTTTTCAAGGCGTTTTTTTCTAAAAGCACTTCTGTTTTAGCCCAACTTTTAAAAGTTATCCAGGGATAGCTTTTAAAAGAAGTAAAAGCAGAAGTTGTGGACCCACTCAATTTTTTAGTAATTGATTCTCTATTTTAAGAACGCGCAATTGGGGGATATCCATACTAATTGAGGGATATGAATTACTTCCCCCAACCTTGGGTGTCTGCTAAGGGGTGTTGTTTGGGTATGAAAATACTAAAACACCCTAAGATTAATTAAAAAAACTTATGAAAAGACTGTTTTACCCTCCCCAAAAAAATTAAAAACTTAAAATCAAAACCAAACACAAAATCAGTTATCCCCCATTTCTATACCGGCATAGTCGTGTGAGGGTTCCGATTTTTTTTTTCATCTTCTTCATCGTTCTTCATCGACGATTAATCGTTAAATCAAAAATTTCTTCGTCGATTAACCTACCCGAATCATAACCATGCCTCCACGGAAGAAAAAAACTTCCAAATCGAACCCAAGTCAAGCGAATCCAAGTCAATCGAACCCAAGAACGATTGCTCAACAGAAATTGAAAAAAAAACTTGATTTGATTGCTCAAGAGGAGGAAGACAAAGAAGCAGAGTTATCAGACGATGAACTACTAGCTAAGATGGCTTCTCTGAGAAGGTTAGTCATTTTGAACTATTTAATTAGTGTTTCACTCGATTTGTAGCTATGGGTTTAGGTCAAAATCGCAAAAACCTAGCTGCAAATTTTCAGTTTCAGCAGTTCCGACATTTAATTTAGTATGAATACCGCACCGGTAGTTGAAACCGGCATGCAATCTAGGATAAATACCACAATAGGTAGATATCCCGGCAGAAGATTTAGTATGAATACCACACCGTAAATTGGTACCGGCACTCAATCTAGGTTGAATACCACGCCGATATTGAACTTCTAATATACAGAGACTCATTGTTTAGTGAGTTGTACCGGCATAAATTGAATTTTAGAAGTCATACCGGAAATATTTTTTTGGTATCCAGGATTTTTAGAATTCTTTCCGGCATTTTCGACATTTAATTTTGTATGCCGTTACTTTAATCCGGCATGGACGTTTATTATATAAAGATGTCGGTATTGGTGTAAATTTATCCAGGAAAATTTTGAAGTATGCCGGCATTTTCGACGTTTAATTTTAAATGCCGGCATTTATACCCGGCATAAAAGTTTATTATACGTACATGCCGGAACTAGCTAACGGCATGGTTTGTATGCCGGTACTAAAAATGAAAGTTAGTGGTATTAATTTTGTGCTTCTTTTGAAATAGATCTAAAGCCAAGGAGGCCAAAGCAAAGGCGGCAAACAAAGGAAAATCTAAAGCTGCTGTGACTAAGAAAAAAAGGAAGGATGGTCTTGATACTCCTCTGTCTTTGCCTCCTCGAGGGAATAACAAAAAGCATTTGGGTTTTGAGACAAGAGGGGATATTTGGGAGAGTGGTCATGATCGTAGTATTCTTGTAATCCGTGAACCTACTGAAGCTGTTGAGGAGGAAGACGAGGAAGATGAGCAACATGAGCAAGATGAAGAGGAAAGTGAGGACGAAGACAATGATATTGATCCAACTCAATTAGCAAACCAAAGCCAAGGAGTAGTTGAACAAAATGGTCCAAGTCAACAACCAACACAAGGCAAGGGGAAAGGAAAACGCAAAGCAAAAGTTAAAGGTGAACAACTTCCTCATGTTGATGACATGATACCCGACCTTGAACGTGGTCAAATTTGGGGCGCGGCTTCAGTTGTTCCGGGCCATCTATTTGGATACAATCACTCATGGGCTCGTACTATATATCAGACCTATGTAAGAATTTCTCTTTCGTGCATATGTACTGTATTAATGCAAAATCTCTTAAAATCTCTTAATCATTATCTCCTAATTGTCGGATCATAAGAAGGTTGTGCGTGTTTGCCGAAACCAAGCCGCGGCTGATTGGGATTTGTCTCTAGAGCATGATGATGTCCAAGCAATAGTAAAGGAATCTGGTCTATATCCTTTTTAGTTGAAAATTATGTGAAGCCCGATATTGTAACCGTCAATTCCTTCGTCGAAAGGTATCATGGTGAAACTGATACAATGCACTTCCCGTTTGGATAAATGACCTTGATCCCTGATGATGCTCAGAACATTCTAGGCTTGAACGTTATCGGCAAATCAATTGCAGAACGAGGTGACTTTGAGCTAGAATGGAAGAAGTTGCACGAGATTACTAACAAGTTGTTTGGTTGGGACTACAAAGAGTCTGTGGAAAGCTTCTATGTATCAAAGGTTAGTAGGACAAAGACATTCAAACTGACCCTGCTTAAGAATAAGTTTGCAAACACAAAGAAAAGAAGTGTGAAGGATGGATGGGACCCCACACAGATTCGTTATATGGCCGCCGCGTACCTGTTATACATCTTGGGCACTCGTGTATTCACTTACACTAGTAGCAACGGGGTTAGTGCAAATTTCCTTCAGTACTTGGATCCGTTGGATGAGGCCTTTACCTATTCATGGGGCACCGTTGCAATGTCACATTTGATGACGGAGATGAGAAGGGCCTCTAAGGCGGTTACAAACCAATTCGTCGGGAATTTCACTCTACTCCAGGTACTTTTGTTCTTATTTATATTTTTCACGTGTATCCTTGTTATGTATTTAGAAACAAAATTTACTGACTTTTATATGTATAATTTAAATTTTGTATAGGTATGGGCTTATGAACATTTCCCAACATTTTTCAAGGACCACCCATTTTTGAAGTTTAATCCCGATGTTAACCCCCAGGAGCCTAGAGCAAAGAAATACGAGCTCAACGCCCATCTGAAGCCCGGTAACAATGTTCGACTGATAAAAATGAGATTGGCTCTTGACGCAATGACTACCAAGGATGTTGTGTTCGACCCTTACAAGGAGGCTAGAGATAACCGTCAATACACTTGGTTTTATAATGTTGCATTCTACCAAGGTCCTTTGTTCCATCCAAAGGGATACGTTATGGATGATCCTCGACGTGTGATGTGGAAAATTGGATTCAAGCAATTACCTCGTTATATGACAATTTCTAATGATAGGTACCTTCTTGATTTAACTCGTTGCATGTCAAGTTCCACAAAGTTGAGGGTAGAGTATGATCCAACTCCTGAAACAACACACTGGAGGGATACAGAACCACGTCGTTTGGTGGATACTACTAATTGGGAGGTTGCGAACAATGGTGATGAAGCTGACCCATCCTATATTGATGATTACTTGAAATGGTCCCATCCACTTGTTGTGCATCCTGAAGATGTCCAAGTTCCACCACAGAAAAACCCTCCCGTTCCAACTCCTATAGCGGCACCACCTACGATGAGCCAACTTGATAAGAATGTTGGATTGCTAGTAAGTATTGTTAACTGCTTACTCGTTTAATGTACATGTAATTTTATATTAGCATATATATACTAATTATGTGTTGTATGTATGAATCTAGCGGCGTCGGCTTGGCAAGTTGAAGAAGATGTTAGGTTGCAAGTACTCGGGAGGAGAGGTGCTATCCCTTGAAGAGATGAAGGAAGTCGTGGAAAAGCTTGATAAAATTGAAGAAACCGACCATAGTTCAAGAGTTTTGTTCGGGGAAACGAGGAATAGATTTGGCCAAAAGAAGCAAAGGACCGAGTGATTAGCTCTTTAGTTTTTACGTCTTGTTTTTGCTTTTGGTTTATGATTCGTGGGTTAAGAACATTTAAGCACGATCCAGTTTGTTTTTGTTTGGTTGAACATGTTTAAATTTAAATTTACAGACTAGTACCGGAGTACAAATAGTTCTACCAAACTATACCGGAATTGGAAAATTAAAAATTCCATGTTCCTGTATATATATGCTCTGGTACCGGCGTAAATGCGTTATCTAATTGCATGCCGGAATTGTATTTTTTTTAGTTTCATTTTGGTTACAAAACCGGCACTCTAATCTTGATTGATTGAATGCCGAAATTCTGCTGTAATAGTTTTTCACAAATGCTTTCTTAATTCATCTCTAAGTAATCTATTACATTGGATTAGAAAATTAAATTAAAACATACTAAACGGCATGGAATGGATTAAATTTGGTTGGATATCACAATCTATTTCCATCCCTTTTCAATAATTGCGGAGCCTTTGAATCTTTCGCGAATATCTTCGAAGACATCGTCTGGAATTTCGGTGTCAAGAACCATCTTAACTGGTTCATCTTCTCTTTCAAAATATTCCTTTACCTTCATATAGCACCTATCAATAGGCTTGCATTGTCCTTTGTGGTTTTCTCTTGACTCTTCTAGTTCAACAGCTTTGTCAAACCATTGAAACTCATCGCACTTTGGGTGATTCAAACACCTTAGAAACATTCTTCCATTTTCAGCGTCATCAGTTTTTGCAATCCAAAACCGCCGTGTGCCATCACAGCTTCTACATTTTGAATAAATAAAAGGACAATCCATGGCTAGATGAAAAGTTGACTTGAAAATTTGACACTTGCAATGATGACTCTGTAATAGAAAATTATATTAGTTATGCATCATAGTATTGAACATTAGATTGTTAGTAAATCAACTTACTTTGCAAATAGATGTAGATGATGAATCCCCCATACCTTATAAAGCTTTAACCATTCATCTACCATGTCGTTATTTGTTTTAATTCTCTGTAGCCATTTCTCTTAATACCGGCATAATATCACATTTACATAACACCTCGGAAGTGTTAATCCGGCATAGAACTCATTTAGTATACCATGCCGGGAAAAATATCCGGCATGTTCTTTATTATATTGACTATGTCGGTAATGGTTTCCTTATTTCTACCGGCATGATATTTAATTTATATAACACACCGGAAGTAATAACCGGCATTTAACTCATTTAGTATACAACGCAGGAATTAGTTCCGGCATACAATATATTATACTTACCATGTCGGTATTTGTTTCCTAATTTGTTTTAAAATTCTTTGTAGCCCATTCTCGTAATACCGGTTTCATATTTCATTTACAGTTAATGCCGGAATTGTTACACCAGCATGGAAGTCGTTTAGTATACAATTCCGGAGTTTTTTTTTTTTTTTTTTTTAAACTCATTTTGTTATTAGGTCAACAGCTCCTAAAAATAAGAAAGGAAAGGAAAAAGTTGTTGATGAAGAAAAACATAAGTCTTCTCGATGTCGACGTGGTAGATATGATCCGGAACGTCGTAAGCTTACGATCCGGGACAATCCCCGGGATGAGGGAGACGCAAGCAGCGATGATGCTGCTCAATGGGAGAATTATGTACCTCCTGATGCAGCAGGTGGCTCATCCACACAAGGCTTAGGAAAACATGGAGTTGAAGTCAATGACAAAGCACAAACACTGGGGTCAGCCAAAAAGATCCCAAACTTTTATTTGACTACAAGGACTCTTGGGCTCGTTGGATCTATTCAACTTATGTAAGAGTTATGCATCTTGTTATTATATTGTTTATATATGATCAGGTGAATTGAATTTGTTTGATGTGTTTTTATAGGACCACAATAATGCCTTCCGTGTTTTCCGTCATCAACAAATGGATACATGGGATTTGGACATGGAGTGTCCGGAGGTTCAAGCAGCAGTAAGAGCATCTGGGTTGTATCCCGCGGTAGAATACTACGTTGCCACTGATCAAGTGACGGCAAATTGCTTATTGGAGAGGTTTTATGCTTCAACTGATACCATGCATTTTCCTTTTGGAGAGATGACCATTATCCCTGAAGATGTCCAAATAATATTGGGTCTAGAGATCCGAGGAAAAACCGTTAAAAAAGATGACGACGGTAAGAGCCTAGAATGGTCCAAGATATATTATCTGACTAAAATTTTGTTTGGTTGGGATGAGGAAACGACAAAAGAAAATATTTACGTGAAAAAGAAAACCATGACAAATACTATTAAAGTCGTTAAGCTCAAAGAGTTGTTTGGAGATACGATGGGCAAGGAATTGAATGCCGAACAAATTCAGAAAACTAGCGCAGCTTATCTGTTATTCCTATTGGGCATCGCAATATTCCCTGACTCTAATGGTAACTTGGTGCATATGAACAACTTACAATACTTGGATCCTTTGGAGGATGTTCATGAGTACTCATGGGGCACTGCCTTCTTGGCATATTTTTTGGAGGAGATGCGTGGATCTTCTAAGGTGACTTTCCGTCAATTTAATGGGAATTTCACTGTATTACAGGTATTGTGAACTAGTTATTTTGTTTTCCATAATTTTTTTTTATACTTAGATTTCATTGGAACGACCTTTCATTTTCGTAGGTGTGGGCTTATGAACACTTCCCAACATTGTTCAATGAGAACAAATATTTGGAGTCGTCAACATATGGTTTGGATCCCCGGACTCCTATAGCCAAGAAATACGTTTTCGACAATAAACCAAAGCCCAATAACAGAACTCGGTTACTCACCATGAGGGAGGCTTTGGACATTATTCATGTCCAAGATGTTGTGTTTGACCCATATAAGAACGATAGAGGAGTTCACTTTCCAAGGAATGACAATATAGCGTTTTACAACTGACCATTATTTCATCCTAAAGGATTTGTTATGCATAACCCTCTCCGTGTGATGCGCCAACTTGGGTACAAATAGAAAAGACTAAAGGGTGAATCTGATGCCAAATTCTCTCATGTCTTACCTCAATGCGTATCAGGTGAACAGCATACGCATGTGGTTTACAAACCAACACATGTAGTTGCACATTGGAATGAAAGGGAAGAACAAAAACTAGACAGGGCTGGTTGGGAATTTGCGGAAAACAGTTATGAGTCTGAACCAGGGTTCCCCAAAGGTCATTTGAGGTACTCACATCCTTATGTTGTACACCCGGCCAGCGATGAAGTGCCTCCACAAGGGGAAAATCTTGAAGAACCTACTTTACCCGTACTTCGCAAGACTCTCCTTTTGGTGGTACGTAATTCTGGTTCACTTCATATCTTTTGAATGTTTACCTATAAACCTATAAAACATAACGTACTAATGGAAATATATAACAATAGCGTTCGGGCCTAGCAAAATTTGGAAACTGGATTAAATGCAAGATCAAGAAAGGAGAGGTGCTGACCCCGGAAGAAATTAAGAAAATTGATGAGAAGATAGACAAAATTGAAGATCCGGATGCAAAGGACTTGTGGACTCCAAAGAAAAAGAGGGTGCACAAGAAGCCAAGGACCGAGTGATCTAAGATGTTGGTTAATGTTTATTTTATAGTGTTAGATATGTTTGAACAATCTACTATCGTTTTATGTTTACGTGTGTGTCTTGCTAAACTTTTAAATCTTTGTTTTCAGTTGGGTACATCTTAACTTTACATATTGATTGTTGAACAATCTAGTCTTTCCTTATGCTTTTACGTTTAAGTGGATTTAATTCGTTTTTCAGATGTGAATTTAATTTCTTTTTTTAAAACCGGCATGGTATAAATTGTACAAAACATGCCGGAAATCTTTTATCTTTCAAGAATAAATATATTTTTAATTCCGGCATTGATAGGATTTTTAATTTGGTGTCGGTACTCTATCATTCCCTTACGAAAAATTGATCTTTTACGGTTCCGGCATTCGCGTAAAGTTATTATTAATGCAGGAAGATAAACTAATATCTCTGTGTAGTAATGGTTATTTTCCGGCATAAAAGGAAAATGTATTTCTAAACCGGTATAAACTCCGGCATTAATAAGTTTGAATTAAATCATGCCGGTATAAACATAGCATATGGTTTAATGATTACAATTCAAACTTCCAAAAAAAAAAAAGGTTGCGTATGTCGGAAGCACATATATCCAAATTACTCATCATTGCTTCCACACATATGGAGTTTCCTCTACTCCTCTTCAATAGGTTTCTTTGATAAGGCCAACGCATCCCATAATTGGTGATTCTCCTCATACAAAGCCATCCATCCTTTCCAGATATTTGGATCTGGGTCCTTGTTTTTAACCATCCCACAAACAGGTGGCAATGGACAATTGTCCTTGAGTTTTGGAATAATAAAATGATTGCCGTTCATGAACGCCAAAACAACTCTTCTCTTCTTAAGGGATCCTTCGCATTTTTGCCACTTTGGTGTAAATGTTGTGACTACGGTGGGTCTAAAAAAATGAACAATACATCTAAATGTATCCGCCACTAGATGCCCACAAAGCGGAATTCTCATCCAATATTCAGAAGGAAGAAACTTCATCTCGTGGTCGGGCCCTAATACTCGAGCATACATATCATCAAACCTCTCGCCTTCACCAACCAATTGCTCATAAAATCTCTTCTTGTTCACTAGTTTTTCGGCCATCCTCGTTCTAGCATATTTGCATGGCGTCATACCTCTACTAACTGCCATGTCAAAGATTCCTAATTGTTCTGTCACAGCATGATAGCCACAATTTCCATCTCCATCAACATCATCCGTATACACAATGAACTCATGAATTGCCTCAGGAAGTTGGTCTATATAAGACTTTATCTTCGTATGGTAGTGTCTAAAAGTCCTACCCATTTGAGAATCCTTATACATGGTCATATTACCAACTTTTAGCTTAATTTTATCCAAGCCATCCTCTGCAATCCCTACACTCCAAATGTCTTTGGTATTAGACGGGAGAATATTCTTCCTTGGCCTACCCCTACCTCTTTTCTTTGGAACTTCCAATACGTCGACTACTGGTGTGTATTCAGAATGCTCACCTTGTTGTTCTTGCAAGCTCAATGTTGGTACATTTGGCGGCCTACCCATTTTCTTTGGAACTTCCAATACATCGACTACTGGTGTGGCTTCGGAATGCTTAACTTGTTGTTCTTTCAAGCTCAATGTTGGTACCTTCGGTGGCCTACCCCTTTTCTTTGGAACTTCCAATACATCGACTACTGGTGTGGCTTCAGAATGCTCAACTTGTTGTTCTTGAAAGCTCAATGTTGGTACCTTCGGTGGCCTACCCCTTTTCTTTGGACCCTCCGATCAATTAGTTTTTAGTGTGGATATAGAAACCGAAGCTTGTTATTCTTGCAAGCTCAATGTTGGTACATTTGGCGGCCTACCCCTTTTATTTCGAACATCCGATACATCAAATACGGGTGTGGCTTAGGAATTCTCAACTTGTTGTTATTCCAAGCTCAATGTTGGTACCTTCGGTGGCCTACCCCTTTTATTTGGACCCTCCGATCCATCAGTTTTTGGTGTGGATACAGAAACCGAAGATTGTTGTTGACTTGTTAACGGTTCCTTCCTCGGTCTACCCCTTTTAATTGTAACCGGCTCTTCCGCGAATCGGAGTTCCGAAATATCACTTGCGGATAGATCTCGTAACTTGGTTGACGCGAGTTCTTCTTCACGTCTAGTCATTTCTTTAAATTATTTCCTTTGTTTTCTCCTTGAAGCTTTAGTTTGTAGTCTACATATTAGATCTCCCTTTCCTGGCTCTTCACTTGGTTTGATCCATGGGCGATATTGAAGCCTTAGTTGGATCAACAATACTTGTCGGCTAGCCGCGTTTCCACGTGAGTAAGCTTCGTAGAATTCCTTTCCTTCACTTGTATCCCATGGGGATTGTCCGGGAGCTTCCGTGGGGGGAGGGTCAAAAGATAGTTGCCTCCAAAATGGATCAATAACCTCAATAGGTATAACGTCTTTATACTTCACAAGCATATGACGACATGGAAGCCCCAATGAAGACATGTCCGGACAAATACACACATCACCTGGTTTTTCATAATTTTTATCATATTCCATTTATCTCATCATATGTTTAATTGCCCATTGAGAGACGTTGAACTATATTCCTTGGAGAAACGTAGTATATTGAAGAAATTGAGTCATCCTTACCATTAAGATTTTCTGAAAATCCTTCTTGATCCGATCGATATCAGCCTTGAAGTTTTGCTCCAAGGCCTCGGTGATCGTAACCACGTTGCCTTGCCCGAACTGGATGAGATATTTAAATCTACCATGAGTGTATTCAGCTGCACTAGTTGCTTCAGTTTTGAAGTGCCTATACCGGTTTGTCCATGCGCGCACAAATTTTTCCTTGTACTTATCCAACAATTTATCCTGACAATATAAAACGACGCTTGGATAAACTTCCTTATATTTAGCACTAAACATATTTAATATCTTTTCATATATATCCTCGGTGAGTGACCAATAAACTTTTTCCCAATCCTTTAGAAATTCCAACCATTTTTTATGATTTTCATCGTGTTCTTTGTCCACTCACTCTTTAATCTTTTCTCTTTCATCTTCTTCTATTTCGGGTGATAGTTTCTTCTTGTGAACATCTTCCTCTAGTTGAGCAATCATTCTCTTCTTAATATCCACCTTAGAGGGTTCAAACAAAGCATGACAATGTTTTGTCACATTTTGACCTATATGATACGTACATAGGAAATTTTGTGTATCCGGAAATACATCAGATATAGCACCCATTAGTGCCTCATCTTGATCGGTTACGATGACCCTCGGAAATTGATTTTCTGGGAACAATAATTTCAATTGTCGTAATGCCCAATGATAATTGTAATCCCTCTCATTTTCCATTAAACACCAAGCCAATGTGAATGTTACCTTATCCGAACAACGACATGTTGTATTTGTTTGTCTTGTAGGTGCAATCCATCAAAAGAACACCACAACATGTATGAGCCAATTGTGAAAGCAAAGGATGCGCAATGAAAATTTGAAGGGGATTTTCGTCCGGTCCTCTTTTAATGATGCGCGTGTAGTTGTGATCCCAAACTAGCTTCTCAAATTCTTGCATAACGGTCCTCCCTTACCATTCCACCCTTCTAATGGTTGCTTGTGCGCTATAAATTGTACTTAGAGAAGAAACGTTCTGATCATCCTTTTCCTTGAAGGTTCTGAGAATCACTCTTGGTTTGATACATTCCTTGGTCATTATCTTTACATCCTTGAATTCATGAGGTTTTAGATTTGCAACTATGGATTGACCATTAAAATCTTTCGGATCCAGGTGGTTATGTCGGCCAAACCACACCGTAGAATCCCAATCCATTTCTTTGTCTCTTAAATAGAATACTAACTTAAAGGGGCATTCATACTTCCTCGTACGAGTCTTGTATACCCTGTTAGTCTTCTTTTCATATACATAACCCTTTCTCTTATGGCTATTCTTCGCCGTGTATTTCCCACTTCTCTCGCAAACCATCTCAAACAGCGTCTTTGAACCTTGGGTATTCCTCACCAACACACACTTGTTCTTACATTAAAAAGACAACAAATACCCTTAAATATTTATTTATATACAATTATTTAACTAATCAAATTTTATAAAATAATAATAATAAAAACAACGACGAGGACGACAAATTTTTTATTAAAAATAAAATAAATAATAATAATATTATTTAAAGATAAAAATTAAAAAAAAATGATTAAACTATGAATAAAAATCATTATTATTTTTTATCTTTGTTTAAATAATATTCAAAAAGAAAAAAATATTATTAATAGATGTAATTTAAAAAAAAAATTTAAACCATGTCTATTTTCGTCATTATCCATATCATAATCATTTCAACATGATAATTTACCAAACAAAATTTACAGTTTGTTGGTTCCACAACACTTTTCATATTATAGTTTACCAAATGTCTGACTACTTTATTTTGAAAGCACAACACAACACAACAAAAAAGAACTTCTGTAAAACTCACAGCAATACAAAACTAGGCTTAATTATAAGTTTGAAAATGAAAATCAAATGAAGCACTTCAGATTTTGAATAATGTGCTTGTGATGCAAGTAACAAATTGAGTTTATATTTTTGGGCTGCAGTGCAGATTTTACACCACCAGACGGAAATTATTAGTTATCAGTAGCTAGATCATATGGTTCCTATGATTATAGGCTTTGGAAGAGATTTGCAAGTGTTGAAACTTTGCAATTTATCTTGGCTAGTTCCTAGTGACATTTTTCCTTTAGAAATTAGATCAATTGGAGAGAGCATAAATGTGGCTATAGGCTTGCCATTCAATTGGACATATCATAAACTTTTTTTGGCAACGCTTTGTCATTTCAAAGAAGGGATTTTTCTTCTTTTTCCGTAGTTGGGTATTTGTAATGACAGGGTTTGCGTACTTTCTGTTGCCTGAAACGAAGAAGGTACCCATTGAAAAGATGGATAAGATTCGGAGGAAACATTGGTTTTGGAAGACATTTGTAGGGGGATGAAGAAAGTGTTGAAAACCAGTAGGATGTACGTACCAATTTATGTTAAATGGAGTTTGAAATTGAAGTACCAATTTTTGTGTCTCGTTTCTATGTTAAGGGGTATTTTGGTAATATTGGTCTAACTAAGTTGCTTGTGAACTTGCAAGGAAGGAGCCACTAGGTATCAACCCCCGGTGCCAATCTTTTTACAGTAAAACTTCAACAAATTAATTACCTCGCTAAAATAATAAAATTCTCGCTTCCTACTAGGCTCGTACTGGATAAATTTAAAATCGTTAAATTAATAATTTCGCTAAATTAATAATTTTCTTCGGTCCTAAGGCTATTAATTTATCGAAGTTTTACTGTATGTTTTAGAGAAAATACTCATAAATCTTTTTGTTATTCATTTTACTTGCCTTCACAACTGTGGACTGGATTGAGGATCTAGATTTTTTTATTACTGACCGAATATTGATTTAACATCTTTACCTTTGTAATGTTTGTCAAGACTCAAGACGATAATGCAGGAGTTTGAAGCGCGTCCTCTTCCACGAACAATTTATCAGTATCTTTTTTTAATGCCAAATATACACTATCAGCCTTATCTTCCCTTGAAATAAATATGTTTGTGACAGAATTTGTAGGCGAAGGTAAAGTAGTTTTATTCATTGATGGATTTACATAAGAGATGGGGCTGTCCTTATATAGGTACACAACCCTAATATAAGAAGAAGTAAAATACACTAACACCTTTGTTACACTAGAATACATACTCTTAACACCCCCCTCAAACTGAAGTATGGAGTGACTACATCAGATTGCCGGAAATGATAATAGCAGCACTGAATAGAACCTTGCAAAAAAAAAAAAAATCTTCATTCTCCTAGGCTCCTAGCTTCATGTGTTGTCAGAATACTTAATTTGCTCTTCACTTGACATGAGAGAAAGTTGATGTTCCTAATAGTATTCCTCAAATTGATGCCCAGTGTGGCAGTGCCCATACAAAGGGATCAATTTGCAAACAGGAAATAAAACAAATAATATCATTCATTATTCCATTTACTAAAACAAGAAAGAAGTAAAATATAGACTAACACCCTTATTTCACTTGAATATACTCTAACGGTTTGATCAATCATTAACCATCCCTAGTGCATAACTTCACTATCACATCGCATATACAGATACAACTGAAGTTTCCGTTAGTCTTATCAGGAACAAGATAATCATGATATCCAAAATTTCATGTTAAATTATAAATCCAATCAACAGTTTTCTCCAACTTCTCATCTTGGTCGCATCGAGTTTTAGTTTCACTCGTTTGTTTAATTTCATTCAATCTCTTATTATTTCAAAATATGGTGAACATAAAAATGGTTTATAATTAAGAGATCCTATGACCCTGTCATGAAAAACAAAAAGTTAAGTTCATGTATGTGTAGCTTCTCATACAACTAATATATAACTTTGAAAATGAAAATCAAATGAAACACTTTAGTTTAAGAGATTTTTTTTGGAAGATATTTGTTGGGATATTTTGACTCTGTAATGTCAAATTAACCTAACTAAATCCCAATATGCTTGTTAAGTCCAGGAAACAGAGAAGCCAGATATGGACAAGTGTCGCGGTTTTTCCGTCCCCCAAAGCCTATTTGTCTATGTTTGGAATTAAGATAAATATCAATTCTCATGTATGAAATGTGAAGGCAAACAATGAATTAGAAGACAACTTCATAGGTATTTACTCTCAAACCTCTTCCATTGTGATCGCATATTACATTTGTAATGTACAAAATAAATTAATAAGCTTTGTAAAAATCGACTCTTTAATCTAAATTTCATTTTGCTTAGTTCAGTTGGTAACCCAGAGGTAAAATGACTACATGAATAAGAAAAGAAAAGGAAAATGTTTGGACTTGAAACTTTCAAGTCTCAAATGCGCAATATCCAGAGTTCCGCTACCAAGATACTCTCCCATGGTAGTTGGCTTTCGAATCTGCTTTCTAGACAAACTCTCTATCTATGATGTGTCATAGTAGTACAATCCTCGTATGAAATAGATATGTTTCAATTCAATTTTTATGCATCCCTAATGCATTACCTCGTTAATCCACCATGTATGTATGTACAATCAAACGTACGAGTGATGTCTAGTCCAGTCAGGAATGAGATGCTAATGAAACTTCTGGATTTACTTTTAAGTAAAACAAAATTTACAATTTACTCCACCATCTCACTTTGGTAAATCGTAATAGCAAATGAATTTTAGTTTCACTCATATGTTTAAGTATGCCATTTTTATTTTTATTTTGATAGTTTGGAACAGCGGTTTTGGACTACCAACCATCAAACCACTTGATGGTTGGCTGCTTAAATATGCCTTTCAATCTCTCATTATTTCAAAATATATTGTATGGAAAAGTGGTTTATATACACGAAAGAAAACCTGTCATGAATACAAAAGTAAAAGTTAGTTCATGTATGTCAGTATGTGTAGATGCTCATACGTTTAGTATATGAGTTTGGAAAAGAAAAATCATGAACTTGAGTTTCTGATGAATGTACATGTTATGCACAAACTAGATCTCTTAAAATCTAATCATGTTTCCGTGCACATATGAT
This sequence comes from Papaver bracteatum, assembly GCA_023529315.1. Classification (NCBI taxonomy): domain Eukaryota; kingdom Viridiplantae; phylum Streptophyta; class Magnoliopsida; order Ranunculales; family Papaveraceae; genus Papaver; species Papaver bracteatum. Next base: position 186,679 of record JAJJWX010000717.1, read on the forward strand.
ATATCAAATGGAAAAGAATCATAGAAGAGGAAGAAAGGGACGAAAAATCTATCCATACATTATACATATATGAAATGGTGTTTCGAAAAGGCTTCTCTTAAATATAGCTCACACATTTATTAACCACAACCCATCTAAATAAGTGTTTATTCTAACCAAACACATCTTTATAATCATTCTACATAGCCCACAAAATTATATATGATTATTATATATAACCCAAAATAATAATATAATCATTAAATCCCCAACAACAACAACAAAAAGAAGCTAATTATCTAATTAAACTTATGTAAGATATTGAATAAGAATCAATACCCTCAATCAATTTTAGTGCAATCATGATTGAGAAGAAAAATACATCATCTTAGAGTTTTTGTAGATTATGTTTATGGAGTTATATGAGAATGATTGTAGGAAAAGAACAAAACCTTAGTATTGATGTTGTTGTAGAATTTTTTTTAAGAGAACAATTAGAATATACATCTAGATCAATTTTAATGTAATCACGATTAAGAAAAAATTATTTTAGAAAAAAATAGAATTAAAGTTTATTTTGTTTTAGGGGAAAATAAGAATTAGGGTTTATAAAAAAAAAATCAATTTGTGAGAATACTAAAACAACAATGATAATTAATTTTAAGTATGATTAAAGAAAAAAAATTAGGGTTTATTTTAATTTTGAGGAAGAGGCAGATTTAAATTTAATTGTTAATAAAAAATTAATGCCAAAACTAAAACTTGTTTTGTTTTTATTTTAGCTTTTGAATTTGTTATTTTAACTTTAACTTTTTGGGCTATGGTTAATATATGTGTGGGCTATATTTAAGAGAAGCCCAAAATTGAAATTTAAGTCTGAATTTGAGGTTTCTTGTTTGATGTTAATTGTTAAGGGGTGTTTGGGTAAGAAGGATTGTATGGTTGGAGTATTTGCAAGCCCAATTCTTTATTAAGGGGTCTTTTGGTAATTTGAGTTTTCTTGGAGTATTTAACAAAGAATGGGCCGAGTGTTGTAACACACATAGTCATACAGTCTGGACCTATGTGCACCAAGTGTTGACTTTGATTCGCTTCGGTAGAATTGCCCGTGCAGCTGAATTTTTAATTTATGAGATTTGATCAATTGTCGCGACTCATATTTTGTAAACTGATCACTTCAGTGGAAAGATCTGGACAACCACAAAATCGCGGCTTTTGATCTGGATGGAGAAAAATTCAGGGTAGTACTGTCAATGGGGGATAAAAACTAATTTATATTAATACGTAGATTTAAGTGGACTAATATATATATATAGTTTTGTTATTTTGTGCATCTATATATAAAATAAACTGAATAAAAATTAAATAAACTGAATATTGTTATAGGGCCTGTGGCCTATGGATGTGCGGTCCATTAGATAATTAGGTTTTCAATTTCTTATATATAAAGGACATTGTATGTATGTAATCCCTGATGTCTCTTTACCAATAAGAAGTTATTCTCATTCTCCATTTCCATCTTATCTCTTGCTTTAACCCAATTCCACTATAATACGTTATCACCACGAGCTCATCCACTAACATTTTTTTTCTTTTTCTTTTGGGTCTTATGAAATCAGTGAACAAGTATTGGGATTAACATGATTTTGCAAGCACGGTACATCAGGAAGAGTCTGGCAAGACCAAAAGGGAGCCAGCGAGACATCAGACATCATTAGCATTGGAGATGTTAAAACCAGTTAACCACAAAGATAAGTTTATTCAACTCTTAATCTTTAATTGAATCTTTTTTTACTCAGTAGAATTTCTAGAAAGGAAAAGAAATTCTCAGAGTTTTTTTTAATAATTTTTTTTAGGGTTTCGAAGACCCAAATCAACGATTTCATCTAAAAATATCTGATAAATTAATGACCAGAGCTCAGATCTGTAAAGATCTCATCCCAATTGCTTCTGAGACAAGTTCTCGAAAAAATTTCAACGAAACTTTGCTAGGGTTTCTTGGTCCGATATGCCTGATAAGTTGTATAGAACTTGGAACAACTGCGCACTGCTTAACGCCACAACAACAACCTTCACCCATAGCTGACTGCCCCAAAATGCTACTGCCTTGCTATCTGATTCATCAAAGACTAAGAGTTGTCCGGAATTTCCACTCGAGGAATTGCACCTCTACTCCAACCTCCGCATATTAATGGCCAGTCACCAACCCCAACAAAATAGAAGCGAGTAACAGGCAACTTAAAGCTCATCAGCGTCATTCAAATGCATCCCTGCTCTTGCCTACAGAACCATGCATGGACAACACTGAAAGGGGACTAGACTTATCTCTCTATGCTTAATCGCTTTAATAATTTATTTTTGACTTACTCCATAAATTGCATCACACTTTGGCAAACACTTGCATATCGTAATCCTTTAGATTTAACCAGTAATACTCATCATATATTACTATGAATCGGTTAAGCTTACCAAGCTGTCAATCAGAAAATTCTTATGTCTTTCAATATGACATGTTCAAACTTCATCTTTGATTGAATTGACTCTGGTAGCATGGTTTAATTTTATTTTTTTTGAGAATGATAGTTCCTGACAAATCAGCATGGTTTAATATGTCAGGAAGAAAGCTGTGATATGAAGAAGCGCACAGCAAAGTTCAAAAATGGGAAATAACAGCCTCTGTTGGATGTTAATTGCAGCTACAGCGAGCCTTGATCTAAACAGTGGATTGGATCAAACAGATTGTGGATTACTCTTTCAATATGGAAATCACTAAATGGGGTAATCAGTAAACTGGTGCGGAAATGAAAACCTCTTTATTATTCCACTCCTCGTGAATCTGAACGCTGTGGGGAAACTTCATGTTCACCTGTTCGTGAATCGAGTTCGTAGAGGAGGAAAACCTGTTCGGTTTCTAGAAAACAGGGAGAAACTAGTATGTTCGTCTGCTGCAGCTTATTAAGCTGAGCCAAGCCAAGCCGGTTCTATTCCAGCCGATCCAAGCCGGTTCTGTTCCAGCCGAGCCAAGCCGGTAGTGCGCTGTCCTGTCCTGGGCCTATTCTGTTCTAGCGCCATGGGCCTGCCCTGTTCCAGCGTATTGGGCCTGTTTTGTTCCATCTTTGTTCCTATTTCCGGGCCTGTCCTGTTCCAGCTTGGTTTCAGGTTTCGGGCCATGCGCGACCATGGCTATTCCGGTTTTGTGTATATACCGTGGGAATCCAAGTTTGAGGAATGTAACTATAACGTGGGTTTTTATATTGAATACTTGCTAGGCTTATTTATTTGTTTATACAACATGCCTAGTTTTGTTTATTTTTGTCTTAAGATAAGTCCACATCATATAAACGGTAAATTTAAATTATGATTGCTTATCTCGATCATTAAGAATTTTGGTCTTAATGCTATTTTGTTCTATTGAATATGATATTGGCCATGGTTGAATGATGTCTTTTGTTTAATTGGTTGTACCAACTCGATTCTAATGTACTCATTCGAGGTTTAAAAGTACTTGAAAACCATTGTTGCATATATGATATTTTCTCATTAAATTTGAATGTTACGTGGAATGTAATCCACTTGCTTGACTATTACATGTATTCTAATTTTTGTGGAAGAACTCACAAAAGGTGATATGAGTTCATCCATCATACTAACGAATCTGTATATGTTGAAGTATGACAACAAGAGAACTATCTTTAGTAATATATTCAACCTAAAGTAAGTGGCTGACATGTGTAGTGAGGTTCTCTTGGCCCGTTGAGATAAAGAAATTTCTCAAATTAAGCTAAATGTGGAAAATTTGAAAATGGAAAGAACCCCGAAGTAATAAGGTTTAGACGTAATAACTCATATAAAGCATGAAAGGGACATATATGTCATAGGATGAAGCTAAAATGTAATTCTAGCTTCCATCATCAATGCAAGAATTGGAAATGCACCTGGTTATAGGTGGTTTTATATACAATATAATGTGTGTAGCATACTAGCAACCAATTTTCACATCAACTTTAATGGCAACAAGAACTTAGCCTGGCCAATTGACTATCTTATCGAGCGCAACACTGTTAATTTTTTTCTTCAAGATAGAACAAAGACGTCGCAAAATCTCTAGATGTACCAAGAGATAATCACACCTTGTTAAATTCCTAAGTAACCCGTGCAATGGATATCACATGGAGCATCAAAATGATAAGAATGTAATTGATTGCATCTTTTATAGTCTCTAATATATTTGGACGGAAATATGTTTTAGAGATCCTAATGAGTCAATCTAGTGCAATGTAATTCACTATAATATTTGGATTATTGAATCATATTGACTCCGACGATAAAATGTTGGAAACTGACTCATACAGGCTTTGGGGCATAACCATAAAGAAACTTTGGTTGTGACATGATGATTGTTTTGAAAAAACTCATACAAATATCACCTTATTTTAGTGAACGAAAATGGGAAAAAGATTGACAGAATGCAAAGTAACGACATATCTCTCAATAAGTGTTTTCTAAATTACTAGATTCACAACCCCCCTTCTCATTATGATTTTAGGTAAGAAATCATATCACTCATTTTTACAAAGTCTTTAGTAAAACAGGATCGAGACCATCCGAAGATGCAAATGGTAAAAATTACATATTACAAAGAAAACAAGGTGAACTTTATAAAAATATTCATGCAGAATGCGGACCATTAAAGTGACTTATGGATCTAGTGAATGTTTTAAATTTTTGGACTAGTTATAGTTCCCAAGAAATTTGCGTTTGGAAAACTACTAGCACATATTTTACATGTAAGGGCTCACCAACCCTTGAAAATGCTAGCTAGTGCACATCAAAAGGACTTGATGGTTATTGCATATTTAATAGGATGAATACAGAGCATCCTATACCTCATGGTATCCCAAAGGATATCATCAATGGTTACAGATGATGTCTAAGGAATAGGTTATTCGTACAAACCTACCTTTAACTGCTTGGGTAATATGTAATATTAGCGCATCTTTACTTAATTCGTTTTAGAACCCAATATTAGCCAACTTTTTTTGCGTACCAGTTGGTAACTGGATTTAAGCCTGACATTCGTGTTCTTACGCATTTTTGGTTGCACTATATATGTGCCATTACGACTCCACATCGTACTATGATGGGTCTTCAAAATTGTTAAGTAGTTATGTTGGAAATGAGTTCCCAACAATTATCCGCATTTTAAAACTTTTGGCAGGAGATCTCTTACCGCTAGATTTGCGGGTTGTCATTTTAATGATACATTCTTCCCGTCGTTAGGGGGAGATAAGAAAAGTATTTTCTAAGAGAATGGCAGGAATTATCGTGGTATGTTCCCACTATGTCTCATGTTGATTCTTGTACTCCACAAATGTAAATGTAAAATGACAAAGAATAATCGATTTTCAGAACGTATACTGATGTCGCTAAAGTGACAAGATCACACATACCAGCTGCAAATATTCCTGCAAGGTTAGAAATCCTCAGTATGGGGTACACTATAGACTAAGGTGTTGCAACTACACTTGGTGGAAGTGTATTTAAGGTCGTGGCTCCATAAAGGAAGATGGAGATGCCACTAGGTTCGATCAATGCTCACCTAGGAAGGAAGTAGATGAGTAAGGCACAACCTAATTTGTATCATTAATGAAATCATCTCATTTGATTGTCTCTGACCATGTCCATGAATCAATACTGGAGGACGCTCCGAAGTTTAACGATTCCAGAGAATAATGACATTCCAAGTGGATTATGAGAACACACACGAGTCAATGGAAAGATCGTGTGAGCATATTAATGTTTATTATTTTCATATACAGTTGTTAAAGGAAATCGAGCACGGTGAGATCGAACCATGCTTCTTATTGTTTGAATATCAACAATAAAAAGCATATTTGGCATGCATAATCCAGGTAGAATTTGATTCTTTGACAAATATATAGGTATTTGGTGTGGTAGTGCTAACTAACCAAGTGTAAGGCATGTGGACATACATGATTATTTGTCACAAGTCACAGTGATAATAATGAAGTCGTAATGGTATAAAGACTCTCTTTGTGGCGCGAGGTATCTCACAAAGCCCTGGAATTGTTTACTTTGTTGTAATAAGCATTATATCATTTTGCTACTTAGTTAGCTTGGTAATTTCAAAAGGACTTGTAATGCAGCATATGTATGTGGTTGTTACGTATCTCTGAAAGAATCAAGAGATAAAAGATATTTACAAAAGTACTTGATATACATTTGTTTCCCAAATCAAATGACTCTGAACCACATAGTGCGTTTATAGTTAGATAGAACGCTCACTTATAGATTCAAGCAATTAGGCGGATGTGGTATACCCGTCCAAGTGACTATTTGATTTGGAGGGGTTAGACAAGTAAGTTATTTTTCCTTGTGTATTCATAAGAAAGTTCCTGATTTTGAATTATAGTTATCTATGTCGATGGTACAAACATGATGGGTACTCTTAATGTAATAATTAAGAGACCTTAAAAGGTATTTGAAATTCGAATTTTAGATGACAAATCTGGGAAAAGCTCGACCGAATACTGAGCTTGTGGTATATTATCCCACCAGTTTGCATTTTTCTAAAGTTGTCAGGCAATTTAACAAAGACATGCATCCTGATAGCACTCCCATGATTAGTCGAGGTTCAAATGTAAGTAAGTGATCATTTCGTCTAAAGGAAAATGACAAAGATGTGTTGGGAGATGAAATTCCCATATCTAAGTACAATAGACGCATTGTTGTACTTAGTATAATAATGTACTCGATAAAATTTTGCATCCTCAAGGAATTTGTTAGCTAGATATAGCTCAGCGCCTACGCAATGTCATTGGAATGGTACAGTGAATGTAATCATGTACTTAAAAGTAACCATTGACATAAATTTTATTTTTTTCCTACAAAGACATTAAAAGGAATGCGAATAAAAGTGCAATCCAAAAGTTGTTGATTATGAAAGAAAAATAATCTCTTCTCCAATGAAAGTAATTAGAGGGATATATGGTAGATTATTTCCTAGGTTATTACTGATATTCAGTTTTGAAAAGTACGTGACTAAATAAACTGTGTGGAACAACTCTGAAAGTAATCAGGGGGAGATTCCTAAATCAGGGGAGGATCTAAGGATATGATGCCGAAATATTTTACTTCGAAATTGAAGATGTGTTGTACTCTTTTTCCCTTCGATCGAGAATAATTTTTCTCAGAGGGATTTTCAATCGACAAGGTTTTTAGAGAGATAACACTAAAAACATCAAGTATGTTGAACGTTGCATACATAAAGATCGCGCTGATATTACTGAAAATATCTGAATCAAAGAAATGAAATGCGATAATCTGTTAAGCAACGTAACTTCCAGAATCAACAACAAGGTCTTATAAACATTCAAGTCACCAAAGTAATGTGTAATAAACTCCTTTTGATTTTATTAGGATAATGAAAATTGTTTGACATCAGGGGGAGCGTCTAATGGTGTGTTGAACTATTTTCCTTTACCGAGGTTGCTTTTTCCCACAGGGTTTTGTTACTCGGAAATGTTTTTAATGAGACAACAACAAACACCAGAAATGTAATTTCCCAGCTAAGGATATTTTCTTTCGCATGAGGATTTTCTGCCTTAGTAGTTGTGAAGAAACTAGTCAAATTCAACGAAGCAAAGTAATCATCTGTAACGAATCACCTTTACTTGCATTTGTTGCGTTGTACTCTTTCCCCTTCGTCAAGGTTTTGTCCCACTGGGTTTCCTTGTCAAGGTTTTAATGAGGCAACATATTCGAGTCCAACTATGTGCTAAGTTTACTTAATATTGTACTCTTTTTCTTTAGTTTAGGTTTGTCCCTCTGGGTTTTCCTGACGAAGTATTAACGAGGAAATTAACTTATACTAGTCAGTCCTTGAGCATCGTATTGCATGTGATGAACTAAATGTAAAGTACTAGATAACATGTGAAGTACTACATGTGAAGAGTCGTACCAAGGTTTTGTCCAACTAGGTTTTTCCCTTGTCAAAGTTTTAATGAGGAGATTGATTTCATCACAAGTCATCAAGAAGAGGACGACATTTAAAGAACTACATTCAAAGAACTATATGTGAAGTACTATGTATAAAGCTTTGTTATTGAACCGCACAAGGGGGAGTGTTATAGGGCCTGTGGCCCATGGATGTGCGGTCCATTAGATAACTAGGTTTTCCATTTCCTATATATAAAGGACATTGTATGTATGTAATCCCTGATGTCTCTTTACCAATAAGAAGTTCTTCTCATTCTCCATTTCCATCTTATCTCTTGCTTTAACCCAATTCCACTACAATAAATATAAAGGAATTGTAAAGGTTTTAATGAATTTTAAGGGCTTAGAGCCGGAGTAGTTAACCCTTGACTTCGCCACCGACTACCACCACCGCATAGGTTTTTTTATTTATAAGAACATGAAAGTAGTACTTTGTACCTTTTTTTGGATAGGCGTCCCACAATAACACCATTGTTTCACTTAAGGAGCGAGTACGAAGTTCTAGATTAAATTTGTATTTTAAGATTGATATTAATTTTGTTACTTTTGTCAAATATTCTGTCTTTTTTTTGTGTGTGTAAACTTTGATCTCAAATTTCATATTGACAAAAGTAAGAAACAATATTTTGGCATCTATTTCTTTAATGTTTGAGAATTAGAATACAGTACACTAATTAGACGGATTAGCACATCACTGATATGTGTTGCCGAGATAATCAAAGAGTTTGAAATACGTCTTTTCCAATGAATAGTGCTAATATTCGTTAAAAGCAACATCTTCCCTCGAAACATATGTGTTTTGTATCAATCTTCTCTGATGCATCCCTTCACCATCCCATTGTCTTTTCAGGAACAAGACGTTAATAAACTTCCTAGCAACTAAGTTGGAACTTATAGTTTACTCCAACATATCATCTTGGTCTTGTGGAATTTTAGTTACACTCATATGTTTTGTTTCATTCGATCTCTTATTATTTCTAAATTTGTAACTTGAATATAAAAACGGGTTATATATACCGACGAGATCCTGTGACCCTGTCATGAAAAACAAAAGTAAAATTAAGTTCGTCTACAAATAATATATAATTTTGAAATGAAAATCAAATGAAGCACTTCGGATTTTGAATAATGTACATACATGTTAATTGTTATGCGGGTAGGAAATTGAGTTTAGATATTACACCACTAGCCAGGGATTATTAGATATTGCTTCATGATTATTGGTTTATTTGGAAGAGATTTGCAAGGAGGAAAGTGTTGAAAAAAAATAATAGTACGTACTAAGAGTGTTTGAAGTATCAGTTTTTGTTTTCATGTTTTATGTTAAAGGGTAATTTAAATTGATTAGGTCATATATATATATTGACCTAAGTGTATCCGATTATGATGCTTGTTTATGTCCCGACAAAGGACCAATAGGCACGGGAAAAGTGGGGAAGTTGTCTCAGGCACTCCCAACCCTAAATAGCTAACTTGGTGTGGAAAAAATATTACGGCGCCTCAACATTGTCCACAATTGTGGAATGCTGCGTATTTTTGAACTTTAGAGCTTAAAGTGTGGGTGCGGGCGTGGAGGTGTGGGGTGAGGTAACTGAACAGTCTAGACCCTGTACCATTGATGTCGACGTCTAGCATGAGCGTGAGTAGCTCTGGTACCAGGCCAGCTGATTTCTCAAATTTTTTTATGATATTTATTTATATAGGCAAGTTATGGCGTACTTCTTGTAAACATTTTCGTTTTTTGATAGTTTTATAGGCATCTTACGGTATATTTTCCGTAAAATTAATCCTATTATTGGGGCTTTAAAAAGGATGGGAATTTGGGGGCTAATAGGATCATTAAGTAGCAATTCCTATAACCCCTTATCATACTATTTTATATGATACCTATTAGTGAATGATTAACTAAACTAATCGTCCGACTAGATTTTTTGGAAATCAATTTATTTTTTTGATTTATTAAAAGGAGAAGGATGATTTTGATGAACTTTTTTTTGAAAATTTTGGAACAAACTGATGAAAAACATCATGAAAATAGTCAGAAAAGCCTTGTAAACCTCTCCCAGTCACAATTTTGTTGATTCAAATCCTTCAAAATTAGAATCAGAATGTGGGTTTTTCAACAATTACGGCTGGGATATAGTCCTCGAACTAACTGTGAATAGTGTTTACAGTCAGGAATAGAAGGATTCCAAACCGTAAACAATAGTTAACGGCTGGGAAATGAATAACTTCTGGCCGTAATCTCTTCCAGGATTACCCGTGTCTGTATTACGACTAGGTTCAAATTACAACGAGGTTTTCCTAGCATTTTTGCCAGCCGAAGCTCGTGTTACGACATGGAATATCTGGCCGTACTCAACCGGTGTTTTTTCTTATTATCAGAATAAGTTGCGGCTAGTTTTTCCTAGCCGTAACTAATAATTTCAGCCAAAAAACCCGGACGAATGCACTACCACAGATGGAAAAATCTAGCCGAAAGCTGACCTCTATCTTTTTTTATTTTGTGATTATCAGAATTACTAATTATGACGGTTAGATTGAATATATACTTGTACTCATAAAATGACCAGAGTATCACTTAATACTCAGTCTTAAACTGAGTACGAATTTATACCCTTTTTGGAATCGAGTATAAAGTTATACTAGTTATGAAATTGAGTATACATGTTATACTCATTTTGAAATCGCGTATTTCTGATTTACAGTTATGATTAGAGGTGGCAATCAAGCCGAAACCCGCGGATAAACCCGAACCCGGACCGTGAAAACCCGAACCCGGCTTGACTTGGTTATAAACAGGCCGGGCGCGGGTTAAAGAAATGATGGTCCGTTAGTAAATGGGTTAACCCGTTCCCGTCCCGTAAACCCGCGGGTATACGGGTAAACCCGTGTACAATAATAAGTTTACTTAATTTCCACCGTCTGATTATATAGGATTGATCTCACTCGTCCGTTCATGATATAAAATCCAAAAAACCCAAGAAAAGTTATCATTTTTTCCTGCTCTTCTTTTCTTTCTTCTTCACGAACTCCACTGTCTTCTTTCTTCTCCACTGTCTCTCCGTCAAAAATTCACTTAACCTAATGTTTTCCTTTTTTTTAACGAAAACAATACAATTAGTGTGCGATTGGATCAAAATCATCTTTAGAAAGTTAAAATCTAGATTTTATTTTGTACAAATCTCAGATCTATTTTAGGTCTTCTTCTTCTATGAAGGTGAATAATAAACCAAACCCATAATAATTCTCTTTACATCTTCTCGATAATTTTTTAATGGTGGTTAGGGTTTGTGTTAATTTGGGGGTTTCTGTGATTTCTAATTACACCACATATTTATTTCCGATCTTGGTTTTTTATTTTGTGTTGATTATGATTTTTTTTTTTAATCTTTTGGCTACCTGATTGATTTATTGCTCATTTTTTAGGAACATGGCTTCTCCGAATCCTTACGGCTATGGGTGTTGTGTGATTCTAGAAAGAATATGATTTGGAGCTATGGCATTTGAGGTGTTTAATGATGTATAAATGGTCTTACATTCTTACTGCTATGAGTCTGAGTTTGAGCAGAGAAAACAAATGTGTATGGAATTCTTGTTGCGATTGAAGATATAATCTGTACTCATTTTAGATTAACTTTGTCTCATTTTAGATTAACCTTGTCTCCCATTGTTGTCTTCCATTAAAATTGAGCTTTAATTTTAGATATTACAAAAGGATATAATATGTGCTCATTTTATTTTTATTGAAAATTGAGCTTTAATTTTGATTTTAATTAAACAAGCCGGGTAACCCGTGAACCCGCAAGTTTTACAAGTTACGGGCGCGGGTTGAAGAAAGGACAACCTGTGCAAAATATCAACCCGCAGGTTTCAACCCGTGTTAACCCGAACCCGTGAAACCCGTACCAAGCGAGGCCCGACTCGCCCGTTTGCCACCTCTAGTTACGATATCCTAACCGAAATTCAAACTCTGTTTTTTTTTCTTTTCTTGATTATTAGAATCGCTTACGGTTAGGATTTTCTAACCGTAAACAACATTTTACAGCTGTAAGTTTTAATTGTCCAAACCATAAACCAAATTACGGCTAGGAAATCCTATTTTTTTAAGACGTAATGTAAGATTTGCGATTGGGAAACCAAGAACTCCCAACAGTAAACAGTTTCAGATTTTTTTTAACACTAATTTAATCGAATCGAAGCATTTTGGGAATCAAAAGAACAGATAAATGGTGGGTTTCCTTAGTTTTTCTCCTTATGACATTGTGATGCGATAGATAATAAGAAAATAGGAAGAAGAATAATAGATATAAGTTCTTTTATATAATTATCATCTTCATCACGATGATGTTATGATCATTATGATGATACATGATTAATGTAGTTGCATCTTTTCCGATGACTACACCCAATAGAATCTAAAAGCTATAATCTACCTAAACATTCAAGATTCAAAGATAAACAAGATGCAAAGAACATGAAAGTAGAGATTGACACAAGCATATAACGTGGTTCGTCCATGAAGACTACGTCCACGGGAAAGAAGATGTTTTCTTTATTAACCATAAGGTCTTACCCTTGAAAGAGATACGAATCTCACTTAGATCTTTTACTCTCTCTCTATCTATATTTCTCTGTAGAAAGACCATATAATAATACATTAGTTATCCATCTCCTTCTACATGGAATGGTATTTATAGGTAAATTAAACTCGTGAGGGTCTGGTCTCGCCGAGTTGGTGGAACTACCGTTCATCGTCTTCGTTGCTTCAGACGGGTTCTATACTATCCCTCATGATGGTATGCTTGGTTCTCCTCCCGAGTTGTCTCGCTCTGCTCGTCATTGTGTAACTTTTCCTTGGAGAATCTCGTGCTGCTTCATCTATGGGTTACAATATAGATCCCTCGTGCCTTCTGCTGCGATGTGGATTCGCCTACGCCTATTCTGATCCTTTATTAAATGCAGTCCTTCTTTTTAGACTTGACCGACTGAATCGATTAGACCACTCCTCACACGCGTCATTCATGTAATTTTTGTAGCAGGCATTTCGATTCATACGAAATCAGCTTTATAGAGTATGATTAGGTATTTCTGCCTTATCACCTTATCATGAGATCATCCTTTGAGATGTTGACACGTGGCCATCGGGTAATTTACCCTCACAATTAAGAAGAAGAGAAGAAAGAGAAGATAATTGATTAAAAAAGTTAGATTTTTTTGTAGTGGAAATGTAGGGAAGACAAAGAGGTAAAGAGTTTCTATTGATTAGCATCAGTAGTATTACATGGACTCCAATAAAATATATATACATGCAAAAGCAAACCCTAGTAGGGCAGCACATCTATGGTCCATAGGCCCTATAACACTCCCCCTTGTGCGGTCCAGCAGAACTTCACATGCAGTGCTTCACATATAGTGCTTCGAATGTAGTTCTTCAAATGTCGTTCTTTTCCTGATGACTTGTGCCGAAATCAATTGCCTCATTCAAACTTTGAAAAGTAAAAACACAGTAGGATAAAACCTTGGTACAACTCTTCACATGTAGTACTTCATATGTTGTCTCTTACTTTACATGTAGTTCATCACATGCAATACAATCTTCACATATCGATGAGTCTAAGTTAATTGCCTCGTCAAAATTTCGCCAGGGAAACCCAGAGGGAAAAACTTGACCTAAATAAAAAGAGTACAATATTAAGAAAACTTAGAACATTGTTGGACTCGAATACGTTGCCTCATTAAAACCTTGACAAGGAAAACCCATTGGGATAAAACCTTGACGAAGGTAAAAGAGTACAACATGACAGATGTAATTAAAGGTGAGTTGTTACATATGATCACTTTGTTCCGTTGAAGTTGACTAGTTGCTTCACAACTCCTAAGGAATAAAATACTCGTGGGAAAGATAATATCCTTAGTTGGGAAATTACTTCCCGATGTTTGTTGTTGTCTCATTAAAAACAGTGCCGAGTAACAAAACCATGTGGGAAAAATCTATCTCGGTGAAGGAAAATAGTGCAACATGCCATTAGATACTCCCCCTGATGTCAGACATTTTTCGTTAGTTTAATGCAGCCAGGAGAAGTTTATCACACTTTACTTTGGTGACTTGAATGTTTATAAGACCTTGTTGTTGATTCCAGAAGTTACGTTCCTTAACAGATTATCGCATTTCATTTCTTTGATTTAGATATTTTCAGTAATATCAACGCGATCTTTATGTCTTCAACGATCAACATACTTGATGCTTCTAGTGTTGTCTCGCTAAAAACCTTGTTGAGTAACAAAGCTATTTGGGAAAATCTATTCTCGATCGAAGGGAAAAAGAGTACAACACAACTTCTAGTTCGAAGAGAAATATGTCGACATCATATCCTTGGATCCTACCCTTGATGTTGGCATCTCCACCTAATTAATTTCAGAGTTTTTCAAGACAATTCCTTTAGTCATGTACTTTTTGAAACTGAATATCGGTAATGACTTAAAAAGTATTCTACCATATCTCCCCCTGATTACTTTCATCGGAGAATAGATTATCGTTCCTTCATAATCAACAACTTTTGGATTGCACTTTCATTAGCAATCCCTTTTTTATGTCTTTGCAGGGATAAAACAAATATATGTCAGTGGTTACTTTTAAAAACATGATTACATTCATTGTACCATTCCAATGACGTTGCTTTGGCGCTGAGCTATATCTAGCTAACAAATTCCATGAGGATGTAAAATTTAATCGAGTACATTATTATACTAAGTACAACAATGCGTCTATTGCACTTAGATATGGGAATTTGATCTCCCAACATATCTTTGTCATCTTCCTTTAGACGAAATGGTCACTTACTTACATTTGAACCTCGATTAATCATGGGAGTGCTATCAGTATGCATGTCTTTGTTAAATTACCTGACAACTTTAGACATATGCTAACTGGTGAAATAATATACCACAAACTTGGTCTTCTAGTTCAGAACATAGATAAGATCGAGATTTCCCAGGATTATCATCTTAAATTCATATTTTAAATACAGTAGAACCTCTGTAAATTAATACTCGCTAAAATAATAATCTCGCTAAAATAATAAAATTTCTTAGGCCCTTCTTGGGCCTATGGTGCTAAAATAATAATTTCGATAATATAATAATTTAATACATTTCAAAAATCTCCCTTAAGTAATTATAGGTCCCAAATAATATATAACTTAATAATTACTAATAAGAAAATTGAAAAGGTTTTTATACATATAAATGAAATTGTAATATATATGTAGGTTAATTGTTGTAGTTGTATTAGGTTAATTATGGTTTATAGATACATTGTATGTTATTAATTACGGTTATTGACTGACCAACAATTTAAATGGTTTAATTATGATTATTGACCGACAATTTCCAATGGATGAATATCTAATTTTCTGTAGTCAATAATTGAATACTTCAAATTCCAAATCGATCAAACCAAATGAGTCAAATTCAATTTATTGACCGTTATCAATAGGACATATTCTCTAAATTAATATATTATTAATTTATCTTTAAAATAATATATTATTAATTTATTGATAATTTAATATCTCTTTAAATTAATAAAACTTAGTGGTCCCAAGGCTATCAAATTATAGAGGTTTAACTGTAGCTTGTAAGATCTCTTATTCCGTTAAGAATACTTATGATGTCCATACCGTCGACATAGATAGATATAATTATGAATCATGAACTTATTTAATACGCATGGCATGAAACCTTACTTGTTTATCCCTTCCCAATCAAATAGTCACGTAGATGGGTATACCACATCGACCTGATTGTTTAAATCAATAAGTAAGTGTTCCAGTATAACTGCAAACACACTCTGTGGTTTAGCTAGAGTCATTCGACTTGGGAAGCAAAAGGCCATCATGCACTTTCACATATATTTTTGAGTCTAAATCTCCAGAGACATAACCACATCTACTATGTTTCAAGTTCACTTGAAACTACCAAGCAAACTAATTAACTGAATATTATGATTTTCAAAAGAGTAAGCAATCCAGGGGTTTGTGAGAAACCTCGTGCCACAAGGTGATTCTTTATACTTTAAGACCTCATTCTTCTCACTACACTTTGATAAAAATAATCACCTATGTCCCACATGCTTTACACTAGGTTGGTTAGCACTACCACACCAAATACCCGTATATTTGTCAAAGAACTAATTTATACCTGGATTGCGTAGGCCAAATATGCTATTTATTTGAAATTAATCAAAATAAAGCATGGTTCGATCTCATTGTGCTCCACTTATGGAGCAACTCTTTATGAATTATATCATCATTGTGCACGCATGATCCTTCCATTGACTCATATGGATTCTCATAACCCGTCAGGAATTTATTGTTCTCTAGAATCATTTAAAACTTCGGAGCGTCCTCCAGTATTGATTCATGGACATAGTCAGAGATAATCAAAGATAATTTCATTAATGATAAAAATTAGGTTGTGCCTTACTCATCTACTTCCTTTCTAGTTGAGCATTGATCGAACTGGGTGGTCTCTCCATCTTCCTTTATGGAGACACGGCCTCAACTACACTTCCACCAAGTGTAGTTGCAACACATTAGTCTATCGTGTAACCCATACTGAGGATTTATAACCTTTCAGGAATATGTGCAGCTGGTATGTGTGATCTTGTCACTTTAGAGACATCAATGTACATTCTGAAATTCGATTATTCTTCTTCACTTCACATTTACATTTGTGGAGTATAAGAATCAATATGATACACAGTGGGAACACACCACGACAATTCTTGTCATTCCCTTAGAAAATACGTTTTCTAATCTCCCCCTAACGATGGGAAGACTGTCTCATTAAAATGACAACCCACAAATCTAGCGGTAAGAGATCTCCTGCAAAAGGTTTTAAAAATGCGGATAATTGTTGGGAACTCATTTCCAACATAACTACTAAATAGTTTTGAAGATCCATCATAGTACGATGTGGAGTCGTAATGTCACATATATAGTGCAACCAAAAATGTGTAAAAACACGAATGTCAGGCTTAAATTCAGTAACCAACTGGTACACAGAAAAGGTTGACTAATATTGGGTTCTAAAACGAATTAAGTAAAGATGCGTGTAATATTGCATATCCCAAAAGCAATAAAAGGTAGGTTGGTATGCATAACCTATTCCTTAGACACCATTTGTAACCTTTGATGGTATCCTTTGCGAGACCATTGGGTATAAGATGCTCTATATTGATCCTATTAAACATGCAATATTCATCAAGTTCTTTTGATGTAAATTCTCTAGCATTGTGTAATATGTGCTAGGAGTTCTACAAAAATTAAATACAGTTTGTTGTGAGTAATAAATAATTCAATGCGTCGAATCATCCACCAGATCCATAAGTCACTTGAATGGCCCGAATTCTGGATATATGTTCACTAACAACACTTTATTTCTTTGAAGAATGAGTTATCCACCATTTGAAACTAAGTAAAATAGGATGGTCTCAATCATGTTTTACTAAATAAAAACTTTATAAGATGAGTGATGTGCTTTCTTACTCTAAAGCATAGTGGGAAGAGGCATTATAAATCTAGTACTTTAGAAATCACTGATAGATGTCGTAACTTCGCATTCTATTAGTTCATTATCTTATACACTCAAATGAAGTGATTCCCGTGTCAATAATTTCAAAATGGAACATCGCGTTACAACCAATGTTCCTTATGGTTATGTCAAAGTCCTTATGAATCAATCCCAATCAGTTCATTGTTGGGGTTAATATGGATTTAGTAATTTACAATTCACTAGATTGGCACATTAATTTTCTAAGAATATTCTTCCTTATATATTCATTAGAAATAATTTATAGATGCAATCAACTTTATTCTCACTATAGGTTTCCAAAAAAAAAGGAAATAGTTCAAGCATGAAAACTCGTTGCACTTTAGAAGATATGATTAGCCCTTAGTACATACAGAGCTTAAACATTGAGTCTTGAGATATTTAATAAGTGGTGTGGCCTTATTACATAACAAAAGTTGGGTTCAACTCAATTAAGTTAGAGTGATATATGTTACGTTTCATCCAGATATATCTCAAGTTCTTTAGAGAATTTATGTCTCGTGGGAATTATGTACTTTCCATCCCATATGCGCAGATGTTTGATCTAGTTCAATTAAATAGTCAATTGGCCAAGTAAAGTTCTTCTTTCATTGGTTGCTACTATGATACACACATTACATTGTATATACCAGCACCTATGACCAGGTGCATTTCCAACTCTTTCATTTATGATAGGGAGCTAGAATTACATTTTAGCCGATCCCATATTCGGTTGATACTTGTGTGTTGGTGTTATTACTACCGAAGACAAAAGTACATCTTTGTCTCATGATACATATGTCTGCACATATTTCACTATGCCAGCAAGTGGATTACATCCCACTGAACATCCAATTTGGGGGAAAAATATCAAGTATCCAATAATGGTGTTCAAGTACTTCTAAACCCAAAATGAATACATTGGAATCGAGTTGGTACAACCAACTGAACAAAATACACCATTCAACTATAGCCAATATCATATTCATGGGAACAAAATAACATTAAGACCAAAATTCTTAATGATCGAGATCAATAAAATTAATTTAAATTGACCGTTTATATGCCATTGACTTATCTTAAGACAAAAATAAACAAAACTAGGCATATTCTAAAAAATAAATAAATAAACCCAACAAATATTTAATATTAAAACCCACATTTAACATCAGGTACATACCTCTAGCCGAGCTTCACTTCCCACCGTACAGTGCAGTACATATACAAAACCAAGTAATGCAAAACCAAGGTTTGGCCCCCTTGTACATGTACAAAAAAACCGGAAGCGCCTTGACCATGCGCGTCCCGAGCCCAAAAAAACGGACATGACAGACGGGCTGGAGCCGGATTTGGACAATTGTTGGGTCCGTGTTTGGGCGGTTGGAGGGTCCGGGATGTTTTCTTCTTCCCGTCTTTTCCCACTGACGAACAAGTTCTCGGAGATTTTCCAAAGATTTTATTTCTGTCGGACAGATTCTCTTTCTCCTCCTTTTCCTCGTAGCCCAAACACGAGAGAAACCAGGCAGACATGATTAGTATTTCAACATGAGAAATGCACAATTGACCGGAAAGACGTTACAAAATGATAGCAGGCGTTGATTCATTTACAGTACAAGTTTAAACACAAAGTTGTGGAGACAAGTTATGGCTTTCCAGTAATAAGCCAGTAATAATATAGATTTGCACAAACTAAACAAGCAATAGCCTTGTTAGATACGTATTATTAGGCCGACAAGGAGAAGCGAGGGAGGACTCTATATATGGTGACTTTATGTCATTGTGGCTCGTGACTGATTTTTCCAAATTGAAAAAAAAGATTGGATTTGGTGTCTGTCTATTAATGAAAATCCCAAAATACCCCTCAAAAAGGACGCGGGCGTAATTAATTCTATTTTTTTCTCTTAGACAATTTCGTAGATAAGATGAAATAGGAAGAGTAACCGCGTAACTTTAGTGGACTGAAAAAAAAAAGGACACGGAGGTTAGAAATGTTTTAATATATGAGAGCATTTCAGTAAAAGTCGAGGTAGAGGTTAGAGGGTCGAACCCTACCACCTCCCAATTTTTTTTTTTTGTCTTTTTTTGTCTTCGTTTCTTTGTTTTTCATCTTATTCTTCCTCCTCTCAATTTCTTCTCAGAAAAATAAAATCGACGGGATTTGGAGCTACTCGTGATGCCACATGGAAGAAATGTGTTGTTATTTAAGTTGATTCACATGATAGTGGCTGTCGAGAATTATGGTTGATTCTGTGAAGAACCATGAGAAGATTTTATGAATATTAAATGGGTTTTTGCTCTGGATATGATACAGGGAAAGTAAACTGGTGTTATTGATTGATTCAAAAACAAACGAAGGTTGGTGGCGTTGTTGAGATCGAGAAGCTGTTGTTAGTGGTGTTTGAAGATCGACTACAATCGAAACATATGGGATTGATTGAGATTGTAACGGTGGTGAAGATGGTGGTCATTAGATTTCGATAAATTCAGAAGCTAGGGTTTTTAATTGATCTTCGATGGGTGGATGTTCTTGAGATGAGATATGGATGAAGTTGTTGCTGTTAGAATTGGAAATGGAATGAATACAGTGAAAGAAGAGACGAATTGAAGTGATGAAGCTGCAAACTGGTGGTGTTATGAAAGATGAATCGTGTTGTTGCAGTGGCAGAATGATTGAGCAATGGAATACTGCTCGTAGGTATGAAGGTTGGAAATCAAAAGCCGATTAAGAAATTGGTAGGATAATTTGCTGATCAATTTCTTGTTGAGTTATTTTTTTATTTTGGTTTTCTTAGTTCGATCTTTGTAGAATTGTTGTGAAATGTTTGGTTATTTCGACGTAGTTCAATTTCAATATAATTAGAATCATATTCACTTGTTTGTTTTGTGAAATGCCACTTGCTTGAGCAGTCGTGGTGAATTATGTGGTATGAGTAATCATTTAGACTGAGTAACTGGGAAGGTTAAGTGTGAGAAATGGATTCCAGATGACACAATCGATCAGAGGAATCAGAAGCGAAATAGTGGTTAAATAGGTTAATTGGTCGAACAAAGAAGGTTACCGTTGATTGGGCATACCCATTCGAAGAGAAGAAGTTATTTGTGCTTACCCTAGTGTTATCTTAGAAGGTTATCATGTCCATGGTGATGGGAGGCATGTAACCTCTTTCCCTTACTGCACCGTAAGTAACTTCTGAAGCCTGCATTTTATATTATTGAACCTTGATATGTATTTCCTTTCCGCTCACTTCTGTTTAAAATTTAACATGTATTTGTTCTTGAGGATGCTACTGGTTTATCACTGAATTGGAGTATTGAAGTGCATTCCATTTTTGCAGCTTCTTTACCAACATCGCATCCACGTTTTGAATTTGAACCACAGAGGCATCTAGAGATGTCTAGTGCTTGGAAATCCCTACCTATTCCTGATGGACCTGTGGAACTTCTCATAGGTATCCTTTCTGCTGGTTTAGCAGAGGGGATGGCTGTGAGGAAGTCATGGATACAGTCTAAAGTTCTAAACTGATCAAATTGGAAAATGCGGTTGCTCGGTGCTTTGTAGCACTGGTATGACTGGATACCACGGATGTTAATGGTATGTCTTTGAGTACTTAATCCGTGTAGGAGACTAATTTGATTTATTTTCTTAAATGAGCATAATGGAAGAAAGGAAGTGAATGTAGAGCTAAAGAAAGAAGCATAACTTTTTGGTGATATTGTTATTGTCCCCTTTATGGACAGTTATGACCTTGTTGTTTTAAAAACTGTTGCAATTTGTTAATATGGGGTAGGTGCTGAAATGGACTTGAAATTATACATTATATTTGGATCCTAGCGAGGGTATTTATCACTAATGTGTTTTTTATGCACAGGTTTGTGAAGTTTCTGCAAAGTATGTTATGAAGTGCAAAGATGATACATTTGTAAAGGTGGATACAGTACTCAAAGAGAAAAATAAAGTTCCAGTGAATAAGATCCTCTATATGGGTAACATGAATTAGTACCACAAGCCTTTGCGTGATCGTAACTGGGCAGTGACTTATGAGGTATGATTGAACAATCAGGCATGTTTATATTTACATGGGATAACATTATACTTCTGCACTATAGTAGTGTGGATTACTTCTGCACTATCGCAATGTGAATGATACATATGTCATATTAGCATATTCTTTATATTGTGTATCATGTTAGCACTTAAGTTCGTGAACCTGGTTACACCAGCTAGTCAGAACATCTGAAGTTTGATCTCAGACTATTATCGTTCTTGTCCATGTATGTCCAACCTTCAAAGGTGTTTCATATCTTAACGAGTACTCACAATTGCTTATTTTCATTGGGTTCTTCCAGGAATGGCCAGAAGAAGCATATCCAGCATACGAAAATGGACCAGGCTACATAGTGGCATCTGAATTGCACAATTCATCGTATCTGATTTTGAGAAACGCAAACTGAGAGTAAGCCACATCAAACAGGTGGTGTTATGAAGGCTAAACGGTGTTGTTGCAGTAGCAGAATGATTGAGATACCTAGATGTATGTTAGGAATGATGCATGGAAGAAAAATTTCCCTGAGAGATGCCCAGAATACAAACAGAACTTTGTCGGATTTTCATTCCGACGAGTTCACCCAGTAATTCACGATTTGACTCAGTTTAGGAAGATTCCTTAAATCCGAGTCAGAAAGCTAACTCGGCTGACACTCTCCTCATCTATTGACTCCCTTGACCGTTAAAGATAACGACCAGCATTTAGTTTGACTCCGATGACTATCATTGACCAGAGTGTTTTCCGGTTGGATTCCGGTGATCCTACTGAGAAAACCTGTTGTTTGTTGTGAAGTTTTTAGATGAATATTACTCCCCCGTCCTAGTGTAGATGCTAAAATTGGGGATTTTTTTTGTCCTAGAGTATTTGCTATACTTCATATTTTTCCACTTTTTATCCTGATTTGCCCCTGACTTGGAATCATACCATAACATGGAGAATTGTGTATTTCAATTTTCAAGACACTTTTAAATATTTTTCTATATATATTTCCTCTAATTTGAATTTTTCCAACTAAACAAGAAAACCTAGACATCTAAAAACTAGGAATATTAAATACAAACCTAGGGTAATTGTGGAAAAAAAATTTCTCTTTGTGTTTCATAATCTTTGTGCAAAATTCTATTTTCGCATCTAAACTAAGACGAAGGGAGTATGATTGAATTTTGTAGGGAAAATTGTTTGGAATCGGTGGGGAACAGTCAGATTATATGTTACACTCGATCGAGATCAAAGTCCAGCGAGTTAAAACAGTAAACCAGACGACCTTTACAAATTTACAAGTCCGACTCCGAGCTATTGTGGCGGAACTAAATTGAGAATACAAAATTTAATTTTGCGTTAATCTTTTCGGTCGGCCATTCTACCGTGGCAGCGGTCATCTAGTAATAATCAACTATATACTTTAACATTCGTATTATAATATATGCTTTTCCTTTTTCTCCATTATTACAGCGATGGAGATCATCAAACGGCGCACAATATTTTTTTTTTTTTTTGTCAACTGAGATCAGAGAAGATTTGAATCAAGTTTTGTCAATTATTTTAATTGTTTTTGTTGCAGCACCAGTACCTTATTCTCTTCTTTCCTTATTTAGTATTTCTTTGTTTCCTTCGATAGGAAGTTGCCTTAATTCATCTAGCTTAGTTATTAAGTTTTGTTGTTGCCTTAGTTACTGCAACTTGAGTTACAAGTCAAGCTAGATATAAATACTATCTCAGTTGCATACTAGTTTATCAATCAAAAACTAAAACTCAAGTTATTTTTCTTTTCCTTCTTTTTTTTCTTTCAATATTTTTAATGTTCTTACAATTTTATTGGTTCTTCACACAAGTTATTAAGTTTATTTGATCTAGAACCCTAATATCTGGATCAGAGCAGGTGGATTTTTACTCAAAAATTCAACAATTCCTTTTTTCCTTCCGCTGTTCACCATGACAATCACAGACGAGGTCAACAAACTTACAACTGTGGTTACTGGCCTCGATACAACAATCAATGATTTACTGAAAGTTCTTACTGAGACTCAAGAGGATGAGAAAGCACAAAAAAGAGCTTCAATGGATGCTTTGTTTACTAAGATACAAAATTCAAACAACATAAGCATTGCTACTTTGTTAGAAGCTCATAGGAACGACATGGCTGCACTAATACGAGAAAATAGGCAAGATATAGCTATCCTTACTGAAAATATTACCAGGAATATGACATCAATTCTCTCGGCGCATTTTCCTGTTCATTATACACCTCCTGGTTTTCATACTACCAATGGTAATAATGGTTTCCATAACAACCATATTGGTTCTACTTCAGACAATACTTCAGGCATTCGAGCAGCATCGATTAATCTTAAATTTCCAAGATTTGATGGTACCGATCCTACATGATGGATTTTTCAAGCTTACCAATATTTTCGATTACATAACATAGTTGAAGCTCTCAAAATCTCTCTCGCTACTGCTCACTTCAAATGAGAAGCTAATGCTTGGTATCGATGGATTCAAAGTAAGTTACTTAACCCAACTTGGATGCACTTTTGTTCACTTCTTTGTGATCGTTTTGCTGATAAGAAGTTTGTAAATCCACGCATGGATTTATCTTCAATGTCACAAAAAGGATCTATTCGTGACCATATTATGGAATTTGAACAAATACTGAATTTTGTTACTGATTTTCCTGAAGACTATATTATTGATCTCTTTATTAAATCTTTGAAACCTGAGATCCGAACTGTTATTGAAGTGATTGAACCTCCAACTTTAGCTTTGGCTTTCAAAAAGGCTTTGAAATAATTAGATATACTTCTTACAACTATTTTCTACAAGAATTTTGCTAGACCTAACCCTTACATGCAAGCACTTAATGTTGTACAACTTAAGAAAATTACTATCCCTCCTGGAGCTAAAAGGTTATCCTTAGAAGAGCCAAGAGATAAACGTGACAAAGGTTTATGCTTTAATTGTGATCATCTTTATACACCTGGTCACTTGTGTGCTAAACCAAGATTATTAATTTTGGATATGGCTCCAGACAAGGATGAGATTACCAATATTATTGATGAAGAAGATAATATGCTTGTTATGAATGAGATTCAGTTGAAGCTACACCTCCTACGGGCTCTGAAATTTCTCTTCACTCTCTTATGGGATCTTGTTTTCCTAAAACTATGAGAATCACAGGTTATATTCATGGAGAACCTCTTACAGTTCTCACTGATTCGGGTTCTACTCACAACTTTTTATATCCTTTAATTGATAAGAAACATAATTTTTCTTATCAACCTACTGGTGTTGAATTACAAGTTATGGTTGGTAATGGAGGATTTATGGAAACTCATGGTTCTTGTAAAGATGTTTCTCTTCAGTTACAAGACTATACATTCAATATTGATTTCTTCGTTTTGAATGTTAGCGGATGCGATGCTATTTTAGGTGTCCAAAGGCTACAAACTTTGGGTGAAATCATGTGGGATTTTAGAAAACTTCATATGAAATTTCAATTAAACAATAGTGATTGTTTATTGGTTGGAAATTCTACAGCTTCTATCATGCTCTTGGACAGTTCTCCACTGCAAAAGTTTTTGGATTGTGCACACAATGGAATTCTTCTTCAACTTACTCCTACTTTGTCAGCCACAACTTTTGATAAGGTACCCACTCAAGTTTCAGAATTACTTTTACGTTATTCAGATATTTTTCATCCTCCAACATCTTTGCCACCCTATCGAGTTCATGACCATTGCATACCTTTGCTTCCTAACACTGCACCAGTAAATGTTAGACCATACAGATATCCACACTTTCAAAAACCTGAGATTGATTAAATTATGTCAGAACTTAAACAACCTGGTTTCATTCGTCCAAGCTCTAGCCCTTATTCTTCTCCTGTATTATTGGTTAAAAAGAAAGATACTAGTTGGCGTATGTGTGTTGATTACCGTGCACTTAACAAAGTTAATGTGAAAGACAAATTTCCAATTCCAGTTGTTGATGAGTTAGTTGATGAGCTGAATGGAGCTATAATTTTTTCAAATGTGGATTTACGTTTTGGCTTCCGTCAAATCCGATTGTTTGATGCGGATATTCATAAAACTGCTTTAAGAACACATGATGGCCACTATGAATTCTTAGTAATGCCATTTGGACTATCTAATGCACCTGCGACATTTCAGAGCTTGATGGATGATGTGTTTCGACCTTACCTTCGAAAATTTGTTTTGGTATTCTTCTATGACATATTGATTTACAGTAAATATTTATCTGAACATATTAAGCATTTGGAAATTGTATTTGATCTACTTCGAGCACACAAATTATTTCTAAAGAAATCTAAGTGTGCCTTTGGAAAGTCATCAATTGGATATCTTGGTCACACGATTTCAGCTGACGGAGTTGCTGTGGAAGAAGATAAGATTTCAAGTATTAAGAATTGGCATATTCCTTCTACAATTAAAGATCTTAGAGGCTTCTTAGGATTGGCAGGCTACTATCGCAAGTTTGTGAAACATTATAAGAAAATTTGTTCTCCACTCACTATGTTACTTAAAAAAGATGCTTTCAAATGGTATGAGCAAGCTACAACAACATTTAATCAGTTCAAATCTGCTTTAACAAGTACTCCAGTTTTAGCACTACCAGATTTTATAAAAGAATTTTGTTTAGAGTGTGATGCTTCTGGTAATGGGTTGTGCAGTCTTAATGTAGTCTAACAAACCAGTTGCTTATTACAACAAACCCTTATCAGGTAAGAATTTGAATTTATCAATTTTTGATAAAGAGATGCTTTCTATTGTCTCTGCAGTAAACAAATGGAGACCTTATTTGCTTGGAAGATATTTCAAAATCTTTACAGATCATAGAAGTTTCAAATATTTCTTTGAGCAGAGATTGTCTTCTCTTGAGCAACAAAAATGGTTGTCTAAACTGTTGGGTTATGATTATGAAATCATCTACAGATGTGGAGCTGCAAATAGAGCTGCAGATGCTTTATCAAGAATGGCTAACCCTCATCTTTTATCACTTTCTACTCCCATTTTTTCTGGCATAAATGAAATTGCTCAAGAATGCCATGAAAATGTTGTCTTAGAAGCTCTTATTCAACATATCTGCCAAAATTCAAGTTATAAACGCCATTACTCATATGTTGATGCAGTTTTACATTTTAAGGGTCGTGTTGGTGTACTAAGATCCTCCATGAGTTCCATTCAACTCCAGTAGGTGGACACTTTGGATATTTGAGAACCTATAAACGTCTTCATCAAAACTTTTATTGGAAAGGTATGAAATCTTCTATCAAGACATTTATACAACATTGTGATGTTTTCCAGCATAATAAATATGAAGCTACAGCTCCTCCTGGACTAATACATCCATTATCTATCCCTACTGATGTCTGGATTGATGTCTCTATGTATTTTATTGATGGTTTTCCCTTATCAAATAAGAAGAACTCCATATTAGTGGTTGTGGATCGTCTATCTAAGTATGCTTATTTTATGGTATTATCACACCCTTACTCTGCTTCCACCATTGCTGAATTCTTTATCCGAAAATTTTTTCGTCTTCACGGTATACCTAAAACAATAACTAGTGATCGGGATCCTATCTTCATGAGTAATTTTTGGGAAACATTCTTTACTCTGCAAGATACTCAGCTTTGTATAATTTCAGCCTATCATCCTCAAACCGATGGCCAAACTGAGGTAACCAACAGAACTTTAGAATGTTATCTACGATGCTTTACTGGAATTAGACAAACTGATTGGTCTAAATGGCTTCCATGGGATGAATGGTGGTATAACACCAGTTGTCATTCATCCATAAAAATGACTCCTTATCAAGATTTGTATTGTCGTGCTCCACCAACAATTTAAACTTATCAACCTGTCACAACTCTTGTGCATGCATGGATGAATTATTAAGAGATAGAGATCATATTCTTAGAATTCTTCACTCTAACTTACATGATGCTCAAGCTAGGATGAAAAATTATGCAGACAAGCATAGAACTGAGCGTTCTTTTGTTGTTAACGATTGGGTTTTTCTCCGTCTCCAACCTTATCGCCAAACAACAGTTCGTGACAAGTCTTTTTCTAAACTATCACCAAAATTTTATGGACCATTTCGCATTATTGAGAAAATTGGTACGGTGGCTTATAGATTAAAATTACCAGTAACTAGTCGCATACATCCAATCTTCCATGTTTCTCAATTAAAATTGAAACTTGGCTCTTCAACTATTGTCAATGCTGATCTACTAACTACTGTGGATTATGAAAAATGGGAATCTGAAAAGATATTGGATCGTAAGATGTTCAAGAAGGGCAATGCTTCTGGTACTAGATGGCTTATCAAGTGGAAAGATCGATCAACTGATGACGCAACTTGGGAAGATGCATATGAACTTATCATTCATTTTCCAGACTTTCAGACTTGAGGACAAGTCATTTTTCAGGCAGGATGGGATGTTGCAGCACCAACACCTTATTCTCTTCTATCCTTATTTAGTATTTCTTTGTTTCCTTAGATAGGCAGTTGCCTTAATTCATCTAGCTTAGTTATTAAGTTTTGTTGTTGCCTTAGTTACTGCAACTTGAGTTACAAGTTAAGCTAGATATAAATACTAGCTCAGTTGCGTACTAGATTATCAATCAAAAACTAAAACTCAAGTTATTTTACTTTTTCTTCTTTTTTTTCTTTCAATATTTTTACTGTACTTACAATTTTATTGGTTCTTCACACAAGTTATTAAGTTTATTTGATCTAGAACCCTAATAGTTTTCTTATTTTAATTGTAAAACATATGAATGAATAAGAATAACATATTCATATTAGATTTTATGGGAAGAAAGGACGAACGGATGCTAACGAGTTTCTTCCTGATTGCAAGCACAATTAATCAAAATAACCCCTAATTTCTGATTAAATCGATTTTCGTCCCATATTTAATATACCCAATATAAAAACAGGGAAAAGAAAATATATCTAATATTGGAAAAATATATCAAACTTATCTGATTTGATTCGATTCCAGCGATCCTATTGATTCCAACATACTGTATTTGATTGAAAGAAAAAAACATACAGATCCAAAACAATCCTTCACAGATTTGATAGCAACCCCAAAAAAAAAACCATTGTCGCAGGGTTAGAGCTCGTGGTGATAACATTTTGTAATGGAAATGTAGGGAAGACAAAGAGGTAAATAGTTTCCATTGATTATCATCAGTAGTATTACATGGACTCTAATAACATATATATACATGCAAAAGCAAACCCTAGTAGGGCCGCACATCTATGGGCCATAGGCTCTACAACAGATTTTGATTTATTTAAGGGTAAGGGTATCTTTTATATTTTACATAGATTAGGTCTCCCTCTATCACGTTTTGGTTGCAATTAGTATTTTAAGCCCCCAAAATCCCATCCCCTACCACCCTAATAATAGGATTCGTAAAATTTTTGTAATTATTTTTCGCTGTCAATAAATTTCTTTGAATAAAAAAAGAAGAAGTATTGTTAGCTATACATAATATTTTGCAATTTTTTCTTTTTTGATTCTTCTAGTAATTATCTATAGCTTGATATTTTTAAGGCAAGGGAGAACAAGTAAATTTTTTAAGGATCCGTTATCGGCATCGAATTTAATTATTTTCCGTACAGTTTCTCCATATCTCCGTCGTCTAATATACACTATACGTGAAGTCATCCCTTGAAAGAAATATGTTTTGGGTCGATTTACAACCGTCTCTATTGCATAACTTCGTTATTCCACCTTGTAGAAACATACGACCTACCGTACAAAGAATTCTAGTCCAGCAGGGAATGATATGTTCATGGAATTTCTGAATTTCTTTCTATGTAAACCATAATTTACAGTTTCCTCTAACATCTCATTCATGTGGTAACTGATTCTAACTTAACTCATTTGTTTGATTTCATTCACTCTCTTACTGTTTCAAAATATATTGAATTGGAAAAATGTTTCAAAATATATTGAATTGGAAAAATGGTTTATATATGCCGAAGAAATTATGTCATGAAAAATAAGATTAAAGTTAGTTCATGAATGTATAGTTTGCTCACGCATTTATAGCCCGTTTGAATGCCACTTAGGCCTATTCCTATGGGTATGGCAAAAAAATGGTGTTTGTCATGACAGGTGGCATGCCAAACCATTTGCTCAAACCACTATTTGCTTGGTCTATTCTTAAGACAATAAAATGGTTTAAATCATTTTTTCAACTCAATAAAACCTAAAAATATATTTTTTATTAATTTGATTAAAAACGAATATATTTAATTGTGTTGGGTGGGACCCTAATAAATAAAAAAAATATATTTGTATTTGTGCCAAACTTGATTAAAAACATATATTTAATTGTGTTGGGTGGGACCCTAATAAATAAAAAATATATTTGTATTTGTGTGGTGAGTTATTTATAAAAGTTTTAGTGATATAATATATTTAGTGGGACCCTTTAAATATAAAAGTGTATTAGAATAATGAAAAAGTAGGAGAGAAGGAGAATTTATATATATATAAAATTACTCGGAGATAAAGAGAATATTACTGGAGATAAAGAGAATATCGCCAGCGATAAAGTCTTTATCGCTCAGCAAAGCGACAGAGACTCTATCGCTCGCTAGAAACTCTGTCGCGTATGTCAATATGCTAGAAATAACATATTGGCATATGAGTTTGGCAGTTTGGTATACCCATAGTGGGTGCATATATGCCAAATACATGAGTTTGACATTCCCATAGGAATAGGCCTTAAAAAAAAAAAAAAAAATTAGTTTGGGAGCACAATTTAGAATGACTTCTAGGTTTAGAAAAGAGCTAGCTTTTTATTTTTGTTTCTTTGCTTCTGGTATCCAAACACTTTATTAGAGAATATTTGGATGCACTTTCAAAAATCAGGTTAGACATAAATTTTTAGAGTAACTTACAGTAAACCAAAAAAATGAACGTTTTATACAACAATTTGGGTCACCAGAATTTACTTGTTCAGTTGGCAACCCAGTGGAGAAATGATTGCGATATGAGATTGTGGTGGCTCCATTGGGTTTAGTCAACTGTCTTTGCAGGGTGTGCAAGAAAATATCTCCTCCATCTCCACAGGCTGTATTGGGGTTAAAACTTAAAGTGTGGGTGTGAGCTCCTGAGTGTGACTCCTTCAGGCACAGTACTGTACCGGCCGAGGTTCAGGCGCCTGTCAAATTGATGTTTTCATGAAAAAGTTTTCTCCTACTTTTTTTCTCCGGTGAAATAAATATACGTAGCTATTTTCCGATAACTACAATTCTCTTTAATTTAATCCAACAGGAAGAATAAAAGAAAAATGTGTGGATTATAAATTAATTCTCAAATTCATATTCAAAATTTCACCCAAAAACATTTCCCTGGTGATTAACTTTTCAATTTTTTTTGCGATACCAACTTGGAATCTTCCATATAAAACGATATGTTTCGTATCATTTCTAATGCTTAACTTCGCTATTCCACCATGTATGTGCGTACAGCCAGACCAAGGAAATGTTTAGTCCAGTCAGGAGTGAATAGTTTATGGAATTTCTGAATTTCCTTTTAAGTGAAACATGGATTACAGTTTACTCCACCATCTCAGATTCCTTATATTGAAGTTCAATTTCACTCGTATGTTCAATTTCATTGGATCTCTCATTATTTGACAACATATTGAATGGGAAAGTAGTTTATATAGGGAAGATAGCCTGACATGAAAAATAAAAGTAAAATTAGTTCATGACTATGTAACTGCTCATATGTTTAGAGTGTGTGTCCATACATTTCCTGAAGTAGCATTTTAATTTCTAGAAACAAAAACTTTAGAAGCCAGGTTGGAAACAAAATTTGAGAATAACAAAACTAGTTGCCTTGTGCTAAAAATAAATATAACCCTTACATTAAGGAGCCTAGCAAAACTGATTTTTTGGCATGACATGTTGACATATACACTCTTTAAAAGATAAGTTTTTGTAGCAGCCTATATGTCTGACTCTTTCAAAAACTCAACTAGTCTAATTTTAGGTGAACTATAATTCACATGCAAGTGTCTGCTACTAGCTAGCTTGGGTTGCGCTTGTCTTATTGTGCATTCCTAACCTGATCTGATCCGATAGACTCTGGCTCTGACGCATTCTATTGCATAGTATTATCCGTTTGGGTCCAATTTGTTAGACTACCCCCATGCTATATGTCGTTTTTGATAGAGATGGGTATAGCCCAAGTCAACTATCAGTTATTTTTATTATCTATTTCAAGGTTGGCTCTCTAATCAGACATTAATAATGGGTGACATCAACTAATTAGGCTTGCAGGTAATATTCACACACACTTGCATGTTTATGTAAGACTAATAAGCAAGAACACTATTTACATTCCACACCGAACAACTGTAACAGGTACTGCTGTATATATTACCGAGTTAGGTAGACAATTTTTTCTTAAAGATGTTTAAAAACCTCTATAGAGTCATAGACAGCCACCTATAATACCCTGAAACTGTATGAATCGTATACAGTATACTGTCTTAAAAAAGTGGGTCTCGTAAGAAAGAAATGGGCTTCATACATAAATATTCTTATGAGAGAGTAGTTTCAAGGGGTATCATTAAGTGGTATGTTTGCAAATTTTAGCGTGTTATTGGATACGTATTGCGATTTAATAAGAATTATATCCCATTGATGGCTTACACCAGACGAATTGGATTAATCATATCGGAATCAAACGTTTCGAAAATGATAAAACAAAAATAAATAATATCTTGAATGTTTCAAGCTTAGAAACTTAGTCAAATAACAACACCTCTAGTTAGTTGGTGAAGTCAATTTTTAATGAATTGAATGACAAAGAATAGGTTAAACATCAAGTTGGCATGGGGTTGGGTTCCAGTGCATTAATTGGACATGTCCCTCGTATTAAATGGTTGGATAAAATTTTACCATAATTAAACCCATTGAGAATTTAATAATTCAACAAACCATGCATATAACAGAAAGGGTTATGAAAATGCATGTGGTTGATTTTATGACAATATCCCCCATAAATTAGGTGAATTAATTGAAGGAGAGAATATCTCATTACAATCCAAAAATTTGCTAAAATAATGTCTTCCAATATTTATATGATGGTTGCTTCACACTTTGATTCGTTTGTCACATAATTATTATTTTAGTTTCTCATTTCACATTATAGTTTGAAACTAATATGCATATATATCCACATAATTCTTCTTCTCCCTTCACAAATCATCATCACATTGGATTTGGACCTCTCTCTATCTGTCTCAACCTCCATAGCTCTTTGCTCTGAAGGAATTCAATCATGGCAGGGGGATTTGTAGCGAGTGGTGAAGTAAGCAAACAATATAATGGGAGAGTAACACTGTTTGTAATCCTTTCATGTATGGTGGCTGGACTTGGTGGAGTTCTCTTTGGTTATGATATTGGAATTTCGGGTAATTTCTTTCTCTGAAAAGTAAAAAATCTTTCCATTTCTTTTCTTTATTAAGTGCGTTTCCTTCTTGATTTTTTTTATTGAGAAGAAATTACAAGTGATTTTCAATTTTTTCTTTAAAACTTAGAAAACTTGTGATTGTGATAATGGAAATTGTTTTTTTTAGTGAAGTATGATAAGGTTTTCCAGAAATTTTTAAGTCTGCAGCATAGTACTTTTTGTCCTTTAAAAAATGATACTTTCAAATGGTGTTTGGATTACAAATAATGAGTGCAAGACTAACAAATTCTCAAAGAAATTTGCAAATTTGTGTAAAATTGTTTTGAGATGATAAATGGAAAAATTCAATTATTAGACATTTAATTTTACAATTTGCTTATGGAATTTCAGGTGGAGTAACATCAATGCCATCGTTTCTAATGAAGTTCTTCCCGAAGGTGTATAGAAGAATGAGAGAAGATAAGAACATCAGCAACTACTGCAAATTTGACAGTCAGCTCTTGACTGCATTCACATCATCACTATACCTTGCCAGTCTCATAGCTTGTTTCTTTGCCTCATATGTCACTAGGATTTATGGCCGTAAACCCTCGATTATTGTCGGCGGAGCCGCTTTTGTCATCGGATCAGTTTTTGGTGGTGCTGCTGTTAATATTGAAATGCTTATTATAGGACGTATTTTGCTCGGAATTGGCGTTGGATTTGCAAACCAGGTAATTCTTGCAACACTAGTCCAATTAGTTATATACTTCGCGTGAATTTACAGATGCTTAGTTATTTTCTTGAATTTTTCGCAGTCAGTTCCATTATATCTGTCGGAAATGGCACCGGCTAAATACCGAGGAGCAATCAACAACGGGTTTCAATTAAGTACCAACCTAGGAGTTTTATCTGCCAACCTTATTAACTACGGAACTGAAAAGATTAAAGGTAATTATGGTTGGCGACTTTCACTTGCCATGGCTGCATTTCCAGCTTTAATCTTCACAATTGGATCCATTTTCCTCCCCGAAACACCGAACAGTTTGATTCAACGCGGGTCAGATATTAAGAAGGCAAAGATAGTGTTGCAAAAAGTTAGAGGAACTGTTGATGTTCAAGCCGAACTTGATGATCTTATCGAAGCTAGTTCTGTCTCCAAAACAACAAATCAGAGTCAATTCATAATTTTCGAAAAGCGATATCGACCTCAGCTCGTTATGGCAATTGCAATCCCATTCTTTCAACAGGTAACCGGAATTAATGTGATTGCATTTTACGCGCCACTTTTATTCATAACAATCGGGTTCGGAACAAGTGCAGCGCTTCTATCATCAGTACTAATCGGTGTAATTGCGACAACCTTCACAATTGTATCCATGTTCATAGTTGATAGATTTGGAAGAAGAGCACTATTCATTGTCGGAGGCATTCAGATGTTCATGTCTCAGATAATTATCGGAAGCGTAATGGCAAACAAACTCGGTGACCATACTGCGTTAATGACGAAATCATACGCGTATTTCGTACTGGTTTTCATATGCGTTTACGTCTGCGGGTACTCATGGTCATGGGGTCCTTTAGGTTGGTTAGTACCTAGTGAAATATTTCCGTTAGAGATACGATCAGCTGGGCAAACAATTGTTGTTTCAACCGGTATGATATTCACTTTCATTATTGCTCAAACATTTTTGACAATGCTTTGTCATCTGAAAGCTGGGATTTTCTTCTTCTTTGGGGGATGGGTATTTGTCATGACAGTGTTTGTGTACTTCTTCTTGCCGGAAACCAAAGGTATACCGATTGAACAAATGGTGAGGGTTTGGAGAGAACATTGGTTTTGGAAGAGATTTGTGGGGGGTGTTAAAATTGAAGTTGGGGAAGAACTACGAACTCCATAAGATAATAATTAGTATTGGTTTAGTATGAATTTGTGAAGTGGGGTTTTATATATACAATATGTGTAAGAAAATTTTAGAATATTTTTTTTTTATTGGTTTACAATTCGATTCATGTAAATTGTGCTCGTTGAATTCATTAAATTTCGGTTCGACTTAGTTTGAACACATTAAATGAGAACAAAATTATTATGACATTCACGGTTTAGATGAATCACATTTTTACAAAATGCTAACCGGTATGAAGGAGTACACAGTACACTACATGCAAAAGTCTAATGGGTTCGTGAATCGCGAACCTAAACCCACTAGTCAAACATCAAAAATCTTGACTTCTTATAACTTTGTCCCCATACTCTCTTCAAACGGATTGTCTCTTTGCTTAAGTTTGACTTTTCAGTGACACATGTACTTCTAAAACAAAATCAACCGTCCTTCGGTCACCACTGGTGAGCTAGAAGTTAGTTTTTGGACTTGCAAGGGTTAATTATTCTTATGACCCTTTATACCAAGAAAGTCCATAACGAAAGGAAATATTCCCTTAACTATAGGTGAACTATATTTACGTCCATTCCAAAAAAATCCATATTTCATTACATTCCAAATTTTCCATACTGGAGTCTCTTTTAATCTTTTGAACTAATTTCTTTTATAGGTTGATTTCTTAATTTAATTGTACATGTATATATCCACTTGCTTCTTCCTTCTTAAATCATCACCTTGTCTCTGTTTCTCTAAAATTTACAATCACGACAGTCTCTAGCTAAGATCCTCAGAAAAAACTCAATCATGGCTGGGGGATTTGTAGAGACTGGTGGAGCAAACAAACAATACAATGGGAGGCTAACAAAATTTGTAGCTTTTTCGTGTATCATAGCTGGCTTTGGTGGAGTTCTCTTTGGGTATGATATTGGAGTTTCAGGTTTGTCATATAAACTTTTGTTTTTAATTCTATTGAGCTTGTGCAATATATGTTTTCTTTTTTTATGCGCCTCAACAACTATGAGTTGTTTATATTGTTAGAGTGTGGACTAGTGATGAACTCAGGCAGAGATCTATTCAAGTGTTTTACGTTTTATTTATTTTTGTTGAACATATCACAAACTCATTCCACCGGGACTAATTATATGGAATTCAGGTGGAGTAACGTCAATGGCGCCATTCCTAACGAAGTTCTTCCCTGATGTGTTCAGAAGGATGAAAGAAGATAAAAACATTAGCAACTATTGCAAATTTGATGACCAGCGGCTGACTTTGTTTACATCATCTCTATACATTGCTGGTCTTGTGGCTTGCTGGGTTGCCTCATGGGTCACTCGGGTTTATGGTCGTAAATGCTCAATTCTTATCGGTGGTGCCTCTTTTGTCATTGGAACAGTTTTGGGCGCCGCTGCTCAAAATTTGGCCATGCTCTTAATAGGTCGTGCTTTGCTTGGTGTGGGTATTGGATTTACAAACCAGGTAATTCTTGCAACACTAGCCCTATTATGTACATGCGCGCACCCTATTATGTACTTACATACATTTGCTCTTTTTTCTTGCAGTCAGTCCCTTTGTATCTCTCAGAAATGGCACCTGCCAAATACCGAGGAGGAATTAACAATTGCTTCCAATTAAGTACCAACCTAGGAGTTTTATTTTCCAGCCTCATCAACTTTGGAAGCCAAACGATTTTCAGTACTTATAGTTGGCGAGGTTCACTTGGCATTGCTGCATTCCCAGCTTTAATCTTCACAATTGGATCTATTTTCCTCCCGGACACGCCAAATAGTTTGATTCAACGTGGGAAAGACATTAACGACGCAAAGATGGTGTTGCAAAAAGTAAGAGGTACTGTTGATGTTCAAGAAGAGCTGGATGATCTCATCAAAGCTAGTTCTGCATCCAAAACAACCAGTAAGAGCTATTTCAAAATTTTGGAGAGGAGATATCGACCTCAGCTCGTAATGGCAATAGCCATCCCATTCTTCCAACAAGTTACAGGAATTAATGTCGTTGCATTCTATGCACCACTATTATTCATAACAATAGGATTGAAGACAAGTGCAGCATTATTATCCTCCGCAGTGATTAGTGGCATAGCTACAATATTCACTATAATATCGATGCATATAGTTGATAAATTTGGACGAAGAAAACTATTCATATTAGGAGGAATTCAAATGTTCATATCCCAAATGATAATTGGTGGAGTCATGGCAAACAAGCTTGGTGATCATACTGCGTTAATGACCAAATCATACGCGTATTTCGTACTGGTTTTCATATGCGTTTACGTCTGCGGGTACTCATGGTCATGGGGTCCTTTAGCCTGGTTAGTCCCTAGTGAAATCTTCCCATTAGAAATACGATCAGCGGGACAGACAATTGTTGTTTCAGTTGGTATGTTTTTCACCATCATCATTGCTCAAGCATTTTTGACAATGCTTTGCCATTTGAAAGCGGCGATATTCTTCTTTTTTGGTGGTTGGGTATTTCTCATGACAGTGTTTGTGTATTTTTTCTTGCCGGAAACTAATGGCATACCGATTGAAAAAATGGTGAAGGTTTGGAGAGAACATTGGTTTTGGAAGAGATTCGTAGGGGATGTCGAGATTGAAGAAGGGGAAGAACTCAGAACTCCATAGGATAAGATTGAAGACAATTAGTAGGTTTTACACAGCATATGTAAGATTATTTTTTTTTGATTGATTTGGAATTTGACAATTGTGCTTGTTGAAGTCATTTGGGTTTCGACTTAGCTTGAACCTATTTTGAGTACTATTTAGATAAATGAGAGCAAAATTCTTACATTCACGGTATAGATTAAATTATTATGCACAAGGATGGAGCCAGTTAGAAAGATGGGTATGGAATTGAAACCTGTTTTGAGGCATATTGATTTCTTTTGAGGCATACTAAATGATGATGCCATCTAGGGTATCTTTATAAGGATGTCTAAAGGTTATCCTTTAATTAGATTAAATTATTTAAATATCCTTCAATTAAATTAAAAACTTAAACTTAAATAAATTAAGTTACTTGAATATGTCCAGATCCGCACATATGAACTGAATGTAATCAAGCAAGTTCTAGGGCAAGTGAAGAACAAATCCAATTGAGTGGCGTTAATCCCCGAAATCCTAATTTGGGTGATCCGATGATGTATACTATAAGGTATTTCACAAAAACCCAACTTGATTTTCAGTGTTGTTGCTTAGTTTGATCGATAAATTAGGGTTTCTTTGATTATCAGAGGTTGGTTCGGCCCAAACATTTGCGACAAAAACAGACGAACTTAGGCTTTTTTTTTTTTTGCTACGTGGAAGATCGGTTCGGCTCTAATTAGTAATTCAATTTTTAGCCTTACTCAGGCTAATGCTTAGGGTTCAACGAAGTTCGTCTCATTCGACTTCTCAATGTTTTTGGCCGAACAGTTAAACTTGGCAGAGTTTTGTAATGCAATACAGTTTGGATGATTTTACTTGTATAGGTTTTAATCCGAACATCACTCTGTATGTCTCAAAAAAAAAATAGTTAGCCGAACAGTGTTCTTTAAGGCCGAACTTAGTATATATTTTAAGGAGAATTTTGAATTGTTAGCCGCCCTTATATCGAACAAGCCGAATGGTTCTTCCAGTGAGAAGTTCGGCTCTTATATGTCAGCCGAACCAAGTATTGAACTTTGAAAAAGTTTGGAAAATCTCAATTTTTTGGAGCTAAAAAAGAGAGATTAGACGTCATATACCAGTATACTTGTGTATTATTAGCATAAGGTTCTTCATTAATCTATTCCTCCTCTGGATTTATCTCATTAAAACCATCATCTTAAGTTTTAGGTTGAGGTTGAGTTAAAGTTTGAGCAAAATCATTCTCATAATCCAATAAGTTGGCCAAATCTGGATCATTGTTGTAGTTGATGTGTATTATATCTTCTTTACAAGATGAAGAGTCTCCCGGATCATTTAAATCATCCATTTTGAATCACAAAAATCCACCATATCTCAAAACCCCCTTTTTTTTTTTAATTCTTCTTCTAAACTCCACTCTCTCACTCAAAAATATGATTTTTTTTTATTCAAACTAATTATAATCATTAACACTAATTACATAATAGTAGTTATGCTATTATCCAAAAGGGTAGATAACGGGTGATGAGTTTTTTATTTAGTAATCCTATTTTGGCATTATTCAGTGTGCCTCGAGAAAAATTAGTATGCCTCAAAACAGGCTTCATGGAATTACGCGACCCACCAACGGAAAACTAAACTTCCTAAAAAGTTGAGCTTTCGAGTCCATTTATTATAACAAATTTAGCTTCCTAAAAAATCACATCCCTAGCAAGACTTTCAGTAACATGATTTTTAGCGAGAGATGATACACTTACCGTGGGTTATCCCACGGTTTGTCCTGCGGATCAGATCCAGCAGTGAGGAGTGGAGCGATTATAACATCTGGGTTAGTAGCGGGCTAGGGACTAGGGTTGGGAAAGGGGGGCCACTCCCCTCCTCACATGGGATAAACCGAGGTATGTAACCCGCGGTAGGTTAATCATTTTTTATTTTTAACCCCATGACTAGACAAGTAAAATTTGACTGGCCAAATATACCTTTTTCTTTTTTTCGTTAGCCATTTGAACCATTTATACCAAGAAAGTCCATAACATAATTCCCTTGACGAGGTGAACATTCCAAAATTTTCCTAAAATAATAGTACTCTCTTAAGTTAAAACTGAAGTTGCTTTTAACTTAACAATAAGTTATTGATATATGTCAAGTAAGAATTATTTTATTATGGGTTAGTTTGATTTTTTTTCTTTATTTAACTTAAGGTTTGGTTCTTCTCCCCTCTTCAATCATCTTAAAATTTGCTCTAGCTCTCAACATTCTCAGCTCAGGGATCCTTGAAAGGAATATACAGTCATGGATGGGGGAATTGTAGACAGCAGTAATGCAGAAAGACAATACAATGGAAGGGTAACACGTTTTGTAATCCTTTCGTGTATGATGGCTGGCCTTGGTGGGATTCTATTTGGTTATGATATTGGAATTTCAGGTTTATTGACATACACTCTTTGTTCCTCTTGCTTAGTTTTATTTTGATGCACCTATCTACTACTAGAAATTAATATGCAGATGAGTTTTGAACTTATGCACAAACTCCTTAGAATTTACTTTAATGTGTAAAAATAGCCCCCTCTGAAAACAAGCTTCTAAAACTGGCACCCTTAAGTGAAATATACTAATAACACCCTTTTGGGGTTTTATAGACATTTATACCCTTATTTAGAAAGGTCTGGACCCTATAGCTACCACCTCATCAATTAAATTTGGCAGAGTCAGCTTCCACCTCATCAGCTGCCACCTCAACAAAGATATTTACCCCTTTTTCTCGTTTTTTCCGTCACAATATTTTAGAAGGAGTTCGTGATCTCCGCCTCTTTTATTTCATTCTTTTATTTCTCAAATCTTAAAGAAAAGTTATTCAGTTCCATAACTTCCTTCCCTCTCATTCTTCAGAGATTTCTTATTTTTTCAATTTCGTCTCAGATTCATTCCGTTGCATACCCAATTTTCAATTTCGTCTCAGTTTTTCAATTTAGTGCGGTTTGTAAAAGAAAAAAAGAAGAGAAAAGCAATGGATTGGGTGACTTGAAGATGCTTTCTAGATTATGAAACATGTATTTCATTAACTTCACTTACGATTTAGGCTAACTGAGCACAAAAAAAGGTATGATTTAGGTTTTAAAATCGAATTTTTTTCTGTTCATCGTCGTTAGAGTATTTGGAACTGAGAAAAATCAAAAAATTGCGATTTATTCTATGGAAATTCGTTTTTTGTGAGTTTTTGATTTCAATTTCTTAGGGTTTTGAGAATAAATTTTGTTTTTTTTTCTGTTAAATTAGGGTTCATACTTTCATCACTGTAGCTTGTTGTGAATGAGAAATTTTTATTTGTTTGTTTCAAAATTGGGTGTATTATGTTGGGTTTCTCTCTAATTCTTGTTTGGGTGTTTCTCTGATTCGGGTCTGATGTTGCTTATTAGAAATGATGTATTGTTTTTTTGTTGCATGTTGAACTTTTAATCATTATGGTTAATGGTTCTAAAAGTTTGGATTTCTTTAAAACTGATCTCAATTGTTCAAAATTGTTGGTCTTCTTATCAGTATTTAGTTTACTTAATTTCATGTAATTTAAAGAGGAAAATTGGAATAATTTCTTAAGTGGGTCGAACCTGGTGAATGATAATAGAGCAATTTTTTATTTTTGAAGTAGTTGTTCTTTGGAAATTGTTAGTTGGAGAGAATTAGATTTTTATAGGCTTACTTCATCTGATTAAATGTTTTTTAAAATTTA
Source organism: Papaver bracteatum (assembly GCA_023529315.1). Classification (NCBI taxonomy): domain Eukaryota; kingdom Viridiplantae; phylum Streptophyta; class Magnoliopsida; order Ranunculales; family Papaveraceae; genus Papaver; species Papaver bracteatum. Next base: position 228,006 of record JAJJWX010000717.1, read on the forward strand.
GTTATGCCTGTTTTGTCCTAGACATTCTGATTTATTGGCATGGAATGAAGAAAGCCCATTTAGTTACTATGTGCTTTGTAGTGTGATCAAGATCCCTCTTATATTGACTTAAAGCAAAGAATGGTATACTAAGAACATTGATGCCCTTGTTTGTGTTATGTCTTTTTCAGGAATTGGTTATCGGATACTAAACATCTAAAGTACTTTTGGATCCTGTGCTCAGAGATAGTTGGAGTTGTTTCTTGAATCCTAGTTCAGAGCATTGGTGTGGTCTACCTAAGTTTAAGTGTAGGTAAAACTCTTGTCATTCATTACATAATTAGTACTCTTCCTTGTTTTCCTATGCTTTGTCATGGCTACCAAAAGCTTCATTGTTTTAGATTCAACATTAGCTCTAAATCATGAATTTGTGGATGGTTGTAACATGTTGTATGAATAGCTATTTAACCATTGCAAACTGCAATTTTCATTGGTGCTATAATTGCTTTTCCTGAAATGATGTGAACACATATTATGAAGTGTTTGAAAGAAGCATAAATACCTATGCTAGAGAGTAGCCATCTTGCTAAACAGAGCATCTCACCACCACCCTCCTATCACAAGATGGCCTACTCTTGTCAGTTCCTACCATTAGCCTCGTCATATTTCCCTTGCAAGTAAATCTAGCACATCCTCTAGTATCAACCAGTCACTACTTTCATCCTTATATGCGACTTATGTTCTCCCACTACTTTCAATCTTGTAGAATTTTTTCATGATAATATTAATGGTAATTATTGTCGTTTCAGAGCAAGAATGTCGTAGAACTAGAATTATTATGTTTTTCTTTTCAAAAGAGTAGTATTTTTGAGTCACATCTAGCTATAATGGAGTACACAAAACAGTCTGACAGTGAGTTGATTTGGCTTTTAATTGGCAAGACAAGAGAACACCAATGGTTAATTTAAATCGTCATCCTTAGTTTGTGTTGTGGCTGTGTAGTACCTACTCATACATGGAGATTTAGTGTGTTAAAATGTTATCTTTCCAGGGAAGGGAAATTATGGTGGCCTAATGTGTATTCAATGTGTTTCTGTTTTGAATTGTGAATAATTGTTGTAATTTATGTATTGGAATTAAATTTAGTAACAAAAACTACAGTATCCATCCAGTTAATTTGGGATACAATGCCACAAGGGGTACCATTATCTATTGGATTGACGGCTGACTCAACGGCCTTTGCGCAGAATTTATGTCTACATTAATGTGTATGTCGTAACTAGTTATCCACTGTTGTAATTGTAAATATTGAAGATGTTACTGATGTTCTGATCTACATTTTTTATGTAGTTGTCGCTGCGCGAATGTTTGTCCTGTCACATAGCTTTTTCTGATAAAAAAAAAGTCACATAGCTTTATGTTTGTCCTGTCGGTGATAAATATCAACGTCGTTGATGATGGACTGTCAAGCTTTTTTTTTGATGTGTTAATCTGACTTAGCTACTGTATAGCTGGTGTGTGGGAAATGTTTTTGTTTTTAAAGCTACGCCAAGTGGTCGTCATCTGTTGTCTCTTCTTTTAGCTTGCATTTTAGAGTCCTTGCTGCTGCAGCTAATCACAGCCCATTCATTACATAATTAGTGCCTCACTTGCAAATTTTTTATAATGTCATAATAATGTGATGATGAGCACTTTGTTTTAGGTAGATAGGAACTTAGTTTTTCTTAATCACTATAACTTTGTGTCCGGAGTGTACTTTGAGTAATAAATAAAGAATATGAATTACTACTATGTTATTACTAATCTCGACTACATTATTTTTGTAGGTTCCAAGTTATGGGTTCAGGAGCGAAGAAGAAGAAGAAGTGTTCTCGAAAATTGAAATCTGTTGTTCATGCGGATGAAACAGTGTTGGATGCCACAGTTGAGGACAAAAGAGTGGTATCTACAGATGGTGTTGAAAGGTAAGTAGGTGACATTTATCCTGTTAAGGCTAACCATTCATTTTATGTGCTGTGTCTGGTCACTTATTCTTATTTTTTATTGATGGAGATTCACGTAAGATATTTCCTGAGTATAATAATCAGTAAAGCTCGTATAGATGTCATACTTACTTTTAGATATAGTTTTGAGTCTACTTGTGCCACCGTTGAGCATTCCCTGTCAAATGCTGAAATGTATGCATTAATAGCCTAGAACCCAAGCTACTGCCTATCTGCGCACTATTTTAAGAAGTTAAATTTGAACAATAACAATAACAATAGTTTAGTTATTTATATATAAGAGACAGTTAGATGCCTCTATGTGAATCCTATTTTTTCCATGTTGCTGCGTTGTTCTTTCTAGGTGTATTTGGTATAAGCCACTTGTAAACGGAAACTAGACCGGTCATTCCTTGAATCACTTTTACGACTCTAATACAGGTGGTTATTGGATTAGTTGGAATGTACAACTATTTATCTTTTTTTAATGTTCGTGCTTTCCGCTCTCAAATATTAATTCTAAGAAATTGTATGTTGTTATTGGTGTAACTATTTTTTTTCTATATTGTAGGGTGTTTGTTCACCCTGCCAGGTATCGGGCTCATACGTGCCATGTATCAACATACTCAAGCCCAAAGGTTTTGAAGTGGGTGCGTAACCTGCTGTCTCCTGCTGAGCAAGAGATATTTTTGTCAACTGCAATTGGCCCTTTACTGCACCTGCCCATGCAAACATGGTCTAGTGCCTTGTTTCATTTCATATTAGCTAGTCATATCTCCACTGGTGATGAAGGTGATAAGGGTAACCGTGAAGAAATGCGCATAATGGTTTGTGGAAAGGAACTCTCCTTCGGAAAGAAAGAGTTCGCATTGATTTCGGGTCTTAGATTTAAGAAGTCAGACCATAAATTTTCTCTTCCTACCACGAAACCTTGCCTTAAGATGAAGCATTTCCCCGATGAAAAGAAACCATTAACTGGAAAACGTTTGAAATTATTTCTTTTTGGAAAAGTGGACGACGACGACGACGAACAAAAATAGAAGAAATGTAGCAAAAAGGAGGACAACTCTAATGCTGAATGTGAAATTGTAAAAGTCCCACTGGAATCTGATGACAAGGTGAAATTTTCGTTACTATATGTTGTCCACAGGTATGTACTGGGAAAGGGAGATGACAAAGTAGTTGAGTCTGATCACTGGTACCTGGTGGATAACCTTGTAGACTTCAACTCTTATTCTTGGGATGAGATAGCGTTCAGCATAACTATTAATAAAAGCAATTCTGCCTTAGCTTACCAGATTAAGCATGAGAAGCCCGTTGGCAGTGAGGTGACTTACAAATGTCAAGGAATGGCCCATGTCCTGATGGTAAGAATCAGTTGGATTGATATTTTCTAGTTGTCTATTTTTTTTGCGATTGTTTTTTTAAAGGTTTTCCTTTTTCCCCCAAGGTTTGGGGTCTGGAAGTGTTGCCGAAAGTGCTTAGTAAGTTTGGAAGAAAGACTATTTTTGCAAATTGGAGCCCGCATATGCATAGTGTTACATGCGATTTAGTTATACACCATGAGCCTCTACTTACGGTTTTGAAGGATTCAAAGGTATGAAGTAATAACTACCTTAGTTACTTTATTTTTTTGTTTGTTGTATTGTTAATTTGGTCTAGTGTCTTTATAAAATTACAAGATGAAGTATGTGATGACATTATGTGGCATAAAAAGATGCTAAGCGTTTGGTAATGTTTGGGTTATGTGAAGGTCCCTTGGTATATGACGAAGAAGAAGCTTCGTTAAAGAATGAAAATGTGGTGGAGAACGAAGATCTGTTTGAGAAGTGTAAGGAAGAAAATGTGTCTAAAATTGTTTTTGTGGATGAACAGGTTCCAGAGGAGAGCAACATGGATGATGAAGAGGACGAAGAAGATCTGTTAGGGAATGAAAATGGGGTGGAGGAAGAAGATCTGTTAGGGAATGAAAATGGGGTGGAGGAATAAGATCTGTTTGAGAAGGGTGAGGAAGAAGAACGTGTGGCACCTCCTAGCTCCCAACCTGATGGTCTTTGTTCTAGGACATCAACTTCAATTATTGCTTCTTTCGAGTCTTTTGTGAAAAATGCAATGATTGGTCATACAGAGGATTTGAAAATCACAGTGATTGGTGAAATGAAGATGTTTAAAAGTGCAGTGAAGGGTCAGTTGGAGGAGTTAAGCGTCCAGGTAAGTAATAGCCATAAAACAATGTTGAATCATATAGAGTGTGATTGGTGGAACCCAAACGTACAATGCATTGTCAAAGACAAAAACGGTGAGTTATTTGGAAATTCATTGTATTAAGATAGATATAGAATGTCACATCTATTATGATATTGAAGTTATATTGAACTGATATTCATGTTGTTTGAACAGGGGACTCCACCTGGACGACATAACGAAGAAGGAGATTTTGATGGTGCGGGGACTCCACCTGGAGGACATAACGAAGAAGGAGATTTTGATGGTGCGGGGACTCCACCTGGAGGACATAACGAAGAAGGAGATTTTGATGGTGCGGCAATGCAAAAGCCAGATATGACTCCTGGCAATGGATCCAACAGTATTGAGTTAAATCCACCATATCCGTACAATCATCCAAATAAGGAATTTGATGTGAGCCGACCTATTATAAGTATTTGTTGCATCTCTAGTGTTGTGGCTACATTAGCACGTATATCTTTTGTACTTTATTCAGAAAACTATCGTGGTATGACTTTTTGACTGTGTCGGATATGTAGGCAGACAACATTTGTAACAGCTCAACGGGGAAAAAAAGAAAGCATAACAAAATTAAACCCTGCACTGGCACTGTTGCACCCACTATCATTCTTTATGATGATGTTACAAAAGGACAGGGAAGGGCTAGAAGGAAAATAAACCCTGCACCTTCCCTGTTGTACCCGTATACTCCTACAGGGCTAGTGGAAAAAAAGAACACAAAAAAGGTTCCGACAAGCAAAGTGAACAGATTCATGAATTATTTTGGAGAAGACATCTTGGATCAGCGAATAACGAAGCAGGATATAGATGATGTGAACAGATTCATAAACCTTGGGTTAGCCTCCTCCCTAGTATACCCTTTGCCTTTGGTTTCTCTGTCTTATTATATATGTGAAAACTAACAATCATGGTGTTGCCTTGTAATGGATCGTAATCTACCACAATATCAAGGAACATGGAGATAACTATGATGGTGATGGTACATCATTATTGTCTTGCTCTGAGTATAAACTACTACTACGTTCAACTGGTTGGTTAAGCGGCAATGTGAGTCAGATTGCATCATTTGGTATTGACGTTTAAATCTAATAATGCAGATATTATTTGGGTTGTGAGAAGTTAGATGTTTATTGGTCTTCCTGCAGATTATTGACAGTGCATTGGTGCTTTTGCACAAGTCGTATCCTTCTGACAAATCGACTGGTACCTGGTCATACTTTGAATCTCACTTAGCGGTAAGTTTTTGTGCAGAATAGATTGGATATTTTCTATTTCTTTATATTATTGCATGAATACATTATGACTGAACTGCCTTGCTTGTGAAACAGCAACTTCTTGCGAATGGTGATTTTGCCCAAGTTGACAGATTGAGATTAGGGTTAGCAGGACGCCGTGGTTCACCACCTAGTGAGCATTTACCCTCTTGGGATAATGTTGATGTCGTATATGGTGTTGTTTGTATTAACAAGATTCACTGGGTCGTAGTCTCCATTCAAGTAAAGGAGAAGACAATTATAATTTATGATTCTCTTAGACTGAATCGTAATAATCGCTCAAGCAAAATTCACCCGGAAGTTGGTCAAATTCGTGATTATTTGGAGAAAGCATACAACCGCGGTACTTGGTGGTGTAGATATGACGTAAAAAACCCCAAGCAAAATGATACGTGAGTCTTACTTGAAATCTATTTTTAACCTTGAATTTTTAACTTTATATTTGGAGAATTGATCCATATACAATTTATGCAGCCACTCTTGTGGGGTGTTTGCATTCAAGTTTATCGAGCATATGGTCTGGAAGATTCCTGTTTGTCAAGTACAACCTGATTTCGCTACTCGTTATCGATGTGAACTTGCGGTGCAGTTATTCAAGAAACAATTCTTATAGGTGAATGGCACATGTGGTGAATAGTAACCCGTAATCTTCTGATCCCTGATTTTTGGATGTGTATAGATGAATAGTAATTCCTGGGCAGATGGACTATTATACCCTGGGTATATTTGTTCATATTTTGTAGATCATGTTATGATCCTTCAGTTATGTATGTATAGCGGTTTGTATCTGCTTTAAAACGTCTCTGCTTCTAAAAATTGATGCTTAGATATTTTATCTACTCCATGTTCTTTGAAAGATAAAAAATCCACTAAAGTTTAAAAATAAAATAGAATACATAGGAACCCAAACTATACGAACCCGAGATGATAAAAATCCAATATATCTCATATTCATTTCATCAAAAAAATAACCTCGGGGTCTAACTCTAGTAAAATACGAACCCGATATATCGAAATCCAATATATCTCATATTCAGTTCATCGAAATGAGAACCTTGGGGTCTAACTCTATTAATATACGAACCCGAGATGATAAAAATCGATATATCTCATATTCAGTTCATCGAAATAAGAAACTCGGGGTCTAACTCTAGTAATATACGAACCCGAGATGATAAAAATCGATATATCTCATATTCAGTTCATCGAAATAAGAAACTCGGGGTCTAACTCTAGTAATATACGAACCCGATATGTGGAAATCCAATATATCTCATATTCAGTTCATCGAAATAAGAACCTCGAGGTCTAACTCTAGTAATATACGAACCCGATATGATAAAAATCGATATATCTCATATTCATTTCATCGAAAAAAGAACCTCGGGGTCTAACTCTAGTAATATACGAACCCGATATGATAAAAATCGATATATCTCATATTCATTTCATCGAAAAAAGAACCTCGGGGTCTAACTCTAGTAATATACGAACCCGATATGATAAAAATCGATATAGCTCATATTCATTTCATCGAAAAAAGAACCTCGGGGTCTAACTCTAGTGATATACGAATCCGATATGATAAAAATCGATATATCTCATATTCAGTTCATCGAAATAAGAAACTCGGGGTCTAACTCTAGTAATATACGAACCCGAGATGATAAAAATCGATATATCTCATATTCAGTTCATCGAAATAAGAAACTCGGGGTCTAACTCTATTAATATACGAACCCGAGATGATAAAAATCAATATATCTCATATTCAGTTCATCGAAATAAGAAACTCGGGATCTAACTCTAGTAATATACGAACCCGATATATCGAAATCCAATATATCTCATATTCAGTTCATCGAAATGAGAACCTTGGGGTCTAACTCTATTAATATACGAACCCGAGATGATAAAAATCGATATATCTCATATTCAGTTCATCGAAATAAGAAACTAGGGGTCTAACTCTAGTAATATACGAACCCGAGATGATAAAAATCGATATATCTCATATTCAGTTCATCGAAATAAGAAACTCGGGGTCTAAATCTAGTAATATACGAACCCGATATGTGGAAATCCAATATATCTCATATTCAGTTCATCGAAATAAGAACCTCGGGGTCTAACTCTAGTAATATACGAACCCGATATGTTGAAATCCAATATATCTCATATTCAGTTCATCGAAATGAGAACCTTGGGGTCTAACTATAGTAATATACGAACCCGAAATGATAAAAATCGATATATCTCATATTCAGTTTATTGAAATAAGAACCTCGGGGTCTAACTCTAGTAATATACGAACCCGATATGATAAAAATCGATATATATCATATTCAATTCATCGAAATAAGAAACTCGGGGTCTAACTCTAGTAATTTACGAACCCGATATGTGGAAATCCAATATATCTCATATTTAGTTCATCGAAATAATAACCTCGGGGTCTAACTCTAGTAATATACGAACCCGATATGTCGAAATCCAATATATCTCATATTCAGTTCATCGAAATGAGAACCTTGGGGTCTAACTCTAGTAATATACGAACCCGAGATGATAAAAATCGATATATCTCATATTCAGTTCATCGAAATAAGAACCTTGGGGTCAAACTCTAGTAAAAAAACATGTCTTATTTGTGAAGGTTTTTAGTGAGGGGCGTCACAAATAAGAGTTATTTGTGAGGGTTTATGACCAAGCGTCACAAATACTTAAATGAGTCAAAGTCAACTCAAATTCGGACGGTTTCAAGGGTCCGACGGAATAGTTTGCGAGGGTTTTTGGACCAACCATCACAAGTACTTGAGTCAAGTCAAAGTACAACGTATTCTTTGAGGGTTTTTGAACCCGACACCACAAACTCTATCAGTTTTTTGAGTCCGACAGAAAAATTTGTTTTTCAATCGCTGCCAAAATTTTCATCCCCATATTTCTCTTCTTTATTTCTTTCTCTTATCTTCTTACCAGATATGGTTTTCTTCTTCTCTTACCTTTTTTCTTGTCTTCACCGCCGAAGAAGTTTGCTTCTCTTTCCATCTCGTCTGTAACCATCACTGTTCTTGAGCTTACTCTCATCAATTAATGGGGTTTTCTTCTTCTTTTGCTTAATATTACTTCTAAGTATTTGTTTCTTTGTTTTCCAGGATCTGAAGGATTCAATCGAAGGTGATTTTTGCTTAATATTATTTTTAATTTTTGTTTCTTTGTTTAAGGACTGGCTTTCTTAATATTACTTTCAATCTCTGTTTCGTTGTTCTGTAGGATCTAAAGGAGTAAACTTGAAGGTGAAAGTTCCCCCTCTTTTTTTTATATTACTTTTTGGTTATTTGTTTCTTTGATTAAGGACTGATTTTGCTTTTAATTGCTTGTTTTCTTTGTTTTGCAGGATCTAAAGGATTAAACTTTCAGGTGAAATTTCCCCTCTTTTTATTTGTATTCACTACTGTGATTAAATAAATTAAATTTGTTTTTCTTTAGTTTCAATTTCTTAGGGTTTATTGGAAAATTATATTTTCTTTGATTTCTGAGGGTTTGTGTTTTGGATTTCATGTTGTTTAATTTCTTAGGGTTTGTGTTATGGATCTGTGGTCTAGAAACGAAATCTAAATATGGGTTTCTATTGATGGAACTTGATATTGTGGTTTGAGCTTTCAATTTCTTAGATTTGAGCTAAGAATTTCTGATTTAGGTTTGAGTTTTATCTGCTTTGTATAAATATTGGGGGTTTGTGAAATTTCTTACTTTCTGATTGTGTTTGTGTTGTTGTCTCTAATTTCCATTGAACGGGAAAACATGAGAAAAGGTGAAGCCTTTTCAGTTTGGTGTCCTGAGCTAAGTGATTATTGGATCGTACTGAGATTTTATTAAACCAGACTTAGTCATGTGTGTTCTGCAGTTGATAAATGGTTTGCACAGATACAAGTCTTGGATATCAAAGTTGTGTTCATCGTTGCAGGTGTGTTAGCTTTTCAATGCTCACATCTTCTCCATTCGGACTCCACATTTTTCATAAGCTAAATTGAGAGAGCTGAAATATATCTGAGCCTACTTAGATTTATAGATTTTTTTTCATTTGTGTAAGGATTTATGGTATGAATTAAATTGTTAATTGAGAATCCTATGACGATGTTATCCAATTAATTGAGATGTAGTGGAACTGAGACCCTGTTCGCAGGGAGAACCCCTTGGGGAAACTGCATTCATATGACAATAGTGGATCTAACTGAGGCATTATGTTACTTTTATGATGGATGATTTATCCAAATGAAGAAAGATGAAACACTGACAATAGTGTATTGCATGATTCTCCGTTTAAAACCTATTGAAGGAAGAATTAACCTAGTCTTAGTCATGTGTTTTCTTCAATTAATATATAATGGTTTACACAGTTACAATTAATTGAGATGTAGTGGAACTAACACAGCAGTTGATTTGTTTTTTCCTATTAAACCAAGAAAGTTTTTTTTATGTTGTCTGATCTTGATCAGTTCAATCTCCTTAGATTAGTACTGGTGGTGGTGGTTGTTCCGTCTCTTCTGCTGTGTGTGTGATTTGGAAAGGGAGCCTAAGGGTATATATATATATATATTGCTAACCTAGTAATGGATTTTTTTTTCTATCTTTTTTTTGTACTCTATATGTTGTGTAAAATTTGGTCCGAGCCATTTTGATGGTAGTCAATCCGGCAATGACCATCAATGCTATGATTCGACCTATAAAAATTCTATGTCTGTTTTACTGATTTGATGGGGATAGTCAATGTAGGAAATTACATCCTCGTCGGAGTTCCACCGTGTTTACTTGGGTTGAATGGTATCTAAATGAGATGATGGCTTATGACTTTCTTAATAAAATTGGGTCCGTTTCAGGACAATGCGGAATTACGAATAGAGTTCATTTTAGTTTTCCACACTTTGCTACTAAGAATGTTAGGGATCATTTCATGTATGAGGTTGGTCTAGAATGGATTGTTATTTTATTTTGTAATGACGTTAGGCGTTTTATTTACTGAATGGTGCAGGCAAGTTCTTGAGTTTTTATGGGAATGTACAAATGTGAATTTTTAGTACTTAAGATACTATTGTATTGCACGTAAGTAATCTAGATTTAGACTTATTTGATCTTGTTTTAAACTATGATAAACAAGACATATTAAATGATCTTAATTGGTAAGTAACTAGATCAAACTGCCACTAGATATATTTATATGTTGTGAACCATACTATATTTTCCTATAATTTTTATTTTACTCCAATGTCTCATATTGCTCCATGCATTTTGATCTAATCATACACACATACTACAAAGTGGTTTGGATATGAGTTCGCAAAGTATGCCTTTGCATAATTTTTTGTTTTCATGTTATTTTGACTTCATTTGTGCACAAGATACTGATGACTTGTAAATTTGATATTTTATAGAATCCACCTGATTGGGAAGAAATATTGAGTTCTTTCACCGAAGAGTTTGAAGGGATATTACATCGATCTCTTGGGTTATCACCTGCAGGTGTTATTTTCTTTTTTTTCGATACCGTAGTATCTTAGTATTTATAGTCTTTCTTTGTAAAGCAAAGTTTTTTTCTTCTTTCTGTTTTATTGTTCGTCATGCATTAATTAAGCCTCAGAATCACTTGATTTCAAGGTTGCTGAGACCCCACAGGAGTGTGTAGAGTCACATGCAGGGATTGAGTACCCCATCTTCGGCATGTCGATTCCTGGAGCATTTAAGCTTCATGTCATGGAGGGAGAGTTCGTTGATCCTCAGATTGTAGTTGTGCTTGGTGAAAACGGGACAGGAAGTCGACATTTCTTTACGCGCTGGTACACCTTTTGGCTGATTCTTCCCATGTGAAGTGAATTTGCTTTGTTTTCTCCCCTCTTGTTCGAGCCAAGATAGAAAATTCCTTTTTTTGAGCTCAATACATGGCAAGTAATTAGCCATTGCTTAGAATATATCTCACCTTCTTATATTGTAGTTTTTACTCATTCGTGTATTTGGTTGGTCTGGATATGTGCAGCAATTAGATATTAAAGTTAGACGGGATCCAACCAACTTCAGGCCTTGGATTAACAAGTTGGGCTCCAGTGAAGACAGTGAGCAGAAAGCTTCTTGGTCTTACTATTACCTCGGCGACTAAGAATTATACATAATATACAGAGGTTGAGTTTTTGGATTTTGCTTCTTTTTTTTTTCCTTTCTTGGGATGGTGTATGTGTAGCGAGAACTCATTTTGCAGAGACAACAATATGTGATTTTTTTTTTTCTTTTTCAGAGGGAGCTTTGAAGTCGAATGTACTTTTCATGGAAGTACTACAATATTGTGCTACAAGGACGACATGATGCTTTTGCCCAAGTGTGAGAACGAGATAAAGTGGGCCGTGTTCGTTGTCCAGGCGATGGTATAAAGCCAAAGAAATATTGGAGTGAAGAATCATATCCACCAATCCTACCACTGACCCAAATTCTGAAGTTTTGAACCTTAGACAACAACTGGAGAATTCTGTTGCAGAACATCAAGCAGCAATGAAACGGATAGCTGATTTGGAGAATTCTGGAGAATTATCAGGCAACCTTGATTAGGATTGCAGAACTGGAGGCAGAACTAAGGTAAATGTGCTCACTAAGTTATTTCTTTAAAACTTTGAACCTGCCATGTAACTTTTTGTGACACTAATTCTTAATGGATTTATATGTTACATGAAATACAAGACTGTTACCCCATCGACAAACGTAGAGATCAGGAACAGTCCATGAATGGAAGATCTTGGTGCACATAGATGCTCGACTACTTATATATATCTCTAGCGACTCAGGTGCTTGTTTTTTTGAATATAAGGGAATGGGATGGTCCTTTTTTTTTCACGCCATCGGGTGTGTTCTTATCATGTCCCAAACTTTCCACAGGCATTTTGGATGTTGATAATTTTGGTTACCAGCTTTTTGAACTCTCTTGACTCTTGTTTTGTTGCTCAGATTTATGTTTTTTAAACATTTAAACATCCTACTGTCGAATAAATGTAAAACTTGGTTATGAATTGTATAAGCTTCTGGTTCAGTGAGAATGGTGTAAGTTTTTTATTTTTGTGTGAATGCTTATGATTTCTGAGTATCTAAAATCCGGTGCCAAAGAATTGTAACGGCTACCAAGATCGGTGTCCAAGCAAACGTCGGCATAAAACGGGTACCTATAATTAATATATATTAGCGAGGGTTTGTAAACCGTCACAATAGAAAATCGGTGACGATGACCTTTGTCGGAAAATTTCCGATGGCGTGGCAGAAAAACACTTTATGGCGGTTTGACCAAATGCCACAGATAGATTAACTATTCGTGACGGTTGACCAAACGTCACGAATGACCTCAAACCGTCACAAAAAACATTTGTGACCCCAGTAGTAACGACGGATAGTCCACCGTCACAAATGTGTTTTTGTGACGGTCTTTTTAGTATTTGTGACGGTTATTTGTTATTTGTGACGGTTTACAAACCGCCACTAAAGTCCCTCTGTTTTGTAGTGAGTTCATCGAAATAAGAAACTCGGGGTCTAACTCTAGTAATATACGAACCCGATATGTGGAAATCCAATATATCTCATATTCAGTTCATCGAAATAAGAACCTCGGGGTCTAACTCTAGTAATATACGAACCCGATATGTCGAAATCCAATATATCTCATATTCAGTTCATCGAAATGAGAACCTTGGGGTCTAACTATAGTAATATACGAACCCGAGATGATAAAAATCGATATATCTCATATTCAGTTTATTGAAATAAGAACCTCGGGGTCTAACTCTAGTAATATACGAACCCGATATGATAAAAATCGATATATATCATATTCAGTTCATCGAAATAAGAAACTCGGGGTCTAACTCTAGTAATTTACGAACCCGATATGTGGAAATCCAATATATCTCATATTTAGTTCATCGAAATAATAACCTCGGGGTCTAACTCTAGTAATATACGAACCCAATATGTCGAAATCCAATATATCTCATATTCAGTTCATCGAAATGAGAACCTTGGGGTCTAACTCTAGTAATATACGAACCCGAGATGATAAAAATCGATATATCTCATATTCAGTTCATCGAAATAAGAACCTTGGGGTCAAACTCTAGTAATATACGAACCCGATATGTCGAAATCCAATATATCTCATATTCAGTTCATCGAAATGAGAACCTTGGGGTCTAACTCTTGTAATATACGAACCCGATATGTCGAAATCCAATATATCTCATATTTATTTCATCAAAATAAGAACCTCGGGGTCTAAATTTAGTAATATACGAACCCGAGATGATAAAAACTCATATAATCCATCCTCAGTTCATCCGAGTGAGAGACTCGGGTCGTAATGAAGGTTTTTAATACCCCGAAAACACGAATTGAGTTTAGGAAAGAAACACAAAGAAACACAAACTGCATGATCCGTATGAACAAAATAGGTTTATGTGAGCCATTGGATTCTTAATCCGTATGAGACACAATAGATGGTTATTGGCCATCGATTTAGGGAAAACTATAAATGTAGCGAATTTACCCTGAAGATTCATAGTAATTACGACCATTTCCACCAATATAAGCAAACCATAACCCTAGTTATCACTTTTTCAGCTTCTCCCCTCTCTCTTCATCGGTTCATTTGCAAATGAGAATCAGACCAGCCAAAATATATCCTCCTCCATTTGAACTCCTCCATTACCAACCATTTAAGCTCTATGACAAAACCTCATTATGATTATTAACCTTCAACATCTCTCAATTTTGCATCAGTTACGTTTGATTTTACAAAATCAGCAGGTACGGTTAGGGTTTTTATTTAAAATTTCATTTTTCTATTCTTTTCTTTCTTGCTTTCTTACTGGTCGATTTTATTCATGGGGGTTTAACAATTATTGTTTTACTAGTTGTTTTCTAGTAGATGTAATAGCTTAATTATATCTATGGTCTTCATCGATTCTGATTAGGGTTCTGATTAAATTTTTCTTTTTCCTCTTTCGGAAAGTTATTTTCATCAGGTACAGTTAGGGTTCTCTTAGGTTAGTTACTTAAATTGAATGTCTTGAACTTTAATTTGATATGGAAGTTGTGTATTGGTGTTGATGTGATATTTTTTTTTTTTTGGTGTGGTTGTTTTTGCAGGTTGAGAAACTAAAGAAAGAAATTGAATCTGAAGGTGCAAAGAGAACTATGTTGGAACTTGGAAACATGCCCAACTGAAGTTGAGAACACCATGAAGGACTTTAATTTGAAGCTTTTGAATGTAAAGTACTAGATTAGATGATTGGATTTATCATTTTGCTATGTGAGTATGAACAAACTCAGCAGCAGCCTCATAGATCAGGATTTGAAGTAATTTCATGTTCTGTGAGTATGAACAGCAGCTGCATATATCAGTATTTCAAGTTATGGTAATCTCATACTTGTATTCATTGTGCATAATGATATCTCTCTCATTTTAATGGGTATGTTTCTAGTCTATCTTGATTGTTTAGTCATCTGTTGTATAATTATTGGTGGTGGTGAGATTTTGGAAAAAATTATCTCCTCGGTAGACTGGAGAAAACCATTTCATGTTTTTGTGAAGACCAATTTTAGAAATAAGCCAATGAGGATATAAAGAACGCCATCTTTCTGGAGTGAATGGCGTTCAAGCCTTGGTGACATGTTCTGCAAGCCTTGGTGACATGTTCTGCAATTCTGAGGCTTCTAACTTCAATTTCTTTGTCTGTGTTCTTTACAAATTTCTCTTTGCCTCTGTTCTTTATAAATTGTTAATTGAAAAGGTGGAAGTATGTATTGTATAGTATAGTAATGGTGTATTATTATACATAAAAGTAGGATATTTGGGCACAGTTCTGCCACTTAAAGTCCCGTCAACCCAATTATGTGTTCTCTGTGAGAAATTTGAGTTGTTTGAAACCACTAAATGTGTGATCCTGATCAGATGGTAAAAACGCACATTTACATGTTTTGGACTTCTGATCAATGACTATGTTTGCACCTTCCTCTGAAAGTCTTAATCTTAGTCTCATAGAGTCCCACTAAGTTCACTAACTTCTTTGTGATTCAGAACGTTATGTAAAATGGTGATTTTTTAATAGTTACAGGAATATAATTTTTCAATCTTAGTGCTTCTCTATTTCGTCTTTGCAGTTGATTTAATTTTCAATCCTTAGCATCAAATTTCAATTTTGTCGACATTTGTACTTTCATAGAACTGAAAATTCTGTGTCAATGTTTGCCCGTTTTATGTGGAAACTCCTGCAGAGTTCTTTATGTGACTCTTTATAATAGTGATTTAATGCCTGGTGATCCTGAACTCCATTTAGGGGTTATATGACCACATCATTGTTGTGCAACAACTTCAGTTACTACCAAGTAAACTGAACATATGATAAAAGGTATACTACATTACTACTCATACATAACATTGTTTTAAATAAAGTTTTTTTTACCATAATACTGCAAGAGAAAATGATTGATTTTACTACCTATAAGTTACATATTAGTCCCCTGTATAGCAGAATACTTCTTCCGATTAATCAATCTACTGTTAAGTGCGTTATTCTCAGCTCTTATAGAATTAACACATTTGACCAGATCATCGTATGTATGGTGTAATGGGTATCCAAGAGGTGGCAACGGCGTAACTGGAAAACCCAACTCAGCTGTTTCCTTTCTTAATCTGCGTCCTTCTTCAATCGTGTCATCCCATTCCCCGCAGGACATAACTCCATTGCTAGAAGTTGCCAGATTTTTTAAAGATATACTCGAAGAACCCTCATCGGCTGGTTTTGGTAGGTTGCTTTGTTGGTTGCTTCGACGTCTTCTTTTTGAAGGAATTTCAGAAAAACATTTTTCCAAACATGATTTGCTCTCTGATCTTGAACTCATGTGATCAAAGTGGATAGTTTAAATTCTAAGAAATCACTCTTACACTCCCACCTGCTTGGGCACTCTTTCTTTTATTAGTCATAGGAAGTAGTTTAAATTGTAAGGGATCACTCCCAAATGTGGAATGTCATTATATATATATATATATATATATATAGAATGGTGAACTGAGAAATCATCTTCCTGCCTCACTCATATCTTAGCTTGATTTTTTTTTCTTGCTTTGAAATTTGAATATGTATTTACTTCCCAACTCTAACACTCCCACCTGCTTGGGATCTCCTTCATTTATTAGTCAGAGGCAGTAGTTTGCCCCTGAGGTTTAGATCTTTCTCTGCACACACTTTATTAGTAAGAGAGGAAATGGTTTGTCCTTTATTGAATCTTTTTACGGTACATTGTCTAGAAATAATGGGACAAGCTTTACTGGGGAGCCCAAGCAGGTGGGAGTGGTAAACTGAGAAATCAGTCTTCCTGCCTCACTCATATCTAAGTTTGATTTTTTTTATTTTTATATAATTTTGTTCTTCTTTGTTGTGATAAATGACTCACCTACGGACCTACCTACTTCCCAACTCTACATTGGAGAGCTTTAAATTTGTTTTTTTCCCTTCCTTTCCAGTAAAGCATCTCTTTTGCCAACAGAAGACTACTTGGAAAACATGAAGAAAAAAAAATCTTTACTTTTGAGCCCAAGCAGGTGGGAGTGGTAAACTGAGAAATCAGTCTTCCTGCCTCACTCATATCTAAGTTTGATTTTTTTTATTTTTGCAAAAAAAAAAATCTTTTTGCAATTAGTCAAAAGCAGCTGCAAGGAAAATAAGACTAATTGGGAAACATGAAAATGGACTTCTCTTTTTCAGTTACACATGACAGGTTAACAATAGAGGTGCCCAACTATATTTGGGTGGAATTAAGTTCTATATGTCTGCCAACATAAGTATAAATAGACAACATTCATTTTCGTTTGTGCTTAATCAGCTCTAGACTAAAGAAAATCATAGTTATTTGGTATATTAGTTTAACAATGGCAGGGTACTCTCATCAGTCTAGCGTAATCTCATTATTTTCAACTGCCCGAACAACAAATCAGAACCCCATTTATACTACCATATATGGGAGGAATGAAGACCCGAAAAAACCTATCGACCAGAAAAAACCTATTGGCCAGAGTGTAGTGACTAATTTCTACACAACAAAAAATGGCATCCAATTCTGTAAGGAGTGGTTTGAGTTAGTAAAGGAGGATCGCCGATTACGTGAAGAATGCAACAGGTTAGGGATCTCGGCCCCGGTATCATGTGTCATTCCTTATCATGGCAGCAGCGTTTGGATCAAGGAGGATAATTTTGGACAATGTTTGTTTCAAGATCTTTCCCTTGTTGAGTTAATGAATGGTGCAATGAGGGACGATATCCGAAGGCACAAGAACGCAGCACTTGAAAAGAAAAGTGATGAATAATGGTTTAAGCTAATGTCTGACTCTGACTAGTTTATTTAATATTTTAAAGTGCTTTTTATTAGGTATGATGGAAATGTTACGTTCTTCTAGGTTGTCCTAGTTATGGATATATAATTTTCGTTGTTTCAATAAGGAAAGTAAATGAAAATTAGCACGTTTACATGAGTGCATAACCTAGCTAGCAATTACTAAAACAACATGGTGTCTCAAACAAGACTATTGAGTTCCTGTCATTTTGCATCAACCTCTACCGAAGTAAATGATTTTTGATTCTCGTAATCAGTTCACATGAAACATGCCAGTGCTACGGAACTTAGAATTAATAAACATTAGAAAACTAAGGAATTCCTTTTCAAAGGGTAATTCCCAAATTCAATTACAGAAGACCTGCTTTCAGAAATTTAAATTTTAGTATCAAGACTGGGAAAAACTAATTTACCTTGAGGATGAAAACATGACTAAAACCAAAATATCAGGGGTATAAACTATTTCAAACAAACATAAAAAGGCAAGCAATGTCAGCAACCAAAACGAATCCAATTCTAAGCCTTGGGACAACGTTTGCTGTTAGCATAATGCCCCGTCTGGTGACACCTTGAACAAGCTCTTTTCTTTCTAGGTTTTTCGATGGAAGACCTTTTCCTCTTGATGCTCCTACGACCAACTTCCGGTGTAGTTTTTGGAGGCAGCACCACCCGCTCTGCCACCTCTGATGGGACATCCCAAGTTTCTGGGCTCAGCACACCATAGATTATAGGTTCATACATAGATCTCCAAACAGATGTTTTATAATACTCCCCACAAAGGCCTTCTTCTTTTATCTTATATGTCTCACACACTGCAAGTACGTGGGGACAAGGAAGATGATGATAGTCAAACACTTTGCACGTGCAAGACCTTCGGTCAAGATAGACGGTATGATGCTCTACATAGTCACCCTCGTCTACTTCATATTCGTCCCCTTCAACATGGCAAGCCACAAACATTTTTGCCACAGCCCACCGTTCTTTGATTATATCTCGTGCATGTCCACTCAAAGGATCTTGCCGATCACGAGCTAGTTGTCTACGTTGGCAGAACCATTCCATAAGGAACCTGCGAATGTAATCAACTAAATGGCATATTGGAAGACCTTTAACATCAGCTATTCTTGAATTGAAAGTTTCACAGGCGTTTGTAGTCATGAGAGTAAAACGACCTGTTCTAGCCTTCAGCCTGGCCCACATTTCCGGTCCAAGTTCCACTACAAATTTTAAAGCAGCGGGGCTCGCTAAACCTAGGTCTCTAATAGCAAGTTCATACTCATCATTGCTAAATGCTTTTGCAGCTCTTATAAATTCCACCGAAGCCGCGACGCTGTGGTAGGTCTGTTTGATATTTTCTGCAAGGGCACATTACAGGACTGACCTATAAGTACAACATGATACATGCATATATATATATATATATATATCTCTGAAATGTATCTGAACATAACATCATACAGCATGGTGGACAACAAAACTTGTTTGGACTGTACATATATATGAGACCACTATTGTGTGCGTATATCCTATATGGTACTACTGTCATGGACCTGAATGTCGTACCTAGTACATTATATGCAAAATGATGTTATTTTCATTGATCTGAATTACGTATATAATGATACAAGGGACCAACTATCTTCCTAACTCTGTCTAGATACGTACATATAAAGAGCTACAGTCTGACAAGTAACACTAAATACAAATCAAGGTTAACGTTGAATCCATTCAGATAAATAATATCAAATCTATTTAAACACAAAACTCGTGTGTTAATAGTATATAAAGTCTTGTTAAATACCTGAAAGATGGTGGATGCAGTATACTTGATTAGCACAAGGAAATGCCAACCTTATGGCTCTACCGATCGATGGGTGCCTGTCTGTTTCCACAACAACATCTTCATTCATAGCATACTTATCGCCAAGTACTCCGGCTAAGAATCAACAACAGCAAAAGCAATAGGATAGATCGACTCGTCGGGATCCATTCCAACGGATGACAGTAGAACTCCTTGGCGTGGCCCTGTAAGGTGTGTACCATCAACCGCAAATGCGGGTATGAAATAGTTTTTAAATCCTTCAATACATACTCCCAACGCAAAGAAATAATATAGAAAAGAATCATCCGAATCAGTTACTATCTCAGTAATAGTACCCTTGTTACGAGCACCAAGCATGTGACTATAACCAACGAGGTGTTGGTACGATTCATCGGGGATACCTTTTATCAGCTCAATACCACGCTTACAAGCGTTGTATCCCTGCCGGGAATTGATAACCACTCCATAATACCTTTTTATGTCCTTAACTAGTTGTTTGGGCGTAAAGGCCACATCTAGTTCTTTGAATTTGAGCTTGAAAAGCTCTGCAATTCCAGGAGCGACCGCTTTGGTTCTTAATTCAGGGTCAGTCCTTTTGTTTCTTTCACAAGTATGCACATCGTTTGCAACTGTGAGTTTCCACCACCCACAAGAATCTAAGGGAACTGCTCGCAGACGCCACTTTCACGTCTTGTCTTGGCATTTGGAAATAAACCTCTGGCTGTCGGATTTAAAAGCTATGTACTCAAAATTTCTTTCTACTTTGGCTATTGCAAGTATAAGTTTCAGCTCCCCCTTGCTTTTGAAAGTTTTACCCACACGTAGATCATTGTACTTCATATCCTTTGGGGGTTTAGGAATATCCAGAACCGGCGCTGGAGTTGTTGGCGCATCATGAAGACAGCAGATTTTCTTGGATGATGGAGTCATTACTGGATCAAGACATCTCATAGCCTTTGGACCACTAGTACTAGCTGAAAAAAATAAAACATTCAACATTAGTGTGACTATTTGGTCGGGACAAACATAATACAAAAGTACAATAATAAGAGGGACAAATAAACGTACCTTTAACACCACCATATCCCTTGGCGGTTTCATTCTTGGACTGATAATCTTCACTGGAACTCGACGAGATATTGTTAAGAGGGGTCAAGGGAGTGCGGGGAAGCATCTTGGATCCACTGTCATATCCAGTAGTTGTTTTGGGAGTTACGGGAGGAATATCTACTTTTATATCTTCTCCATATTTGATTGTGTAAAAGCTTGGGACTCCATATGTCTGACCAACATAAAAAATCAACATTTCTTCACTAACAATCTTAATCCTTTGCTTAAATGCGGTTCCCGGGACATCTATGAGGCCATACACATCAAAACAAGGTTTGTGCATGAAACCTAAAACATCCATTGCACTCTTCTTCACATCCTCAAAAGTGTACTTATCAGGTACCCCCGCAAGATATGTCATACCTTTGTAGTCATCACTACCTTCTTTATGCACCCATTCACCATTGTAGTGGATGAGAACAGCTTTTCTTATCATTATGGCAACGACAATTTAGGGTTCTAAAAGCAACTGCATTTCACAAAACACACTATCAGTTATATACATATAAACTTCTTAAGCAAAAAGTGAATTACCAATCAATTCCTAAATGAACATTGAAATCATTCAAAAAATTATTACAACTCGTATCGAACATCACATCTATGATATACATAGCGACAATACTCTTTCATATACTAGCTATTACCATTTCTTATAACCCCTGCTAAATTTCCAATGGTGATTGTTAGACAATTGAGAACAAGCAAATTTAGATTAATCTGTGTGTACACTCTACCCAAGCATAGTCTTTATCTGACCACCAAATCAAATTTGATATTTACAATCCAAAGCTTCTCTTGTAGTTCATTTTAGTACCCAAGTTGAATATTTATGACCGAAAATGTCTTTAAGCAACAATACATATAACTAAGAAGGTGGTGATAAAATAGTGGACATTAATGCCATCATATGATTATGTTGCAACCTCCTTATATATGTAAGAAGTTTTCTGCAGTCTAAAATTTGTTTTAAAACCTAAACAAAACAGCAATTGCTAAACAGAGGCCAAAATTAAGATCATCCTGTATCATGAACCCTACATAAATTAACCAACCAAACCACAAAATTAAAGATAACCCATACCTTATTTCACTGTAAACTATATAAATAAACATGAATTTAAATCCCCAATGTAGTACATATTTAAAAACCCTAACTTTGAGTTTGAAATTGAAATTAACCAAACTTTAATATCGAATTTGAAAGAGCTAAAGTTAAACTCACATATTGGACATTGTATAGATCCTTTCTTCTTTATCTCAGTTGGATGCTTAGTAAAATATAAAACCCTAGCTTTCATGAGGTAGCAGCTGCCATGAATTAAGCCGTGAAAGAAGAAGAAGAAAAAAAGAATAATAAGAACTGAAGTTGGTGAAAGAGAAGGAAACAATAGAAATGTTTCTGTATAAGATGGTGAAAGAAGAAGAAGAAAAAAAGAAGAAGAAGAATTCATTTTTGGTGAAAGAGCAGGAAGAAGAAGAAAGACGAGGAAGAAGAAGCCGCACAAATCAACCAATACAAAGCCCTCGTCGCCCAAGTTGACCAATAGAAAAGGATCACTTATATTGACCAATAACAAAAATCTTTTATAATATTATACTTAAAAGAATTATTTAAATAAAACACATGTCCCCCTCTAACTGGATGTAAGGAAGGTGAAGCTTTAGGGCCCTGACAGCGTAAGGACCTGACCTGGTATAAAAGGTGTTGACCTGGTATAAAAGGTCCTGACTTTGAATATAAAGGTCCTGACCTATGCAGATAAGGTCCCTACTTCATTCATCCTACTTGTCACCTACATGGCGCCTAAGTGGCATTACCAGGGGAGGTCCGGACCTTTAAATATTATTTAATTCCATTTAAATAAATATTATTTTATTACAAATACGGGGTCAGGTAATGGACTAGGAAAGGGTCCAGACCTTCTTCTGGACCTTGACAAAAATTATTAATAAAAATTATCTTATTTTAAATTATCTAGAGTGGGGTCCAAAAAATTATCTTATTTTTATTTCAATAAGAAGACTAGAGTGGGGTCCAAAAAGGTCCTTTGCAAGGTCCAGACCCACTATGGAGGACCTAAATACTTAAATACCATTAAAAAAAAGTAATTACTAATTTTTTTAATTCATATAATTTTTTTTTTTAATTAAAGCCAGGTTGGTGTACATGATTTGTTGTGTTTTATTTCAGTAAATATATTTATATTACAAAGTTAAAAATTACATACTAGGCAAGCGAGCGACAAGCTGTGCCGCTAGCCCTTTTTGAATAGCAAAACCTATCCTATTAAAAATAAAATCTCGTGAGCCAGGGGTCATTACATTGTTGCGCATGACTTTCTGGACCCTCTTGAGTAGTCCAACTGCTTGTGGAGCCAAATAGCCAAAAGTATCAAAAGCAAAGGGGACGAAAGCATGCCCATTGTCAACACATGCTTTCTCATGCTTCGATATCTTACCCGAGGCAGCCTTTAGCGCTGCCGCCCGATCGTAAAGGTGCCATGTCCAATTCCTACCAAAGGAGATACCCGGTGAGGTCAACACATGTGTGTTTCCCATTAGCCCATCCAAAAATAAGAACATCAGCTGGTCTTAGTGTCGATCTCCTTCAAGTGGGTCTGTCAGGAAATGCACAGGTGCTTCTTTCTTTGCCGAAATGCCGCACCTCCACAAGACATCATACAAAATATCCCTCACATGATCATGTCTATATTTATAACCAGTGGTCTACTTTACAATGAACTGCATGTTCACCATATGAATCCAAGCAACCTGTGATGCAAGCAGGGCAGCGAGAGTCAGAGGGATAAAGCGGGATCATTAACCTGTATTTGAGGATAGACCGGTACTCCAAAGGAGACATCTTCTGCCCCAGCCCCTCAATCGGAAAAGCCACTCTTATTCATATAATAAGATTTTTTTTAAATAATGATGGGGTCCAGTTTATAGTCTTGACCCTTTCATCAGGACCCTTGCACTGAAAACAACATAGAAAAATACTTATTTTAAGTTTTGAAAATTGGAAATAATATTAAACAATTAAGGGTCCTCTACAATTAGGAGCATAAATGTCATATAATGGCATTTTTGGTAGGTTTGGGGTTAGGGTGGTACTTTTGGAAACCTATTTTCAAGAGTGGCACTTTTAGGAATTGATAACTGATTATTATTATTATTATTATTTTAAATAGGTGGAATAACATCAATGGCGCCATTCTTAATGAAGTTCTTCCCAGATGTGTACAAAAAGATGATGGAAGATAAGAATAACAGCAACTACTGCAAATTTGACAATCAAGCCTTGACTTTTTTCACATCAGTTCTATGCATACATGGTCTCTTGAATTTTTTGCCTGCCTATGGTATCACTAGATATTGTGGTCGCAAATGCTCAATTTTCATCGGCGGTGCCATTTATGTCGCTGGAACAGTTATGGGTGCTACTGCTCAAAATTCTTTTATGCTTTACTTGGGTCGTGCTTGGCTGGGTATAGGTGTTGGATATGCAAACCAGGTAATTCTTGCAACCCTAACCAATTATGTACATGCATGCGGCATATTATAAAATATATCTTCACTTTTTTTTTAATTTGCAGTCAGTCCCTTTGTATCTCTCAGAGATGGCACCGGCTAAATACCGAGGAGCAATTAATAATGGTTTCCAATTATGTACAAACCTAGGAGTTTTATTGGCTAGTTTCGTAAATTTTGGAAACCAGAAGATTAAAGGTAACTATGGTTGGCGAATTTCACTTGCCATGGCTGCAGGTCCAGCATTAATCTTCACAATTGGTTCCATTTTCCTCCCCGAGACACCAAATAGTTTGGTTCACCGTGGGAAGGATATTAACAAGGCAAAGATGGTGTTGCAAAAAGTAAGAGGAACTGCTGATGTTCAGGCAGAGCTGGATGATCTTGTCAAGGCTAGTTCTGCCTCCACAACTGGAAACCAGAGTTGTTTCAGAATTTTTTGGAAGAGATATCGACCTCAGCTCGTTATGGCCATTGCAATGCCATTCTTCCAACAGGTTACGGGAATTAATGTCGTTGCATTCTATGCACCACTATTATTAAAAAAAATTGGGTTTGGAACAAGTGCAGCATTTCTATCCTCCACACTAATTAGTGTAATAGCAATAATATTCACCATAGTATCGATGTTTGTAGTCGATAAAGCTGGAAGAAGAAAGCTATTCATATTCGGAGGCATTCAAATGTTCATATCTCAAATGGTAATTGGTGGAATCATGGAAAATAAACTTGGTGATCACACTTCATTAATGACCGAAGGATACGTTTATGTCGTATGGGCTTTCGTTTGCAATTTCGTCTGTGGTTATTCGTTGTCATGGGGTCCTTTAGCCTGGTTAGTGCCTAGTGAAATCTTCCCATTAGAAATACGCTCAGCTGGACAGACAATTGTTGTTTCAGTTAGTATGATTTTCACGATCATCATTGCTGAAACATTTTTCACCATGCTTTGTCATTTGAAAGCAGCGATATTCTTATTCTTTGGTGGTTGGGTGTTTCTAATGACAGTGTTTGTATATTTTTTCTTGCCGGAAACCATGAACGTACCAATGGAGCAAATGGTGAAGGTTTGGAGGGAACATTGGTTTTGGAAGAGATTTGTAGGAGAAGAAGATAGATTTGAAGATGGAGGTGGACTTAGAACGCAGGAATGATTGATATTAGTATTGGTTTATTTTTCCAAATATTTTAACAAAGTAGTTTCCTAATGTAATTTTTTGTGTTTCGTTATTTTTATTTTTATTATTATGTTTCGATTTGTATTTTATCTTTTCGAACTCAAGTTGTTGGCACCGCTAGTTGACACTTAAGTCGCTGGTATTACATTGGCGTACTAAAAGAAAAAAAAAACACCAAGAAAAGATAAAGAGAATCATTCACATTATTATTTGGAATCACCCAAATGACAATGATGCTTTTTTAAAAAGAGATATTTTGTAGCATGCTGAGCCAGGGTTATCGTAATGTGTAGTGTTTTATAACGACTATAGCATGCTTTGTTAGCATGCTTTGTCACATTTTTATCCGTGGCTCGTGTTGTGTTGTGTCGCTGTGCCAATGACCCTGGCTCAGCATAACACATTAAGCTAACTTGTTGTGCCGTGTTGGGTTGTGCAGTGCTCGAGCTGGCACGTCTCAATTTACACCTCTAACTCTGCGTATTATAATTCGTTTTTATTTATTTTCAGATTGATTAATAGAGAATTTCAATTTTTCCCCTAACTCATAAAAATTTAAAGTATGTTGTTGGTGTATTGGCATGAACATTTAAATTCAAGTTGCTGGTATTGGCATTAGAAGTGGGCAACATCGTACTTTCAAAAACAAAGGGCTTCATGAGAGATCAGTGAATGTGAATCATTCAAAATTTTATATCCGAGTCATGCAAATGAAAGTACCTTCAAGAATTGTTGAGTTGCACCATTCAGACAAAGTGTCCTCCAGTTAACTATGCTTTTGTTTTTCTGCACAATATTTGAGATCAGATTACAAAATTGATTGATACGTTGATCAAGAAAAACAATGAGACTTTGGAGAAAACTATGTTGATGGTATCAAATTATGTCTCTGGTTGTTTCCACACATAACTGCCGGGACACTAATTAACAAAGGATGATGATGAGTTCCATAAGAAAATGCTTCTTTTGAAACAATATTCTTCTAGGACTTCGAGTGGTGTGAAAGATGTTAGACAAGTATTAAAAGGCCACTCTCAAAGAAATTTCCGCAAATTGTTGATAAGTAACTTCAGTAATTCAATTGATTTTCTTACACTGCACAATTAGGCCAACATAATTCTTCATTTAGTCCAATGAAAATAAAATAAAATAAAGTAGATAATTTTCAGTATCTTGCTGTTTCCCCCTAGTTTAATTTTGTTTGGTTATATCACCTGTTCAATGATTTGGGTATTGTATATATAATTTGAGTCCATTTTAGAGAGTTATGGTTGAAAGCTGAACAAAGCTCGATTTCTAGAATTTCTGGTCCCACTTGAGAGAATATAAGCCAATAGACCAATAAGATTCGTGGTTTTGAGATCTTTTAGGTGATTTTTGTTGCACACGAAATGGGGTAGGTGATCGATACTCATAATTATCAAACCTGCTCACAAAACACAACCCATACCCTAATTCTATTCTCTACGTTTTTCTCTGTTCTCTCCTCTCTTTTTTTCTGCCGCCGCCCTTGATTCCATTCTGAACAGAACAGATACTAGAGAAGATCATGTAACAAGTTACGTTTGCTAGATCATCTAACAAGTATCGTGGTAGTGGTACTACAACAGCCGTGAGGTCTACGTTATTGATAACGAAACTGGAGGTACGATGGGGTCATACCCGAAGTTACAATAATTAGTTTATCTACATCGACTCTGACGATACCAGTTGGCTGGTGTATTAACTCTACATCCTAAACCCTAAATATTGTTTTATGTTACATCGCCTCATATCTTCTCACTCGCTCATCTTTTTTACTCGGCGCTTCTCCTTCACTCTCTTTTTATTTTCTCTTTAGTCCTGTTAATCTTTTTCTTTTAATTTCGACGGTGCATCATAGACGTTTCAGTCTTCTTATCTTGCTTTGTTGGACATGTTTGTTTATTTTGTCTAATTTCAGTGGAATATAATCATAATTCAGAAATTGGAATTTGCTTATTAAGTTTGTTGGGTATGTCTTGATTTTGCAGATTGTATAATCGTGATCCAACGGAAGCTCCAAGATTTGCATACTAGAAGAGAAAAATCAGTCCTAACTGAACTGTGTTAGTGTCTCTATGTCTAATTTGTGACGTTCTAGGTGGCATGTATGATTAGAGATGGAAATACTAGCCCATGATTAGAGATGGCAATACTAATTATCAATTAGAAAGAGTGAAAAAAATTACTCGTTGCATCTGTAGGTAATTCTCTTCTATAGTTTTACTACATGTTGAGAGTATATTGTTTACTTTTAAATCCATATTTTAAGGTTTTCCCTGTAGTATATGTACTTTGTTTACTTAAAAAAGATATTTTGGTAGAATTTTTCCACACTTTAAATTGTGGAGATGCTCTTGTATTTATATCAGTGTTTTTCAGAGATAGTTACAACTCATTCAACTTATTCAAAGTCTAAAATAAAGCTAACAAAAGATCCGTAAGAATAGTCACAAAATACTCGGTCACGAGCTCTATCCTCAGTTTTAAAACTCTGTCAGTTCCGAGTCTTTAGCAGCTGAGGTGGAATGCTTAACACCTACCCTCAAGTTGTACTTCAGCTGGTGAACGTGCAACTTGTTTCGGATACCCTGGAATCTAGGTGCAGCCAACCCTTTAGTGAAGATATCCGCCAGCTGATCCTTTGAACATAGAAATTTCACTTGCAGAGCCTTGTCAGCAACGCATTTTCTGACAAAGTGATAATCTATTTCGATGTGCTTCGTTCTGGCATGAAACACAGGATTAGCAGTGAGATAAGTGGCTCCTAAATTATCACACCATATCATTGGAGTTGAATGGGATACTCCTAACTCCTTCAGCAACGACTGAATCCAAATTAGCTCAGATGTTGCAATGGAAACCCCACGGTACTCTTCCTAAGTACTTGACTTGGATACCATCTTCTGTTTGCGAGCACTCCAAGAGATTAAATTCCCATCCCAATATGCATCTGTATATGCTTGGCGGGAAATATCGGCAGTACACCTTAGATGCAACCCATAATCAACTGTATGTTTAAGATAGCGCAGAATTATTTTTACTAACTCCCAGTGCTCTACATAAGGGTTATGCATGTATTGACAGACCTTGTGAGCAGCAACATATATGTCAGGTCTTGTAAGATGTAGATACTGATGGTGCGCCAACAACACTGCGGTATAAAGTAGGCTCTTCAAACTTCTAAGAACCAATCATCTTTATTTTTGCATTAGGAACAAGTGGTGTGCTAACAGGCTTCACCCCATCAAGTTTTTTTTTCTTAAGAGGATCAGTAATATATTTTTTTTGAGTTAAAACCAGCTGCTTGTTTTGGCGCAGTACTTCAATTCCCAAGAAAAAACTCAAATCTCCCATATCCTTCAAAGGGAAGACCATAAATTGTTTAATCTTCTGGGAAAGGGTCCCCATAAACCAAAACATAGGTGATTGAAGTCTCCCAAGATAAAAAGATAGATATACGGACCCTTTGTTGTTTAATCTTGTTGGATCGCATCTTGCACACATGAGTTGGATGATGATCAATGATATCTATTGTCCCCATAAACCAAAACATAGGTGATTGAAGTCGATACGACGATATGATTTTCAAGTGACCGAAATAATAAAAGTAAAAGATGCAAATAACAAGAGATAAAAAAGAGGGTATTCAAATCCACCAATAACCTATGATATGCATTCAACTTGTAATATTATTCTTGTCCTTTGAACCCTAGTTGCAACAAATAACGTATTTTCCAAAGCATTATTGAAAACCTAATCTAAAGATCAATATTTGGGCATGAGTTGTAGCATAATCAACATAGAGATATTTAACTACAATGGATACCATAAAGCAATATGTTGACTTAAATGCATCTTTAAACAATTCTAAACATGAGTTGGATGATAAACCCTAGTAAATGAAATTAGATCAACAAAATTGAAATTTATCCATGAACAAGTTATTCTTGGATGTCTATTTATGCAAAAATTCTCTCACACTTGGGATAAACTTCAAAAATTATTCCAACTGGAAACCAAGGAGAAAAATCAATTGGGGTGAGGTGGATTCTCCACATCAAGTCTTGGGTTTTGGATTTGATATCCCAATGATTCATAATGCTTCCAACTTTCTTCTCTTTTGTCTTCTCAATTCTTAGCTTTATTTAACAACACCAAGCAAATTGTGCAAGATGTTTAATGAGGTGTATGGATACAAGTCGCGATATAAACTTCTTATTCCAATCTAGACCTTCTTGGTGGTTGTAACCCAAATTGTGCAAGGTTTTTGCTACCTAGACCTTCTTGGTGGTTGTAACCCTTTGCTACCAACTGTTCCTTTCTTTTGACAATGCTACCATCAGGATTTTGCTTGATGCGATACACCCATTTACAGCCAACTACGTTCATTCCGTCCTCATATTTGACAAGAGAATAGGTGCCATTGCGAATGAGGGCATTTATTTGATCATCCATTAGCACCTTCCACTCAGGAAGTTTTGAAGCCATATTGTAGCTTGTAGGTTCGACATAGGAAGCATCAGGTAGAGGGTGCTTGGAAGCTGTTAAGCACAGTTTATTAATAAGTTTCACTATCCCATCTCATGATCTCGTAACCATTGAATGACGTACTGTGGATTGCTCAACTTCATGAGAAATTGCTTCACCAGAGTGCCCAGCTGCTGACACTGAAGAAGATACAGATTCTGCAACACTTACATCTTCTGACATATCCGCGTGTGCCACTGCATTTGGTGTCGAATATGAAGATTAGATAGATTGGTCATCTGACTGCGTGAGCTCAGGCGCATGATTAGATAGAGCATCAGAGTCTATAGGTGGTGTACAACTGAAAGGTGAAGATAACAAGACACCAGTGCTAGATGGAATATTACCTTGTGAAGATCTCGGAATCTGCTTCTTGAGAGACTGAAATGGGAAAACTCCTTCTTCAAAACGTACATGACGGGAGATATACAACCTATTTTTTTCTCTATGTAGACACATATAACCCTTGTGGGCAGTACTATACCCTAAGAAGACACAAGGAAGTGATCTCGGTTCAAGTTTTGTGGTAATATACTGACGCAAACAAGGATAATCCAAGCAGCCGAAAACACGAAGAAAATTATAATCTAGACTGATGTTAAAAAGAAGTTGTAATGGAGTTTTTCACTCAGCAGCAGATTTTGGTAATCTGTTAATTAAATAACAAGTCGTAGTGAAAGTATCAGCCCAAAAACATTTTGGCATATGAGCATGAAACAATAATGACAAACCAGACTCAGTTACATAGCGAATTCGACGCCCAGCCTACCCATTTTGAGGAGAGGTATGAGGAAAGGAGAATCTATGCTGAATACCACATTCATTGAAGTAAGCTGTGAGTTTTTTGAACTCTAAAGCATTATCACTCTGGAAAATTTTGATTTTGTGGTTTGTTATATTTTCAACTAGTTTATGAAACTGAATAAAAGTCTGGTAAATATCAGAGCATTGGATAAGCGGAAACACCCAAGTGTAATGAGAAAACACATCCATTATTAGAAGATAATATCTATAACCAGACCTAGATGTTGTGGGTGATACCCAAACATCAGAGACAACCAAACTCAAAGGTTTGTCATAAACAGTATTGCTATAAGAAAATGACAACTTCTTGCTGTTACTAAGATGGCAAGAGTGACAAAAGCTAGACTTTTTGATGGACACTGAAAGGGAATTTTTAGAACAAATATGAGAAACATTTCTTAGCATTGGATGCCCTGGTCTTTGGTGCCATACTGGGAAGGAAGTTGAAATGTTTGCCTGTGGTTTTGCTGGACGCTCTAGCATGTCGACACCTTCAAACATGTACAACCTATTTTTAGTCAGTCCTCGCAGCAGAGTGATTCCCGAGAGCTTGTCCTTCACAAGAAAATGAGATTTATGAAACTCAAACACTACATTATTATCTTCACAAAACTGGCTTACTGACAACAGATTTGTTTTTATTTGAGGAACATGGTAGATGTAATTTAAACCAAAGGATCTTGAGTTATACGTAAACGAAGCATTACCAACGTTAGCTATAGTAAGTGTATTACCATTACCAACATGGACCATTTCGTTACCATCATACTCATGAGGGATGGATAGATTTCTCACATAAGCAGTGAGATGGTGTGTGGAACCGGTATTGGTAACCCATTGATTTCCTTGTGCAGCTGAGGGAAATGCAATATAAGCAGCTGGTGGCCGTTGAGCATTGTTATCATGTTTGTAGAGAAACCAACAGCGCGTAGCCTGGTGATTATCTTTCTTAAAGATTTGGCAAGGTTCTTCAAATTTCTGTGATTTCTTTTGAGAAGGCTGATGACCACGAGTAGTTGAGTTGGTTGTGTAATGCTGATACTTTCCACGTTGTGCATTGTTGGAGTGCTTTGAAGCAGATTTACTTGAGGAGCCATGATTAGAGACAACTACATTCGCTATGGGATGTTGTATAGTAGAGAGATGTTGCTCGAGTCTCATATCAAAAGTCAGCAGATAAGCATAAAAGGTTTGCATATCTAAATCACCGGCAGTGCCCAAAGAAGTAACAATTGGATCATATGTTTGATTCAACCCATTACAAATGGATTGTTTCATCTCATCAGCATTAACAACATATCTTGTAGCTGCAAGATTAGAAAATAATGATTTAGCATCATTAAAATAGGCCTTGAGTGATTTACTACCTTTGTTCATAGAATGAAGTTGCTTCTTTAAGTGCATCTGGTGATATTTCGTTTTCGGTGCATATTCTGCTTCTAACATGTCCCAGACTTGTTTTGCAGTTTCCAAATCTCTAACAACTCCTAAAACTTCAGGAGAAAGGGTTGAGTTTATCCAACCAACTAGAAGTGAGTCTTGCTCCTCATATGCTGTATAATCAGGGTTAACAGTTGTAGAGTCAGGTAAAGTTTTTGGTGGTATTGTTTTGGTTCCATCAATGAAACCAGCTAAACCATAACCCTTGAGAATGGGTTTAAACTGAGTTTTCCATAGTGGATAATTGGTTTCTGTTAACTTCAGAGTTACAAGATGATGAATCTGTAAATTTCTGAGTTGAGATGTTGTTGTCATGATTGGGTTTTGAAGTGTTTCTGTTGTTTTTGTTTTTGGAAGCGTAGCTTGGATCAGGCTGATACCAAGTTAGAAAAGATATTTTGGTTGAATTCTTCCACACTTTAAATTGTGGAGATGCTCTTGTATTTATATCAGTGTTTTTCAGAGATAGTTACAACTTATTCAAAGGCTAAAATAAAGCTAACAAAACATCCGTAAGAATAGTCACACAATACTCGGTCATGAGCTCTATCCTCAGTTTTGCAACTCTATCAGTTCCGAGTCTTTAGCAGTTGAGGTGGAATGCTTAACATGTTTTAGATGCAATTTAAAAATCGCAAACTTAAATTCATCTTGAGATAAAGGTTTAAGCAATCCGATACCTGATTGACGTTAGTTTTGCTGATTATGTTTGGTTATGCTCTTTTTGCCAGCTATTCGCATTATCTCTTCTTTATTTATTTTCTATTTAAAGCCATATACCTTCTCTGCTTCTCCTGAGCTACTATCGCAAACAAGGACTATATAATAAGAAGCATACTATGTGCTCTCTATATAGAAATGTGAAAAATCTTAGCACTCCAAAGTTGTAGGGTGTTATGGCTGAAAGCATGGTTCATTTACTCAACTACTGTAATGGTACAAATACTTGGATTGCTCTTATTTTTTCACAAAAATATATATACAAATACTTGGCTTGCTCTTATTTATATTTTTTCACAAAAATATAAATCAATTGAATTGTTATCCCAAGTGAGGCACTTGCATGATTCTATTTTATACTATATGGATGATGTTGTGGTTTTTTTGTAGGTCGTTATTATCTATCTATGATTCCCTTGCATAGAAAGAAGGTTCAAAATCCTGACAATATTATTTGTGTGCTCCATATAACCGCCTTAACTTAATTTCTCAGAATGCTGAACATTTAAAAAGGGTGTTGTTTTCATTTACAGTCTTCTCCATCAACGCCACTGCCATCAAAAGCTAAAATTTATGTTCATCGTCTCAATTTTGGATGCTTATTTTCTCTTCTTTTCCTTTCTCTAAATATTTATTTGTTTATCTTTTTTTTCGAGACTTATTTTGGAGGATTCGATTATTAATTAAGATGTGATTGGTTTATTTGATTTCGGTTTTCCTATTTCTATTAATTGGTGTCACTTTTGTAGGGTTGTTAGTGTTGGGAGGTTCAAAACTACGTCATCATTTTCATATGAAGTTCAAAGTTTATATAAGACAAAATTTGATCATGGAGAAATAGATAGCAGTTTAGTCAACAAGAATATCATGGGCATACTATTGTAATTAAGAACTTTGGACTCGAAAACTAAAGTCCCGTCTCTAGAGGATATATGGTCTGTAGACAAATTAGTCAATACAGAAATTCAGACTGTTGGTAGCATTAGGCATGCAAACATAGTGAAGTTATACATGACAATTTGACAATACGACGCAAAATTGCACTTGGAGTTGCGAAAGGCCTTGCTTATCTCACCATGACCATTGATCTGTTATATCTTCCATCGTTTCCAGTGATATCAAGTCAACATATATCTTGCTTTTAGCATATTTTGGAGTTGCAAAAGTACTGTAACGCGAAGGAATTGAACTCTACAAATACATTCGCTGCAAGATTTATGGATTAACTCCAGGCAATTCATTTTATTATATCATTACTATTTTTTCTTGGTAATTCATTCGTTGTCTATCTTGAATTTTCTGCTTACTAATCAATATGTATTGTTACTAACACAATTTTCTTATACATGTAGGGAAACAACAAGTATGATGTGTACCGAGTAGTACTAAGGGAGCTCATTACCAGAGAAAAACATTAGAGACACAATTCGGCGAAAGAAAGATTATTACTCATTAGGTTTCTTGCAAAGTGGAAACGGAGGAAGGTGAAGTATGAACGATGTTGTCAGCTGCGGATAGAAGCAGTAAGTGGACTCATGATATTAATGTATCAGGCGATGTACAATGAAGATAAATCTATGGGGTGAATTGACATATGTACTAAAGGATGGCAATTTTCAAAAAAATAAATGAAGGATGGCATACTAGAGAATGATGGAGCTGTACCAGCCGTGGTACTAGATACCGGGACATCTGCTAAGGATAATAAATTTCAAATGCTGTTTATATATAGCATGTCATAATATATCTACATCAATAGCATCTATCAAATGAGTCTGTTTGTAAGGTAAAATTGCTTGTACCCCAAACACATAATTTTTGTGATGCTTTTGTTGGGAATCGATCGCTGCTTCAATCTTCAATTGATTTCTGGGGGGGGGGGGGGGGTGTACCTGCAAAAAACCCTCCGATGCTAAAGTCATAATTGGATTTTCTCATAGGTATTTTTTGGTATGAAGATTGCTTACCTTTTTGGTTGTAAAATCATCCATTTATAGGTCCCGAATTTCCATTTTAGATTCAGGCATGAATTGCAGTAATGGCCCTGCATGCCTGTTGTTATGGATGACCCTTAAATGCCTCTTGTAGTAAATGGCCCTGCATGCCTGCATGGTTGCATGACTCTGGCATTGATCACCTGCATGCTCCAAGGTTATTCCAGAAACTTCCATCATAGTTAAGGGGTTTGAATAGGGTGTGGATAACCAAAAATGTAAGAGAAGTGGGTGTAATCAGACGGGGTGCGAATATCCCAAGAGTAACTGAACTGGGGCGCAAGTATCCGTGGGCTATGGGATTAAGTTGAACCGAGATACGCTGAATCAAGAAAGTCCACGATTAATCTCCCCGTATAGATAATCGCCGATCCAGAAGCCGATTAATCGGAACGATTGCCGCTAAAAGAGGCTGCCGGGATTGGGCCACCGGCATCAACTGCAGCTGCAACTCCGTTTATGTCGCCGGAATAATGACGTCACGCTAACGCCCCTGGGAGCATATTCCATCAACGTCCGGTATATGCTAACACCGTTAGTGACGGCGTTAATGGTAACGGAAAATGCTAACTCCGTCTGTTTTAAACGGGATATACCAACAATATTCTGATGGCGTTAGTCACGCCGTTTATTCGAACGGTGTTGCTGACATGGCAGCGTCTTCGCTGACGTGGCTGGATTTCGCTGAAATGGCACATGGCGCGTCAACACGTTTGCTGACGTGGCATCCCTTCTGTTGACGTGTCAACTGCCACGTCGGCGACTTTGCTGTCGTGACATTCTTTTTCTGCGTATTACATGCCACGTCATCAACCTTGCTGACGTGGCATCTGGTGATGTGGCACGGTGATGATGTGTGACCGTGCTAACATGGCGCTACCTGGTGGGCCGGAAGTTGGTGTCGTGGCGGTTCTTATGTGGAACCTTTTACCCCAAGTTTGAGTTCTTGCTCATGGGCTTGTGAATTGAGTGTTTGCTAGTGGGGCCTAGCTTTGTTTGTTGCCCATGGGTTTGCACATGAAGTGCCTTGTAAGGCCTAGTTTAGAACGTTATTTTGGGGACCATGGTTTTTTTGAGGGGACCATGGTCCCATTTTGAGTAGGGGTGCCCTTATCCTAATTTTTTTGTAATACCTAAACTACCCTTTTAATTATTTTTTGGTTTTGATTAGTGAAATCATTATTGAAATGATTAAGAAAAAAATAGCATTAACCCACCACCGCCGATTACCACCACCACCTCCTCCGATTACCACCACCACCACCGCCGATTACCACCACCACCACCGCCGATTATCACCACCACCAACCATCTATTACCACCACCACCTTCGATTACCACCGCCACCACCTCTATATATGTAGCTTCATTTAAATCATTAGCAAAGATATTCTCACAAACTCATTGTTTGTCATTCGTTTTTGGTTGAAAAAATGAGAAGTATCAAAATGAGTTGAAAATGGAAAAAAGTTGCAGAGAGGTTTAATGGAGGTTTTTATTCTCCAGAGACATGTTCGGTTACATCGCAAAAAAAATTCTTAGCCGAACTAAGAGTTCGGTTATCACGGAATAATTTTTTCTGAACCGAAGAGTTGATTCATTCGCAAAAATACTTTTAACCGAACTATGGGTTAATTCCATTTATGCATTTGCAAGTGCAGTTCGGTTGGATCGCAAAAATTGTTAAGTTTTTACTTTAACCGAACGTTTGCCTAATTGCATATATGCATATACAAGCTCAGTTCGCTTGATTCGCAAAATATGTTGAAGTTTGCGAACCAACCGAACTTATAACACTAGGTTACTTTTAACCTGCAATTCAGTTGGGAACTTGATTGCGTTGAAGTTTGCGAACCAACCAAACATAGGTAAATGAGTTCGGTTAAATCGGAAAAATAATTTCAAAACCGAACTCTTCTCTATATAGCCAAATGTTGAGTTCGGTTTAATCGCCAAAAACAAAATTCTGCGAACTTACCGAACTCTGTTGTTTAAAGTTCGGTTACAACGTGGTCTAGTCGACTGAACCGAACAAAACTCTGTAAACTCAAGCATAGTAGTTTGGTTACATTTGATTTTTCATCAGCTAGTCGAACAAACAAAAACTCCATTAAAGCTCTGGTTCGGTTGCTTGTGATTTTGGATTTATTAACCGAACTGCATTTGCAGAAAGTTCGGTTACATGTTCTTCATATAATATAACCGAACTTTGTTGACATGGTTGAAATTTTTTTGTTACAATTTTGATTTTCAAGATATTTTAGGCCGTTCATAACAACATTCACTAAGTTACAAGCATACCTAAGAAACCAGATGATGTTTTTTCTCCATATTCACCCATCTCAAAATAATTTTTTTCTTCATCTTCATCTTCTTCTATCACTTTAGTCACTCAATAATCGGAGGTGGTGGTGGTGGGCGGTGGTGATAATCGGAGGTGGCGGCTAGGTTAGATTCTTTTGTTTTTATATTAGATTAAGTTAATTACAATTATTAGGTTAGGGTTAATTTCAATTATTAGGTTATGGTTAATTAAATTGTTAAGGGCAAATTAGTAATCTCATGATTTTTAGGACAGCCCTTAACAATTTAGGTTAGGGTGCCTTAAAATCAATGGTCCCCTCAAAAAAAGGGTGGTCCCTAAAATAATGTTCATAGTTACCATACTTGGGTAATCAAGGGAAGCACCTTAGGCCCAATGAACCCTCCTTTGCTAATAATATGAGTTTTGTTGGCCTAGGTTAGCCCATTTACTTGTGTAGATTATTAAGGGTACAAACAGAGTCTAAGAGTTGTACATGCACAGTTTGCACACTTTCAATTGGGTTGGTTCCGAATTAGACTTCAAACTATTATAAATTTCTTCTTTGAAAACATCCTTTGCCTAACCCCATCTATAATAAACTTAAGCCCGTAAAAAGCAAGGGCGAAACACTAGTTTCTATCCAATTTGTGCAAGACAATGTTGATTAGCTGCCGGTAAGTCTGTATAGTGGATTAGTACTGGTGTTTACTTGTTCTCATAAAATTTTCAATTTCATATTTAGTACGATGAAAACGACGCTGTACTTGAAACAAATTTTTAGAAATTCTATGGCGTGTTCCATGAGAAATTCTTAGAGGACTTCCTAGTGGAAAATGCTGTTATTAGACCGGTATTAAGGGCCACTCTTAGAGAAGTTCTGCAAATTGTTCATACTAAATTTCAATCAATTTACCTTATCTTATTTTAATGAATTTTGGAATTTTCATTCATTTATTGTTCGATGATTATTTTTTTTTTCCTTCCTCATTTGTGCAGGACATTGCTGGCTAGCGGATTCCACTCAATATCATCTGCAAACAAAGTAACAGTATTCTGTGGCATAACTAATCAACATCCCGTTCTAAGCAAATACAAGCCACCAAAAACTATCAAACTTACTTTTATTCATTCAGTTGCAAACTTTCAGTCTTTCACACTTACATGAACCGGGATTCAAAATGAAATTTACGAAGGAAAAGAACAGTCGTAATGTAAGTGTGTGAAAGTTTGCAACTGAATAAAAGTAAGTTTGTTAGAATTACATGCAAAGGGCAATGAGCCATCTTCACTAGGTCTTCAAAGGGAACGGTGGCTGTCGATGGAAACAGAACTTATGCCGCTCCATTGGTCAGGTCACTAATGAGTCCGAGACCTTTGACAAAACGAACATGACAAATCTGACAGTATAACTTTCCAACTGAACCGTATCAAAGACCTGCTAGGTTCCTTCGTCCAGTCCAATTATTGTCTATCAAATCGGATTTTTGGTCTCAGTAACTCAGTTCTGGTTTGTTTCTTAATTTAGGATTTCTTTTTTAGTTTTGGTTTATTTGATTGTTTTTTTAGTCCTAGTACTATTTGGAATTCTTGAATCCTATATTTGGAATTCTTGAATCTTATTTGATTGTACCCCAAATATTATTTGATTATTTTAGGTTTGGTTTCTTGTGGAAGCGATTTATCAGATGCAATGAGAAAACAAGAAGAAGAGCAGATAGAGATAGTAATAGTAGAAGCGGCCGGCAGAAAAGAAGATGAACATGATATTATCATCGGTAAGTTTAAACAGTTCGATATTATCTCAACTGATAACCAAAACGCTATTAGTGATCATCACTTTGCTTCCTCGTCTGCTTCTCCAAATAACCAAAAAGTTATGAAAGAATGGAAGATTCTAGATAAAGAACTCCCTCATGATTCGATCTATGTTAGGGTTTACGAAGCAAGAATCGATTTACTGCGAGCTGTAATCGTAGGACCAGAAGGTACACCTTATCACGACGGTTTATTCTTCTTCGACTTTCAATTCCCTACCGATTACCCTAATTCACCACCATCAGTTTACTACCGTTCTTTCGGTATCAGATTAAACCCTAATTTATATCCTGATGGTAAAGTATGCTTAAGCCTTTTAAATACTTGGCGTGGCGATAAGACTGAAAGTTGGAATTCATCTCAATCAACTGTATTGCAAGTTTTATTGTCTTTGCAGGGGTTAGTTCTCAATGCAAATCCTTATTTCAATGAACCTGTTGTTACAATGTTCGGCGCCAGCAAGACTTGGAGTTCTTGTAAGAAGGCATCTATGCATTATGATGAAAAAGTGTTTATGTTAAGTTTAAGAACAATTTTGCGCCTTCTCAGAACATCACCCAAGCATTTTGAAGATTTTGTTGCTCAGCATTTTCGTGAACGCGATAAAATTATTTTAGCTGCATGTAAGGCTTACATGAGTGGGAGACTAAGAATTGGGGAGGATCTATCACAGATTATAAATCAAACAAGCACAACGACTCCAATTAATGTAGTGAGGAAGGCTCAATTTCTGGAACCCATGGAGCAAATATACCCAATGCTTGTTAAGGCGTTTCTGAATAATGGATCTTCTGGCTTAGATGAGTATCTTGTAGGAGACTATAATCTGGAATATATTGTCGAAGTGGACGATGATGAAAATTTACAAGCTTATACTGAGCCTAGTACTTGGTGCTGCTTGGGCTTGTTTGCTTTGTTTCTGCGGCATATTAGTAGGAATTGGATTCTTTTTTAAGTATATTGTTTAAGTATATTTTTAAGTATTCTTTTTTAAGTATATTTTTTCGCTTTCAACTAGGTTTAAGGCTTGATTCTTTTTTAAGTTTTGATTCTTTTTTAAGTATATTGTTTCTGCGGCTATTGGTTTGATTGACCAAAGCAGAAACTGTTTCGTACAAATTGTCTATCATGCATATATGTAAGAGTAGGAGTTATGCATTGCACTTGCCATATCACGTACGTGGATATTGTTGTTAAATCATATTTTTCAATATAAGCCCAATTTTATGAATGATTTCCGGATTCAATTTTAAAGAATATTGTTCGTACTATCACTCCTCCTTTAAAAGGCTAAGTTATATGAGCTCACACGTTGCACGGTGAGTATGACACCCACCTCAAATTAAATTAGATAAAAGCTTTCAACTACAACAATTCTAGAGAAGAAAAGTGTCGTTACGTTATTGGTCGAAGAATATATTTTTTACAAAACACCCCTTTAGTAGAGATCGTCATTGGTCCAAGCCCCCTGATGTTAACGGCCTAATACTAAAACCGTTAGTAGAAAAGTGGGCGTACAAGACTTATGTGTTGATTTACACCTAATTAAAAACTACATCGGGTTTACACCAAATACTTAACTGGACGTTAAGTAACACCGTCAATCAAAAGACAGGAGTGCATATCACACCGTCAAAAATAATAAAAATTTGTAAGCCTTGGCTTGGGTGTGTTTTTGAGTTTGGGCATCGAGCAGACAACCAAGCCCATAGCTTATGTACGGTGGTTGTGTATTAGTTTGTATTGACGAATACACATGCATCTACGTAATAAAGGAAAAGTTAACCTCCGGAAAAGCATTTGTATAAACCTAGGGCAAAATGAAAACAATACATAACGTTCAGAACTGAAACTGGAATAGATCGATGAAATTACAAGTAGCGTATATAAGAAATTGATAGAGTTATGAAATTATAAGTAGCCTAAGAAATCGAGAAAAGAAGAAGAAAATAGCTTTCGCGAGTTGAAGCCCCGACTTTTCTGTATTTTCTGTAAACGTGTCAAAGCTGTAGTATTATAGTAGTGGTCTAGCAGTAGGGTATATGTAAGTCCATTGTCTTAAAGAACAAATTTAGAATTCTCTAGGAAACAAAATACTACCATCCCAAGCTCATTATCTATAGCATGCATGCAAGCGCCACCATTACGTTGAATATGTATACAGTTCTCGAGTCCAAGTATGTATGTGTATCTTCATATCTTATTCAATCTTGAATTAATTTTTCATTCATTTTGCAGGTTTTAATGGTCACAAACCCGCAGGGATGCTTCATTCCTTCCTGGTTTGAATCTCTTTCGATAGCATGTTTTTCAATCACTTCTTTAATATTGAAAGAGTTCAGTTCATTCAAGTTTGATTTTTATTCCTCTTGAAGTTATAATCTGACTTACCATGTTGTATTGTGCAGGCACCCATATTGTTTTCTTCATCCTAAATGTGGTTGAGGTGATTGGATAACTAACGACCTTCAAACCATTTCTGATGTTTGGACATAAACGTTGACGTTTGGAATTCTAATGATCTGGGACAGTTGCAGATTTGAGAAGCTGCATAAGAGGCTAGGCTTGAATAACATCATTGTCTCTTTCTCGAATAGAACTTATGGGTATCAATGGGAACTTTCTAATGTGTATATCCCTTGTGAACATGATCCTAGGACGGAGTTCTGGCAGGATATGTATGAAGTGAGGAATTGGTGGACAGGGCCTATTTGCATAGCTGGTGACATGAATGCAGTCCGTGCAAGTGAGGAAAGAAATCGCAGTGTTGGAGATAGTCGTAATATAGCAATGTTAAACAATTTTATTCTGGAGTTTGAGTTGATTCACGTAGTCTAATAATCAGGTTGATCCACTGTTGTGTAGACTCGACCGATTTCTTTTCAGCCACGACTTTGAGGAGGCATTTCCGAATGCGTTACAGGTAGTTTTGACAAGAACAATTTCAGATCATAATCCGCTTTGGGTTATTTCTGATCCGGTTATGCATTCCAAGCCATACTTTAAGTTTGACAGGGTGTGGATTGAGCACAAGTATGTTGCTCAGAATGTGAAGATGTGGTGGGAGAATTTGGCTTATTCCGGCAGTTCAAGTACATGTTTCTTTTTGAAGTTCCAAAATTTGAAGCATTTAATTAAGCCTTGGGAAAAACAGGAGTATGGTCATATTTCTCGAGATAAAAATGAACTTACAGCGAGAATTCATGAACTCAATATTTTGGAAGAAACGGTTACGCTCCATCATAATCAAATGGAGGAAAGAACTTCATGTAAGCTGAAGTTGAGAAACATTGAAGCAATGGAAGCTAAAAATTGGCATTTAAGATCGAAACAAAATGACTTTAGATGGGGAGATTCAAATACTAGATACTTTCATAGTATGGCTAGTGCAAGGAAGAAGCGAAACACAATTGCAAAACTTCAGGTTGGGGGAGTAGATTGTTTTGATCAACAAATAATCAAGGAAGAAATTAGAAGTTACTACATCAATCTTTTTACCCAGAGGGATGAGGTGAACTCGAGTATGGAGAATTTACATTTTCCAAAAATCACAGGGGAGGAAAGATTTTGGCTTGAACTTTACTTCACAGAGGAGGAAGTTTGAGAAGTAATTAAGAAAATGGGGATCAACAAAGCACTGGGGCCAGACGGTTTCACCGCTGAATTCTTTAAGAGTTGCTGGAGCACTCTAAAGGAAGACTTCATGAGATTAGTCAAATATTTCCACAGGTTTGGTTCAATTGATTGGCGTTTTAATTGTTCTT
Organism: Papaver bracteatum; assembly: GCA_023529315.1. Lineage (NCBI taxonomy): Eukaryota > Viridiplantae > Streptophyta > Magnoliopsida > Ranunculales > Papaveraceae > Papaver > Papaver bracteatum. The sequence continues at coordinate 270,939 of JAJJWX010000717.1, forward strand.
TTATCACTCTTATCCCAAAAAAGGAGGATTTATGTACTCCTAAAGACTATAGGCCTCTAAGTCTGATTGGTATGGTGTATAAGATCATTTCAAAGCTTCTTGCAGTTCGATTGAAGACGGTGATGCCAAAATTGATTTCAGATTTCCAGGGTGCTTTTATTCATGGTAAACAAATTCTAGATGGTGTTTTAATTGCAAATGAATGTGTTGATAGCAGGCTCAAGGATAGGAAACCTGGTATTCTGTGTTAGATCGATATGGAGAAAGCTTTTGATAATGTAAATTGGAATGCTTTGTTCACAATTTTGCAAAAGAATGACTTTGGTGGTAAATGGATTTCTTGGATTAAATGGTGTGTAACAACTACCCATCTCTACAGAAAAATTTAAACCGAGTAAGGGTTTAAGGTAGGGTGACTCTTTATCTCCGTATCTTTTTCTTCTGGTGGTGGAAATTCTCTCAAAATTAATAAATGATGCGGTGGAGAGAGGTCAACTAAATGGTTTTCAAGTGGTGGAACATGGCTCTATTATTTCTCATCTTCAGTTTGCGGATGATACTTTGATTTTCATTGATGCGACAATGGAGGAAGTTAGATGTCTTTTCATCATATTGGCTGTTTTTGAAACCATTACGTGATTGAAGTTGAATCTAGACAAGAGTACCATGATTAGTGTGGGAGCCGAAGGAGTGATTGAAGATCTTGCCAGAAAATTAGGATGTAAGACAGAGAAGCTTCCTTTTACTTATCTTGGCATGCCAATTGGAGCCCATTGGCGTAGTACCTCAGTGTGGGATCATGTTTTGCATCGAATGGAACAAAAGCTGGCTTCGTGGAAGAAAAGGCAACTAAATAAAGTAGGTAGGTTAATTCTTATCAAGAGTTTTCTTTCAAGTTTACTTATCTATTATCTTTCACTTTTTCATCTGCCAGTAAGTGTGAAAAACAGAATGATTAAGATTATGCAAAACTTCTTATGGGGTGCGGTGGAAGGTAGAAGGAAAATGGTTTGGGTTTCTTGGAAGAAACTTTGTATCCCAAAGGTTAATTGGGGTCTAGGTGTGAAGAACCTTAGGAAAACAAACTAATCTTTGCTAATCAAGTAGATTTGGAGGTTTTCAAAGAAAAAAAATATACCTTGGAGGAAAATAGTGAATGAAAAATTCTCTTATAATAATACTCTTCTAATTCCTGATGTGGATAATAATCCTCAAGGAAGGATCCTTTGGAAGAATGTTACTAATATGGTTCCTTTAGTCCAAAACATGGCGACTTTCACGTAAGGAATGGGAAGGGTATTCGGTTTTGGAAGGATCATTGGCTTGATAGGGGAATTCTTCAGGACCTTTTCCCATTTGTTTTCAAGAGTGGGTTTGCGATTTCAAGAGGCCTTTAAATCTCAGACATGATTCTGAATGGAGAGTGGGTTTGCGATTTCAAGAGGCCTTTAAATATGAATGAGCAACTAGAATGGGATTTGCTAAGACGTGATTTACATCATGTTCCTGTTTTAGTAGAAGAGGATGATAAAATGGAGATTATGGAAAATTTCAGCACTTCGAATTGTTATGAGAAACTCATAGGTGATTTGGATGAATACGGCTTCAACTCTTTTTTGTGGAAATCACATATCCCCAACAAGGTAAGTTTTATTTTGTGGGCTACTTTTCATGATTCTCTCCCAACTAGAGATATGTTGCGCCATCGTGGTGTTGACATTGAAAGTGAACAATGCGTCTTATGCAATGATGTTAGGGAATCCGCGAATCATATGTTTCTTCATTGCACGTATTCCTTTGAGATTTGGAAGTACTTCATTGAAGCTTTTAGAATTGCATGGACTTTACCAAGCACGTTGTTAGGATCCTTGTCCAACACTATAAGAAAGACAGGCAAAGAAAAACAAGAACCCTAGATAAAATCCTTTTGTTTTGGGGTTAGCAACCTCTGTTTATGAGTTAAGGGAGAGAATTCAGTCGTAACTGATTTGTATTGATTAATCTTGTGTTTAAAAGAAAAATCAAAGCAAGTATTTATAGTTCTACTTTGCTTGATAAATAAGTAATGATAACTGAAATAAAGGAAGCTATCCTAATATAGGAAATATTAACTAAATATACTAGTTATATTTAAAGTAAAACACTAAGAGAAGTCGGTGTCGCGGCATCCCACCCCGGATGAGAAATTGCTTGTCCTCAAGCATTGAGTTCTGGAAAACGCAAAATCAGTGCATCTGCATCCTCCCATGTTGCCTCTTCAGTAGTGTGATCTTTCCACTTTATTAACCATTTGGTGCCCGCTTGAGCTCCTTTCTTGTACATACGTCTATCCAAAATTGCCTCAGGTTCCCATTTATCATAGTCAATTATATTAGGGAGAACTGTCTCAACAACAATAGAAGAGCCAAGTTTAAGTTTCAACTGAGAAACATGAAAAACTGGATGAATCCGGTTTGCAGCAGGAAGTTATAGTTTATACTCAACTTCCACTATTTTCCCAATAATATGGAATGGTCCATAAAATTTAGGAGAAATCTTGGAAAAGGATTGATTGGAGACAGTTGATTGTCGATAAGGCTGGAGACGCAAATATACCCAATCTTTGACATCAAAACTTCTCTCTGTTCGATGATTATCAGCAAAAGTCTTCATTTGCGTTTGTGCGGCTTGAATATGGAATTTTAAGAGCTTCAAAACACGATCTCTAGCTCGAAAATTGAGATCAACATTATGGGCAGCGGTAGAACCAGACAAATAGCTTGTTATAGTTGGAGGAGGTCGACTATATAATGCTTCATATGGTGTCATATTGATGGCGGAATGATGACTTGTGTTGTACCACCACTCAGCCCAGGGAAACCATTTAGACCACTCGAGTGGTTTGATACTAGCAAAGCAGCGAAGATAACATTCAAGAGTTTTGTTCGTTACCTCAGTCTGTCTATCTGATTGCGGGTGATAGGTTGAAACTTTGCATAACTGAGTATCTTTTAAAGTGAAATATGCTTCCTAGAATTTACTTAGAAAGATTGGATCACGATCAGAGACAATGCTCCTAGGCATACCATGTAAACTTACCACTTCTCTGACAAACACATCAGCTATATTAGCAGCAGAATAAGGATGTGCCAAATCTATGAAGTGTGAGTATTTGGATAATCGATACACAACAACCAACACTGACGTTTTTCGATTAGATGCTGGAAAACCGTCTATGAAATCCATGGAAATGTCCAACCAAATATCAGCAGGAATAGGAAGTGGTTGCAACAGTCCTGGAGGAGCTAGTGATTCAGATTTATTTTTCTAACAAATATCAAAATGTGCAATGAATTCCTTAATTGAGTTCTTCATTCCTTTCCAGTAAATTTTTTGTTGAAGTCGGTTATAAGTACGTAGAAAACCAGAATGGCCACCTAAAGGCGACAAATGAAACTCTTGAAGAAGTTTAAAACACCATGCTGAAGAAGATATTACCACAATGCGATTCTTGTAGCGGAGTACACCATCAGTAAACGTATAATGAGTGTGACTGGTAGGTTGCATTTGTAATTTATCAATAATGACTTTCATTTCCGTGTCATTGGCGGTCTCTTCAATAATTGTAGTAACACCTGTAAGAACCGGTGTAGAAAGAGCAGAAAAAGTTGACTCTGAAATACGGGACAATGCATCGGTTGCAACATTTTCTTTGCCTCGTCGAAAGATGATCTCATAATCATAACATAACAACTTACTTAGCCGTTTCTTTTGCTCCATGGATGAGATTTTTTGATTTAAGAAATGCTTCAAACTTTGATGATCAGTGTAAATATTGAAATGTCGACCAAGTAAGTATGGTCTCCATTTTTGAACTGCAGAAACTATTGCAAGCATCTCTTTATCATATATGGATAAGTTCAGGTTTTTTTCAGATAATCCTTTGCTATAATAAGCAATTGGTCTTCCACCTTGCATCAAAACAGCGCCCAACCCATTTCCTGAAGCATCACATTCCAAAGAAAATTCTTTTGAAAAATCAGGAAGTATGAGAACCGGAGTAGTAGTTAATGCTTGCTGAAGCAGAAGAAAAGCATTGGTGGCATCCTCATTCCACAAAAAAGAATCCTTCTTTAATAACTTAGTTAAGGGAGCACTAATTTTGCCAAAATCCTTGACAAATTTTCTATAATATCCGGCTAAGCCTAAGAATCCTCTTAACGCTTTAATTGTAGTTGGAATAGGCCAAGATAGAATGCTTTGTATCTTCTCAGGTTCGACTGCTACTCCTTGAGAGGAAATCACATGGCCAAGATAGCCAATTGACTATTGAGCAAATGTGCATTTGGACTACTTAACAAACAACTGATGTTGAAGTAAAATCTCAAACACCGCAGATAAATGGTCGACATGCTCCTTCATGCTCTTACTATAGATCACTATATCGTCGAAGAATACCAGTACAAACTTCCGCAAATAAGGTCTGAAAATATGATTCATCAAACTCTGAAATGTAGATGGAGCATTTGAGAGCCCAAATGGCATAATCAAGAACTCATAATGGCCATCATGTGTGCGAAAAGTAGTTTTAGGAATATCCCCCTTGTATAAACGAATCTGGTAATACCCAAAACGTAAAACGAGTTTTGTAAAAATCCATGCACCATTAAGTTCATCAATTAATTCGTCTACCATAGGAATAGGAAAACGATCCTTGATTGTTAATTTATTCAAAGCTCTATAGTCAACACACATGCGCCAAGAACCATCTTTTTTACGAACCATTAAAATTGTAGAAGAGAAAGGACTGGAGCTTGGATGAATCCAGCAACAATCTTCTCAATTTCATCTATTTGAAAATGTGGATATCAATAAGGGCGCACATTAACTGGAGTAGAACATGGTATTGAAGGGATATGATGATCATGTGCTCTTGCTGGTGGAAGTGATGCAGGGTTTTTGAAAATATCATCAAAACTGGAAAGTAGTTGCTGAATAGCAGATGGTACAGTGGAAGGAGAAGTAATGGTTGTAGAGTCACTGGCAGAGATTTGTAAGAAAACGCCATAAGTTTCTCTGTGTAGTAATCGTTGCATGGGAACAATATCCAATAACATTAATATAGAGGAATTAGTACCAACTAATTTGATATCTGTGCCGGAAATGTTGAACTTCATAATTATCTTCTCAAAGTCCCAATCAATAGGTCCTAGAGTACGTAACCATTGTACTCCCAAAACAGCATCACAACCACTAATAGCTAATATATGAAAATTAGCTGAGAAGGAATAATCTTGAAGTTGAATAGGAACATTCAAAAAAGTACCTAGTATGTTAAGTTTACCTCCATCACCAACTGTGACACACATGGAAGTGGCTTGAGCCTGTAAAGAATAGCCGCAATTATTCGCCAATGCAGGGTGAATGAAATTATGAGTCGAGCCCGAGTCAACCAAGATGGTGAGAGGTTGAGACTTAGAAAATATGATAACGCGCATCGTCCTGGGAAAAGAAGAACCCACAAGATATTGCATAGAGATGTGAACTGCAGCTTCACCATCAACTAAAGTGTCAGACAACATTGTAGATTCATCTGACAACATTGTAGATTCATCGTACATGACAGTGCCATCAACTGCGACTGTTTCTGGAGATCCTTCCAAGATTAATAATCTTGGTTTTAAATACAAATTTCCAAGAGTATAAAACTGATCACAGTTAAAACAAAGCCCTTTTTCTCTTTTTTCCTTTTGTTCTTCCCAAGTAAGTCTCTTAGCTCTATGAGGTAGAGTAGGTTTATTAAACTGAGGTGGTGAAGGAGTAGATGGATTATGAAGAGAAGGTGGTCTATAAGGTTGTCTAGTACTGAGTAAAACTTCCTCTTGGTTGAGTGCCTTAGTGAAAGAAGCAGTTAAAGATTGTGGTTCCAGTAACTTGACCATAGATCCAATCTCAGGTTTCAACGAGTGAATAAAACAATTTATCAAGTGCTCTTCAGGAAAATCAGAGACAAAATTCAGTAAACGTTCAAAATCTGGAACATGTTCTTTAACAGTACCTTTCTGTTTTATTGTGCTTATATCCATTCGAGGATCCACAAACTTTGTAGGAGAAAAACGAGTACGCACAAGAGAGCAAAACTCCAAACAAGTAGTCACTGGAGCTTGTGTCCTTTTCCAACGATACCAAGCATTGGCATCACCTTTAAGATGAGCAGAAGCAATAGCAAGCTTCATATTATCAGCAACATCATGTAATTGAAAATATTGATCCGCAGTAAAGATCCAACCATCGGGATCATCCCCATCAAAGGTTTGAAACTTAAGATTGATGGACGTATCTCTAATATTATTTTCATTAGCACCTGGAGGAGGTGGGGGTGGTGGTGGTTGATCACCTCCAGGACGCCTATTAAACTGAGGAAGGAATTCTCGAAAGACATCTCGTAATGTAGAACAAAATGAAGTGGATAGTTCTATTGTCAGAGTGGTGGTATGCGCAGACAAATCCTCTTGCCGAGGAATACGATCTTCTTCTCTTAATTGTTTATCCTCAGCTTTTTTCCTATCACTAGTTTCTTCATCATGAACATGGTTGTTAGTAATGGTAGTGATAAGAGTATCAAGTTTTGTTGAAACTCCCTTGATATATTCTTGCAACGTAGATAGGTCTTCTTTGTATGTCATCGTAAAAAAAAATTTGGGTAAAATTTAAGGTTTGATCTAACCTAGCTCTGGACTAGATGTTAGGATCCTTGTCCAACACTATAAGAAAGACAGGAAAAGAAAAACAAGAACCCTAGATAAAACCCTTTTGTTTTGTGGTTAGCAACCTTTGTTTATGAGTTAAGGGAGAGAATTCAGTCGTAACTTATTTGTATTGATTAAAATTGTGTTCAAAAGAATTGGGTGGGAGCTCAGCTTATTGCTAGACTCCCGACCAGTTTCTTGTAATTTGTTTTAGTAGTGGATGAAATGAAATTTATCATCATTAACAAAGAAAAATCAAAGCAAGTATTTATAGTTCTACTTTGCTTGATAAATACGTAATAATAACTGAATTAAAGGAAGCTATCCTAATCTAGGAAATATTAACTAAATATAGTAGTTCTATTTAAAGTAAAACACTAAGAGAAGTTGGTGTCGTAGCACACGTTGCTTCAATTATTTGAAGCTTGGGAAACCAATGTTTTGCGTGGAAAAGGAAGACTTGTCTGGCAAATTTTGCACTATGCGATTTGTTGGGTTTTGTGGAAGGTACGGAATGGCAGGGTTTGTGGAGGCTGTCATAAATGTGTGCAAGAAAGTATTGACTTGGTTAAGCAGTTGGTAGTTTTATGGTCTTGCGATAAGGATACATTTAAGTATGTTGATCCTAGTCTAATTTGGAGTAATTGGGAAGCTCTAATGTGTATGTAATTCTGCAAACCTTGGATTTTTCCTTGGTTCTCTTTTGTTCTCTTTTTCTTTTTAATATAAACTTATCTTTCTAAAAAAATTTATGTTAAGAGTGGCGTCAAGGATTGGTTTATGTGTGTGGATGGAGGACATCCTCATCTAAAATCTTATAGTTGCGTAGACTACATTCCACTGTAAAACCACGATTGTATAATTTGTATTGGTTAAGAGTGCATAAGTTCATTTATGTTAAATTATAAATTTTGATAAAACTTAGAGGAGGATTCACGACTCTCTAGGTCTGGTGGGGCGATGTGAGTGTCTCTAAAGGCGTTGGTCATAAAACTCTTCACTAATATGGATTATGACTTATTGGAAACATTAGCATTTTCAGTTACTCTTGAACCATTGCGATGCTTCGAAACTCGATACTTTCACTTCCATCTCTATATGTAATGACAATTTTGCTTTCATTTCAGTTTTTTTTTTTAATTTGTATTATCTATCTATCAGCAACAATCTTCAATGGTGAAACACGAAAAAGAGATTGTGATGGATATGTTCAAAAATATTAATGCACTAAAAAGTACTCTTAAATGGTTTTAAAAAATCTATCAAGACGCACTCGATCAAGATGTGAGACTCATTATCATGTCACGTTATTCTAGTTTTTAATTGTTCATTCCTTTTTTCATAACCCATACCTTTGTTGTTTCTGGTGATCAGTTCAATGAGAGGCAAAGATCAAGGCAAAGTTTTTTTTTGAGGAAAAGATCAAGGCGAAGCTGAGCCACACCAAATAAAAAAATGCATCGGGACGGGGGACAGGCGAAGCCGAGCCACAACAAATCATTGTGACAGGCGAGGTTGAGCCACACCAAATAAAAAAATGCATCGGGACGGGGGACAGGCGAAGCCGCGCCACAACAAATCATTGTGACAGGCGAGGTTGAGGCACACCAAATAAAAATGCATCGCGACGGGAGGAATCAAAATCCTGCAACACCAGATCAAAAATGCATGATGGGGCGAGATGTAGCCAAATCACACCAAACCAAAAATTTGGTTAGAAGAAAAAAATGACGATGGATGGTTTTCGGGTCCGCCCGGTGCGTAACACGGGCACAAAATCTAGTTTTGTTAAAATTTATTTTTGTTATCCAGCTTTGGACAGAACAGCATAATCACTCTCCTCCTCCTCGTATAGCAGTATAGGTTTCTCTCTCCCTTCTCTTTTTTTTTCATTTTTCTTTTTTGATAAAGGATACTTCATTGATTAAAACTCCAAAGAGTAATCACAAACCCCAAATTCAACGAACATGATAAATGACACCTTGTTAGTGACCAATAGACGGACAAACCTTAAGTGAATAACAATTGAACTTCCCGGGGCCTATATCAAACACTAGTAACATAAGAATGATTTTTTATGGACCATGATTTTGTTTTGGGGGCCACGATGTACGTAGGCCACCTTCCCTGCACTTATAAAGGATGTCTTAAAATTAGTAAATGACTAACTTATCTTTTATCCTTGTTTAAATGATGATTAATCTAATAACCTCCTACTAACTTAGCTAAAACTTTAATTCATAAACAAAAAAGGTAACACAATTTTTTTCTACTAATCAAATTTTATTTTAAACTCTTCTCTTAATCTTTGTTTTCTCTTCTATTTTCATAATCATTTTAAATCCAGATTTTAGAAATTTGTATATTAGCGATACTTTCCGACTAACCCTTGTCTTATTTATACATTTGTGATTGATAAATTGAGTGTAGTAATCATAAAAATTGAAGTTGCAGAGAGAAGTTCGGCTAGGAATTTTGTGAAAAAACTTTCTCGCAGTAGCCGAACGTCTAGGAAATGAAGAACCCGAAAAATTGTTTGGATATTTCTCAAAAAGTAAATTCCTAGACGAACTTTTAATTTCCTAAGCGAACTTTTTAATTTCCTAGCTGAACTTTTAGTTTGATAGACGAACTTTCAGATAAAAGTTCAGTTACATTGCAACGTTTTCCCCCCTAACCGAACTTTTCTCTGAAATCACTATATACATAGTTCTGTTACGTCGCAATTTTTTTTTCTAACCGAACCTCTCTTTGAAAGTAAAAACTCCATTAAAACTAAGTTTAATTTTAATTAATTTCAAAAAAAATAAAATATTATTGGTTAATTTATTCTTACACTAATCATTAATTAGCTTAACGTTACATAAACTTAATTAATTGGTGATTTTGGTATTAACATAAATATTTTGATAAGGGGTGCCATTGGTTTTCATCTGATCAAACCATTTCTTTTTGATTCCTCCTCTTTGTTTTCATTTCCCTTTCTTTTTCTCCTCCTATCAAGTTACCTTTTGATACCACTCTTGACTGCGGCGCATCAGCATTCCTATTATGATGCTAATGTGTGAGTTAAATAATTTCTCTTTCATAGATTAGTAGTGGTCATTAAAAAAGGGGTTGGAGCTCGGCTTATTGCTAGGAAGAAGAAAAAAAGCTCCCCAAAAACTCATTAAAACATGAAGGTCTCACATACAAGGTCTAAACGTCAAAGAAAGCCCAAGTCCAATTCTCATCCTAGAATATTAAAAAGTTAGAAGTCACAGATGATTATTGTTCGACGAGTTTTCAATTCCGATGAAGCTATGTCAAAGGGTGTTCTTAATTTTATTATTGTTGTATCATAAACTCATTGCATTGGGATTAATTATGGGATTCGGGTAGTATTGGAATATTATGTCCGTCCATACTCGTGGAGTGAACCGAGGTGATCGTGAAGATGAGTAGAAAGTTAAGTGGCGCTATAGTGCATGTGAAGTGAAGATAAAATCATTCACCGAATAATTTTAAAAATATTATGTTATTAATTTTCTAATATTTTACATTCATAAATACAGTAAAACTTTTTTAAAATAATACTCGATAAAATAATAGTCTCGCTAAAATAATAAAAAATTTCAGTTCCGACTCGGGCCTTTAGTGCTAAAATAATAATTTCGATAAAATTATAATATAATACATTTCAAAAGTTCTCCTTAAACATTAATAGGTCATAAATATTATATAAAATAATAATTTCATTAGAAAATAAAAAATAATTTTATACACATTAAATTTTCTCAAAATATGATTCAATGTTGGTTTGTTTTTCTCTGAAGTTCAAATAATAATATTGTGTATAAAAATATTTTTATGGAAATTAATAAGATTTATTACTTTAAAATCAAATGCATGTCGTTCTAAAAATATTTCCGTTAATGTTTTTTTTTATATATATTTTCCACTTTTAAAAATATATTTCGGTATTTATCTTAAGATATTTTATTTTTTTAATATGTAAATTCTTGTTTTTTCCAAAGAATTTTTTTTAAATTAAGAATTATTTTTTAAATTAATATAAAATAATAAATTATTATTTTATCGATGAAGTAATATTTCTTTAAAATAATAGGATTTGGCTAGTCTCAAGCCTATTATTTTATAGATGTTTTACTGTAATTATTCTCATTCAATTCTAGGATATAACTCTATAAATAGAGAGTGTAATGTAAATGTAAAATTATCACAAAATGATCAAATTCTAGAGATCAATATAATCTCACCCTTAAGGGTTTCTCCGTAGACGTAAGTCGAATCGACCGAAACCAATATCTTCCGTCTACTATTTCATTTTAGTATGTAGATTTATTTATTTTATTATTGATTAATATATTTGTTGTTTGTAGAGGTGTAAAGTGGGATGTGCCAGCACGAGCACATCCCAAGACAAAGACGCTAAAATTTGAGCACTTTAAAGACGTGGACTAGCCAAAGACGACATGACCACGTTAGTTAAATGGGACGTCTTTGGGTTTGAATAATTGGCACTGATAGCACAAAGACAACACGCGGCACGAATAAGCACGTGGCACATTGACCTCAAAGACAACACGTTAAGAAAGCACGTCATAGTATGTACAAGTACACCATATAACAAGGCATAATACATCACATTTTTTGTATATTTCACAAAAGAGTCACTACTCTAGCTAGTTTTTAACATTTTATACTGACTTATTTATAACAACACATATAATATCTTAATATTTGGAAAATATATTTCAATATCGTTGTTATAATATCGTCATCTATATTTAACTTGAACATTAATTTACATGACGATAATCCAATTTTATATTTGATGGACTATTTATTTTTATTGAATAAACTTGTTAATTTTACTTGAAATAATATCAAATGGCATGTTGTCTAATTAAATTCTTGTGATAATGTCCGACTTAATGTATACATTAAGTGATTTCAAATTGTTTATAGCACGTGTGCTAACACGGCACAGCACGGCACGTTTATTCGTGTGATGTGCCCGTGGGCTGTGCTGTGCCTAGCTTTTGACTAGTAAAGCACATCACGACACAGCACGTTTAAATCGTTGGCACAGCACAGCACGGCACATGGCACGTGAAGCACGCGACTTCGTGTGCCGGGCCGGCACGTTTTACACCTCTAGTTGTTTGTCAAATCAATGATATCTATGTTAATTTTGATCTACATATCAAAAGCTGATAATTTTTTTGTTTGATCGGTAAAATCTGATAGTTGGAGTATCATCAATGGCGCCATTCCTGATGAAGTTCTTCCCAGGCGCGTATAGAAGGATGATAGAAGATAAAAACACCAGCAACTACTGCAAATTCGACAGTCAGTACTTGACTGCATTCACGTCAGCTCTATACTTATTTGGTCTTTTTGCTTGCTGGATTTCCTCAAGAGTTACTAGAGTTAATGGTCGCAAATGCTCAGTTCTGCTAGGCGGTGCCTTTTATGTCATCGGAACAGTTTTAGGTGCCACCGCTCAAAATTTTCCCATGGTTGTGTTTGGTGGTGCTTTGCTAGGTATAGGTGTTGGATATGCAAACCACGTAATTCTTGCGACGCTACCTGATTATGTACATACACGCTGATAAATTAAGAACTAACGGATTAGACTACATATTCTACATATTTTCTTCAACCAACCCAATGCATGCGAACCAGATATAAATGTATCTTGTAATGCTTTTTGTTTTACTGAATTGTTGTACCATCCCGGCCGTCCTAAACTGAACGGAGTAGCTAGTCACGATGAGTACTACTCTTTGTTATGTCTGTTGACTGGTCTTAGGTATTACTTGATATATGCATCTATTATTAATATTAGAAGTTCCGTAGTACAAAAAAAGAAGGAAAGCACAAAAACTAAGAGCATCATGGGAGATGAGTGAACGTGAATCATTCACATTATTATTTCGAGTCATGCAAATGAAACTACCTTCAAGAAAAAGTTCAGTAATAGATCAGAATTGTTGAGTTACACAATTCATGTTGGATATTTTCAATAACTTAGAAAATAAAACTGTTTTCGTTTTTGGTTTGTCACTATGATGGGGAAGTGTTCTGTGTTGGATAAACACAATGGATGTTAGTTGGAGATGAAGGGACACCTCTAATAGGTGTGATGGTTCATAAAGGACACAACCATTCCCAACAGACACCTTATGTGTCTTTTGGAAGTGAAGAGGCATCTCCAATAGGCATGAATAACCCTATAAGTAGTGAAGGAATTCTCCCATTCTTGAGAATGAATTCAACCTGTTTTTCTCTCCATCTAAAGCATCATCGAAATCTCTCTCATGTGTTCTTGGTTGGGTCAAGGGGTGCAAACCTTGAATCCAATTTCTGTTGTAGGGCTTTCATTGTATCCCGAAGGCATTATTTCGCATACACTGTTGCAATCGCCAATTTATATTGGGAGGGTAGAAATAATCGTCTAAAAGAAATCACCCGAGCCTTGAAAGCTTTTGAGTACAACAACAATTTCTTTTAGTGTTATCATCCTCTGTTTTATACCCAAAATTTCCAACAGTTTTAGACGATTAAATTCAGACAAGACAGAGGAAACGAGAATAAGGGAAGTTGGAAAACAAGCTTCGAATTTATAGTGGAAACCGTGTTCGGGAACATGATGTTGTTTATGGGAATTTGATTCAATCATTGGCGCGCAAACTCTCAAGGGTTGTGGTCAAGGGAAACTTCCATGAAATCAGATAAGTATAATATTTCCAACAATCTTAAAGACTAATACATCCTTAGTATCTCGGTTTCTTAGAAATAGTTACGGCATGTGTGTTATGTGGATGAGCCATTATAATCACAATCTGTGCATATTATCGTCTAGCCTTTGTTAATGCTCTGTTATGTTCGTAAAGCATATCATAAATTTGCAACTGTGATTTTTACATCCACATATTCATCTGTGACATGATTGGTTTTCACAGTAATTCTTAGTCCTCTTGATTGGGGTTAGTAATACCATATATATATATATATATATATATATATATATATATATATATATATATATATTATTATTTTTATGATAGCATGAGATATCTAATAAATGTATTAGAAGTTCGGAATCCTTTAAGGGTGCATAACGGTTGGATGTACGTGGTTTAAATTGACTGTTCAATTTACCCGCATGTGGCAGTTGAATGAGGCTTTGTTTAGAATGTTTGCAAAGGAAAGCCAGATCCATAATGATGGTACCCGTCCGGTATATTGGATTTGAGGTTTTAATTTCTATTTAGAAATTATGGGGTACATGTTTGACACAAATGGTATTTCATGATATTGAGTTGCATTTTGGCATTTGAGAATTATCATGAAATAGGGGGAGAATTTATACGAAAATGTCGTATAAAATTTTTCTAGTTGGTGGATTATTTTAAAACCAAAATCGTCATAATTGTTGAGACAACAATGGTATGGCATGAACATAATTCTTGCGATAAGAATTATAGGTTCCACATTTGGAAATTGGCAGGTCTTAAATGACATCGAAAGGGAAAAATGGAATACCGGTCAATATTTAACATATTGGAAGATTGGGCGGCCGACCAAATATCCAACGATGAGGTGTTACGATATTACCGATGCATAAATTATGAACATTTGCATTACATAATGTAGAATGTTAAATAGACATTGTCTATGTTTTTTGGGTATGAATTTGTAGGGGATTGGGCATGAGTAAAAGAGTTACTCATCAAGGTATTATATTTGTTGAGATAGCAAATATATAAGTTGCCTACAAATTTTCAATGCCTCTAGTGTATGCAAGTCTATAATGACTTCTTGTGAATTAACCGTAAATGTTAATTAGGATCACTAGAGAAGTTACAATTATTTTGTAAAATCAAAGAGGAACATTTTTAGTAATGTTTTCAGAATTGATTGCATTAGTAGATGCAATTAATGAGAAGAAATGGCTTAAAACCTAACTTGTAGAGATCCTATTTTGGAAGAAGCCATCTCAGGAGGTCTTGATTAATTGTGAATCAGGATATGATCTATAACGTCTTTAACAAGACTTATAATGAAAAGTCAAGACATACAAGTCTTAGACAAGGAACGGTAAGTCAATTACTCAAGAAAGGAGTAATTGCAGTTAACCATTGAAACGGAGAAAAGTTTGGTAGACCTACTTATGAAGAGTCTCCCAAAGGAATTAATTTCAATGAAGTATATAGAAATGGGACTAAGGTCTGTGAAGGAAGGTTGATCTCCCATAGCAGAAACCCAACCTATGTTTTGAAAAAGATAAACAAGGTTCAATGTGGTACCAACAAGTTATGGTTTGTAGATTATGGAGCACTAACATAAAACTTCCCATTTCAAGTTAGTGCTGGTTTTTCTGCAAGAAAATAGGATGGATGTAAATCCTTAATGAGTCTGTGATTAGTAAAAGGTGTCTCGCAGAAACACCTTCGAGACTTACCTATATGAGTATGGAAATGTGGGTCGTTTCCTAAGAGAAGAAGACCGTTCTCTAAAGAAGACTCATGAATAAGGATATAAGCACAAGGCCTTTATAGTGCTTGGCTACAGAACACATGATTTATGGAATCAATATGTGTGGAGACTCCGGTTTTATCATAAGGGATACTTGGTTCAAGACTGGTTTCACCATATAATCTCGATAAGGCTTTGATTTTCTTACACTAAGTGAAGGTTCAAACCCAGAAGGTACCTATCATTTATGTATTGGTTTCAACGATGATGCTTAGTCCCAATTGTGCTTGAACTACGTTGGCTTGATCCCACTCGGGTACGTAGGCAGTCACTTGAGTGATGCAGCCACTCCGGTTTTATAAGTTTTATTTTATTTTATGTTTTTTGGTTTTTGAAAATAGGGGGAGATTGTTGGATATTTTCAATAACTTAGAAAATAAAACTGTTTGTTTTTGGTTTGTCACTATGATGGGGAAGTGTTCTGTGTTGGATAAACACAATGGATGTTAGTTGGAGATGAAGGGACACCTCTAATAGGTGTGATGGTTCATAAAGGACACAACCATTCCCAACAGACACCTTATGTGTCTTTTGGAAGTGAAGAGGCATCTCCAATAGGCATGAATAACCCTATAAGTAGTGAAGGAATTCTCCCATTCTTGAGAATGAATTCAACCTGTTTTCTCTCCATCTAAAGCATCATCAGAAATCTCTCTCATGTGTTCTTGGTTGGGTCAAGGGGTGCAAACCTTGAATCCAATTTCTGTTGTAGGGCTTTCATTGTATCCCGAAGGCATTATTTCGCATACCTGTTGCAATCGCCAATTTATATTGGGAGGGTAGAAATAATCGTCTAAAAGAAATCACCCGAGCCTTGAAAGCTTTTGAGTACAACAACAATTTCTTTTAGTGTTATCATCCTCTGTTTTATACCCAAAATTTCCAACAATTCAGACAAAGAGTCGTCTAGTTATCCGTGCTTGAGTTTTTGTGCACAATATTTGAGATCTTTTTCTTTTTTTTTAATAGGAAAAATAAATGGATTGAAAATGAAGTGTTACAAATTGTTCTTGTCCTTTTGAATGAGGCACGCAACCCATTCTGGACAGTTATTCATCCAATTAAAACATAAAAAGCTAGCTCTTGCATATTTGGCTAAAGTGTCAGCTAAATGGTTTGCATCTCTATGAGTTTTACTGCATTTCCAAGAATTAAAGGATCTAAGAAGAAAAACTGTATCCGTTACTACATTTTGTGTAGTCCATTTCACTGCATCAAACTTCCCATTTATTGTTGTTATTACATTCTGGCAATCACCTTCCAGTTCAATGTTTTCCCATCCCTCCTGTTTAGCCCATTTCACAGCTTTTAGTACTGCATGAGCTTCTGCCTGTTCAGGATCTACTGCACTACATGCTCCTCCTCGCAATCCATTGCTATCACCTGCAAAATTTCTAGCTATTAGACCCCATCCTGTCATAATGTTCCCATCAATATAAGAGGCATCAAAATTAATTTTAATGACTCCCCTATCTGGAGTTTTCCATTGTTTAACAATCTGACCAGAAGAAGCATTATCTATGATTCTTAGAGAGGTAGCTCTATTCCAGTCTTCTACTTGCATTCTAGCATTACTAACTAGTTCAGTGGTGTTAATCTTTTTATTCTCAAAGACAAGAGCACATCTTGCCTTCCAAATCAACCACAAAGTAAAACAAGCCATATCATAGAGAGATAAATCTCTTTGCATATGATTGTTTGCAAGAAGAAAAAAACTTGAGACCCATTCGTAAAAACTCTGATTCTGCAGAATAGAAGTAAAGTTAGAATGCACATTGTTCCAAATAGGGTTGACTACAGGGCAATCATAGAACAAGTGTTGGGGAGTTTCATGAGCATTTGTACAGAAAGGACAGTGACTGTCTTGGTGCCTGGTAAATCTAGATAATATGGATTTAGTTGGAAGACATTGGTGCAAAAATTTCCATATAAAAGTATGAATTCTAGGGGGTAGCTTATGTTTCCAGAACATTTTCCAATTGATTGCTAAGTTGTTCTTAGTAGGTTTGAGTCTCAGCTGATCCTCCAGAATAGCTCTGTAGGCAGATTTAATTGTGAAGTTTCCATCCTTAGAAGGTTCCCATCTAATCTTGTCCTGACCAAACATGGGAATTCTAATGTTAGTAACACTTTTGACAGTAACCTCATCAAATAAAGCATTTAGAGTATCAACATTCCAATAATTTGTATTAGCATCAATCAATTGATTAACATGAGTCATACCTGTAGAACTGAATTTTGATGGAGGGGGTTTATGCATATGTGGAATCCAGTTGTTTTTCCATATATGAACATCATTACCATCACCAATCTCCCAAACATAATGTTTTTTCACAATGCCCAAACCGGTGCAAATACCATTCCATATCCAAGAACCATGGTTACCAATGCAGTCATTTAACAGGTTCAGATTAGCAAAATATTTTTATCTTAAAATAATAGCCCATTGAGCATCTGGGGAGTTGATCAATCTCCAATCTAGTTTGGTCAACATGGAAAGATTAATAATATCAGTTTTCCTAATGTTCAGGCCACCTAATTCTTTTGGGAGAGATATGTCATACCAGCTTTTTGGATAATAACCTTTCTCTTCTTCCTTCTTCCCCCACCAAAATTTCATTTTAATGCTATCCATTTTGTCAGTGAGTTCCTTAGGCATAGGAAAGACAGCTAGGTGGTGACTAGCAAGGCTACCTAAGACTGACTGATTCATAACAGTTCTACCAGGGGGTGAAATAAAAATGGTTTGCCAAATATCAAGTCTTCCTTTGTGGTTATCTAGAAGGTGAGCAAAGGTATCATACTTCCTTTTATGAAGCAACAAAGGTACCCCTAGGTATTTTTCCTGCAAAGACATTCTTCTTATTCTAAGGATGTTTGAGATTTCATTCTTAATATTAGATGGAACTTTGTTACTGAAAGCAATGGAAGACTTATTAAAGTTAACAGCTTGGCCAGAGAATTTACTGAATTGTTCTATAATTATAGCTATATTCCTAGCATCTTTAGTTCTAGGTTTGATAAAAATGAGGCAATCATCAGCAAAGAATAAGTGGGAAATAGCAGGGCAACTCCTAGTAGCTTTAAACCCATTGATTAAGTTGTTTTGCTCAGCATGGTGAAGGCTTCTAGATAAAGATTCCATACATAGTATAAAAAAGTAAGGAGATAAGGGGTCTCCCTGTCTAAGACCCCTTTGAGGAGTGAAAACATTACCTGGAGATCCATTAAGAAGGATTTATGTTGAAACTGTAGAGATACATTGGTTAATCATGTTGCACCAATCATCAGAAAAACCCAGATTTTTGAAACTAGCAATAAGAAAACTCCATTCAACCCTATCAAATGCCTTGGCCATATCTAATTTAATAGCTACACCACCATCTTTAGCTTTAGTATTTTTCATGCTATGAATGAGTTCATGGGCAATTATGATATTGTCATGAATAAGTCTACCAGACAAAAAAGCTGTTTGTGCAGGAGAGATAATTTTATGTAAAACAATTTTAAGTCTAGAAGCCATGAGTTTAGATATTATTTTATAAGAGACATTGCATAAGCTAATTGGCCTGAAATCAACTGCACTTTTGGGGCATTTGTTTTTTGGAATCAAGGTGATAAAATTATGGTTTAATTGTTTTAATAGGTGGTGGCTATGAAAGAAAGCTTTAACCTTTTTAACAACATCAGGACCAACTGTTTCACACATTACTTGGTAAAATCCTGGAGGGAAACCATCTGGTCCTGGTGTTGTCCATGGTTTCATAGAGAAAACAATCATTTTAATTTCATCATCAGTAGGAATGGCAGTTAACATGGAATTGTCAGCAGAAGTGATGCTAGGAGAGACATTATCAAGGAAGCCAGCAGGATTAGGAGGAGAAGAAGTTTTACTCATGCTACTAAAGTGTTGTAACAGTTCAGAACCAATGTCATCTCTATTGTCTAACCAGATTCCTAAATTGTTTTGAAGAGAATCTATTTGAGTTCTTTGCCTTCTATAATTGGCTTTCTGATGGAAATAGGCAGTGTTTCTATCATCTTGAAGGATAGCCTCATCTTTGTTTTTTTGCCTCCAAAAATCAGATTCAATATCATACCAGTATTTAAGCTTTTGAGTGAGCTCAGAGATTCTACTAGTGTTGGAATTTCTACCATAAACAGTTAAGGCTTCCAATTGAGATTCTATATTTATAATTTGAGTATTGATATTTCCAAAATGGTTATAATTCCAATCTCTAAGGCCAAACTTAGTGTTACCGAGACAATGCACAAGTTGGAAAGCAGCAGAACCATTCTTATTACAATTTCATTTAGATTTAATCAGATCAGGACAGGTAGAATCTCTAAACCAAGCTTTGTTAAATCTAAAAGGCTTTTTAGTGATGTTTGCATTTTTGGCAGTGGTTAACATAATAGGACAGTGGTCACTACCTAAAACAGTAAGATGGTAAAGAGTTGCTTGAGGATATAAATCACTCCATTCCATAGTAGCACAAGTTCTGTCTAGCCTTTCTAGAATTAATTCATCTCCATTCCTTCTATTTTTCCAATTAAAGGGATTTCCTACAAAGTGAAGACTATGGAAATTATTCCTGCTCAAGATAAGATTGTTTGTATCAATTTCATATTGTCTAGGGGTGATACCACCTTCCTTTTCATCTCTATGAAGAATGAAATTTAAATCCCCCATTACAATCCAAGGATTTCTATAGGTCAATCTAATCAAGGATAAGTGATCCCATTGTATTTGTTTATCAGCATCATTGAGAGATCCATAAAGGCAAGTAAGTAAAGTGCTCACATTTTGAATGTCCAATTTCACAAGGCAGTTTATCATGTTTAATTGTCTATCAATGATTTGCAGATCAATATTATCTTTCCAAAGAAGCACTAACCCACCAGAGAGACCTATAGGATTAAGCATGGAAATATTTGGATATTTAAATCTAGCCAAAAGATATGTCATTCTCTTTTCTTGGTTTTTAGTTTCACTAAGAAAGATGATATCAGGATTTTGGGTTTTTATGAGC
This sequence comes from Papaver bracteatum, assembly GCA_023529315.1. NCBI lineage: Eukaryota > Viridiplantae > Streptophyta > Magnoliopsida > Ranunculales > Papaveraceae > Papaver > Papaver bracteatum. The sequence continues at coordinate 291,247 of JAJJWX010000717.1, forward strand.
ATATGAAGATGGTTTCTGGTATCCTTGTTTCCAAACCCACACACATTCCAAGCTATGAGTTTCATGTTATCAGAGAAGAAAGTAATATGTATGCAAGTAATAGAATTAAAAAAACCCAGGCTAAGACTACCACAGTTTGAAAATAAATTGTAAGTGAAAAGTATTTTTAAAGACAAAGTTGAAAGAGATACCTTATTTCCCCCATTTGTGTTGTTAATTTGTTTCTCCTTAGTTATGATTCTTCCTGCAGTTTGTGTTGCTAAATTTGTCCCTTCCTGTATGAGTTTAGTGGAAAATTCTGTAACAGATCCTTGAGCATCTGTTATCCTGAGCCTTTTCCCCCTTCTACTAGGATCATTATCATTTTCTTGTAGTGTTGAAGTATCATTCTTTGGGATTAAGAGAATGCCATCTAGTGGAGGCACAAATGGGGCATGTTTTATCACTTCCTTCTTTTGACAGTTTGGAGCATTAACATTCTCTTTGACTCCAATCAATTTCTTGGTACTCACCACAGGTTTACCCAGGAGATAAGGCTTGGCATGAGCTTTTTAAAGATACTCAGTTGCTGCCTGACAAGCTTCTCTTGTGTGCTTTATAATATAACAGCTGGGACAAATGTTGTGGGGCTGTTTTTCATAAAAAAATTTGATCCACCTGGTATAACCTGCATTTGTCTTGGCCATAACACCCCTTCTCAATGGGTTGTTAATGTCAATAAAGACACAGACTTTTACTCCATCTTTGTCTACTGGAATTGCATCTTTTGGATCTATGGCAATCACCTCCCCCATCAGTTTACCAATTTTTGTAACTGAAAATTCATTCATATGTTCTGGAAGTAGTTTCTTCAATTGGATCCAGAAAAACTTATGATCCCAATCTATATTTTTGTAAATAACTTCAGAGTTATAATGATGCAGAATTACCAGATTCTTGTTAATTCTCCATGGTCTGGTGATGTAGATTTTGTTTTTTGTATCTTCATCCTTGAACTTAAATACCATTATGTTTTTATCAATCTCTACTACCTTCACTTCACCTTCTGGAAGGAAATTCCAGGCAAACTTAATATGATGTTGGACATCTTTGAAACCCATAGAACCTTCTTCCATAATTATCATTCCGATAAGGCAATTATTCCATTCATCTACGTCTTCAGTTGCTTCCTCTTCAGTTAGCTGAATTGGTAAATCGATATCTTCATCTAGGTCCAAAGCGGCTTGCTTGAACTTTTCATCCAAAGAGATAACCTTGTCAGCGTTTACTTACTCCATGTTTTTGATTTCAATTGAGCACTTTATTGGTTCATCACAGATTATATAGCCAGAGTTCTTCACTGATATTAACCCTAGAGAAAAAGGGTGGTTCTTTCTCAAAATATAAGATTTTGTACGAAAATCATGGGTTGAGGATAAACTGTATTTACTTTCTGCTCTTGCAAATCCGGTAACAGGATATATTAGAAGTACACACCGGAGTAAATTTAGGATATTGATACCAAAATTATGTTTACAATTTTGAATTTTGAATTTCCTTTTCTTCCGCCTTTTCTCCCTTTGACTTTTTGAATTGTTGAGACTGTATCGGTGGTGAACGAGTTGCGAGCTCTCAGAAAAGGGAAACGATGGCAACAACATGGCTTCAAAAAGCTTCAAAACTTGCAGAGCAAACGCTGTAATCATAACATTAATTAAGGCAAACGCCATTAAGGAGATAACAAGCTGTAAACACATGGGGAAAAATGGATTGTTAGCAAAACATAGTAAAATCGAAATTAACTGAGTTTGAATAGAAGTTTAAAAGAAAAATGAATGGTATGATTAACAGAAACAACAGAAATTTCTCATAGAAAACTTTGAGAATTTGAAAAACCGAATAAAATCATGGATGATATAAGTGGAAGAGGAAACAAGGAATCAGTGGGAAAGGAATTTTTACTGAGTTGGCATCGCCGATTCAATCGCCTCACCCTTGAAGTAAGTAACCCTGTTAAATGCAAGGTTTTATGATTTTAACCCTAAGCTAAAAACCACCATCAACAATCTCTTTCTTTGACTCCGCTCACAATATTTATTTATATTTTGAAAAAAAAACAATATTTGAGATCAAATTACAAAATCGATTGATATGTTGCTCAAGAAAAACAATGAGACTTTAGAGGAAACTAAGTTAGGATGGTATCATATGTTTCTGTATTCATCCAGTTAAGAGACTGCTGCCCATAAAAACTGTATTCTTCAAGAATTTCGAAGTGGAGACTGAAGTTAGACCACTTCGAAACAAGCAAATTGTTAATAATTAACTTCAGTAATTCAACTGATTTCTTACAATGCAAAAGTAGGCCAAAAGTTGGCTTGAGTTTTTGTATGTAAAGAGAAAAAATTAAACAGTTTTCAGTATTTTGTTTAATGAAATTTGTTGTTTCCCAAATTTTGCAATTCCCCTAGTTTGATGCTCCCTTGTTCAATGATTTGGGATTTTCCTATTTAATTTGTGCAAGACAATGTCAGCTTGCAGATTCCACTTAGCGTCTGTAAACAAGTAACAGTTTTTTGTGTCCAAACTACTCAACATTCCCCTTTTAAGGAAAACGGAAATCTACAAAAACTAATCACCACACATACATTTATTCAGTTGCAGACCTTCACACATACATGAACCGAAGGATTCAAAATGAAATTCACGAACGTAACAACCAAATCTAAATTGGACTCTACTAGTCTTATTGTTATTCACACTTGCATTTTCAAATCAAATAGAACTATATCTTGGCGGTTGTATAAACATGCGAGGGAAGTCGTGGCTTTGCATGGGAAAGTAAAGGATTAGACAGAGAGTGATTATTATCGGATTCAGATAGATTGATTGTTGACTGATCGCCATAAGGGACACTCCATTCAAATCCTTGAACAAGCCTAGCCAATGACATGGTAGCAATTGTAGTACCAAGAGGGATCCCTATACATCCACGTCTTCCGGTACCAAACGACATGAATCTTAGATCCGGCTCAGCTTGATCGACTTTAGCGAATGAACCATCCTCGGATTTCAAATGACGCTCTGGCTTGAACTTCAATGGCTCGTCCCAAACTAATGCTTCTCTGGCACAAGCTTTTACATAGTAGAGTTTTGGGCAATCAAATTCTCGCACTAAACGGTCCTTGCCAACTACGATATCGATTTCTTGGGCAGCTTTTTGAAGTATGTCAGGTTGAGTTATCATCTCAGCCATTGCCCATTCAATTGCATTAGAGGTATTATCAATTGTTACATATAGAGGTGTAAAGTGGCCTGTACCAGCACGAGCACAGCCCAAAGACAAGACACGCTAAAATTTGAGCACATTTTGCCCCAAACAAAGACGTGACTTAGCCCGGCCGACGACCACAAGACGTTAGTTAAATGGGACGTGCTGGGTTTGAATAATTGGCACAGTAGCACAGCACAACACGCGGCACGAATAAGCACGTGGCACAGCCCAGCACAGCACGTTAAGAAAGCACGTCATAATATGTACAAGTACACCATATAACAAGGCATAATACATCACATTTTTTGTATATTTCACAAAAGAGTCACTACTCTAGCTAGTTTTTAACATTTTATACTGACTTATTTATAACAACACATATAATATCTTAATATTTGGAAAATATATTTCAATATCGTTGTTATAATATCGTCATCTATATTTAACTAGAACATTAATTTACATGACGATAATCCAATTTTATATCTGATGGACTATTTATTTTCATTGAATAAACTTGTTAATTTTACTTGAAATAATATCAAATGGTATGTTGTCTAATTAAATTCTTGTGATAATGTCCAACTTAATGTATACATTAAGTGATTTCAAATTGTTTATAGCACGTGTGCTAGCACGGCACAGCACGTCACGTTTATTCGTGTCTTTGTGCTCTGTAATGTAGCTATCTTGTGCCTAGCTTTTGACTAGTAAAGCACAGCACGACACAGCACGTTTAAATCGTTGGCACAGCACAGCACGGCACATGGCACGTGAAGCACGCGACTTCGTGTGACGGGCTGTGCCGGGCCGGCACGTTTTACACCTCTAGTTACATAGAATAGTTCCTGCACATTGTAGAGTATTAACGGCAACGTAGTTATGAAGATCGAAAATCGACATCATGATAAGAAAACAAATATTGTAGTTAATATACAAAGCCATACCATACTTTCAGCCTTGATCTCTTCTGTTGATAACAAAGGCTTCCCATCTACCTCAAGCGAAATAAGTATGTCAAGTAAATCCTAGGGTTCTTTTTTCACCATGTCACCGTCTTTTTTGTTTCTCCATTCTTGAATTCTTTCTTCGACAAGTGGATCATGATATTTATGAAGGCTTCTCTTAAATACAGCCCACACATTTATTAACCGTAGCCCATTTAAAATAAGTGCTTAAGCTAATCAAACACATCTTAACATAGCCCACAAGATTATATATAATTATTATATATAGCCCAGAAAATAAGACAATCATCAAATTCTTAAAATCAACATCAACAACAAAAAAAAGAAGCTAATTATCAAATTAAATTTATGTAAGATATTTGACATAATTAAGAACTAATTAATATTTTTCAAGAATAATCAATACCCTCAATCAATCTTAGAGAAGAAGAAGAAAAAAACATCATCTTAGAGATTTTTTGTTTTTGTTTTATGGATTATGTTTATGGAGTTCTAGGAGAATGGTAATGTAATCATGATTAAGAAAAACTTTTTATTTTTGAAAAAATTAAGAATTAGAGTTTATTTTGTTAAAAAGTAAGAATTAGGGTTTATAATAATTGTTCAATTTGTGAGATTACTTAAAAAAACATAATAATTAATTTCAAGTATGATTAACAAAAAAATTATGGTTTATTTTGATTTTGTGTAAAAAGAAGATTTAAGTTCAATTGTTAGTAGAAAATTAGAACTTGTTTAGTTTTTCATTTTAATTTTTGACTTTTCATTTTAACTTAAATTTTTTGGGTTATAGTTAATAAATATGGGGCTATATTTAAGAGAAGCCTTTATGAATGACCTTCATTGTTTCCTTCATAATCTTTTCATGGCCTTCAAAATCTGACCATCTCATGTAAGGTAAAAAATCTGATATACAGACCTTTAAAAACAGATTCAATATGTTCGACTTCTTCGAAACCAGGTCCTCCATCTTTTCTTCCTTTACCAAAATACCTTTTATTGAATATCATTTTCCTTACAACATTTCCAGTATAATGTCTTACTGCCGGCCGATCGAAAAAAAATAATGTCTTACTGCCGACCTTACGTCAACCACTTCACCGCCTCCATCAACGGAGTTCTTATTCATACACTGGTTGTATAAATAGAACACAAGGTTATTAGCTTCTTCATTTCTCTTTTCAAGGAGCCAATCTATCCTAGCAGGGCTAACCAATTCAGAACTTATAACTCTCCTCATTTTCTTCCACTGCTCTCCATACGGCACAAAAACCGTGGTCAAGTACCCACGGGTCACATATTCTGTACCCATCATCCTTGCTCTTGATGAAAACATTGCATCATGTTTTTTCAAGAACTCTCGTGCTAGTTCTGGCGAAGTTACTGGAATCACGTTAACATTCCCAAGGCGGACACATGCGATTTCTGTATTCATCTCCTTCATTAGACCTAGTATCCATCTGAAAGCTGGTTTGTTTCGAAGTAATGTTGGTAGGCATCCAACAATTGGCCAAGGTGTTGGTCCCGGAGGTAGTGGGGCAGAGGCGGACAAGGATGAACGTTTTCTAAGTGTATCGAACCCAAATTTGATGAAAAGTACTATTAAGATTGACACAAGTACATGGATTAGTGAAATGTTGGTAACTAGGGATGTTCAGGGCCGTCAGTGGGCATAGGCCAGCTAGGCGATGGCCGAGGGCCCCCAAATATTAGTGGTTATCTTTCATTTACCTTTTTTTTTCCCCGATTTATTGTATCTGATTTCTCATCTAGTTTACTCTGCTTACAAGTTCTAAGGTTTCCTCCTTTTTAATTAAAAAAGAAGAACAAGATTTAAATGTCAAAGCAAATTTATCATCTGACATTTAATTTATTTTATCTAGATTTCACTTCCAAACTTTTAATTTAACAATTCCTTTCTTCAAAAAAATAATTACTCAACGATTCAATTTAGTTGTTGTGTTTATATAATACAAAATTTTATAGATAATTTTAGCAACAGTTGGCCTGTCCAACAAATGTTGGAAGTTGATAGTGGGTATATTTATTTCCATAGATGTAGTCTGAACATTACCTACTAGACTCTGCCGAGACTGTTTGGTCCCCTCCGACTCAGTCAAAAGTGAAAATCAATTTTGATGGTGCAGCTGGAATTAGAGGTTTCGCCTGCACTGCAGTGGCAAGGAACTACAACTGTGAGTTTGATGGATGTCAGACACAAGTTTTCGCATTCAACACCCCTGTAGAAGCTGAAGCTTATGGTGCTTTGGTGGGAATTGATCTTGATATCCGCAAGGCTATGAGGCACATTATCATTGAGGTGATTCACTCACTGTGATCAAATATCTGAGGTACAATAACTCCCCGGTCCCTTGGCATATTAAGAATACTATCGGAAAAATTAAAGAAAAACTAGGGAACTTTACTTCCGTTGAATTTAACTTTATCAAAAAGTAAGCCAATTCCATGGCTCATTCCTCAGCAGCTTATGTTGTTCATAACCAACTCTCTAATCAGTGGTTAACCTCTCCTCCTTCTTGTATTACTCACTTGTTTAGTGAGGATCCTTCTTCTTAGCTTTTGTTTTTGTGTTGTTTTTTCTATTATTAACCTTCAAAAAAAAAATGATGATTTTGGTTCTAAAGGGGCAGCAATATTGACCTCTGTATGATTATGTGTTTTTTTTGGTGTTTCTAGATATCTATTTTTGGCCAATTTTTCGGTGTTTCTAGATATCTATTTTTGGCCAATTTTGTCATTTGATTGTTGATGATATCAAGCCAGGAAAAATAAATTAATCGCTTACGGCCCCCATTTCTATAACTTCGCCTAGAGCCCCCAAATTGTTTGCTACGGCCCTTGTTCTGGCGAGACTGTTTTGGATGATGTTGGAGAAGGAGTTTTTGTTATCCATTGGCTAGCTTTAGATGTTTTTGATGTCGGGTATGATAACTGCCTAAAAATTAGTGTGTATTTATGTAAGAATTGTTGAATAATTAATTAGTAGTTGTAACATTAGTCATCAAGATTGACTAATGAATTAGTAGTAGTAGGTGGAAGTAGTTGTAGGGTGGCTATAGGGTGGCTTGTAGGATGGCTTGTTTTTCTTCCTCCCTTCCTTATTTTCTTCCTCCCTTTCTTATTTTCTTCCTCCCTTTCTTATTTTCTTTGTAGAAGACTTTCTCTTCTCTTGTAACACTATATATATCTCTTTTAGAGATTGATTTATAACATAACAATTATTTTTGAGTTGAACCTTAAGTTTAACATGGTATCAGAGCTCCATGGTGAGTTGAGTGCTTCTTAGTAATAGTGAGTGCTTTGTTACTTCGATTGATCCTTCTTCCGCTGGCTTAATGTTCTTTTTTTTCTTTATACACTTATTGAAACAAGTAAGTTGTACTACCGATTTTATGATAAACTTGTTATGTTTATGATTGTCCTTTTTAAGTAAGTTGTACTGCTGCTTTTGTTTCGTACAAACAGTTATCATCTTTGATCAAGATTTTTTTTTATTGAGTTTGTTTTTCTTATAAGCAAACCCCTGTTAAGTTTGTTTTCATATATTTGGTTGATTTGTCAAATTTAATTTCTCTATGCAAGAGAGAAAACTTGATTTGAATTTAAACTCTTACCGTTTTTACCGTTATAGGACTTGTTCCTCTTATTCGACTACTCATATAATTTTTTAGCTGCTAGGTAGAATCTAGCCGGTTTGTTTTTCACCCCCCAGAATCAGTTGTGTACACAATCAGTTTCATTTGTACCTTTTTTTGGTCATTTAATAAATAAATAAAATGCTTGCCAAGTTTTTCGCAAGCTGCTTGCGACCTGTATTCATACTTCATAATTTCTTCTTTAATCGTGATAATGTCTTCCGTTAGACGTTGTGTTTACTGTGGAAGCAATTCACACTTCGTGGAGAAATGTTTCAAGAAAATTGGTTATCCCGATTGGTGGGACGCCTATAAAATACAAATAAATATCGACCAAAAAGGGGTAGATACATGTACTTCAATGATGACTACGACGACCGATACTCATTCTTCCGTGGTGGAATCTCATTCTTTGGTGAACCCGAACCTCTTCCAGCAATCAAGTAAGGTTGACGTCGCTTTACTTGCTACTGATTCTGGAAAAGATCATGGTTGGATTCTCGACTCTGGTGCTACGGGTCATATGACGTTCGATGCCTCTATTTTGAGAGATCCGTTGCTACCCGCGTATACAACTATTTCCAACGCCAATGGTGTACCGTATCCAGTTACCGGAGCTGGGAGAGTTGATTTAACACCTTCCTTGTCCTTGGAACACACATTATTGGTTCCTTCTCTTTCAAATAATCTCTTGTCTGCGGCACAAGTAACCGCACAGTTAAATTGTTTAGTACTAATCTATCCCACTTTTTGTCTTCTTCAGGATCTCGGAAACGGGGAGATAATTGGGCGAGGTACTAAGAGAGATGGTTTATATTACATCGACGATGTTTGTGAAGGGAGATCTCTTTCAGTTAAAAGGTCTTCTTGTGCATCTAAAAATCAGATCTTACTGTGGCACCGCCGTTTAGGACATGCTTCTTTTGGATATTTGGAGCACTTGTTTCCTGATTTGTTTAAGTCTTGCAAACTGTTAGACTTTAAATGTGATACTTGCATTCTTCCGAAGAGTCATCGTACTACTTACCCAGATAGTTTCAGTAGAAGATACGTACCATTCGATTTGGTTCATTCTGATGTGCGGGGACCTTCTCGTATTACCAGACTTCGGATTTCGGTGGTTTGTTATCTTTATCGATGATTGTACTCGTATGACTTGGCTCTATTTAATGAAGAATAAAAGTGATGTGGCTGATCGTTTTCGCGCATTTCATAAAATGATTCGGATACAATTTTAGCTAACTTAAAGGTCCTTCGTTCGATAATGGAGGTGAGTATGTTAATGAAGTATTACAAAGATACTTTGGAGAACATGGAATTATTCATGAAACTAGTTGCCTGTCTCCGCCACAACAAAATGGTGTGGCGGAAAGAAAAAATCGCCATGATTACTTGAAATTACGAGGGCATGCTTGATTGGGTCAAATATGAAGCCAAAATTCTGGGAAGAAGCCATTACTAGTGCAGTATATCTTCTTAATCGAGTACCAACAAGTGTTTTAAAATTTCAGACACCGTTGGACAAATTGGCTTCATTTGTAGCAATACCTTCTCATCTTAAGCTTCCTCCATGGGTATTCGGTTGTGTTGTTTTTGTACATCTGCAGAAACATCTACGTACAAAGATAGATCCTTGTGCTATCAAATGTGTTTTTATTGGTTATCATCCATTCCAGAAGGGTTATAGGTGTTATCATCCTCAAAGTCATAAATTTTATGTTACTATGGATGTCACCTTTTATGAGCACGAAATGTTTTACTCATCCGATGTATCTGATTCTCCTCTTCATGGAGAGAGTGTTATTGAAGAGTTGAATTGGATGGATTTGTTTCCGACTAATAGTGAAATTAATATGACAGCAAATGAAACAAGCATAAGTACACATCAAACTGTCAGTAGTTCAAGAATTAATGATATACAAGTCATGGAGCCGGTTCAAGAGTTCGATATTCCTGTTGCCGAAGAAATTGACACCCCTGATATTGAAGCTCCATCTCTCTCTTCATCAACAATACCTACATCTAATTGTCCTCCAGCCGGTGCCGATGTCCCTGAGGTAAGGATAGATTGTTCGATTAATACTAATGATACTTGGGAACTACCTGACACCGACAGGTACCAGTTGACACCAAGGAGTACTCGTGGAGTTCCACCAGATCGTTTTTCACCTGAAGCAATAAGGAAGGTGAAATACCCTATTTCGAATTACGTGTCAACTCATAGATTATCAAAAGAGGGAAAAGCGTTTGTCAGTAAAATGGCAGATGTTACTATTCCCAGAACAGTAGAAGAAGCACTATCTAATCCGAAATGGGTTGGTCCTATGAAAGAGGAGATGGTGGCACATGAAGAAAATGGTACATGGGATATAGTCTCACTACCAGAAGGAAAGAAACAGTTTGGTCAGGTGGGTATATACTATCAAGCATAATCCAGATGGATCTATTGACAGGTATAAAGCAAGACTTGTGGCTAAAGGGTTTATCCAGACTTATGGTATTGATTATCAGGAGACGTTTGCTCCTGTTTCAAAAATCAACACTATTCGAGTATTATTGTCTTTGGAAGCAAATATAGGATGGCCTCTACAACAATATGATGTAAAAAATGCGTTTTTACATGGTTATTTGCAAGAAGAAGTCTACATGACACTACCTCCAGGTTATAATGCTCCAAACAATGTTAATGTTGTGTGTAAGTTAAAGAAGGATTTATATGGTTTGAAACAATCTCCCAGAGCATGGTTTGGTAGATTTCGTATTGCAATGAGGAAGTTTGGGTATATACAAAGTAATGCTGATCATACCTTGTTCCTTAAAAGAGTAGGTGACAAGGTAACTGCTCTTATTATCTATGTAGATGATATGGTGGTAATGAAATGACCATGAAGAGATGAGTAATCTGAAGAATTGCTTGTATTCTGAGTTTGATATGAAAGATTTGGGTGGACTTAAGTACTTCTTGGGTATTGAAGTTAATCGATTCAGAAAGGGAATTTTCTTGTGTCAGCGAAAATATGTGATTGATTTGTTGAAGGAAACTGGTATGACTGGGTTGTACGCCAATCGGGTCTCCTATGGAACAAAATCATGGTCTTGAAGAATGTTCTGATCAAATACCAGCAGACAAAGGACAATACCAGAGGTTAGTTGGTCGCTTGATTTATCTTTCTCATACAAGGCCAGATATTGCTTATGTTGTAAGTGTTGTAAGCATATTTATGCATAATCCGGGACAGCAACACATGGATGCAGTCACCAGGATACTAAGATATTTGAAGTCCGCACTAGGCAGAGGTTTGATGTTTTCAAAACATGGACATCTTGATGTATCAGGTTACACTGACTCATATTGGGGAGGCAAAGGCGATAGGAGAAGATCGACATCTGGGTATGTTACCTTCGTCGGGGGTAACTTAGTAACTTGTAAGTCTAAGAAACAACAGGTTGTTTCCTTGTCAAGTGCTGAAGAAGAATATAGAGCAATGGTAAAAGGTATTTGTGAATTATTATGGTTGAAAAGGCTTATGGGAGAGCTTGGGTTCCCATCTGAAAAACCTATGAAGTTGTTTTGTGATAATCAGTCAACAATCAAAATTGCAGAGAATCCGGTGCAACATGATCGAACGAAACACGTGGAAATTGATAGGAACTTCATTTATGAGAAACTTGAAGAAAAAATTATTGAAGTACCATATGTCCGAACAACACAACAACTGGCAGATATTCTGACTAAGGCCGTATCAAATAAAATATTTAATGATTCACTTGTCAAGTTGGGCATCTGTGACATATATGCACCACCTTGTGGGGGAGTGTTGAATAATTAATTAGTAGTTGTAACATTAGTCATCAAGATTGACTAATGAATTAGTAGTAGTAGGTGGAAGTAGTTGTAGGGTGGCTATAGGGTGGCTTTTAAGATGGCTTGTTTTTCTTCCTCCCTTCCTTATTTTCTTCCTCCCTTTCTTATTTTCTTCCTCCCTTTCTTATTTTCTTTGTAGAAGACTTTCTCTTCTCTTGTAACACTATATATATCTCTTTTAGAGATTGATTTATAACATAACAATTATTCTTGAGTTGAACCTTAAGTTTAACAAGAATTTGATATCTTTTTCTTGTTTCTTTGTTTCTTCGGCCTATACAAGGACATTATTGGTACTTCTTTGGCTTATATCAAAGGTGGCCGGCAATGCTGGTATCTTTCTTCCAGTGGATATAAATAAATAGATTGAGATGCTCCCAACAATGCATATAATTTGATCATATTCCTTCAAGATTCATCGCCTCAAGGAATTTTCTTCTTGTTCTTGCTCTGTTGCGTATTTAATTGCGTCTTCTTGTGGAAAGTTGGTACGTTGTATATGATTCTTTTTAATAGTTCCATTTCAGGTGAAGCTATCCCTCTAGTTTTCAGGGAATTCTACTATGTGGTTTATGGGCCACTCTTGTCAATGAAGGTTTTGGAATTTTCTGCAGTGCATGCATCATATATGATGAAAATGACACAGTAAAAGGACTTCGATTTGGAATATCCTCATCATTATGATTTGAAAACTTCTGAAGCTTCAACACGAAGATTTTTTTAAAAGAATTCTTCATGTTGTGTTTGTAGTTCAGTTGGGGTTCCAAATTGTCATAGTTTGCAGAATCAGGGAGGTAATCTAACTACTTGGAGTAGAAGAACGAATTAAACACTATGTTACATACTGTGTCTTAGAGAAAGTCTTATGGTGGAATCCATGCTATTCCAAGTGTGGAAAATTCATGGAATGTCAAGTCTAGTGGCTTCCAAGTTGGTGTTTTCCACACAAAATCCAAGCAAGGTTCCATGGTTTGGTGGAACGTTGTGTGGAATCCAACAAAAACGCTAATAACAACAGAGCTAAACGCCAGTAAGAATGGCGTGGTAGAGGACAAGAAACGCCAATATGAATGGCGCTGAACTCTAATCAAAATAGCGTAAGTCAAGCGCTAATAAGATTGGCGTCGAGCGCCATTAAGATTAGCGTTTTGCGCTGTTAACAATAGCGTTTAGCGCCATTAACATTAGCGTTTTGCGGCTATTAATAATAGTGTTCTTCGCTATTACCAATTGCGTTTCTGTTTATTTATTTTTCTTACACTCTTCTCACATCACTCCTGTTTCTCTACTAAATTGAAAATAAAAACTTTAAAATACAAAACAAAATTTATAAATTTGAAATTGAAACAGGATTTAAATTAGCTAATTTTCATTTCATAAATAAAGTTACATGAATTAAAAAAATTAAAAGCAACATTACATGGGTTGAAATAACTAATATTTAGAATTTAACATGATCTGATTTTCATTGTCAAGCGTCATCGGTAAGATCACGATATTTAATTTCCAAAAGCGGGATGACTCTTAAGAATTTGGTACACATGATCAAATGCAAAATCTTTGTTGTTTTGTTGAGAATATAGAGTTTTAGCATGTGCCTCCTACAAAATAAATAAACATAATCTCTCATTTAGAAAATTAATGACTTAAAATATGTAGATAATTGAAAATAAGAGGTTCCATTGAATAACACTTACAACTTCTTCTAACGTCCATCCTCCTCCAGGCATATTTGCATAAATTGATTGTATGAAAACCATGTAAACTTTGGTTTTCTTTTTCATCACCGACCACCTATTTTGAATACTTTGTCTTGTTCTTCCGTTTTCATTACCACCCGCTTCTTCTACAAAGGCTTGAAGCACCCTTTCCCAATAAATGTGGACTCCTTGATTTTGTTCAACAATCGGTTGGAGACTAATTCTCATCCAAGCATTGGTGATTGCAACATCTTCATTTCTAGTGTATGCCATACTTTCACTTGATTGAAAGAATGTTTGGAATTAAAAATATAAAATCAGGAGAGAGAGGAAGCAAAGAAAATCTTGAGATTTTGGGATGGTTTGAAGTAAAGAAAATCTTGAGATTTTGGGTTGAAGAAACCAATTTATAGATGAATTTCAATTTTGAAAATCTGACCGTTGAAACGCTATTAAGATTAGCGTTAAGATTATTCCGAGCCGTTGAGAATCCAATGGGACAAAACAAAACGCCATTGATAATAGCGTTATGCGCCATTCTTATTTGCGCCAAACGCCATCTTAATTGCGCTAATCAGATAAAACATCCAGAAACCACTCGACTTCTCTTATCCTATACTTGGTTGTTTTTTTTCTAGTCTCCCATTTTGAACCAAATCAAATCAAAAATAAATTGAAGATAAAATTGAATGAAATTGAAACTTGATTGATACTAAAATACTTCAACTACATTGATTCCACTACATCAAATTGATAAAATAAAAGAAAAAAAAACATAATTGAAGCTACATAGTTCCATAAGCTACATGGTTTCATATATTGAAATGACAAACATTGATAGTGTTAGGAGGATAACCATAACCAAGTGTTCTAGGAGGATAACCATGTTTTTCCAAAATCTTATTTTGTTTATCCAACATAAATTGGTGCTTCCATTCCGGCAAGGTCTCAACCACCACATCCAACACTTCGAGTTCATGTTTCTCCAAAGCTAAATCCAAGGATTTCTTCTTTGTCTATGCAACGGTTAATAAATATTCTTCTTGTCCATCCAACCTTGCCATCTTCTTTGCATTCTGTTCACTAAAATGTTTCAAAATGCGGTCGGTTCCGTCGTTGATGGCCGATAGCTCCGAAGATTCCCTTTGTTGATCCATTTTTCCTGTTGGTCGACGAGGGCCATCCTCTTCATGCCATCTTGGGTCGCTTCTTGATGGAGCACTACTTGTTGAAGCATTAAAACTAGGAGCCTCCGATTCATCTTCCTAATTTTGGGTAGGATCAACTTCTTCGGGATTGAATCCGGGAACATGGTCTTTGAAAATTTTGTACACCTCTTCATTTCTAAAAGGTTTTCCCTTGCTAATCTTACTATATTCCGATCTAGCTTTACTCTCCTACAAAAAACAAACAAAAACCCAAGTTATAAATCCTTCAATAACATAAAAATGATATACATTAAGAAATCTTAATAAAACTTACAAGATCATCAATTCTAATTCCACACATGTTTTTTCCACCCCTAACAACATGATTCATGCTACTATACAAGTGACTAAAACAAGCTGAACCCCAATCATAATTACTAATCTCATTCAAATTATGCAAGGAAACGATCTAACCTTTGCTTGCTCGTGTAGTGGAACGTGCCAATAAAACCTTTGAAATCACCCATAATAAGAAGTATCGAGTCACAATCTCTCAATTTTCATCATTAATTGGATTTTTCTTGATATAGGTTGCGAGGCAACTAATAGGAAAATCCAGTGAGTGCTTGTTGTAGTGTGCAACCCATGCAAAGGTACAAAGTAGGTATTCTCTAGCTGCTGATTTTCTCTACTTTTCCATTTACTTGTACTGGCGTGTTCCAATCTTCTACGACCATTTCCAATAGGAATTCTGGTTAAGTGAACAAAGTCTAAAGGAGTGAAACCAATTTCGAAGTTTGAAAAATGAAACGAATTGGTACTATACCACCACCTCTCAATGATTACATAAGCTAGTTGCTGATCAACACTCTTAATTCTAATTCAAAAAATCTAGCAAGGCCGGAATTTTGAAGAACAAGACTAGCACTTTCATGAACCACCACACGACTATGTAAATCCTCAAGGTCTTCTAGATTACTTCTAAACGTGATATCATGTTGTGTATCAAATGGGTTTATACTTGTAGATACATGTTTGTCATCCGCTTCTTTTGAACTCAACATCATATACACATCCATAATCTATACAAAATCATCAAATAAAAACAACATAGTCACACAATGCACTTAAATTGTTTACATAAACTAAAACATGGTAATTTGATGTCTATGTTACCCTAAGTTTCATGTCAAAACATGGTAATTGTTCTCTAACCTCTTGAAACTATGTTACCATACGCTAAGTTTCATGTCATTAAATAATATTATATAAACAATATCAAATTATGTAAACAATATTAAAGAAATTTACAAATCAACTAACCTCCTTTTGTATTCTCAATCAAATTAAGAAATTGAAGTATTCCTAGTTTGTAAATGATTTGGTCATAATAAGATCATTCATTTTGAATAGGGTACCCGCATCAAGAATCATCCATAGTTGGAGTTAGACCCAATACATAACCCAACTAAACAACCCAAATACAAGAATTTAAACCCTAATTTTCAATTTGGGGAAGAACCCAGTTGAAACCTATTCTCAAATTAACATTAAAACTCAATAAAAGCCCCTATTTCTCAAATAAAAAGTAGAACTCAATGAAACCTAATTTCAAAATTAAACCCCTAATTCTCAAATTAGATAAAGATGCTTACTTTGTTTATGTGATTCAATGACCTTCTTGATAATACAACTTTCTTTCTCACTGATTCAATGACCTTCTTATTGGAGGGAAAAAAATGGGGGTGGGATTTGGGGTTTTTTTTTTTTGTGAGAAGAAGAATAAGAAGAAGAGGAGACTTGTGTGAAGAAGAAGAACAGGGAAGAAAACCCGTGTTTCTTCTGTATAGATAACTCAAGAAAAGCAATTCTTATTAGCGCTCGGCGCTATTGTTATTAGCGCTCAGCGCTATTGTTATTAGCGCTCAGTGCTATTAAGAATGGCGTAAAACGCTATTAACATTAGCGTTTTGACCGTTGACTTGAGTCAAGATCTGTTAACAATAGCGTTTTGTAGCGCCATTAACATTAGAGTTTTGCGCTATTCGTATTAGCGTTTTGTATGTTCCACCATTAGACTTGCGCTTCCATCCACAGTTCCAAATGCTGAGGTGGCATGGAAGATAGAAAATGGATGGATTCCACCATAAGACTTGTTGTTATACACTGGCTTCCGCAGAACGACTCACGTAAAACAAAAGTAAATGATTTTTATCTCGGGGATAAAGTTTAACACAAATATATTGGGGGTTAAACTGCCGCCATACTGAGCAGAATCTATGCCGTTTTAAACAAATAACGATAAAAAAAGTCCAATTTAAAACCTATGTACGTAGTAGTCAGACATTCTTATTTAAACAAGTCTTCAAACAAAATGCAGTCTTTCCTAGTTCTGATTTCTGGATCATTGAAAGAAAGTTATTTGTTAAAATTAATCAAAATATTGTATTATTTTTCCAAGCAGTTTACACTTTACGATGTTGCATAAATATTCAGGGTATATACTTATTTGGGATAATTAGTCTTTGATACTAAGTTTTGGCCCAACACTAGGCTTTGGTCTAACATTTTTACAACGTTAGTGTTTGGTACCTGGACTGGATGTTGACTCGTGCTGACCGTTTATGACTAGACTTTTGTTAATTTTATCAAATAAAAATACTGCAAAATTCTGAGTTTACAAGTCTACCCCTAAATTTAGGGTCTAGGATCTGACGGTTCCAATCTAAACACTTCCTTCTACGGTCATGATTAATCCATTCTCATTTTCATATCTACTGATGGCTTATTCACATCGGAATTCTTTCTTCTCTATTTTCTTTCTCTCCTGCCGTTTCCGCTGTAATCTCGGTTGTATACTTTTTTTTTTTTTTTTTCGTTGAAACCCATCACATAAATATATGAGGATCTGATATACTTGTATCAAATGTTGAAGAAAATTATTTTTTCAGAGATTTTGGATCTAGGGTTTGATTTTGATGAAAGAAGAAAGCAAATGGAGGTTGCGTGGTTATTTTGTTGCAGAAATGATTAGGGTTCAGTTAGGAATTTAGGATTTTTATGTCATGAAGAATTGAGGTTTCGAATTAAAACTGAAATTAGGGTTTGGGTTTTCTTTGGGTTTCAGTTTGAGCTCAGGACATAATCGATTCAATAGGGGTTTTAGTTGAGATTGAATAGAGGTTTCAATTGAGATTCATGGAAGAATCGATCTAATTTGTGTCAATGACACAATCGCTTCAATATAGGTTTCAATTAAGATTCAATAAGGGTTTCAGTTGAGATTCAATTTGATCCAAGTATATCACAAAACAATTGAAGATATTTCATTCTGTATTTTTCAAGAAATCAGAGATTAATGGAATTAGTGAATTGATTAGAGGGAAGAGATGTTGTTAAAATGTGTTTCTATAGGTTGTGCAGATTGGTAAGAATAAGAAGTTCTGGAAGTGAAAGAATGATGATTAGATGTATCTTAGGATTACAAGGATTACAGGAGCAGGAAGAAAGAAATAGTTCTGCAAAGTGAGTTGGTGGAGAGGGTGTTACTGTCGTTCATCTACGCCAATGTATGAGATGGTGATACTGTTTTAATGGGGAAGAACTGTTTTGTTCTCTCTGATAGTGGTTGTGGCGACGGTCCGGAGGTGGAGGAGAAGTTTAAAGAATTAGGGAATGGTCTCTGTGTAAATATTAGTAGAGAAGAGGGTATTATTGTACTTTTATAAATAATTATATTTTATATGAATTTATTAATAATTACTCCCTCCGTCTCAAAATAACAGTCCTAATTGACTTTGTCAAAATAATAAGGAAATCCTATAAAGAGTCATGACTAGCCTATTTAATGTTAAGTTATTACTAAAGGTTGATGAAAAGGTAATGTAAGAATATATAGAAGTATTAGGAATTTTGTAACTACCCATAAATGTTTTCATTTAAAAAAGGAATGATAATTAATACAAAAAAAATATTGAATGGATTTTTTCCTTATATATGGTGATAATATTTATGATTGGAATTAAGTTTATATTAAAAATGATCTTATAATTACAAAAAATAAAGGGTATACCTGATAGTTTAAGGGAAAAATATGTCTATAAACAGAGCGGACAGATAAAAGGAGACGGGCCAAAGTAGAAATTAGGACAGATAAAAAAAGACAGAGGGAGTACTAAACAGCAGTTAAGACTTAACCTAGTCAACACGGGTCAACGTCCAGTCCAGGTACCAAGTCCTAACGTTGGACAAATGTTAGACCAAAGCTTAATGTTGGGCCAAAACTGAGTATCAAAGAATTATCCCTACTTATTTCGTAGGTTGGACAAGTACTATTGCTTCTTTTGTTTCTTGAGGTAGCTGCTGCTGACTTTGTCTTTTATTCTTGTAGGAGCCATAGAAGTAAGATGTGAATCTCCAGAGGGTTAAAGCCAAGGACATCCCTTTTTCTGCCGTGAAACTCTCATGAAACGTTATCACAGGAGCTATATGTTTAATAGGAAGGATTGTTGTGTTCAGGACTCCAGCAAAAAGAGAAGAGGTACAAAATATGATCCCCACTCTTCTGATATACATTAGCTGCCAAACTACCATATTTGAGATTAGCACAAGGTAGTACGCCTCTGCACCATAGTCAAATTCACTTGCATCTCTTCGCATTGCCTACAAACCAGAGAAGGTTAATAAAAATTTTCAGCTAGCATCATACAATTAAGTCATGACTGAATATTTATATTTGATTATAAGTTTTCTTACTGTGAAATCCATGGCTACGAGACCTCCAATTGTGCCAATTAGTGTAGCAAAGAATACATTACAAACTTGAAACTGCAATACAATAAGATAAGTCATGGCTTGGTTGGCCTTAGCATAAGCAACTTGAGTGGCAACTAGGAGGGTCCCTATGATGGAAGCTGCAGCTATACTCATAAAGAAACCCAACAAGTATTGAGAATTTGTAACACCAGGGGGGCGTTCACCAGACATTGTCATAGCGAGAAGCATAGAACCCATTATTATTAAGACAATTGCATTAATCGAGTAAGGCGTAAACTTTTGCTTAACCCAAAAGAATGAAATAAAGGAAGTGAAAACAAGTTGGGTTGTAAGAATGAGAGATGAAGTCGATACAGGAAGGTATAGCAAACCATAACAATACATAAAATTGACAATTCCTTGAGTTAATCCTATTAAAGCAGCATAGAACAAAAGCTTTCGAGAAGCGAAAAACTCGATATTAGGTAGACTTCGATCACGTTGACTATAAAGGACCGCTAGTGGGATGAATAGTATAGGGAATCCAGCTGCATGTAACACACTGGATAACCATTTCCGACTACCTCCATGTAAAAAATAGAACCTATTAATAAAGGTCCTCATGTCCACCCTAATGGATTAAATGTGCAGCTTAGTAAGAGTAATCCCCATTTCATTGTTTCTGGAACAGATTTAACCATTGAAAAATCCTCATCTCCTTTGTAATGATTGCTTTCTTGGTGTAACTTTCCTTCTTCTATGTTGTTTATGTTCATAGCCATCTCTTGTTCTAGTGTTCCTAATATGTTTGTGAGCTAAGGTTGAGATATTAATATAATGCATGGATATTTTACTGAATATGCATGGTTATGTCTGGCTTAGCTGTGTACCAAATATTGCGAACTCTGTATCATGCAATATACAAATATAGAAGTCCAAAACTCATTAATCTAATGAAAACATTTCTGATATAATTAGTTAATTAATCAACCTTGTATTCTCCAAATTATACTAGATCATGATTCCACTGTTTGTTTCTGTTTAACCTACAAAACATATTAGATACCATATAATAAAGCCAAAGCAGCAGTTGCAAATATTTATTCAAAAACCCCTTTTGAGCTGTTGTTGTCGAAGCACGAATAATGGTCAAACCGAGGAACCAAACTCAACTTGAGCGCACGAGGCTCTTCGGCTCATTCCCGGCAAGTGTAATATGGATAAGCAATGTAACTCAATTTACAAGGGTTTTGGTTATTTTGTTTTCGATTTTTCTAATGTTTTTTGTATTTTATTGAGTGTGCCCGACATTTATCGAGTACAATTTTGTTGTAAGTTCTTTCTAAATTTCTTCTTCCACACCAAAATCTTCACAAGAACTCAATATTATTTTTACTTTCTTTAATGAAATATCTTCCCTTTAGTAATCACGCAAGTAGCACATCATGTTACGAAATACTTATTTTTTATTTTTTTCAAGAATCAACGTCCATAGCTGTCATTTGCACCCAAAACTCCCCAAAACTCTTCCAGAAAATATCGAGGCAACTCCGAGCCGTGTTGCTTCAACTCTACGACGACCTTAACTTGTTAATGGTCAAATCTCACTGAAATTCGAGGAACCCGAAATGGTTTACTTTAAATCCATCACTCAAGACAATTTGAGCGCAATTAGAACAAACCCATTTAAGGCTCTTCGGCGCCAAAAAACATTGCCCCCCTAACGGCTTAGTAATTTGGGTATAAAGTGTAATATTCATCGTTAACACTTATATTTTGCTAGTAAAACATGACATTTACATACAATTTTGTTGTATTGAAATTTCATGATAAGCAAGAAAATTTCAAACAGAAAAATAAAAGAGTTTATGTAATGAAAGTAGCACATCATGACAGCTTCACAATTATTTTATTACGTAAAGAACTTATCTTTTTATTTTTTTGGTACCTCATGTGGAGCAAAACTCCATAGGCTGGCAAAAGAAGTCATCATCCTGAAAAGCATTGATATTCATCATTAACACAAACATGTACATATATATAGATTAAAAAATTACTGCATTTTTTTTCTGGTTGCTCAGACGGTGAACTCAAAATCAACAAACACATACATGAAAAAGAACTTCGAATATTTTCTAATCTTCACTCAACCAAAAGCAGACATGTACATATATATAGATTAAAAAAACTCAAAATCAACAAACACATACATGAAAAAGAACTTCGAATATTTTCTAATCTTCACTCAACCAAAAGCAGACACAACTGATATTTGAGCACAATTGTGGCTTACCAAATTGTAGAAAATCCGACCAGTTCTTTAAGAGCCTCCCAGTAATGGGTTTCATGAGTATAATGTGTTGGGATCTTGCAACAATTAACAGCACGTTAGATGTATCAAAAATAATATGTAAGAACTAATCCAAGACAACTCTACCGAAATAACTTGACGAAGGCAGAATCACAGGTTCAACAAGTTGTCCTTAACACATTAGTTCGCGGGTATACTCGAGTTGAGTAATGCTAAACCCCTCACAGCGAGGATGTGTCCAGGATAAGACTGCCTGATATAACTTATATTAGCACAACACAAGTTACCCTTTCTTCGAACTCAGCAACGGGGATGGAAGTAAAAACCGTATGGAGAAAACCCTAGAACAAAAGAAGAATTTTCGGTGTGTTGAAAACAGAATTTCGAGTTGTATTTATAGGAGAAGATACTTGCAAATCAAGTTAGGTTTTGGTTTTCTTTAAAAACTAGTAAAACACCAAAAAGGAATTTACCCATAAATAAAACTCTAAAAATATTTTAGGAATTAATTTCCTAAACAAAAACTCGCCCAAAAAATAAAACCGAGTAGAAGAGGAACTTGGTGCATGGCATACGCGCATATCGCATGGGTTAAAATATGTATTTTTACAACATATCCATAAGCATATGGTTATATAGTGGAGCTCCTTCTCTATTATACCCAATGTGGGACTAAAGAGAGATTCATTCACTCATAAAATGAGCAAGTATCCTTGGACCCATAGGTCACTAGATCAAACCACACCAAGACCAAAACATTTTATTAAAAACTCATTTTTCTCCAACATAATGTTTCAGGGTTAATAAGCTTGCAAAGAGGCATAAAAGCACTCCAGAAACATGTATGGAAACCTGCAAATGGAAAGAAACACCAGTTTTAAGACTCGTGACCTTGAATTAGCTTGTCAGGAAATAATATATGAAGTCATATTTTTGTACAGTTATTGTACTTGTTGGGTAGTCTAAGAAAGTCGGCATATCATACATGTTGTATATGGTTGTATTTACCATTTTGAATTTCTTCGCGGTTTGCGGCAAGGTTCTCAAATTGCAAAGGGAAAATAAGGACCCGTTATGAGTCTCGACTTGACTGCTTGTTTGTGGGACCAGTAGATTCAAAAACTAAGAATTCCGTATAAGGTAATAAGCTATAAAATAGTTAAGAAACAGTATTTAAGTAAACATCAACAACCCCTTGTATCACTTGCGTAATAATTGTACGCTATATAAGCTCAAGCTGCTCAACCTTCCTCTCTGGCAAACTTGAAAATTCTTTTTTTCTGTTTGTGTTTCGATACAAGCATATTGTTAACATTACAATATGGTTGAAAGAATTGAAGGAGGAAGAGGACCAGCAATTGGTATAGATTTAGGGACGACGTATTCATGTGTTGGAGTATGGCAGCATGACCGCGTTGAGATTATTGCGAATAATCAAGGGAATAGGACTACACCTTCTTATGTTGCTTTTACTGATACTGAACGTATGATTGGTGACGCTGCTAAGAATCAAGCTGCTTTTAACCCTACCAACACAGTTTTCGGTAAAGCTGCTTTTATTTTTCGACTGCTTCATGTTTCTATAGTTAAAGTCATGGTGGTAACAACCTGATTCGCTTAACTTTGGGGGTTAATGTATATCAAGGGGAGGCACCGCGGTTGTAAGTTGTGTTTCATGTTCTTTGTTTCACGAAACATAATGAACAATCCTGGCTGATTCTAGAGATCCAAACTAGTTTATATATACTGAGTGTGTTTTTCTAATATTCTCTATGTCCACATGATTTAGTCTTGGATTGGCGTAGTATTGGAATAGTGTACTGCAACCAGTTTCAGGTTTATTTGAGATAGATAGTTTATGAGAATTAGATTTGAGCCTTGAAATCTTTTTCTGATATTCTGTTTTTTTATTTGTAGATGCCAAACGTTTGATTGGTAGGAAAATCACTGATAGCTTTGTTCAGAGTGATATGAAGCTATGGCCTTTCAAGATTGATGCTGGCGCGGACGAAAAACCCATGATTCAAGTCAATTACAAGGGCAAGGAAAAAATGTTTTCAGCTGAGGAAATCTCATCCATGGTTCTCACTAAAATGCGAGCCACTGCTGAAACTTATCTTGGTTCAACTATTAAGGATGCTGTTATCACAGTTCCTGCTTACTTTAACGATTCACAACGTCAAGCTACAAAGGATGCTGGTGCCATTGCTGGGCTCAATGTAAAGCGTATTATTAATGAACCTACTGCAGCTGCGATTGCTTACGGTCTTGATAAAAAAGAAACTAGTATTGGTGCTAAGAATGTTCTTATATTTGATCTTGGTGGTGGTACTTTTGATGTTTCCTTACTCAACATTGAAGAGGGTTTGTTTGAAGTCAAGGCTACAGCTGGAGATACCCATCTAGGAGGAGGAGATTTCGATAACAGAATGGTTAATCACTTTGTGAAAGAGTTCAAGAGGAAGTATGACAAGGATATTAGTGATAACCCGAAGGCTATTAGAAAGCTGAGAACATCGTGTGAGAGGGCAAAAAGGAACCTCTCATCTACTTCCCTGACAACAATTGATGTTGATGGTTTATATCAGGGAATTGATTTCCATTCGCCCATTACTCGTGCTAAATTCGAAGAGTTGAACATGGATTTATTCATGAAATGTATGGAACCTGTTGAGATGTGTTTGAAGGACGCTAACATGGACAAGAGCGCGGTTCACGAAGTTGTCCTCGTTGGTGGGTCTACTAGAATTCCAAAGGTACAGTCTCTATTGCAGGATTTCTTTGACGGGAAAGAACTCTGCAAGAGCATTAACCCTGATGAGGCTGTGGCTTATGGTGCTGCAGTGCAAGCTGCTATTTTGAATGGTGAGAATAATGAGAAGGTGCAGGACTTGGTATTGTTGGATGTCACTCCTCTTTCGCTTGGTTTTGAGGTAGTCGGGGATCTTATGAGTGTGTTCATCCCAAGGAACAGCACCATTCCAAATAGGAAGGAGAAACAGACCACCACTTTCAGCGACGGTCAAACTGCTATAGCCATTAACGTGTATGAGGGTGAGAGAGTTACAGCCAGTGATAATAACTTGTTGGGTAGCTTCAGGATAGATAGAATTCCTCCAGCACGTCGTGGTGTTCAAAAAATCACTACATGCTTCGAAATCGATGCAAACGGGATATTGAATGTGTCTTCCAAGGTGATGAGTACAGGGAGAGAAAAAAATATCACGATTATAAATGACAAGGGGAGGTTATCGAAGACTGTGATTGACAGGCTGATTCAAGAAGCTGAGAAATTCAAACTAGAAGATGAAGAACACAGGAAGAAGGTGGTTACAAGGAATTCTTTTGTGGATTATGTACTCAACATGAGTAACACAATGATGGATATACGAGAGAAGCTAGCGCCGGATGACAAGGAGAGGATGGAGATTGCAATCGATGATGCACTAGAATGGTTGGATACCCATAAGGTAGCTAAAGTAGATGTTATCAATAAAAAGGTGAAAGAGTTGGAGAATGTATGCAATCCTATCATTACGAAGATGTACCGGGAGGAGGATGCAAATCCTGACATGGGTAGTGCTGCTGAGTAATAAATGTCTTTTAACAGGAGCTAGAGGTATGCTAGATGGATCCGAAGTTAGGCTAAGAATTGGTATACTTGTATCAGTTTTTGGTGGGTTTTTATTTGCTTTAAACAGATAATATGTTAGTTTTGTGAAAGAAGTTATCTTTTTACTCTAAATTTTGATGTTTTTATAGAAATCTTTACACATTTGTCAAACTTACGAGGTAAAATATTCAGGTAAACATTTATAGTTGAGTTAGATTTGTGACGGCAATGAACACAAAGAGCAGGTCACAACCTCACCCTTATTTTGCTTGTGTTTTGGATTCAGGCATCGTAACTACTTTCCATAAGCTAAATTAGTTTCTTTGAAATGAACTCGGATTATAGGGAGAGAAAAAATATTCAGAGTCCCATATTCTTAACCAGAAATCCTTTTTGCTTTTAGCGCAACAATTTTGTACGTGACTGTAGCATAGAAAGCCAGACAAAACTGGAATCGCAACACAATAGGTTAAGTCATAAGCAACTTAGGTGCTCACAAGGTTCAGCCTAAACTGCAGCTGCAGCAACTGTTACGAATAAACCCCAGCAAGTACTGAAAACTCGTAACTCCAAGTTACACACCACGTAAAGAAGACACTCAATTCCTGCATCATCACTCATCAGAATGTCATGATACACGAGAAGATTTGAAAAACTAAGTGAAAAACAACTCCTGATCCAAGAGTAGCTCCTCTAAAAGAAAACTTGTTCACTTTATTTCCCTATCAAAGAATTTCCTCTGTGAATGTTTTTGCAATATAGGAAAAACATCCTGAGTAATGATAGAATTGTTCTCATGTAAGGATATATGTTGTTGAGATCGAATCATGGTTTCTGTTACAAACGATTAGCTAGTGGTGGGAAGGGATTTTTTTGTAGTAAATAATGAGGAAAAAAAACTGAGAAAAAGACTGCAAGGAGAGAACTCATAACTCCTCGGCCAATATTTATGGGCCGTCGAACAATGCTGTAACAACTCGCAAGAAAACTGACTACTTTAATTAACTGATTAACTATATCACGAAGTCATTAAACTCGGCCATAAGACATACTATGTAGCCGAGTTTGCTATCCATCTTGTAATCTAACTCCAAAAGATTGCTTTATTTCATGTGCAATTGATCGCAGCGTTCGTTCTTCTTTTCCATCTAACTTCAAAAGATTGCTTTCCGCGGAGGTGTCCAAGTCTAAATAGTAATTCCGTTTAATTTCTTCCAACATTTCACATAATCTTACAAGAATGACTCGAGTTTCAGTAAACTAGGTTAAATTTTTGGTGCCTTTTCTTTTTCCTTCTCTTTTCCACGCACAGTTGAACTCTGTAGTGTATGTGTCTTGAATACGGTTTAGTATTCATTTTGCCCGACCCGTTTGCCCGTTTACCTTTTGTGCAAGAGAAGGCATCAGAAGACAAGTCTTCTTTTGTGCAAGGGAAGGAATATCTTTTGTACAAGGGAAGCCATACCTTTTGGTCAAGAGAAGGCATACCTTTTGTGCAAGAGAAGGCATACCTTTAGTGCAAGAGAAGGTATCAGGATATATAAGTACTCTTCTCATCCTCTTGTTTTAGTAAGAGAAAACAAATGTAACTAAGAGAGAGTGTAAGGCAGTGAATCATACTCTTGTAATCTTGTTTGAATCATAGTGAAATCGTTATCGTCGTCTTCCAAAGTGGATGTAGATCATCTTGATCGAACCACTATAAATCATTGTGTTGTGTGTGCTTGTATTACTTATGCTTTCATTTCTATTTCAATTCTTGATTGATTGTTCTTGGAAGAGCCATTGTTTCTAACAAATTGGTATCAGAGCTCCGGGTGGAAGCGATCTACGATGGCGGCAAAGTATGAGATTAAGAAATTTGATGGAAGGAATGATTTCAATTTATGGAGGCTAAAGATGAGGGATGTTTTGGTGCAACAAGGTTTGGTGAAAACTTTGAAGGGGAAAACGGCTCTAGTAACAACATTGTCGGATGAAGCAAAGGAATAACTCATGGAGAAAGCTCATGGAACAATTTTATTGTGTTTGAGCAACGAGGTCTTGAGAGAAGTTGCGATGGAAACAACACCGGATGGGCTATGGAACAAGTTGGAGAAGAGATATATGACTAAATCCGTAACTAATCGTTTATATCTTAAGAAGAAATTACATACACTTAGAATGCATGAAGGAATGTCTATTATAGATCATATTGATGATTATAATAAGATTTTCTTGGATTTGGCAAATATTGATGTTAAAATTGAAGATGAAGACCAAGCATTGGGTTTGCTTTGTTCCTTACCACCATCTTATGATAATTTTGTTGATACCGTAATGTATGGAAAAACCACAATTTCCATGGAAGACGTTAAAGCGGCTTTGAACTCTAAGGAGTTAAAGAAGACGGGTATTGATGGTAAAGATAATTCGGGAGATGGGTTGTTTGTTAGAGGAAGAGAAAACCAAAAGGGCGGATTTGATAGGAGTAAATCAAAGTCAAGGTCTAAATCAAAATCCGGTAAATTCTATTGGTTTCATTATAAGGAAAAGCGGCATTTCAAGAAGGATTGTCCAAAATTGAAGAATGTTGAGAAGAATTCTAACCAAGGAACTGCAGCAAATGTTGAAGTAGAAAGTGATGATGGAAAGGTTCTCACGGTTCATACCGAAAGCTCGGAAAATGGGTGGATTCTTGATTCGGGGTGTACTTTTCACATGTGTCCTCATAGAGAGTGGTTTACTACTTATCAAGCTAGAGAATGTGGTAATGTTCTTATGGGAAACAATGTCACTTGTAAAGTGGTGGGTGTAGGTACAATTCAAATTAAGATGTATGACGGAATGGTGAGGACTTTAACTAAGGTTAGGCATGCTCCGGACTTGAGAAGAAATCTGATTTCTTTAGGTACGCTTGATTCAAATGGATGCAAGTATCAAGGTGAAGGTGGATTTATTCGTGTATCAAGAGGAAGTGTTACAATTATGAAGGACGAGAGAATTAATGGTCTTTATACGCTGCAAGGTACTACTGTGACGGGTGATGCAGCTGTATGTTCTTCAAGTTCTGAAGATGATACTACCAAGTTGTGGCATATGCGGCTAGGGCATATGAGCGAGAGGATATTGGTTGTTTTGAGCAAGCAGGGATTGCTTTGTGGTCACAAAACAAGTAAGCTTGATTTCTGTGAACATTGTGTCCTTGGAAAGCAGTGTAGAGTCAAGTTTAGTACAACTATTAATAATACCAAGGGTATTTTGGATTATATTCATTTTGATCTTTGGGGTCCTTCTCGGGTTGATTCACCTGGTGGTGGTAGATATATGTTGACATTCATTGATGATTTCTCAAGGAAAGTATGGGTATTCATACTTAAACACAAAAATGAAACTTTTGTCAAGTTCAAGCAATGGAAGACTATGGTTGAGAAGAAAACCGGAAGACAAATCAAGTGCTTGAGGACAGACAATAGTTTGGAATTTTGTGGGGGTGAGTTCAATGATTTTTGCAAGGAGATAGATATTGTGAGACACCGCATAGTCAGAAAAACACCACAGCAAAATGGTGTTGCATAAAGGATGAACAGAACCATAATGGAGAAGGCACGGTGCATGCTCTCCAATGCCGGGTTACCAAAGTTGTTTTGGGCAGAAGAAGCAAACACATCATCTTATTTAGTGAACAGATCTCCATCGACTGATATTGAGTGTAAGACTCCAAATGAAGTTTGGACAGGTTCACATGCTAACTATGAAGACTTGAAGATATTTGGATGTCCATCCTATGCTCATGTGAATGAGGGGAAGCTAGAACCTAGTGCAAATAAGTGTATATTTCTTGGGTATGCAAAGGTTGTGAAAGGCTACTGGTTATGGTGTCCTGCAGAAAGATCAAACAAGTTTCTTATCAGCAGAGATGTGAAATTTGATGAGCCATCGATGTTGAAGCCAAAGAATGGAGAACTAGATGGAATAGCTGAAGAGGGTGTTAGTGATAAGGTGGAGCTTGGTGACCAGGTGGAACTTGAGATACAAGTTCAAGGAAACAATGAGACTGTTATTTCTTATGATGATCAAGATATTGTGCAAGAACCTGCCTAGGAAGAAGAAGCACAAGGTCATCATTAAAATCTTGTAAGAGACAGAGAGATGAGGGAAGTTAGACCACCTCAGAGATATGGCCATGCTGACTTGGTTACGTATGCACTTGAAGTGGGTGAGAGCATAGATAGGGATGATCCAAGAACCTATGAAGAAGCAATCGGGGGTGAAGAATCAGCAGAATGGGAAGAAATTGAGTCTCTTGACAAGAATGGCACTTGGGAGATAGTTGCAAGACCAAAAGGGAAGAAGATTGTTGGAAGCAAATGGGTCTTCAAGAATAAACAAGGTACTTCAGATGGTGAAGGAACAAGGTACAAGGCAAGGCTTGTGGCAAATGGGTTTACACAAAGAGAAGGAATTGACTACAATGAGGTATTTTCTCCTGTTGTTAAACATAGTTCTATTAGAACATTTCTTGCTATAGTTGCCTTGAAAGATCTAGAATTGGAACAACTAGATGTTAAGACAGCTTTCCTTCATGGTGATTTGGAAGAGCGTATTTATATGCAACAACCAAAAGGGTTTGAAGTTCCTAGCAAAGAAGACCATGTATGTTTGTTGAAGAAATCTTTGTATGGTTTGAAGAAATCTCAAAGGAAGTGGTATAAACGTTTTGATATGTTTATGTTGGAAAATAGATACAGTAGGAGTAAGTATGACAGTTGTGTATATCACAGGAAACTCCAAGATGGTTCATTTGTGTATTTACTCTTGTATGTTGATGATATGTTGATCGCTTGCACAGACATGTCAGAGATACAAAAGTTGAAGGTGAAGTTGAGTAGTGAGTTTGATATGAAAGACTTGGGTGCATCAAAGAAGATATTGGGCATGGAGATTCATAGAAACCAATTTGAAGGCAAGTTGCATTTGTCCCAGAAGGCTTACATCGAGAAGGTGTTGGAGCAGTTTGGTATGTGTATGCGTGTCGTAACCACAACAAATTAATTAATACTTTACTAACTAATTAACAAGTAATATAGGGTAGTCAAGATCGATCCCACGAGGAGCACGAGATTCTAGTTGTAAAATTTTCACACAAAAGGGGGGTATTGGTTAAGAATTTAAGAAAGTAAATAAAATAAACAAAGCAATTAAAAGTGTAAATTGAAATCAATAAAAGAGAATCATAACAATTACGTATTCCATTACTTTCACTAGCTTCAGATCAATTAACAAATCAATTTAGTATGCATCCTAAACAACCAATCAATCAATCATAAACACTAATATTAGTAAAAACAAACGATAATCATATGAAAAACTTCAAAGTAGAATTGAAACAAAACTCAAATCATATGTTAAGAACTAGGAATTCATCCTCAATCAAATTAGTTACTCATGCTAAGAGTTCACACAAATAATAAAGAAAAGAAAAGTGTTGTGTGTGTAGAAGTGTGCAAAGATGTGCAAAAAAGTGTGTGTAAGTGTGTATAGAAAAGTAGAGAACTTCTATATTTATAGGCTTCAATGCTCTCCATATCTTCCAAGGAATAGAATCCCTTTCCTTTAGCAATTCAATTTCCAAATCCAAGCCTTTCTCAATTCTTCCATCTCCTCTTTCCATATTCCAACCAAATTCTCCATCCAATTCCAAGTCCAAGTCTTCACATCCCATGAGAGAAATCCACACAAAATTTTGTATTTATGGCCTGCCGGAAAACTGGGTTTTTGGCCGGAAATGGGACGGAATCCGTCGCCGCCGGCAACCTGAAAATTCTCTCCGTCGATGGAATATTCCGTTGGCCAACCGTTTGGACTAACGGTCAAAGGTCAAAGCTAACGGTCTTCCGTCAGTCAAAGGTCAAGGGGCTGAGTTAGAACGAGTCAAAACCGAGTCAGCTGGCTAACTCGACTGACTAGTTCTGACCAAGCCACTTGCACAAAACCAAATTGTTCATGGCCAAGATGGCCATGCCAGTATTGCTACCCAGCCATGATGGCTGTCATCTGTAATTCAACTCCACCAGTTTGAACTTCTGCAGTCATGCACCTTTGTATTTCCATCTGAACCAACAGCAATCTCTCAACTTCCAGACTGCATAACCGCCTCCTCCATATCCATCAACACTAGCTCCTGCAATTTGAGTTCTCAAGCCTTCCAATCCCATCACCTGCAGCTTACTGCACAACAGCGCCACAGTTACTCCACCACTGCAATTTTAATTCATGTAAACCATTTCAGGCCTTCATCCTGTACCTATTCTTCCAATTTCAGCTCTTCCCAATTCTCAGTCTGTAGCTCAACACTCAACTGCAGCACCAACATAACTCATTTTAGGCTTCAATCACAGCAACACCTACACCTCCATCAGAGCCATAGCCGCACAGCTGCACTCAGTAGCAGCATCTTCAATTCCAACTGAAACTGCACCTATTCATTCCTTCATTCCAGCAGCACCAGTTGCTCCACCAATTCCTTCTCCTCAAATCAATACCAGAACCACCTTCATCTCCATATTTTTCTACTGTAATTTCTCTGATACCAGAACACAGCAACACCACCAACACTCAAATCTGCTATTGTCACCAACTCAGCTGCATCAGATCCAAACCACCAAAAATACCACCAATTGCACTCATCACCAGCTCTACCATGTAACCACCAACACCAGTTTTAGCTTCAACCTTCCCTGTTTCTCAACTCAGTATAACAGCCAACACAGTAACTTCAATCACCATCTGAGACTTATCAACAGATTCACCTTGAACCCATTTTCATAATCTTTGATTTGTATCCAATACTCACAGCATAACTCCAATTTTCTTGATTAGCCTCATCACCTTATTCTCAGCAGCAACAGTTCACCACTTTCTGAGTCTTCTCGATCTAATTTCTCAACTCGATTCACAGCAGCGACTTCGATCTCTTCAATCATCTGAAAGCCATATGAATATTTGCTTCAGATCCCCTTAATTCTCCTCCTTTGTTCACTGATTTCTTCCAATCGAAACCCTGATTTACCACATACCCTGAATTCATCTCTTTCATACAATTAACAACAGTTGCTTTAATTTCTTTGATTCAATCATATTCTCGATCTGTTGCAGAGACTCAAATTCCCGATTTCACTGCGGCTACTGCTTCTCGGCTGAAAAGGGGAAGAACAGAAAATGGGAATTGATTTTTTTTTTTTCCTAATTTGGTTTTAAGGTGGAATGGCTATTTGCGCCCCAATATAGCCACCCATTGATAATTACAACCTCTAAATGATAAGGGGTATCCTATATGACAACCCCTTAACCGTAGCTGGTTTGCGTTTAGTATACCTCCAAAAGAGTTGCCCCTTAACCATTATCGGGCTCCAGATAGTGCTCGCCCTATGAAATGAAAATTTTGCCCTTTTTGCCCAATTTGGGTGATTTCTCCTTCTTTTCTTCCGTGCGACTCCAGAGTACCTAATAGTTCAAAAACACACATAAAATACATAATTCACAAGAAAAATAGCAAAGAAAGCATAACTACTAGATAGTAAATTAGGTGTATTCTACACCTATCAAATTCCCCCACACTTAGACTTTGCTAGTCCTCGAGCAAATCAAACTAAAACTCACAACTTCAAAGCGTTCCAGCATCCCAAGCATCCTAAGAGTTATGAAGACATAGAGTTTCTGCATGCTAGTAATAAGAAGTTAGAAATAATAAAGAACATATTCTCATTCTTAAATGTTGAGTGAGAAATAACCACACCATAATGAGAGAACACGTGTTTGAGAAACGATCAATAAGCATTTCGCCTCGACTTCTGCCTCACAAAAGGGTTTTATGATAATTGCACTCAAAAAGACGGCTTTTTTATGGGTCTCACATGTGTGCAGGTAGGAATGAAGAGAGAATTCCTGCAACACTTTGAATGGTGGGAAGGATAACTTCCGAAATTTTGAAAAACCCACATCTTTTAACAATTTGAAAAACCATTTTTCTAACGATCTCTAAGAAAGGAAATCAACCACTTATTTCGAGGATGAGATTACTTACTTACCTTCACATCCGATTTCCAATTATGATAACACCACTCTCACGGAATCCAATAGAAACGTCTTCCGCTCCTTGTCTTCATCTTCTTGGTCTTCGGCTTCAACTATTGGTGATAAACTCTTTAGCTTCATAGATCCTTATCAATTTGTAACCTTTTTCCTTAACTCCTTGTCGCTTGAAACTTCCTTATAGATTTTCCTTCCACACGGCTTATTCAATAAATAAATAAAAACAAAACAATAATAGATATTTCTCTTGTCTCATATTTTTCAAATTTTCAAAAAAACAATTTTTCATTTTTATTTTATTATTATTATTTATTTTTTATTTTTTTCAAGACAAGAGAAACAAAATACAAAACAAAGTGAAAAATAAAATAAACCATGGCCGTGAAAAAGTACTTTACCGCTTGATTCTTCACAACTTGTATCGTCTCGAAATCAAAAACTTCAATAATTCTCACCTTTCACTTTTCTTTGCCCTTGTAAGTAAGTCTTCAACTTGTATGTAAAAATCTTCTCATTGTATGTTGCTTTACTTGGATTTGAAATTTGCTCTTTTTCTTATTCCGTTGTTGCTTGTAAACCTCAAACTTCTTCAACTTTCCTTGTAGATTTTGATGTCGCTCCTTTGTTGATGATTATGGTGTTTCTATGGACCCGTTGTTATCGAGAGAGAGAATGGTTCTAACTATAAATCGAAATACAAGAAGGAGGCTTTCATCCATAGACGTCACCCTCATGATTGACAAAAATTAGCACTCAAGAGATCAAAGAGTAGTGCTGAAAATTGGTGTGAAGTTGGGTAGCACACCATTCTACCCGGAATTAACGTATGGTGACACACACTCAAAAGAAGCTCTTTAGTCAAATGGAAAAATTCTGGTCGGTGCTTCACATGATATAAAAATGGGTAGTCTCCACTAATGATTGATCAGCAACTCTAATAATGCATTCTTCTCTGCTCCTAATTTGCATCACCGGCATGATTAAATCCATTATTTAACACTCTAAAAAATAAGAAATCCGAACGTAGTTCCCTAACATTTCCAAGTTCAATTATGTCGGTCAGAATTCTCTATGTAATCATACCTAGAAGTATGCTAGTGACTCTAAAATCTCTAAAAGTTGAAATTTTATGCAAAATTATTATTATTTTTATATGCAAAAATATATGCTTAGCCACTCCCCCACACTTAAACCTTACATTGTCCTCAATGTAATTGAATCTTCCTAGTAAAGTCAAGGTGGGAAATCCTAATATGATATGGAACAAGAAAAATAAATAAAAAAATAAAAATCAAAAGGTTAAGAAATACAAAACCTATGGGTTGCCTCCTATTAAGCGCTTGTTTTAAAGTCGATGGCCCAACTTGGCTCTTGTAAGATTCACTCCCCATATACTAACAATCGGAAAATTTTGGGATCCTCCCATGGTACCTGTTTTGCAAACAATAGCTTTATACAAATATTAGCACAAGAAAATAATAGTAAAGTTATAGCTCGATAGAAATTTCCCCCACACTTATTCTTGTCCACACCCGGAAGTGTATAAAGAACATAGAATTTGGGAATTTCTATGTATTCCTCTTGGAAAACCTGCATAGTGTTAGAATCAAGTGTTTCCAATGGTGGATATCGAGAAACAAAGTCATTAAAAAATACTTTCGAAGCACATACATTCAAACCAATAAGAGGTAAAGGAGAAGAATCAATATGCAAAGGGTTAGACAAACATTGCACAATTTCTTGTATAATGGAATCTTCTTCGTTTTTAAAAAATTCAAGTGAATTACTTACCTCTTGCATATCATGGTCCTTTATCAAACCTTGCAACCATTCTTCGTCACTTTCTACCTTAACTAAAGTCTCGGCATCATCATAATCATTGGCAAGTTCAATTGGATCTTCCACAAATTCAATTAATTCGGTTTCATTATCGAGCATCACCTCTTCAACATCTTCATCATCGGAATCGGGCCATTCCTCTCTCATAAAATCTTCTTCGGTGTAAATTGTAAGATCTTCTTGTGAGGGTGTTATACCGTTTACAACAATAGGCAAGTCACACCCAATCTCCTCCTTTTGAATAGGTGAAGGATCGTTATTATGATCCGGAGTTGGAATAACTTCCTCATTGTTGCAACGCTCATACACTTCCGCGGACTCATATCTTTCCCTAAGAAATTTTTTCCAAGCACTAAATGCATCTTCCTCAAGCTCTACCTTTTGAATAGGTGATTGATCATTATTAAGAGCAAGGCTTGAGTAATCTACACTAGAGTCATCAAAAGTCTCCAAATGTTGGTCCTTTTCAACACAATCATCTTCATTATCGGAATCACCATAATAAGAATCATCATCGGTTTCATAACCTTTATCCCGACGTCGTTTAAGTTCCATATGAATGGTCCTACTAATTTCTGCGACAAGCTCTTCCGAATATCCATCATCTTCCAATTTGTATAACTTTTGTGCAAGTTTACGAACATTAACACGCTTACCACCGTGTATAGAGTTTCTAGATTGTATATCCTTAAAAAGTGAAGGAAAAACACGATGAAGAGGAGTATATTCCGAATTCTCTGTCTGCACATTACTAGAAAACAATGTATTGGAAGCAAAACTATCCGTCCATCCTTGTAATTGTCCACTTACATACCCGTCATAAGGTTGTTGATATGCATGAGAATATCCATAAGGCTCTGAAGGATATTGATCATAGCCAAAAGATTGGTTTTGATTGTATCCTAAGGATGGTTGGAAGTTTCCATGATGTTGAGGTTGAAAACCGTATTGATTGTTGTAATATGCTTGCTCTTGTCCACCATACATGAAAAACCGGTACCTGAATTTTTTTTATCAAAAACTAAGTTAGATACGATAAAGAATCCAAAAAAGCAAGAATAAAGCAAAAAGTAAAAAGAAAACAACTAAAATCATCCGATGCTCCCCGGCAACGGCGCCAAAATTTGTATGTGTGTCGCAACCACAACAAATTAATTAATACTTTACTAACTAATTAACAAGTAATATAGGGTAGTCAAGATCGATCCCACGAGGAGCACGAGATTCTAGTTTTAAAATTGTCACACAAAAGGGGGGTATTGGTTAAGAATTTAAGAAAGTAAATAAAATAAACAAAGCAATTAAAAGTGTAAATTGAAATCAATAAAGAGAATAGATCAAGGAATCCTTCTTCGCAGCAAAAAAATGATTAAATTTATGTTCTTTTCCACTTTTTATTAGTCATAGATTATCACCAACCGTAGGATAGCAGGTTCGCTTAGCTAACCCCAAAATTCCTTATTTCACTGAGTAACAGGTCCGCTTAGTTATCAGATTCTATTCAACTGAACCACCTTGAGGTTCGCTTACAAGATGTAATTCCCCGAACGCATTAAGATTTATGAACTTAGGTTTAGTACTAGTTGTTAGACTCGGTTCGCTTGGTCCACTTTCTAGCGTTGTTTTCACACACAATTGCTCCACGGAATCCCTCCGCAAGGTCTTGTGTTTTCTACCTGTGTAAAGAGTCAAGAAACTATTACGTATTCCCTAACTTTCACTAGCTTCAGATCAATTAACAAATCAATTTAGTATGCATCCTAAACAACCTATCAATCAATCATAAACACTAATATTAGTAAAAACAAACGATAATCATATGAAAAACTTCAAAGTAGAATTAAAACAAAACTCAAATCATATGTTAAGAACTAGGAATTCATCCTCAATCAAATTAGTTACTCATTCTAAGAGTTCACACAAAGAATAAAGAAAAGAAAAGTGTTGTGTGTGTAGAAGTGTGCAAAGATGTGCAAAAAAGTGTGTATAGAAAAGTAGATAACTTCTCTATTTATAGGCTTCACTGCTCTCCATATCTTCCAAGGAATAGAATCCCTTTCCTTTCGCAATTCAATTTCCAAATTCAAGCCTTTCTCAATTCTTCCATCTCCTCTTTCCATATTCCAACCAAATTTTCCATCCAATTGCAAGTCCAAGTATTCACATCCAATGAGAGAAATCCACACAAAATTCTGTATTTATGGCCCGCCGGAAAACTGGGTTTTTGTCCGAAAATGGGCTGGAATCCGTCGCTGCCGGCAACTTGAAAATTCTCTCCGTCGACGGAATATTCTGTTGGCCAACCGTTTGGACTAACGGTCAAAGGTCAAAGCTAACGGTCTTCCGTCAGTCAAAGGTCAAGGGGCTGAGTTAGAACGAGTCAAAACCGAGTCAGTTGGCTAACTCGACTGACTTGTTCTGACCAAGCCACTTGCACAAAACCAAATTGTTCATGGCCAAGATGGCCATGCCAGTCTTGCTACCCATCCATGATGGCTGTCATCTGTAATTCAACTCCACCAGTTTGAAATTCTGCAGTCATGCACCTTTGTATTTCCATCTGAACCAACAGAAATCTCTCAACTTCCTGACTGCATAACCACCTCCTCTATATCTATCAACACTATCTCCTACAATTTGAGTTCTCAAGCCTGCCAATCCCATCACCTGCAGCTCACTGCACAACAGCGCCACAGTTACTCCACCACTGCAATTTTAATTCATGTAAACCATTTCAGGCCTTCATCCTGTACCTATTCTTCCAATTTCAGCTCTTCCAAATTCTCAGTCTGTAGCTCAACACTCAACTGCAGCACCAACAAAACTAATTTTAGGCTTCAATCACAGCAACACCTACACCTCCATCAGAGCCATAGCAGCAAAGCTGCACTTAGTAGCATCATCTACAATTTCAACTGAAATTTCACCCATTCATTCCTTCATACCAGCAGCACCAGTTGATCCACCAATTCCTTCTCCTCAAATCAATACCAGAACCACCTTCATCTCCATATTTTGCTCCTATGATTTCTCTAATACCAGAACACAACAACACCACCAACACTCAAATCTGCTATTGTCACCAACTCAACTGCATCAGATCCAAACCACCAAAACTGCCACCAATTGCACTTATCACCAGTTCTACCCTGTAACCACCAACACCAGTTTCAGCTTCAACCTTCCCTGTTTCTCAACTCAGTATAACAGCCAACATAGTAACTTCAATCACCATCTGAGACTTATCAACAGATTCACCTTGAACCCATTTTCATAATCTTTGATTTGTAGTCAATACTCACAGCAGAACTCCAATTTTCTTGATTAGCCTCATCACCTTATTCTCAGCAACAACAGTTCACCACTTTCTGAGTCTTCTCGATCTAATTTCTCAACTCGATTCACAGCAGCGAGTTCGATCTCTTTAATCATCCGAAAGCCATATGAATATTAGCTTCAGATCCCCTTAATTCTCCTCCTTTGTTCACTGATTTCTTCAAATCGAAACCCTGATTTACCACATACCTTGAATTCATCTCTTTCATACAATTATCAACAGTTGCTTCAATTTCTTTGATTCAATCATATTCTCGATATGTTGCAGAGACTCAAATTCTCGATTTCACTGCGGCTACTTCTTCTCGGCTGAAAAGGGGAAGAACAGAAAATGGGAATTGATTTTTATTTTTTTTCCTAATTTGGTTTTAAGGTGGAATGGCTATTTGCGCCCCAATATAGCCACCCATTGATAATTACAACCTCTAAATGATAAGGGGTATCCTATATGACAACCCCTTAACCGTAGCTGGTTTGCGTTTAGTATACCTCCAAAAGAGTTGCCCCTTAACCATTACCGGGCTCCAGATAGTGCTCGCCCTATTAAATGACAATTTTCCCCTTTTTGCCCAATTTGGGTGATTTCTCCTTCTTTTCTTCCGTGCGACTCCAGAGTACCTAATAGTTCAAAAACACACGTAAAATACATAATTCACAAGAAAAATAGCAAAGAAAGCATAACTACTAGATAGTAAATTAGATGTATTCTACACCTATCAGTATGAAAGATGCAAAATCAGTAAGTACTCCTTTGGCAGCTCATTTTAAACTTTCTAGAAGGCAATAACCTCAAACTGCAGATGAGGAAGAGTATATGTCTCGAGTTCCTTATGCAAGCACAGTTGGTAGCATCATGTATGTTATGGTTTGTACAAGGCCGGATATCGCAGAAGCTGTAAGTGTGGTAAGTAGATACATGGGAAGCCCCGGGAAAGCTCATTAGAAATTTGTAAAGTGGATTTTGAAGTATCTAAGGGGAAGTACAGATGTTGGTTTAGTGTTTGATAAACACTATGGTGATTCGACGAATGTTGTGGGTTATGTTGATTCTGATTTTTCAGGTGATCTTGATAGAAGAAGGTTATTGACAGGTTATACTTTTACATTATATGGTAGTACTATCAGTTGGAGGTCGGTTTTTCAAAGAACATTTGCATTTTCTACAACTGAGACAGAGTACATGGCAGCCGCGGAAGCGGTGAAGGAAGGTATATGGTTGATGGGTTTGGTTGGTGATTTGGGTTTCAAGCAAGAGAGTGCAACTTTGTTCTGTGACAGTCAAAGTTCCATTCACTTGACCAAGAACCAGACGTATCATGAGAGAACGAAGCATATCGATGTCAGGTATCATTTTATCAATGATGCAGTTAAGGAAGGTAGGATAGCGATGCTAATGGTTCTTACAGCGGATAATCCTGCGGACATGTTGATGAACCCGGTTCCAAGTATCAAGTTCAAGCACTGCTTGGACTTGTTTGGTGTCAACAAGTGTTGAGTCCCCTTGAGGGGATGAGCGAAGACGATGATGATGAGTGGTGATGGTATTCAAGTCAAGGTGGAGATTTGTAGTGTATGTGTCTTGAATACGGTTTAGTATTCAGTTGGGTCGATCTGTTTGCCCGATCCGTTTGCCCAACCCGTTTTCCCGTTTACCTTTTGTGCAAGAGAAGGCATCAGGAGACAAGTCTTATTTTGTGCAACGGAAGGCATATCTTTTGTACAAGGGAAGCCATACCTTTTGGTCAAGAGAAGTCATACCTTTTGTGCAATAGAAGGCATACCTTTTGTGCAAGAGAAGGTATCAGGAGATATAAGTACTCTTCTCATCCTCTTGTTTTAGTAAGAGAAAACAAATGTA
This sequence comes from Papaver bracteatum, assembly GCA_023529315.1. Lineage (NCBI taxonomy): Eukaryota > Viridiplantae > Streptophyta > Magnoliopsida > Ranunculales > Papaveraceae > Papaver > Papaver bracteatum. The sequence goes on from JAJJWX010000717.1 coordinate 331,622, forward strand.
ACTAAGAGAGAGTGTAAGGCAGTGAATCATACTCTTGTAATCTTGTTTGAATCATAGTGAAATCGTTATCGTCGTCTTCCAAAGTGGATGTAGATCATCTTGATCGAACCACTATAAATCCTTGTGTTGTGTGTGCTTGTTTTACTTTTGATTTCATTTCTATTTCAATTCTTGATTGATTGTTCTTGGAAGAGCCATTGTTTCTAACAAACTCAAATGTTGCCGCTTTGCTTGTTTACTATACCTTTTGTGTAGTATGTTTATGCTTTCACAGTTTACTTAGGAAGCAGCACTCGTTTTAATTCTTTGAGTGATTTTGTTTTCAAGTACGAATTGAAATATCTTGGTGAATGCTTGTTTATGAACGGACATAGGGAAAGTAGGGGTTGTGATCTTTATCTTGAACTGAATTTGAATGCTTTTGGTTTTCTCAAACTTTTCTGTGGGTTTTAATCTTGACAATTTCAGGCCTATACCTGGTTGAGAATCCCATAAAGAAGCGTAAGTACACAGATAAAGAAGCTCGTGATATAGTTAGGCCATACGTAGCTGATGCGTTGAGGTTCTATAACAAAGACGCAGTCAGTTTTCTTGCACTATGTAGCCAACTCGGCCACAAGACATACTCCCATATATGAAGTCATTAAACTCCTGTATTTGGTCGTCCAAAGAGAAGTATAAGTTGGCAATTTGGCAGTATTTTGCACTTTAAATTGCCATGGCTTTAATTAACTGATTAATGCTAGTTTGTGGGGTCCAGCTTTTCTGAGTTTTTATTTAGAAAAAGCTTTTCTGAGTTCCAAAAAGGTATGAATTCTATACTAGGCAACAGACTAGAAAATAATTAAGAAACAGTATTTAAATAAACATCAAACAACCCACATTGTAACAAGAACTTTCACAATAATTGTATGTTATTCAAGTAAGCTCAACCCTTTCTCTCTGGCTCTGGAGAACCTTTGAGTTTTTGTGTTTGTGATTCTATAAAATCATAGAAGCATATTGCTAACATCACAATGGTTGAAAGAATTGAAGGAGGAGGAGGACCAGCTATTGGTATAGATTTAGGTACAACATATTCATGTGTGGGTGTGTGGCAGCATGATCGTGTTGAAATTATTGCTCATGATCAAGGAAATCGCACTACTCCTTCTTATGTTGCTTTTACCAGTAACGAACGGATGATTGGTGATGCTGCTAAGAATCAAGCTGCTATGAATCCTACCAACACAGTTTTCGCTAAGCTTTTCAACATCTTCGTGTCATTGTGATCTCTTTGTATGTGTTTTAAGTATGTTTATGTGGTTACAGTCATGAACATAATAATTTGATACGCTTAACTTTAAGGCAATCGTATCCGGGCATCATGTATGAATTGTGATCAGTTGTACTATTTCTTACTTTTGAGGTATACAAAATGATTCAACTAACTTGGGTTATCTGTTAAGGGTTTTAGAGAGTAGATTAATTACTAAAACAATCTTAGTTAATGTATTATTTATTTCATTTTATTTTATTTTGAATAAAAATTATTATTATTTTAGCGGATGGACTTGGACAGAAAATTGGGCAACGTTAGTTTTGTACAGTGCTTGGTTATAGACTTTGTATTCCATTGTTTGTTGTTAACAGTTCTTATCTTAGCTGCAATAGGGATACGGATGTGTATGGTGATCATGCACTTCATTATGCTAGTGAAGTTGGTATTAAGTTTAGACATGATCTTGTTAGAGATAACTTCGTGGATATTTGTTACTGTGCGAGTGTACTTTCTCGAGTTGAGGCATCTTTGTGGTTTCTTTCTCATGATGGTGGCGATGCTAGTTCGGCTGACATCCTGGTTTACAATTGGGAGGAAGGGCGTGATACGTCTTTTGATGTGACTGGGGTTTCCCCTTTTGCTGGGGTGGTGTCAAAGATTTTACACCGGGTCTCACCTTGGCTAAAGCCGTTGAGCCCAAAAAGGTTAATGTAGCACCCCCTAAGCTAGCAGCTGACTAATCCAAGAGATTAAATGTAAAAAGAGGCACTAATGATCTAAAACGTCTAATTAAACAATAAGAAAGAAGTTCTAAACAAAAATTAACCCGAATCTAAACCCTCTCTGAAATATTTATAAGAACTCCTCTCAAATGTTACATATTCAATAGTGAGTTGATTTACAAATAGAATATAAACACAAAATAGACATAGCGGAAGCTAACCAACTAACGAAACCAACTCCTCGAAGATTTCATTGCCACGTGCACGACCTGATTTGTCTCTGAAACTGAAAGTGGGAATTGAGTGAGCACATCATCCCTAGAAGGGGTGCCCAGCAGAAATAATAACTAACTTTCAAGTAATCACTAGAATGAATTGAAGACAATGCAGGTTTTGTTGAAAACCGATAAAACGCAGAAACATATAAAGCATGATATAATAATAATTTGTACGGAAATATAAATTTCTACCAACCAATCATTCGGCAAACATTCACAACAAAAATAATAGTTGAGCGACGGCTTCCTTTGGAGCAGCAAGGCAGTTGTGGATTCTTCAATGATCATTAAAGCCCCCCTGAGGTTTCTGACCTCGAAGTCACAAACGATATGTACCTTACTGATACGGGGACGTATTTTTGACAAGTCTCATATATTCCAAGATTTGGCTAAATCTTGGATATTTATTAGTTTTGGTATTTTTATTATTAGGATAATTAGTTTCTTTATTGGATTTATCTTGTTTTATTAGAATAATATATTCTTTAGGAATGTTCTAGATTTCTAGGTTTAATGTTTGGAGGCTATAAATAGTCACTTCCTTTATCATTGTAATTAGCTTGGATTAGCTCACTTTTATCTGATTAATGAAATTATTGAGTTGTTTGGGTTACACCATTGATTGTTGATTTACTCTTGTATTAGAGTCATTATCGTCTTATTTGCTCCTGGATTGGAGTTGATTATCATATTTGGGTCTTATTTACCGGAGTGGATTCTCCGTGTGTCAGTTTATTTTAAATCGTTTCCGTTGTGCCATATCACTTGACAGTACCTCATTCTACGCGCACTCTACATATCAAGTATCTAAAGAGATCTGATAACATAATATAGTAGCTTTTGAAAGTAATTTAAAAGAACAGTAAACATCCATGTATGAGACATGTGTTGCCCGTACAGAAATAGGGGAAATAATATTTAGTGACACGAGTACACACATATTTGGGTCTTATTCACAGCGTCAAGCTACTAAGGATGCTGGTGCTATTGCTGGGCTTAATGTAATGCGTATCATTAATGAACCCACAGCAGCTGCAATTGCTTACGGTCTTGATAAAAAAGGAACTAGTATTGGTGCCAAAAGTGTTCTTATTTTTTATCTTGGCGGGGGTACATTTGATGTCTCATTACTCAACATTGAGGAGGGTCTGTTTGAAGTCAAGGCTACTGCTGGAGATACCCATCTTGGAGGAGAAGATTTCGATAACAGAATGGTCAATCACTTTGTTGAAGAGTTCAAGAAGAAGTATGACAAGGACATTAGTGGAAACCCAAGGGCACTTAAGAGGCTGCGAACATCATGTGAGAGAGCAAAAAGGAACCTCTCTTCTACTTCGCAGACAACAATTGATATTGATGCTTTGTATGAGGGAATTGATTTTCATACGTCAGTCACTCGAGCTAAATTCGAAGAGTTGAACATGGATTTATTCATGAAATGTATGGAACCTGTTGAGATGTGTTTGAAGGATGCTAAGATGGACAAAAGCGCCGTTCACGAAGTTGTCCTCGTTGGTGGGTCCACCAGAATTCCTAAGGTTCAATCTCTATTGCAGGATTTCTTTAACGGGAAAGAACTCTACAAGAGCATAAACCCTGATGAGGCTGTGGCTTATGGTGCTGCAGTGCAAGCTGCTATTTTGAGTGAAGAGGATAATGAGAAGGTGCGGGATTTGGTTTTGTTGGATGTTGCTCCTCTTTCTCTTGGTTTTGAGAAAAGAGGAGGTATTATGATTGTAGTCATCCCAAGGAACAGCACCATTCCAAACACGAAGGAAAAACAGACCCAAACTGTCAGGAACGGACAAACTGCTATAGATCGTAATGTGTAAGAGGGTGAGAGAGTTATAGCCAGTGACAATAACTTGTTGGCTAGCTTCAGAATAGATGGAATTCCTCCTGCACGTCGTGGTGTTCAAAAAATCACCACAATCTTTGATATTGATGCAAACGGTATACTGAATGTGTCCTCCAAGGTGATGAGTACAGGGAGAGAACACAAAATCACGATTACAAATAACAAGAGGAGGCTGTCTAAAACTGAGATTGATAGGTTGATCCGAGAGGCTGAGAAATTCAAGTATGAAGATGAAGAACATAGGAAGAAAGTAGTGGCAAGGAATTCTTTTGTGGATTATGTACTTAACATGAGGAACACAATGATGGATATAAAATATAAACTAACAGCGGATGATAAGGAGTGGATGGTGCTTGCAATCAAAGATGCAGAAGAATGGTTGGATAAACATAAGGTAGCTAAAGTAGATGATATCATGAAAAAGATGAATGAGTTGGAGAGTGTATGCAATCCTATCATTACGAAGATGTACAAGGAGGAGGATGCAAATCCTGACATGGGTAGTGACGCTGAGTAATGACTATTTTGGCAGGAGTATGCATGCTGGCTGGCTCCGAAGTTTGGTCCAACTAGATTGTGCGACTAAGTTATAGTGTTGGTGTATTATACTAGTATATCGGTTTTTGGTGGCTTTTATTCGCTTTAAACTGACAAGTTGAGAGCACGTCGGCAAACAAAAAAAGTTTTTCGTACCTAATTTATATTTTCAAATAATAATGATAATACAGAAACTCTCTATTCAAACCACTGTAGTACTGTTCTTGAACAATCCATCTCAGTTTTCTTCAACCATATGAGTTTGTTCTTAAAACGAAGAATTTCTCCAAGAAAGGCTGGACCAACTCTTTCTCTCACTAGTCTTCAACTTAAGGAGGATAGGAATAACATCGATCTATAGATTCATATATATTAGTTAAAAAAAAAAATGACTCATATTTAACTACATCAGAAAATTTACTATATTCCACGCACGTTTCAATCAATTGAAAAGAAGAAAAAAAACATCAAAGTTACACAACAAGTAAAGAAGACACCCGATTCCTGTATCATCAGAATGTCTTGATACACAATAATGATTTATAAACTGCCTTGGCTTTAATTAATTAATTAATTAATTAATGCTAGTTTCTGAGGTCCAGCTTTTCTTAGTTCCAAAAACCTATGAATTCTATACAAGGTAACAAACCAGAAAATAGTTAAGAAACTGTATTTAAGTAAACATCAAACAACCAACCCACTGTAGCAAGCCCTTCCATATATAATAATTATATCTGTACGATATATACAGGACAAACTTAATTTCTTTTCTTTTGTGTTTGTGTTTCGATAGAAGCAAATCGTTAGGATTACAATGGTTGAAAGAATTGAAGGAGGAGGAGGACCAGAAATTGGTATAGATTTAGGTACAACATATTCATGTGTTGGTGTATGGCAGCATGAGATCATTGCTAATGATCAAGGGAATAGAACTACACCTTCTTATGTTGCTTTTACTGATAAGGAACGGATGATTGGTGACGCTGCTAAGAACCAGGCTGCTTTCAATGCTACCAACACAGTGTTCGGTAAGCTTTTTCAACTTCTTCGTGTCATTGTGTCTTTCAAATATTTTTCTATAGTTGAAGTCATGAACAGAATAATTTGTATGTCTTCTTATCCGGGCACCATGTAGGAATTGTGATTAGTTGTACTTGTACCGTTTCTTGTTTTCTAGTATTTTCCGTTTCCTTGTAAATAAGATGAATGGTTTCATGACAAATAGGATATTAAGGGCTACTTTGCTATGTCTCGAAATCCTTTTTCACGTTTTCTGTTTTATCGAATTTGTAGATGCGAAACGATTGATTGGTAGGAAAATCAATGATGCCTCTGTTCAGAGCGATATGAAGCTATGGCCTTTCAAAGTCTGTTCTGGCAAGCACGACAAACCTATGATTCAAGTCAATTACAAGGGCAGGGATAAAATGTTTTCAGCTGAGGGAATCTCATCCATGGTTCTCATTAAGATGAAAGAAATTTCCGAAGCTTATCTTGGTACAAGTATCAAGGATGCTGTTGTTACAGTCCCTGCTTACTTTAATGATTGGCAGCGTCAAGCTACTAAAGATGCTGGTGCGATTGCTGGACTTAATGTGACGCGTATCATTAATGAACCTACTGCCGCTGCCATCGCTTACGGTCTTGACAAAAAAGCAACCTGTGTTGGTGCTAAAAATGTTCTCGTCTTTGATCTTGGTGGTGGTACACTCGATGTTTCATTACTCGACATTGAGGAGGGTACGTTTGAAGTTAAGGCCACAGCTGGAGATATCCATCTTGGAGGAGAAGATTTCGATAACAGGATGGTCAATCACTTTGTTGAAGAGTTTAAAAAGAAGCATAAGAAGGACATTAGTGGAAACCCAAGGGCTCTTAGGAGGCTGCGAACATCATGTGAGAGAGCAAAGAGAACTCTCTCGTCCACTACTCAGACAACCTTTTAGATCTATTCTTTGTATGATGGAGTTGATTTTCATACGTCAATCACTCGAGCTAAATTCGAAGAGTTGAACATAGATTTATTCAAGAAATGTATCGAACCTGTTGAGATGTGTTTGACAGACGCCAAGATGGACAAGAACAGCATTCACGAAATTGTGCTTGTAGGAGGTTCCACAACAATTCCCAAGGTGCAGTCTCTATTGCATGATTTCTTTGATGGAAAAGAACTCTGCAACAGCATCCACCCTGACGAGGCTGTAGCTTATGGTGCTGCAGTGCAAGCTGCTATTTTGAATGGTGAGGACAATGAGAAGGTGCAGGATTTGGTGTTATTGGATGTCACCCCTCTTTCGCTTGGTTTTCGGTTACACGGAGGTCTTATGGAGGTATTGATCCCAAGGAACAGCACCATTCCAAACAAGAAGGAAAAAGATAACTACACTACAGTCTTCAACGGACAAACTGGTATCGATATTCCGGTGTATGAGGGTGAGAGAGCTAAAGCCAGTGACAATAACTTATTGGGTAGCTTTGTGATAGATGAGATTCCTCGAGCACGTCTTGGTGTTCCAAAAGTCACAGTATGCTTTGATATCGATGCAAATGGTATATTGAATGTATCGGCCAAGAACATCCATACAGGAAGAGAAAAAAGCATCACGATTACAAATAACAAGGGAAGGTTATCAAAAGCTGATATTGAGAGGATGACTCGAGAGGCTGAGAAATTCAAATCAGAAGATATAGAACACAGGAAGAAAGTAGAGTCGAGGAATTCTTTTGAGAATTATGTATGGAACATGAGGAACACAATGACGGATATAAGAGAGAAGCTAGCAGCGGATGACAAGGAGAGGATGTATATTGCAATCAATGATGCAGTACAGTGGTTAGATAGTCATGAGGTAGCTAAAGTAAATGATATCAATAAGCAGATGAAGCAGCTGGAGAGTGTCTGCAATCCTATCATAACTGAGATGTACAAGCAGGAGGATGTTAATCCTGACGTGGGTAGTGCTGCTGAGTAATAACCGTCTTTCAACAGGAGCTAGAGGTGTGCTGGATCCAAAGAATGGTCCAACCAGACCATTTATTGTTTATACGTTCGAGTTCATAATAGTAGCTAGGATCGTAGGAGTTGGTATACTTGTATCAGTTTTGGTGGATTTTATTTGCTTTAAATAAATGTTAATTTTTTCACAGAATAATGCAAGTTCAGTTAGATTAATTGATAACAGCAATGAGCTTTGTATTTTGGGTTCAGGAGTAGATCCTACTATCCTCGGCTAAAGAACATTCAGGCATCATATGTATTCCTTGTTTCTACGTGCATTGCCTGCAAACTAATCAAACCATATCGTAGCCAACTTATTGACGCATTATATGACAGAAAACTAGCCAATATTGGAGAGAAAAAAATACTCAGCCCCATGCCATATTTTTACCGAAATTCCTTTTTATTAACCCTACACATTTTGCACATGACTAATAGCACAGAAGGCTGGAAAAAACTGAAACTGCAACAGAATAATAGGATAAGCCATTGCTTGATTGGCATTGGCATAAGCAACCTTGGAGCTCAAAAGAATGAACCCTAAAACTGCCGCTGCAAAAACTGTACGTTATGAAGAAATCAAGCAAGTACTGATATCTCGTAACACTAATTATCAGATGTTTTTATACCAGGTTGTAATAACACAAAGAGAGCGGCTTTTGGCGTATAAGAAGGTAATTAACACAAATTAAATTGCACAAATGCTTTGGCGCCCGTATTGATATTGCGCCCATTATAGCAGCATAAAAGCTTTCCAGAAGCAAAGAAGTTGATATTATGCTGCAATAGCAGCTAGCCAACGGTGTCTAGCTGAAAATTGAACTGAAAAAACCCAAATCACTGAAGAAAAAAAAAATGGGAAATGTAAAATGTAAAATTCAAATAAACAAGAGTACAATACAATATGAATACTACGTAGTACGTACCATACAATTATAGCATTAAAAGAGAAAGCAGTAAAATCTGCTTAAAAAAGAAACGAACAAAGGAACATGGAAACTTCAAAAATCAATAAGCGAGAAGAAGATACAGCATAATGGATTGAAAAAAAATTCATATATAAAATTGGATTGTTCAATAAACAAGATACATTACATTGTAATCAATTAAATGGAAGTTGACAACTTCGGTACATGAAGAAAACTTTTGACAATTTGCTGCATCCTTCGGTTCCTAAGCTTCTTTAATTCAAGAACCCTTGAAGTACGGGCCTTACATCTACATACTTGATATATTCATTAAGCTCAACAGGTGACGGGACTGGATAAGCCTCAAAAAACATCTTGTGAACGCCATGAAGAATTTCAGATATTGATTTTAACGCTCCATCTTCATCACCATAACCTTGTTCGCCATCCTTCTTCAATCGGTGGCATCCTTCAGTGAAGTAGTTATATTTTTCAATTTGTATCAAGTTCCTTTCGTTCTGTTCCCACACACGCTTTGTATCATCAACTATAATTGTGTTCAACTCGTTGGGGCCTGCTAAAATATCCAGATTCTTCCTGTTTTGTTTAGTAGAGTCATCTTTTGAAACAATTGACTTGAAGAGAACCCCCTGAGGATCGAGTAATCTTCCCATCTCGGATGCATAATCTCTTGTTCCCATCGTATAGATAAACAATTCAAAATATTTGCCGACTTCCTTGAGAAATTCCCGGGTGTGTGGCCTTAGTTTCGTGTATCTTCCGAAATGCTTGTACAAACTATTTCCATCCAAATCCTTCATGGATGAAACTCTCAGATTTAGATATTCTTGGTCTTCTGCTGAAACGTCTTGAATCCTCACAGAATGCAACAACGTGTGGTCCAGATCCAACACCAGACAAAGTTTCTTCCGATCGAAAAAAGCTTTTCTGAAAGTATTACCACACATTCTGCTATTTTGGATTAACCTCTTGTTTTGCTTTTCGTTGAAACTCAATTCTGTGGTACTCACGACCATCAACGGTGGAACAGCAGCAGGAGATGGATTATAATTATACTTTAGCCTGATTTTCATTGTAGCTGGTTTCTCTACTGGTTCTTCTTTGTTATTGTAACTAATCAAATTTGTAGTAAAATCAATCAATGGTGGTTGATTAAGATAGGGTGTGTACCTGATTCTGATTCTCTTAACTTTGTTTGCTTCTTTGAATCCACAATCTTGTGTGTCGATGATCTTCCTCTTTTGCTGAACTTGAGAAACAAGAGTCACCATTGTGAAAGAACTGCTGGAAGAAAGGGTTTTGAAGAGACAGAGAGCGAGAGAAAGAGATTTCTTTGAAAATTTGATATGAGAAAACTCAATGGTATTGAATGTATAAATAGGAGATGAGAGAGTCTAGACGGTGCTTAATTGTAGATCACGAATGCAAAATATAATTGGAGTGGGATTTGGATTAATGAACTTCTATTCTGGAGATTATTGCTGTTTAACTAGGAAATAGAGTTTCCTTCTTTTCAACGATGGGCCGGTGATTCAGTTTGCAAGTCTCATCCAAAGCTGGGCAAACTGGACATTTGCTCCGTAACTCAAAGGTACTACGATTGAAGCCAATTTCTGCGATCCATAAACACATACAAAAGAATAGACATAAAAATCATTTGACGTATATTTTAAAAATGCCATGTGATCTTAAATGTATATACCAACTGGTGAGGTTAGGTATTGAGTCTATTGACGTATTATGAAGTCTGAGCATCTTTGAGATTTTTTCTACAAAAACTTTTTCAGGGAAGCCTTCTGGCCATCTGTTATAAGACATTCTTAGGATTTTCTTTAGTTTATACAAAACCAGTGAAGCTGAAACAAACATATACACATATTCAATCAAAACTATTGGATCTTAGACAATAACGCAAGAAAGATGAAATGCGATCAGGGTGCACCAAGCTAAATCCTACACAATTTCGGCTTGGTTCTCTTCTCAAAATAATGTAATTATACATCGTTATTAGGCTCATATCGCTGCAAGTGTAACTACTGAAAATTCAGTAGTACACCCAAATGATAATTACTACAATTCTAAGACATGTTGAAGAGAATAAAATCAAAGTTCTTATTTGGAGATTGTTCCTTTAGTCTGGCTAATACTGTTTAACTAGGAAATAGAGTTTCCTTCTTTTAAATGATGGGCCGGTGATTCAGTTGGCAAGTCTCATCCAAAGCCGACCCGGCTATAAGGCAAACTGGCCAATTGCTCAGGCCTCGAAACCCTTCCTGGCCTTTATGTATCAACCTTGTTTTGAGGTATACAAAATGATTCAACTAACTAGGGTTATCTGTTAAGGGTTTTAGAGAGTAGATTAATTACTAAAACAGTCTTAGTTAATGTATTATTATTTCATTATTTTTTTTTGAATAAAAATTATTATTATTTTAGCGGATGGACTTGGACAGAAAATTGGGCAACGTTAGTTTTGTGCAGTGCTTGGTTATAGACTTGGTATTCCACTGTTTGTTGTTAACAGTTCTTATCTTAGATGCAATAGGGATACGGGTGTGTATGGTGATCATGCACTTCATTATGCTAGTGAAGTTGGTATTAAGTTTAGGCATGATCTTGTTAGAGATAACTTCGCGGATATTTGTTACTGTGCGAGTGTACTTTCTCGAGTTGAGGCATCTTTGTGGTTTCTTTCTCATGATGGTGGCGATGCTAGTTCGGCTGACATCTTGGTTTACGATTGGGAGGAAGGGTGTGATACGTCTTTTGATGTGACTGGGGTTTCCCCTTTTGCTGGGGTGGTGTCAAAGCTTTTACACCGGGTCTCGCCTTGGCTAAAGCCGTTGAGCCCAAAAAGGTTAATGTAGCACCCCTAAGCTAACAGCTGACTAATCCAAGAGATTAAATGTAAAAAGAGGCACTAATAATCTAAAATGTCTATTTAAACAATAAGAAAGAAGTTCTAAACAAAGATTAACCCGAATCTAAGCCCTCTCTGAAATAATTATAAGAACTCCTCTCAAATGTTACATATTCAATAGTGAGTTGATTTAAAAATAGAATATAAACACAAAATAGACATAGCGGAAGCTAACCAACTAACGAAACCAACTCCTCGAAGCTTTCATTGCCACGTGCACGACCTGATCTGTCTCTGAAACTGAAAGTGGGAATTGAGTGAGCACATCATCCCTAGAAGGGGTGCCCAGCAGAAATAATAACTAACTTTCAAGTAATCACTAGAATGAATTGAAGACAATGCAGGTTTTGTTGAAAACCGATAAAACGCAGAAACATATAAAGCATGATATAATAATAAGTTGTACGGAAATATAAATTTCTACCAACCAATCATTCGGCAAACATTCACAACAAATATAATAGTTGAGCGACGCCTTCCTTAGGAGTAGCAAGGCAGTTGTGGATTCTTCTGGCCTCGAAGTCACAAACGATATGTACCTTACTGATACGGGGACGTATTTTTGACAAGTCTCATATATTCCAAGATTTGGCTAAATCTTGGATATTTATTAGTTTTGGTATTTTTATTATTAGGATAATTAGTTTCTTTATTGGATTTATCTTGTTTTATGAGAATAATATATTGTTTAGGAATGTTCTAGATTTCAAGGTTTAATGTTTGGAGGCTATAAATAGTCATTTCTTTTATCATTGTAATTAGCTTGGATTAGCTCACTTTTATCTGATTAATGAAATTATTGAGTTGTTAGGGTTACACCATTGATTGTTGATTTACTCCTAGATTAGAGTCATTATCGTCGTATTTACTCCTGGATTGGAGTTGATTATCATATTTGGGTATTATTTACCGGAGTGGATTCTCCGCGTGTCGCTTTATTTTAAATCATTTTCGCTGTGCCATATCAGGTGGTTACCAGAGCAGGCTTTTCCTGTACTATGCATCTGTGGGTTTTTATCTAGAAGAATGAGTTGAGGAGTCCTGTGCAATCTAGGTATTTTATCAAGAAAAAAAAAAAGGAGGCAGTTGATTTGGTTTTTGTTCATCATCAAGTTGCGTATCCTTCATGTTTAATCAGTTGTGAGTCTTGTGACCGGGTATATCTTGGTAAGATCTCTAACTGTGTTTCCTATTGATTTAGGATCTTATCAAATCAATTTGGTTTTGGATGCGTTAGTTGAAGAAGTACTTTTTGTTTGGGTGAAGGAGCAGTAGACGTGGATTTACACCTTTGAGCGGTTGAGCCCATTAAGGGCCATTTTAATTAAGTTCGTACCTTAGAACACCCACAGCTAAACTCGTTTTAACTTTTGAGCCTTGTTACTGTCAGTTGTGCTAATCTCCAAATCAATTCAAGGCGTTTGAATTCTTTTGAATTACTTACATATATCCAAGGTCAATCGTGATTATTTTCTATGGACAGTTTTTCTAATACAAATGATCGGAGAAGTAAGTGATCTAAATTTTCTGGAATAATTGACGGGAAAATTTGTCATTTCATCGTCGATACTAGTTGTGAAGAAAATTTGGTATCCACTAAAATGGTAGATTTGTTGGGTCTAGAAATGGATTGGTATCCTTATTCCGATCAGATTGAGTGGATAAGTTATGGAGAAGCAATCACCTGCATTGGTGTATGCAGATTTCCCTTCTCATTCGGTAAAATATATTCTGACTCAATTGTGTGTGAAGTGGTTGACATGGATATATGCGACATCGTGTTGGGAAGACCATGGTTACTTGATGTTTGCGCAGTTCGTAGACGCCTAGATAATGCTTATAAGTTCATGTGGGGAGAAACCAAGATGGTTCTTATACCAAGTCTTCGACCTTCAAAAGGAGAAGAAGATGTACAGTTGAAGACTTTGGGCGCAACAGTTAACAAAATGGGTCTGCAAGAGCGGACTAAGAAGGAAGGTGGGCCAACTGTCAGCAAGGATTTATAAGGGGATGCATGTACAGACTGTATGTTGGAACCAAAATCAGTCGAGATGAGTGTTTCTCACCATGGTAACATGATTATTTCATTTGAGAAGCCATGGAAAAAATATGTTGCTTTATCTGTTTCTTATCAACCTGAAGATCTGTTTGCCAAATATTGTGAAGTGCAATTTATATATTATGGACACCGAAGGGACACTGCTTGGAAGATGTCGTGGGAGCTTTTACATTGCAACGGTGGGAGTAAACGACATTGGGTGAAGAGCTTTTACATGCATAAAATGAAGAATGTAAAGTCGAGAATATTTTCTGAACGGTTAGTGATTCCGATGCATGACTCAAGATCGAGTTGTGCTACCGGTGGGAGCACCAAAGTTCTTTCTTCAACTTGTCATTTTTAGTATAAACTCGAGACGAGTTTCGTCGCAGTAGGGGAGCTTGATACGGGACGTATTTTTGACAAGTCTCGTATATTCCAAGATTTGGCTAAATCTTGGATATTTATTAGTTTTGGTATTTTTATTATTAGGATAATTAGTTTCTCTATTGGATTTATCTTGTTTTATGAGAATAATATATTCTTTAGGAATGTTCTAGATTTCTAGGTTTAATGTTTGGAGGCTATAAATAGTCACTTCCTTTATCATTGTAATTAGCCTGGATTAGCTCACTTTTATCTGATTAATGAAATTATTGAGTTGTTTGGGTTACACCATTGATTGTTGATTTACTCTTGGATTACAGTCATTATCGTCTTATTTGCTCCTGGATTGGAGTTGATTATCATATTTGGGTCTTATTTACTGGAGTGGATTCTCCGTGTGTCGGTTTATTTTAAATCGTTTCTGCTGTGCCATATCACTTACCAGTACCTCATTCTACGCGCACTCTACATATCAAGTATCTAAAGAGATCTGATAACATAATATAGTAGCTTTTGAAAGTAATTTAAAAGAACAATAAACATCCATGTATGAGAGATGTGTTGCCGGTACAGAAATAGGGGAAATAATATTTAGTGACAAGAGTACACACCTATTAGTTTAATAATGGCAGCAATTTTCACTCCTTTAGCGCATAAATATAGATATAAATTTTGGGGCACACATCTTACACCAATCAAAAGAATGTAACCACTTTCCAGTCAATGGAAAGAATCACTTTTTGAAAATAAGTAAATACTCCCAAAACACAAATATTATTGATTTCTAAAGATCCAATCCCATCCCAAAATATAAAAGAAAACTAATTTGTATTACACACATATATAAGAGAATACAAGAGAAAACTAATTTGTTAAAAAATAATTTGTATTACACACATATATAAGAAAACTAATTTGTTAAAAAATAATGAATACAAGAGAATTCGTTATCGATTCCCACTTTTTTTGATGACGAGCCTCGCATACCTTGAGATCCATAATCCAGTGATTCATTATTTAGATCGATCGTTGTTAATTAAGATTAACTATTAATCACACAAGCACTCTAAAGATTAGCCAAAAGACTCATACAAGGCTCATAACATAATCTCATACAATTGTCTAGTTATAAACTAAGTGAACTGTCTAATGGTTCTAAGTCCATTTACTTCGTATTATTTTATACCTTTAGTTTTAAAGTTAAAATTAATTTCCAAATTCAGACAAAAAACTAGTCGGAAGCCTAGCAACAAGCTGGGCTCCAACTCCTTTTTGAACTACCACACTTAACCTATGAAAAAGGAAATCACCTACACGCACGTTAGCATCATGACTAGCAATATAGTTGCGGAGCCGCTGAACGAAGTCTATTGTTCCGTCCCCAAATTCACCTAGAGTAGTGAAAGCCAAAGCACCAAATCCATATCCTTGTGCAGTGCATTTTTCTAAATACTTGGTATTTTTGCGACTCACAGCATCCTTGATAGCATGCCCTCCTTCCAAAGTACGACCATTACTCCCAGCAAAGGGCGACACAATCGTAACATCGAAGCAAACGTCCCGACCATTGTCCCAATTGAGCACAAGAACATATGCCGGTCTCAAAGAAGTACCGTTGTTAGCAAGCATACCCAAGTCCACCCCTTTAGTTTATCTAAAAGTTTACTAATTCAATTATATTGGTTCTATAGCCCATTAGATACATCTTATGAATAACTACAACTTTATAGAAAGAACCAAAGGTCAATTCGGGCCATAAGGGTCCAATTCATCAAAATAAGAAACCTAGGCCTAAGCCCAAGTCCACTAAGCAAGCCCATTAAATAAGGTACAGTCCATCTAAGTCAACTAACTGTTACTAACAGTCAAATGGGCGATCACAGGTCAACTAAAAGTCAACATAAGTCAAGGTCAAGACAAATGGTCAATTGATCAAGTCAAAGGGTTAACTCGGTCAAGGTCTACTGAGTCAAGACTGGTCAATGAGTCAACTCAGGGTTAGATTGATTCAACTCAGTCAGATGGTCTGAGTCAGATAAGTCAGCTAGGCTGACTGGGATGACTAATAGGCCAAATGCCTAAGCCAAGCGTCTAATGCACAATCAAAACACAAATGCAAACACACAATCTCAATCAACCTATTTCTCAGGCTTGAATTAAAAACCAACCATTACAATTTATTCTAAGACATAACTTTACATTCAATTAAACTTTTGCCATAACCTCTGAGCATCATTAACAACAGCATCTCACAGTAACTCAACATCCTGTAACACCAATCTCATATCCTGTAACTTCTCTTCATTATTAGTTATAACCAAAACAAAGACTACTTCAACTGAGTTCAGTACAAACACCACAAATTCTATCCAACATCACTGCCAGAATTCTATAGCTCAACTACACTCTCAAAGTGTTGACACCAATCTCATATCCTGTAACCCCAAAACCACCACCAGGCCACTATTCTATCACCGATTCACCATACTCATCTCATTCCCTTGTAATGCATATACATCTCAACTAAACTCAGATTCATAAACAAGCCACCAGCAACTGCAGTTTCATTTACTAACAGTATCTTAATACAACCCATTTCTAGTTTCAACTTGTACTTCTAGAAAATCAGCAACCACCAATCAAACTTATAAGTGATTCTTTCTTATAATAACCTCGCATCAAACCAAAACTCTACCAACACCACTATCAATTTCAAAACATCCTCATCAAATCAAACTATGTTCTCAAATCACCTCATATTCATTCAAGTTCAATGCTTCAACATTTAACACAGCTCACCAACAGTCCACTAATTTCATTCTTTAACTCATTCACTCATTGCAATAGCATTCAGTAACTTCAGTTGAAACAATAATCAATCCCAGCAACCCATCTCCCTTTTCTGTCATTAATCATTATCAACTGCACTTAAACATTAATACCACCATGTCCACCTGGACTTGACTAAAACCTTTAAAAACAACTAAAATCCTCATCAATGTCCAATACCCATCACTGTAAGATCAAAATAACAATCATATATTATATCTCAACCATCTCTATCCTTTGTAATTTAACCTAGAATCCCAACTTCTCAAATCTTCAAAAAATCTTCATCTCATCTGTTAAATTCCTTCTTATGGCTCTCACAACAGAAACCCAGTCATCAATCTAATAATTCTTAAACAAACTTTTTACAACTCGAATCAACTCAGGAAACCCTAATTCTCTGATAAATCAAAATTAAACTTCATACTATCATCTATGCTTCAATTAAAAACAAACCCATGAAACAATTCACCAAAACAAACTCATTTTCACATAAACAAGTAAATCAATTAAATTAAGAAAACCTAGTTACCTTTTTCTCAATTGAATCGAAAGTTGAATATCAAATCTTCTGCTTCGTTCTCAAAACACGAAACCCTTCTCCAATTAACTGACTTCATACCTAATTACACATAGTTACTCAATCAATCTTCATATTTCAGAAACCCTAACTTCTATTTCCCTTTGATCCATCGTTTTTTCTTCATTCAAAGTTGAACCAACTTCAACAACATCGGATTACCAAACTCTTGAGATTACTCGAACAAGATTCAAGGTCAAATCCTTTGATGTGGGATCGACAGAAAAGGAGAGAAGAATAAAGAAGAAAGAAAATAGAGAAATGAATTTCTCTTTGACATGTTTTGGTGATAAGGCCAACCAAAATGTTAAAAACATCCGAGAAACGGATAAGGGCCGCCAGGCGGTTCAAAGCAGAATGACTAATTTGCGCTTCATACTGATCAGATGAATCTTCATCGTCTGATATCCAAATGACACGTTTGATTAGTCCACTCCACACAACTTTT
This sequence comes from Papaver bracteatum, assembly GCA_023529315.1. Classification (NCBI taxonomy): domain Eukaryota; kingdom Viridiplantae; phylum Streptophyta; class Magnoliopsida; order Ranunculales; family Papaveraceae; genus Papaver; species Papaver bracteatum. The sequence continues at coordinate 349,407 of JAJJWX010000717.1, forward strand.
CGATACCTATTCTGTGATATTAGTTTCGTATCTAAATTGTGGTTAGATTAATTTCTATTAATTAGAGTTTACATTAACTAATCGAGTCATTACCGGCTGAAACGTCTCTTGATAATCTCTAGACTAGTCAAATAGCGATGACGAGCTTGAGGGTCCTTACATTCTCCCCACCTTATACATTTTTATCCTCGGAAGTCGAACCGTCCTTCTAGTCTCCAAAACTCCCCACCTTATAGAGAAATACTGTCTCTCGATTAAATGCAAGTACTACTCATACTTACAAGCACGCGAAAAAAATAACTCATTTTAAAAGAGTCAAATCAACAAGGAAAGAAGCACAACCCTATTTGGTTTTCTACAATTGAAATCTATAATTTGTAGCTCTAAGTTCAACAGCCTAATTTCTATTTCAATATAAGATTGTCTTTATACTCGCTATGGTGAATTCTAACAGATAAGTATGTCTAAGTTCTCCGTGCTAAAATTATAGTACAGTATTTAATAATTTCTTAATTAGGTGTAGTATATCCATATAACTTATTACATTTTTAATTAATTTAAATCTTAAATTTTTATGTGTTTAAAATTTTAATTAATTTCAATTATCATTTTATCAAGATTAAATCATTTTAAGTTATTATACAAATTTACCTATTCATTTAGAAGGATTAATTGGGGGATACTAAAAATAATTTGGGGATATGAATAGTAATGTTAATGTTCATATCGGCATGGAAATTTTTTATTTCCGTCGTTGAAAAACCATACCGATGTGAACAGTAACATTACTATTTCATATCCCCCAATTGCGTGTTCTTCATTTAATCATTTTATATATTACTATGTACCATTACTTTTTCGTTAAGCACATATTACACATTATTTCCACTTTCCCATATTCTATATTTTTTATATATAATATATTTAAATGTATCACTTTAATTTCTTTATTAAAATATATCAATATCATATATCATACTAATAAATATTATCTATTTTAACTTTACTGTTGTACAATATATGAATTTTCCAAATATTATCTATTCTAAGTTTGCTATTAACATAATTAATTATTAAAATACTATTATCAGCATTGTTACTATTCTCCCTATCTTTATTATTATCGTCATTAATTTGTTGATAGTCCAGTTGGTACACTAAGTCTTAATTCTCTAAATATTTCTCTACATTCATGTAAAGATTGATATAAGTGATTTTATTAATCCATATCGAGTTTGTATACTATATATATCTTGTTAAATATAAGTGTTGGTAACTTAATATTATTTCAATTTGAATGTGTATGAAATTGTAATGTATCCTAGTCGTCTTTAGATTTCTCCATTAATGTAAAGTATACTATTGATATACGAATTTATTTATTGTTAGCATGAAAGGGAGAAGGTTTTCTTTTGATTGGTGTGAGATGTGTGCCCTAAAAGTTATATCTATATTTATGCGCTAAAGGAGTGAAAATTGTTTCCATTAATAAACTAATAGGTGTGTACTCGTGTCACTGAATATTATTTTCCCTATTTCTGTTCGGGCAACGCATGTCTCATACATGGATGTTTACTATTCTTTAAAATTACTTTCAAATGCTATTATATTATGTTATTAGATCGCTTTAGATACTTGATATGTAGAGTGCGCGTAGAATGAGGCACTAGTAAGGTACACATCGTTTATGACTTCGAGGTCGGAAACCTCAGGGGGGCTTTATTATTCATTGATGAATGAGCAACAGTCATGCCTTTCTACTCCGAAGGAAGACGTCGCTCAACTATTATTTCTGTTGTGAATGTTTGCCAAATGATTGATTGGTAGATCTTTATATTTCAGTATATAACTTATTATTTTATTCATGCTTTATTTGTTTTCCTGTTTTATCGGATTTCAGTAAAATCTACATTATCTTTAAATCATTCTAGTGATTAAAGTTAGCTATTGTTTCTACTGGGCACCCTTCGGGATGATGCGCTCACCCAATTCCCACTTTTAGTTTCAGAGATAGATCAATTTGTGCATGTGGCGATGGAAGCTTCGAGGAGTTGGTTCTGTTAGTTGGTTAGCTTCCGCTATGTTTATTTTGTGTTTATATTCTATTTGTAAACCAACTAATTATTGTTATTGTATCACCTGAGAGGAGTTCTTGTATTTATTTTCCGAGAGGGTTTAGGTCCGGGTTTAACTTTGTTTACAACTTCTAAATTAATTCTTAAATATATGTTTTAGATCCTTAGTGCCTCTTTTTATAGTTAATTTCTTGGATTAGTTAGCTGCTAGCTTTGGGGGCGCTATAATTAAGTACCTTGATGTATGTAGATCCAATAGTTATAATTTTGGTACCTTAGCTTTGACTACTTTAGGTGAACTTGGTAGTGAAACTATTGAATTTATGACATGTTTGAAGCACTACATACTTAGACATGATGTAAATATTAATGTCTGTAACTTTCTTTTTTTTAGAATTGGTTTAGCTATTCAAAAAGGTGTTGGATCAAAACTTGTGGCTAGGCTCCCATTTAGGTTCTTATAATAACTTTGTTAAAAATAATAGTTTTATTTTTATATTAATAATTTAATACATATTGTCGGTACAAAGTGCTAATCAGAAAGAATATGGTTTACAAAAGGTTTTACCTATTTCCCATCTCCACTTTCCCTATTTCCCATCCCAGCCACACAACCCAGATTTTGTATAACTTTTTTAAAATTGTGTGAACAAAACTTTCTCTCTTATTTTCCATACTTAAGTTGAGGTTGGAAACTAATTTTTAAATCAATATTTTCCTCTAGTTTGATTGAATCGTAATGCCTTCTTTTATTTTTGTACATAATTTGACTGTGTATGGACATAAAATAAGTTCAGGGTTAATCACAATGAAAACCTAATTGAATATAATGAGAACCCAATTATATTTTTTGTTAGCTTCTCAGTTTTGGTTCATATACAGTATTTCCGTCAATCCAATAAGAAAGTCCAATCCGATGAAGAAAGAAAAAGTTAATGATTCTATGGTTGATTGAAGTTCTGCTTTTTCCTTTCGTTTCTGGGATAAAACGATTATTAGGTCACTAGAAAAATATAGTCATACAAATATCCTAGTAGTGTGATGGTAATATATAGGGTGGTGTTGGCATCAGTTACAGATGTTAGTAGCGGTGGTTCGTTTGATATAGGATTAGATTCGAGAGAGAGGGGAAGAAGATGGTGGGGGATGATGATGAAAATCATGTAATAAGGTGAGCTTTATTTACCCTATTTAAGAATTGTCGTACAAAATCTAGTATGTTTGTTTGGGATGGGATTTAGGGAAAATGGGGATAGGAAATAGGTGAAACCTTACAAAAAGCTATTGGGAAGCCGAGCAATAAGCTAGGCTCCAACGCCTTTTTGTATAACACTCCCTGGTCTATGAAAGAAAAAACTGTTATTCCCAACGCTAACATCGTATTCGTATAAATGGTTCTCCGTCCTCTTCACAAATTCAATGGATTCTTCGCCAAGCTCGTCAAGTGTCGAAAAGGCAAGGGTACCAAAACCACATCCGTGTGATCTACATTTATAAAGATATTTAGTACGCTTACGAGCAACCACATTAGCAATAGAAAAATCAGGACGGAAGCTACCAACACCACAACCAGTAAAAGGACAGACTCCTATAACATCAAGGCACATGTCACGACCATGGTCACAATTATAAACGAGAATGTCTACTGGTGTCAATGCTCCCCCATTACTAGAGAGAAAACCAAGACTAACCTATTTTTGTGCAGTAATCCCAAACCTAAAACAGCTATCGGCAGTGGTATCATGGACCAAGTCATGACAAAATTTGAGGCATACCTCATGTGCGCAATGTAGATTATGATCCCATAAATATTCATCTTCTATCGCAATAGGGACACACACTGTTTTTACCAAATAACGGGATGCCAAGACGATAACACAAAACAATACTGAACTTCCTAGGACCAATTTTATGGTTGAGCCCGTCGATGGGGATAGCGAGAAGATAGTCATGTGCATGGAGGATTTTATTGCGTTTCCATAAAGCCTTGTCATTGTCCGACATAGAGTAATCATTGTGGATGTTCATGATAACTACATCGAAGTATGTCACTGCCAGGGAAGACATAGTGTTGTGGGCAATTTCTCCCATGTAGGTATATGGAGCATCCACACCACAGACATCAGCAAGAATCCCTAGCCTGCTGCATAGTAGGGACAATAGAGGAGAGACGTGTTTTATCTAAAATTACCTCTTGCAACCCCTTGGTCGGTAAACAGGAAGCTAGGAAACAGTAAGACATAGTGTCGACCATGCTTAAAATTCCAAGTCCACCGAATCTAATAGGGAGTGTAACTAGTCGTTGTTGTAAAGCACCAAATCCAGGGCCATCCCTCATCACGAGAAGCCTCAAATATTATAGAAGATGTACTTGAGATTCTTAAACAACCGAAGGTCTGGTTATCCTCATGGTGAAGTATAAACGTGACACTTCGGCATAATTGCGCAACAAAAGTAACTCACTTTGTGGGTCTTTAAATTTGCGAACGCCGTTCATGAGCTTGGTTGTTTTGTGCAACCTTTTCAAGACCATGGTGCTACAAAAATTATGATCAAGGCTAACTGGACCACCTAGCAACTTAACTACTGCAACTGTCCTGCAAATTTGATTTGGGAAAACCCCTTCCTTAAAACTACGGGATACCACTGAAGGCCAAAATATTTGTCTTAGTGACGTTTAAATGGAGACTAATAGCCGGACCATATGCCTAAATAATTTGTAAAGCCTTATAGACAACTATCATGTCTCTGATGAGAGTGTCGGCATCCAAGTACCAAGCTTGGAGGTATGAATCACACTATTCAGCCAACTTCTTCACTAACGGATGCAAGGTAATAGAAAATAAGAGAGGACCCGGAGGATCTCCTTGTCGGACCTCTTGTGCAGGCGAGAGGATATTGTCTTGGCAGTATAATCTGGGTGGAGTCTAATAACAAAACTCTACCCATTTGAAGATGGATGGACTTACCAACCGCACAAGTTGAAGCATGGAAGACCAATCGATCATGTTAAATGCTAGCAATTTTGGAAATTTTGGCAACCTCACCTCCAGATTGATACATAATTTTATCTTAGCAATTTTGGTAAGATGGCTTCATAAAGCTAACGAGTAATCTTACAATAGCCATAATAGCGCAAAGATTATGAGAACTGTTGCATAGTTTATGGTTAGATCTGGATGAATGAAGTCGTGATTACAAAACAAACAAGAATGCTTAAAACTGCAAATGCTTTAGGTTTTCAACTATTGAACATGCATTTTGAAGGTCCACCAGGAGCATAGATTTTGGGTCTAATTGTCTCATTTCCTCTAGCATGCGATTAATTGAATTTAAGATTGCTTCACCACCACTTGGTGTACCTACACCGAACTGCTAATCCCCTAAGTAAACACTCATTTCCATTCCTACTCTGTGTGCATCTACTTTGGCGACTAACCATCTTTGTAATGACCCGACCCTCCACCGATACTGTCCCCACTTAGAAAATGCGGTTATCTGGCAGGGTGGGGTTTTTAACGAGCATCACTGCAATAATCCAGGAATAACTTCTCGGGAGGTCACTCATCCCGGGATTTCTCCCGCCCGAGAATGTTTGATTGCAGAGTTTTCTGCCAACTCTGGAACCAACTGTGCTGAAAAGGCCGCGGTGTTAGGAAAGGACAAATCATTACTTATATTCCATTCGGCCAACCACTGCTGAATATCGGGGTATTACAATACTACCTCCTTAAATTGGAGCCATCCTCGGCTCCGGAATATAAATATATATACACAAGCCCAGATCTCCGACGTTCCATGACCCACATGAGAAACACCTGGACCAACCCCATCCAGCGTACCTTCCCACCCTCGGCAGGTGACCCGTCGTCGGATCTGATACCATTTGTAATGACCCGACTCTCCACTTATATTGTCCCCACTTAGCCACTGCAGTTATCCTGTAGTATGGGGTTTTCAACGACACTGTTTCGGTCATCCTACAACAACTTCCCAGAAGGTCACACATCCATGGATAGCTCCCGCTCGAGCACGCTTAACTACAGAGTTTTCAGCCAACTCTAGAGATAACTATGCTGAAAAGGCCTCGGTATTAGGAAAGGACAAATCATTACTTATATTCTATTCGGCCAACGACTACCAAATATGGGGGTATTACAATTAAAACTTTGCTTTTGCAAGCACTCGAACGCGTGACCTTGGGTGATATACTTCAGTACATAAATCCATTAAAAATGGTATTGTAATACCCGATATTCGGCAGTGGTTGGCCAAATGGAATATAAGTAATGATTTTTCCTTTCCTAATACCAAGGTATTTTCAGCACAGTTGGAAGAAAACTTTGCAGTTAAGCGTGCTCGGGCGGGAGCTATCCATGGATGTGTGACCTCCCGGGAAGTTGTTGTTGGATGACTGCAGCAATGCCAGTTGAAAACCCCACAATACCAGATAACTGCAGTGGCTAAGTGGGGACAGTATCGGTGGAGGGACGGGTCATTATTAAATGGGTCACATGCCGAGGCTGAGAGAGTATGCTGGATGCCATAGGTCAGGTAATGGTCTCATGAGGGGTAGGGAACGTCAAAGATCTGGGATTGATCATATTCGTAGGCGAGGACGGCTCCAATTTAAGGTGGTGGTATTGTAATTCCCCGATATTCGGCAGTGGTTGGACGAATGGAATATAAGTAATGATTTGTCTTTCCCTAATACTGAAGCCTTTTCAGCACAGTTGGCTCCAGAGTTGGCAGAAAACTCTGTAGTTAAGCGTGCTCGGGCGGGAGCTATCCATGGATGGGTGATCTCCAGGGAAGTTGTTGTTGGATGACCGCATCAATGCTCAGAAAACCCCACACTAACGGATAACCGCAGTGGCTAAGTGGGGATAGTATTGGTGGAGGGATGGGTCATTACAGTCTCCATATAGTGGAAATAACAATTGGTCTTACGCTCCTATCAGGTTTGAGAAGGGGGGTGACGGCGCGCCGGCTCCGAACTCTCCTAGTTGCGAAGGGCACTTACCGGCTAGCCATAAATTAATTACTCTCGTGACTGAGGAAATAAGGTCATCAGCCACATCCGTAGCAGGTACGGTTATCACATCTAATAGGTATTGGACTCGCATCCCATCTCGACCACAGGCAGTCCCTCTAGGGAAACTACGTAGTCTGTTCAAAATAGTCTCACTGCTAATGCTGATAAAATCATCTTGCACTGGTTGAGATGAAATGCACGGTAGAGGGGAATGCAGGTGTTTGTAAATCAACTCATTCAGAGTTGTTTCATCGTTGGAGGCGACACAAGACGAGTATAACACCCTTATGGACACTGTAGATATTTCATTATTAAACTTTATTCTGAAGATACGTAGATTGTGAGAGTCTTGGCTAATGTTATTGTTGTTTACCTTATTGTTGCGTGGTGGATGCATCTCCTCTAAGATTTTATGTACCAAGGTGTTACAACCATCAGGTTCACGCAATGTCGCAATTTCATTGTTGATAGCATCCACCGCAACTTATTCCTGACTCCATATTTCTCAAATGGGTAAGAGTAGGAGTTGTATCCAAACAGAGATATCATTAGGCCGTAATAATACCTTGTCTAGTGCCAACTTACGGACTCTCGATAATTGATGTTTGCATTAAGGGGGAATGGTTTTCAAAGTAGGAATTTGTTTCTGGAAAACATTGTTGAGCAGTTGTAGGTCAAGGCAAGCCTCGGAATCATCAACAACCCTTTAGTCTGAATTATCAAGAGGTGCTGATAATGGTCAGGAAATACCATGAATCAGGAAATCTGCACTATGGCCATTGAAGGGGACTAAGATCATGTCTCAATTATGTGACTTGCACAGTCTTCGCCAAGCATGAAGCTTCGTGCATTCAGTACAAATCCACATCTTAAGGTGTGATAAAACTTCTTCCTATGTTGTAAAAACTTTGCGGTTGTTTGCAATTCGATGTCTTCATCGGTCTAATTCCTCAACATTAACGAATTTGCGGTCATTGAGATGACGAAAAAGATAGCTCCTCACCAACCCCTGACCGTCCACCCCATTTTTACAATTATCAAAACCTTTGAAAGGGCATTGGAAGTGTGTGTCAGTTTGAGACACTGAATCTGGGGGAGGGAAAGGACTCTGTGTTGATGCAAACCTCCATCTTGGCATGTCGATTATGGAGAAAAACTCACCAGAAGCTGAATAACCGTTTGCTGGAGACAGTTACGATGTAATGCGAAAAGACCATCACTATGAAGATTGAAATGAGGGGAACTCAGGGGATTGATTTCGGGATGAAGAACCAAAGAGAAAAAGGGTTGATCCGATGAAACCCTACTCCCTCTCGTTTTCTCTTCAAAATCGCCAGAGCACCCCTCGTTAATAGTTAAATGGAAGCCAGGTTTAATCAGGAATCAGGAGAGGAAGAATTATAATAGTTAGATGGAAGCTTGGGAACAAATAGGACTCCAATCCCTTTTTGAATGACAACTCCAATCCTATGGAAAATAAAATTCCCCACTATGACATTCACATCATGGCTAGCCATATAATTGCGCAATTTGTTTTTTAAAAAAGAAAAAAACAGACCTTTAGCTTTTTCTCTTTTCCTTCTCTACACCAACCGAACATTAATCTGACTTCAGTTTTCATCGTGACCGATAAAGATAGGGGTTCTGTAACGCCCCAGTTACTTATATGTTACTGATTAAGCTGCCTTTGGATTAAACTTATATGTTAGTGATTAGGTTCTCTTTAGAAGAAACTCGTGTTTGGATAAAACTTATGACTTAGGTTAGTATAATAAATATAAGATAAGTTACTTAGTTTTAGTTTTTATTAGGCTAAAGAGATCGAAGAAACCGGAAGCAAGAGGGAAGAAAGAAAGTAAGTGTTACCGAAAATCAGAGAAGAGTATATGTTTTGATCTAAAGTCTAAGGAAAGTTTATTCTTGTTTTATCATTTACTATTGATAGTATTAAGTTTCGGTTGTTCATCCCATTGAAAACCTAGGTTAAGAGCTGAATTTTCAAGGTAAATTTCGAGCTAGGGTTTTTCTGTCACCTAAAAGAATGAGTACTGTTTGAACGATAAAGTTAAATCTATCCATTAGATCTTTGTGAATTGTGTATATGTTATACATTATGATGTCATGTATCCTCGATCAAAATTTCAGGACAATCGAACTTGGATTTCTCACAGAAATACTTGTAGTTCAAAGAACTGCGAAAATCTAAGTTTATGTAGTTCATTAAATTATTATAAATCCATTTATAGTTCTACTATTTATAATTATATGAAATTTTAATATGAGTAACTCATTTAGGTCATGAGTATGCTTTGAAAATTGCAAGTCAACCTGATTTCGGTAGGTATCCAAATAACAAATGTATTATAGTTAGGCCTCTAAAAATTAAGAGAGGTTGAGCGAATAAAACATATCATAATTCGGTATTTAATCGTTATTTTTCTTTGAAATTCGTATAGGATGTCTTTTGGTTTGTTATGATTGTGTGATAAAAATTTGTCTATGATCAGATCCGTATACATGGTGTATTTGATAGGTAAAATAAAGTTATACATATGTGCTTGCAGGGTGAATTACTAAATTGGCCTAGTATGTGATTGAAGTTTGAATTGAGTTGTGTGTATGCGTTTCAAGGTTACTATGTGCTAAATTTAAAGATGATTTGAATGATCTTTTATGTGTTGGAGTAGTGATAATGTATAAATCCTTATTTTGCGGTCTATTGATGTAGTTACCGAACTCGGTTATGAATCCTTACTTATGATATATTTTATTCGCACAAATGGATTGGAAAAGTATGCTTTGAGAATTTGATATGAAAAAATTCAATAGTATTGAATGAATAAACATGAGATGAGAATCTAGATGCTGCTTGTAGATCACGAATGCAAAATACAATTGCAGTGAGATTTGATTAATGAACTTCTATTTTAGAGGTTGTTCCCTTTAATCCGCATAATACTGTTTAACTAGGAAATTGGTTTCCTTGTTCTAAATGATTGACCGGTGATTTAGTTTGCAAGTCTCATCCAAAGTCGGGCACACTAGCCATTTGCTTAGGCCTCGAAACCATATTGTGCCTTTATTTATGAACCCTGTTTTGAGGCATACAAAATAATTTATCTAACTAGGGCTCGATGACAAGGGGTTTAAAGAGTAAACAAATTAGTAAATTACTCATAATTAGTTTATTATTTGTTTTTTTCTTAATTATTATTTTTGTAGGAGTTTTTAGAAAGGGCCTAGAGAAAGAATAACCATAGTATTTCGCGGGGATATCCTAGGAATCACCCGGAAGCCCTGGTAAGTCGATTCAGAGCCTAGAGTATACGTGACCAATGCATATCGCGATGACGTACTAGGAATCAATCCTTGATCTCAAATAAGGTGAGTCATGCTTACATGAAACATGTATGTCTCCACTCTGGGTCATAAGTCTGATGGGGACATTTTTACGCATCTATAGAGCCTAAATGACCAGTATTATCTCGTCGAGGATGTATACTAGGAATCATGGAATCAAAACCAGCTGCGTCCCGCGAAGACATGCTGAAATCATGGTTGTTCTGGCTCAAAAGTCAGTCGGGACGTTTTACGCTACGAATCCTAGGTGATCAACAATATCACATCGAGATGTGCGCTAGGAGTCACGGTATTACGACCAAAAGTGTCTTGCTGGTACGTATACTAGAAATGGCGGCTATGGTTACCTTGAGGAACAAGGAGTAAATCTCTCCTGTGAGAGTTGAGTTTTTTTCCTATGTGCTGAACTTATCTTTTGGCGATGAGGATCGATCTTGTCTTCGGAGCTCCCTTTTTACGTCCAATCTTCTCTCATTTTATTTTTTTTGATCCTTGAAGACAACTATATATATCGTCTCAAAATGATGCACTAGTACAAAAATGGCTTTTCATCACGGTAATTTACCGTGACCAAAGGTGAATGGTCACGGTAATTCATTTTCTAAGAAACCGTGTCCAAAGGCTGCGAGGCCAAAAGTATGTCATTTGGTCACGGATAAATCCCGTGACTATTTAATATATTTCACCGTGACAACTGCTTCTTTAGTCTCGTCATTTTATTTCACCCGTGACAAGTTTGTGTTTTGGACACGAAACATTTAGATTCACCGTGTCCAAATTTTCTCATTGGTCTCGGAATACATTTCCCTCCGTGACCAATCTGTGTAATGGTCACGGATCTGTAAAACTCATCGTGTCCAAATCAAGCATCTCCATGAAGTCGTGCACAGTTTTTATTATTAATATTGTTCCCAGAAAAATCTCCAAAGTGGTAACCAACACTAAATTGGATTTTTATTAATTATAAACTAAACAACATTATCCTTACATTAATTTTCATAAGCATATATACATATGTAGCTTACTGTTAACAAATACTAACCAAGAAACGAATGATGAAATCCATATTTACAATACTGATAGTACTTCTAATGACTATTACCCAATGGGAATCTAATCAAGGAAGTGATAATTGTGCACACATTCACTCCCAACAGAATGCCTGGCACTTTCATGTCAGTCTTACTGAGAGCATTTATTGAAGTGATCACAGCTTCACAGGCGTGGATTCTTTATCCAAAAAGAAGACCTCAGTGAGATCATAGGAATAGATCAATGAAATACCTTTACATGAATTTAGTTAGTGTGTTTAAGTCTCTGACATCCTATATGTGGCATCTCCATTAGCAGCTTGGTGTGCCTGGAATCGAATTGCATACTGCCTATGCATATCTTTACACTTTACCAGAAGTTCCTGAAATGTACCAAATTGGTGTGGTTCACTATTTTATCATATTTCTAGATCAAACACTACAGCTAAAGTTCTTGGTCTGATGTATCAACGATACAATGAAAGAAACAATTTGTATATCGTAAGTTCAGTCTATAAGCTTAATGATCAGAATATAACCTGAGCGAACTGCTTTCACTGCGGATAACTATTGTAGGTCTAAGTCAGCCAACCATTCACAACTTCTGCAGCTCCAATCACCTGAGGAAGTACCAAAATTATTTTGACTCTAATTTGTTTAAGTTAAATCTACCCAACACACCATACTTGAGTAACCAAGTTGACCGTTTTCTTCATTCTATGGTCACATGTAGGTGGCTATAATCAATTCAACCAAAGGGAACTACAGCCGTCAAGAAGAAGTTTATCCATACAATATATATTATGAAGGTATTTTGATGCAATATATTCAACAAAGACCACTAGGAGAGAGACAAGTCAAAAGCTCTTTCGAATTACTGAAATAGCTTTACAGAAGCATTTAGAAAACTTGTTTACATTTATCGGAGGGTACCTCGAGAAGGGAGCATGACTATGGGCCAACTCTGCAACGTGTGTACACAAAGAAACTTCACAAGAGTAGATAGAGACAAGGGTTCTCTATATCAGTAGTTTTCATGCAAAGTAAAAACTGTTATACGGTACAATAAGAAATACCCACTTGAAATTGTATCAACATCCCGGCTGCAAAACTTCTGAGCCATCCTGTAAAATATGGGAATGTTTCCAATTTCAAATTGTGTACAGCAATGAAAAAGAAAAAAGAAAAAAAAGGGTAAGAAGAAGTAGGTTTCACTGAGAAAAAACGTGTTTGAAGAGGGAAAAAAAAACTGACCAGCATGGAGTTACTATAAAAGTATTACTTGAGCGTTTCCTATCACTCTTGTAAAATATACAAATTGAAACACCGAAATCCCCAAGATTCACTATTCCATCGATGTCAAGCAGTATGTTAAAGAATAGATAGAGAATCGAAAAATACACAATAAAGGATGGTAACAAAAGTATAAGCTAGTTCTAACAAGACAGTTTCATACCTGATCGCTGGATGTGATTCATAGTGTTGTTGAAACAATTTATAAACTATCAACTAGTTTTTCATATTGGTAAATGGAAGGGGTTAAAAATTTGTATCTCCCTTGTATGATAACTTAGGACATGGCTGAGCATCAAAAGTAAATTTATTTGCTTAAATTTCCTGGAATTGTGGGTCCTACAGTCTATATTTTCAGGAGAAGTAACCAGAATAAAATCAACCACAATAAGTAGGTATATAGGTATTGAATAGGACGATCATCTATTTTATCTCTAGCCTGTAGACTTACATCGGAGTTGTGTAATGAGCCAATGCTTTTGTGAATTGTGTATTTCCAGTTGCCAGGAATCGCATAAAGCACGAACCCCTGCAGTCAACAAAATACAAAATATTAATAATGAAGGTGAATGTTTAGGAAGATAAATCAAATTTGGTATGACGGAATTACTTTCGGTTGATCTATCCCAAGACTTCCAAAGACTTCCAAATAACTAATTAAGGATGCTTAATTGGTAGCTCCAACTAAACAAGTAAATAATTTATAAGCTAAGCAAGTAAGATACTTAAGAAACTTAAATCATTATTCTAAACTTGTATCAGTACTGACTGTCACATTATTAGAACTGATGAAATATCTGTAGAGATTTAACAGAAGGATACCCTTTCCGAGTCCTCCACTGTCACCTAAAGTCTGATTCTCAGGAGTGTGAACAACTTCAGTTTGGCCACACCCACAATGACCTTTCACCCAGTAGTTTTTAGAAAAGAATATAGCTAGTGTGAATTCAAATGATTAATGCAAGGGCGCCAGTTTTATATCCGCTTTAGCTGAACTAGATATCGAACGCGGATTATAGTTGCAAAAAAAAGGAAAAAAACTAAAAAATGTAAGTAACTACTAATCCTATTTTGCGGCAAGCTCAACGGGACTCAAACAACATCATGTTCTCGCCCTATATAGCAAAATAACAAAATCCAATATGATTATAATATGTTGTTATAATCATATTGGAGAATACGACAAAATATCAACAGTACAACCTTTGCACTATGATAGCAAGGTAGGTCTCAAAAACAAAAACAAAAAACATCTGAAGAGATAATATTACAGAAAAAAATGGCGAATGGATAATCCTGTATTGTAAGCACGCAATAATATACTATTGATAACGGGAATGAAGAACTAGATTGAAAAAATTAGGCAAAACAAATCATGTTCACACAATTTTCTTCTAACTACAGAATTTAATCAAAGAACAAAGATAAGCCACGGTATAATTCAAATAAAGTTTTAACAAAAATTATTAGGCACGCGAACTATTTCACTGATATTTTCAGATTTAGAGCAAAGTTGCCAGAACCATATCTAATAAGAATTCTCATACATTTGAGGGAAATTTAGAGTCCAGCAACTCATTATACGAAACCTTCAATTAAAATGTAAAATCACCATAAATTGATTAAGTACTTGAGTTTATGCCTCTCCTTCTCAAACCTAGAGAGGTAATTCGAAAGAATTGAGAAGAATAAGTCAGATCTAAACGGAAATGCGTAACAAGTTACTTGAGTTGGCACAAATACAATATACGCATACTACATTTAGTATTCCTTCGGTACAGATGACAATAATCAATTCATAGGAATGGATTTTAGTTGCATCTATCATGACATTACACTGATTGAACACAGATTTTAAGTTTAACAATAGAGTGAATATATACCAACACCACCATTATTGATCAGCAGGCCATCATTTTCCTAACAAAGGCACTAGATTCACTATCATCTTCACAGATCACCTATCTGAACCAGATCGATTCAAAACTAATATCAAGCTGGAACCATGATGGCCAAATGGTAGATAAATTCTCCTAAATTAAACAAAAACATATTCATTACGGGCAAACAAAATAATAACAATTATAAATCTAGAACATAAAAAGAATGGAATTTTGTTCTTAACTGTTTATCTATCACGGTGATAACAACCCAACATCTCATTACAGCAAGGGCGAAGGGCCTCGAAATTCACATCAACATTATGACATAACTATACTAAAAGTACACATATCAATCCCTGATAATTTTGAATACAACCAAATCGATAAATAAATCATCATCTTCCACATAATTGAGTGAAAGAGAAATTGGGGGTTCTCTTCAACAATTGAGGAAAAAACTAACTTACCTTTCACATTAAAAGGCATGGATCTCAATGCTTATTTTAGGGTATCTATTTTAAAATTCAAACACAATCAAAATTGGAAAAAATAATGTGCCATGATTTCAAATAAGAAAACCTTAATATACAAAAAGGAATTCAGTAATTCAATATTTGAGAAAATTATTGCATTCATTAAGCAAAAGCGAGTCAAAAATTAACGCCTTCAGACTCTTACCAGAAAAATTCCAAGCTTAATGAACCTCAGTTTCACCATCAAATAGAAAAATGCGTTGATTATTGCGTCAACCTCTAATTTTAACAATAAAACTTCCTGAACTATCTGATCTAGGAAGACAAAACATTGACTGACTGATTCGAAACTTCCGATTGATTACGCATAAGAACATGAAATTAGATCGAACAGTCAAGATATGATAAGGTTTTTATTTGGGATTAGATGACAGAGAGACGAGGAAGCACAAAGGAATGATTACCCTAAAACGTAAGTAGGTGGGGAGGTGTAGGATATCGTGGAAGAAGGGAGTGTAGAAGTTAAGAACCAAAGCAGTTCTAACTTTTGATCGTGTTTAACATTGTGGAATGATTTACACTTAATGTAAATTAGACACGCGTCAAATGTACCCGTATCCAAAGAGATGTGAAAAATACATTTACCCGGGATAACTATAACTTTAGTCCCATTTATAAATACAGCCGTGACAAGGTCAACCGTGACCAAAGACCATAATTGTACTAGTGATGACTCAACCCTAGTTATGGAATTACCATTTTGTCGTTGGTCTTTAAATGATACTTTTGGCTTTTGCCCCTTATCCAAATTTCTCCATCCATACCTAGGAAAGCCACTTATGAGGGTAACCAAACTTTGAACAAAAACTAGAATGAATTATGCAAGAAGCTGTCTTGAAGTAGGTGTTTATGGTGAGTTCCCAGAATCTTCTACTTTTACTCTGGATGGTAAAAATAGAGTTGAAATTAAGATGGATTATTCTTGGAGGCTTCGCAAGTGAAGTGAGTCTGTTGTCTTTGGTGATCATGTCTTACCTCATTATCAAAAAAAATAAAATTAAACAAATCAAAAATATGGTTCAGAAATAAGTTCGGAAGAAAACAATTTCCACGATGAATGAGGAAGGCTAAATTACTAAGTTAAGAAATGGTGGAAAGTATTTGTTAATTGAGGTTGGAACTCATGACATTGAATTTACTATACTCCAATCGTGATTGATAAGGAGAACATGAAGGCTGAACAAAAAAAATGCTATAATTCTTCGAGAGGTTACTAACGAAGGATCTTACAAAGAAAATGAGTTTATAAAGTCAAATCCCTTCATAATGGATAAATATTTGGATTTTCACACTAGTGTAAAAAAGGCTATTTGAGACATAATGAAACGACATAAACTGAATATCGAAATCCCGCCTCATACCAAATGCGTCATTGACTAAAGTCAAATTGTCGTTGTGATAGGACTTTAGTTGACTTCTAGAACGACATGTTGGTAACATAGTTTCAGTGCAGGTAGGACCACATATCAAATATCTCACCTTATCTAACCAAACCCAATGTGGAGAGAGAAAACCATTATTCATTTATTCTCCTACCCTTTCCCTTTTTTCCTCTCTGGGTCTCTCTTTCTCCTTCTCACTCGCCTTGGATCCAATGCATATCATTCTCCCCCACCTTTACGATTAAGCAAAGAGATTACTTCATCACCATTTCCTTTATTACCACAGAACAATCACATAGAGAAAAAACTTCTTTCTCCTTTAACTAAGTTCAGAAAAAAAACCTAAACTTACTAAAAATAAACCCTAAAATTCCCCGAAATCAGTAACTGCTAACCCCAGAAATCATTTTTTTCTCATGTCTCAAATCCATCTACTATCTCATATAACAATTAACAGATCTCCAATTGATCTACTCCATCTATTTGATGATTCATGTTATGCTTTGGAATTATCTAGATCCGTAAAGTTCTCAAAGAGCAAAAGGTATAATCACTTTCTCTCTTTGATTTATAATGCTTTATGAAATTAAGGGTTTTAATGTTTTTTTTTTTTTTTAAGAAATGGTTTTTTATGAATGAATCTGCACTTAGATTAATTTTTGGAGTTTTGGGTTTTGTTCACAGATTTGTGATGATAAGGGAAGGTGCTTCTTACACAGCTAAAAGCTAATTTTGCTAGGCATTTTTCACAAACTCTTATTTTTTTTCAAAGGGGTCTTTTTTAGTAGTAGTTTCTACTGATTTTTTTTTTCCAGCAACCATAGGGTTTCGTTTTCTTCTTCAATCAACTATTGGATGAGCCATCTTCATCTAACTATACTTGGTAAGAGACGCTAAAGTTTTAATTTTTGTACTTTACAAAGGTTGTTTGTTGGATTTAATTTTATTTTGGGTGTTTTTTTTCTTCAATATTGCTTATGGTTTTTGTTTACTTGAGTTAATTCTTCTCATTCCTCAGATTTCCTCTGCTTCAATGGTTTGTGTCAAAATAAAAGGAAACAATATTGCTCTACTGTTGTTTGATAAAATGTCTTAATGAACTAAATGTCATGTCCCTTAAATTTGATTTTAGTTTTGCATTTTAAAGATGTTTTGATTAGTTGATTTAGTTTATTTAATGTTTTTGAGTAATGAGTATTCATATTAATGGTTCATATCTGTCATTTTTGATGCATTTTGTTTTTTTAATGCATAGTTCAATGGTGCTATCCCTCCTCTTACTGTTGTTGACTTGTGCTTAAGACCTATATTCAATTGATAAGTTGAGGTGAATTATTTATATTTTGACGTGTTTCCATTGCATTGCCATTTTTTCCTTTCTTTTTTTCTTTTCATTTCAATTGAATCTCCTTGTAACTGTATATGTTTGTTGTAAATAGTCCAGTGAAGAGGTTGAGTGCTCTATTGCAAAAGATGGGCCATGCCAGCTTGGTCGGAAGGTATAAATTTGTATGATATAGTTGTCCTTCAAAAATTAATTAAGTAGGGATGTAATTTGGCAAACCATGACTGACTTGGTGATTTCAAGTTGTGCATTATACATCTTAGGTATACATATCTAACTATTGGCTGTTTTCTCGTCTTCTCCTAAACGAATTTAGGGTCCTGATGGGAGGAACTCGCGTATTGAAATTTAGATTTAGTTGGCCCTCCACATTTTTACTTGTGGGGAAGTATAGGGAGACACCTTTGCTGATTAAAAAAAAAAAGAGTAGTGGGAGACAAAAATGCTTCTTTTTATATTCCAAGAGCACATTCATATGTGAAACATGACTATTAGTGGAGAAAGGCTGTTGGTTGCACTTTTATATCATATGCTTTTGCATTACATTAGCTTTTAGAAAAAAATGTTGCCATGGTAAACTAACTATGTGTTATAGAGAATGAATCGGCACTTCAAAACTTCGGTATTCAATATTACATCCAATTGAAAATCTACTAATTTTTATATAGGTGTGTTTTTGAATCCTTTGCTGGATTTTGTTTTATGTATTGTTCCAACTCTCTAAGGCTTCCTTTGTATTCTAAACATAAATCAGAAGACCAATCCTCTAGCCGTAGCTTTAGTTATATAACCTAAGAGAAAAATATATGTATCTTTGAACTTGTCTGTTCTTTCCTCCAAGTATTATGATGCTCTGTGATTTTAGTTTTTTTTTTACTTTGAAGTTATAGTTATGATATTTTACGGCCTGATTCAATTTCAGAAGGTTGTGTCGGGTACACAGAAACTCAAGGTTTTGAATAAATATAGGTAATTATGTTACCCCTTAAATAGTGTTTTTTTGTTCTTTTAATTATAAGTCAATATTACATTAAAACTTAAAATCGAATGATCCACTTTGTTAGTTGACCTAACTATGTTGATCAGCTTGCTCCGGAGTTTGGACGATATTGTTTACAATCTCAGGATTTAAGGAGATTTAATATACATCCAAACTGATTTGCAGACATCTTAAACATAGTTTGTATTCAAAGATTTATAAGCAAACAAGTGTAAGGTGTGCTCATTTTGTTAAAAATTGTTGCAGAGATTCGTTCGAATGAAGGAATAGGTGCTACAGGGACTAGTGGATGTACATTTAATATATCACTATATAAGGTACTTTTTTTGCTTCTAAACTTGAATTTTGTTGGGAACCTTCTTTTTCTTCTAAACTTCAAATTAGCCTTATGAATTTATTATGGAATTGTAGATGATGGATGAGATGTGATGGATGCATTGCAACAAACTGATAATCATACATCATAATCGTGGAGGTAACCTTGCACCCCTGCGTCTACGTATATATTACTTTGTTGAAAAAGCTTGTTAAATTTTGCTGAAAGTTACCTTCTCAGTCCATTGTGTGTGTAATTAAAGTATAAGGTAAGGCATTACTTATACGTTTTGTTTGTTATGCATGAAATTAACGTCCAATGGAACCAGGTTTCATCTTTCAAGGTAACTGGGTTTGAGTCTATTATTATTGTGGCCTAAGCTTTATTACTTATTTAATAGTTATTTGTTTGAGGCAACCCAACGCTGCACAGTCATGAATACTATAGTACTAGCTTTACTTGAAACAATTATTTTGTCACCGTTACTTGATTAAAACATGGTAACAACCTGAGAACGCATCTTAATGATTCTTTATAGTCTGAAGTTTGCTTTTTTAATCTAGTATTGTTTTTATTACATATATTTAACCATGCATATCATGATCCAAATTACATTTGATTCATTTTGGTTTTGTAGTGCATCTGAGTACACGTGATAGAAGGAATAATATGGAAGTAGACAACCACCTGATGAACACAAAATCGAAATCTTAGTTTAAAGTTTAGACTGCATTCACAATCGACCAATTTATAGATTCAAATCTGATGTACGATTTAATTTTTATTTGTTGATCAGGCTAGAGTCAGTTCGTATGCAAGTTCGGTTGTGTGTTGTTCCTCAAGATTTTTGGGAAACCCAAAGCTGTGCAATTCCAAATCAAAGTTGCGAAGAATAAGGCAAGTAAAAGTTGCAGATCATGTTTGAAGTCAATCTGATTGGCGTTCTCGTTTACCTATTAGTTCCACTGTTAAAACTTATGAACCTTAGAATTTAGATATGACTTGTATTAGCAAGCATATAAATTTAGGATTTGATTACTTTTTTTTTTTGTAATTTTGAACGCAAGTGTCAATTGACTTGAGTTATGAATTGTGTATTCCAACGATAAATTTTTATAAATCCAAGTTTAATTTTAGTGTAGTTAAAGTTCCTATCTGATTCATTTTAGCCTAGGCTGAAACACTGCAGTCAGCCAGATCTGATTTGAAATTCAGCTGAATCAGCTTTAGAATTCAGCTGAATTTCTAATTTTATTTTTTTATAATATAAAATTAAATCTATGACGTTATGTAGCTATTGTACATAGCGACAATCTGTAAGTATCGTAAATAAAAAGTCAACTTGAAAGTGTCGTTCCGGAAAAAGACACTAAATCTGCGGCACTTTTAGCGTCAGTTGCATAGTGTTGTATAACACCCTAATACGACACTTTCTGACTATCCTAAAACGGCTTTTTTCCCATAGAGTCATGACTTAACTTCGCATCATAATAAAGAAATTTTTCAAGCCCTTTTACAGGAAAATTAGTTGAATTCTGCTAAACAAACTTCTTTAAGTTCTGATTCTAGAGCATATTTACAAAATAAGCGAGTCATTTCACAACCTACAAATACAAATAATCTTCTTCCGAGAATTGTAAGCTTGACAAAGTCTGCTAAAGGTACTCCTTTTAGATTCTATAACTTCCTTACTAGTGATATTGGTTTTATGGATGTGGTGATAATTGCTTGGTTTATTTGGTTCAAGGCAATGGGTGTTCTAGATTTTGAGAGATAAAATTACACTTTTTTACAAACAGTTATATTATATAAAATCTAATTTACATTAAAAAAATTTCCTCAGATAACTAAATTATACACTTTTTGTTTTACACATTTTGTTTGTCAATACAAGGATGAATACCTAAAACCTTATTTTGCTTCTCCATGATCCTATTTTTCTTTTGGAAATGTTTTTGGCCCCACACACATGTGGCGTTGCGCATACTAAATCATGTAAATCCAAAGTAGATTCTGCATGAAGCCCAAAATGAAAGGAAACTCGGAAGAATTTTCTTTAAAAGAAATCATTGTTTTAATAAGAATTAATTTATAAGCTCAACTCTCAGATCATAGGTCCGGATAAAACCTAAATATTTAAACTATGCATTTGAATTTTATGAATTTTATTTATGTTGAAAGCTTTCGGGAGAGCACCAACACAAACAAGCGTGGTACAACAAATTTATATTTCAAAACAAGTATAGCAAATTATTATTAAAAGGTGTAAATAATGTTAAGCGAATATATAATATCATGCCTAAAAAGTAGGCAAAATTATTAAAATAGAAGTATCAATTTTTTTCCCGAAACAGAAGCAGTATATGTCATTAACTTACAATGGGGTAGGATCTGTTGACATGGTTATAATGACACAATCTTGACATTTTAGCGACATTTTTTCTACCAAACCCAACCGACAATGAATTTGAAGGTAATTTTTAGATGCCATATTCTTCTAATAAGTCTCTACACTCCCATAAAAAATGAGAGCATTACGAGATGTATAAGATCACCATCTACCATTTTGAATATCAACCGTTGAAGATTAACGGTTGAAATTAGAATTTGTGGATGGTGAAGTTTCGTATTTTGGAAAACTCTCATTTTTGGTGGGAATATAGAATTTTATATGAGGATCATGTCACCAAAATCTTAGCTTCAAATTCATTTTCGGTTGAGTTTAGTAAAAAAAACTGGCACTAAAATATTATGATAATGCCATCATAACTATGTCAACCGATCCTTTCCCTTAGTAATAGCATTTACTTACTTTATTCGATTACTAGCCCTTAACCCGTGCCGTAACTGCACGGGCCCTGATGTTGGTTCATTTTTAATATGTCGTATAATTTGTGTCCCGAATACTTATCAACTCCTTATGATTTAATATGTGTTTGTCATAAAAATAGTTGGGATTTTCCTCTCTTTTTTCTTCATTTTTTACTTTAATAGTTTACCGCCGGAGATTTGCTCAAACAAAAGAAATATAATCTTAATTTCCAGACACTTTTTTATTTAGGTTCATTGCTTATAATGAGATAATGCTCTACATGAACATGGAAGTTTAAATATTTTTTGGAAATATGTCGTCAGCAGTGAAATCAACTAATCAATATCGTCCATAAAAGTCTCCACATGCTCCTATTTCGCTCCAGCTGACTCATCTATCATGGTCATGTTGCCGATCCTCCAAATAGGCAGAGAATAGTTTTTTTTTCATCGAACGAACGATACAAACTATCCAATATGAAATGATTTTCATGTAATTTTTCAACACCCATTAGATGACAATGTTTAAAATGTGTACCCATTGCCTTTTCGAAGGGATTCTATATATGCAAACCTCTGCCATTAAATCTTCAACAAAGTATTGTGCCCAGCAATTCGTCTTAATAAAGGCTTTGGTAACTTCATAAGTCTTGGACATTTTGTCACTTTCGTATGTTCCTACCTTCACTTGGAATACAATATGGCAACACATTACCTCATAAAGAACCTTGAACACATATTGTACTCCCTAATCCTATTTCAAATTAATAGTTTGTCAATATATCCTTTACCAAAATTTGACATATTCTACGTTGAATATTTATAAAAAAAAAATTACGGTATTGTGGATCGTTGCTTTCTAAGATTGTAGTTTTCAAAATTGGCCTCTTCAAGTCCACGGCTTTCTAAGTTTATTTATCTTGTTTGTTTTCAACATTTTAGTTAGCCATATTATGTTTGTTACTAACTTTAAACTTGATGTCATCTTCTACTGTGAACTTTATGTGATTTCAGAATCGAAATAGTTATACCTCTTTCATTCGTATCAAGTAATCTGTTGTATATCCCAATAATTCTTCTACAAAAATTCCTTTTTTTTTTTCCGTTTCCGGACCATCAGTATCCATTATTGTCAAACGCAATCTGTCTAATTTTTGTTGATGTTATGTATATGCAATGTTCATTTTTCTTAAATAAATAGATTGTGGAAAAACTAAAAAAAAAAAAGCATAAGTATTACATCGGGTCTAAGTTACTATATCTAAAATACTCCGACACTGCTTCTGGTGCCTTGTTTCCTCAAATTCCTTGTTGCATTCTGGACAGTACATGCAACACCAATAATTTGCGAAGTGATCTATTTGCGCAAGTGTGGTCAATGTAAATGTATCCCTTGCATGTAATAACAATAACAACACGTCAATTTTTTTCAACGCATCCAGTTGTAAATGGTATGAATCTAATAGATTTGAATTATACCTCAATCTTAGATATCATTCTTCTCACATAACATAGCAATTGAGGAAGGACAAATCTTGACCACTCTTTACATAGGTAGAGATAGCCAAACTATGTTTTGCAATTGTCTTACGTGAAAATTATTATTAATCCATATTTTAGTCAGCTCCTATCAAAGCCGATCTAATTGGTCCTATAGAAAGTTAATCTTAAATTTTTAACCTTATCTCTTGACCAAATTATTGAAGTATTCTCAGTCATGTTCTGCTTTGTGTGATCTACCCATCTGTGTCTACTCTACCTTCTAACCCAGTGAATGAAACCTATACATATTGATCCGTAATTTGATATTGTTGATTTATCATCAAGAGGTCGCATGATTTGAGAATGTAAAATATAAAAAATATTCTATGAACATCAGAGGCAAAATTTAGATTTATGATTTAGAGTTTTTTATGATGATTTTGATGAACAAACATAATTTTCAAACAAATATTTTTGAATGCAAATACATTTTCTCGGTCTATAAGGTTTTATATCGGGAATTGAGTGAAAGTTGTTGTCTTTGTAGGTAGTTGTCGCGAAACAACTCGACATTGATGGTATTTCAGGAAAAAGGATGTAATAGTACTTGAGAGAGCGATAATGTTCTCTTACGCGGGTACACCAATTGCCTTTATATAATACGGGTGATCACTACACCATTTTAAGGTATTAGCAACATACAATACTTGTTGCTAAACGGGGTCGCAACGGGACTTCGCTGTTGCTAAACACGGTGTCGCAATTTTTAGCAACGGCATAAGCTCTGTTGCTAATCTCGGTCAGCAACGGCATTTCGCAACGGAGTCTGCCGTTGCTAAAAAATTTATTCGCAACAAAGTCTGTTCGTTGCGAAATTTTTTAGCAACAGAAAAAAGAGAGGCTTAGAACCAAGCCACGGCTTGATTACTAAGCTATGAACAACATAACATACAAACCATTTCTAAAATCAGACAAACTGAGAATCCAAGTTATTGAAAAGTTACACAATTTATAAACAATATACCAACACAAATAACTTGAAAGCAGATTCATTCCGCTTTCTTCCTTCTCTCATCACAAGACCTTCTAACTAGATAAAGACATCATTATAAAATTGACCGAGGACCTTTTGCGAGAACTTGAGACTATGTTGTTAAGGTTAATGCCTTCAAGTTCTTTTGTCCTTTCTTTTTTCTTTCTCACGGCCTTGATTTCTGAGATGAAAAATACAATGTCAGTTCCGCAACATATGACACCATCCAAAAACACAAAAAAAATATGCAGAATGACAGTTAAAGGAACACAGAAAAACTCTAAGAACTTTTATCTCGACACAAACTGAATAACAAACCAGATCTAAGACTCACTGAAACCAGAAGCTATCATGATTGAAAAATACACATTTGGACTCATAATTGTTTAGAATTGACAAGAGTGAAGATTTAGTGCGAGAAGATAATTTTCTCTTATAAATTATCATGTGTTTTGCTTACAGCTTCTTCAATTGTCTAACAAACAAATGGCAGTTGACCGAAAGTTTGATGCCATAAGGACATATTCGTTCTTCACAAGAGAGACTCAATAGAGGACTATAGGAGAATAGAAACAACAAGCAGATTAATAAAAAAAGGTAAATGCCCTAAATATAGTAAGTATACTTATCTCATCTAGATAGTTCTTCCCTTTTTTTGTCTTTTTCTTTCAAGCATATTCCATTTCTATTTGCTTATATTTTCATTCGGGTAAAAAAAATGGTTCTTAATGAAAGCTATAGTGGATTACTGAGTCTTAAAATAAATTGGTCAATTGTTCTATCATCTAGCTATAAATAATTATGGGTCTAAAATGGATCAAATACCCTAATACAAGTCGATAAAAAAGTTAATAAGAAACCTCCTTCCTTCCAAGGTTGATAAATGTATAGGCTCAAACTATAATTACCAGCTAAAGATGTTCAACCAAGAGGTGGTGCCAGATTACTTCAACAACATATTCATATAGCTAAAAACACAAGTAGATCAAGTCGTACCATATTTTTTCTTGTGTTGGTAAAAATGAAATATCAACCATATAATGCACAACCAACTGGCTGGTGCTTCCTACCAAACATTACAAGTTGTTTCCTACATAATAACTCACCTTTCTCAAAGGGGTTTGCAGATAATCCTTCCTTAGCAAGCATATCCTACAACTCCTTTACAAGATAGGCCTCGCATTTGCTCTCATGCGCCTATTTGTCTCTCTTGTAAACATTGGGGGAAATACTGCAATAGATGTACAATGTACAAAGCTTAATCCTTATCTCAAAACAATCATCTGTAACAAATTCATAGAGGTAAATGTTAAGGTTTGCATAAGATAATTTACCTCATTCCACGTGATTTGATTACTGATTTCAGGTGTTCAACGCGCTTAGCATGCACGACTGTTGGAACATCCTTTTTCTTCTGTGTTTCAAACACATCATCCAGATTCAGAATGCCACATTACTTAAAGTTAAGAAACATGATATACAAACAATGAAAGGAATACCTTAACATGCTCTCCTTCTGGAGACGAAGAATTAGTATTAAGTTACTACCAGAAAACCCTACTTCTGAGTCCTGATAGTTCAACTTAAGAGGATTAATAAGACTACATATAATAACTGTAACTAAGTACATAAAATGGTTATAATCAGCTTAACAAATTTTCAGAAAAGCTTTGTAAAGATGCATTACCTTTAGTAACTCCCATGTTTTCTAAGAAGAGTTTCTAAAATTACTTTGTGCTCTAGAGGTGACAAACAAGAACATCAAACACAGATAAGTAGAGAAAAATACAACATGATGCAGTTGAACTCTATGATGAAGTTAAACCCTTCTTTGCGAAGTTGTAGATGTTATCCAACACCTAAAACACCAAAAAGACAACCATCAGTTAGGTCTATAGATCAAAATGGAATTATAAGTTGTCACTCGGAATTAAACTTAGGGATTTTGTTTGTTACATCAGGAAAGAGATCTTCGACCAACTTTTGCAGCAGAAAGAGCTCTCACTTAGTACTGCATGAAAATTCAGGATAAGGTTATGCCCATTTTTTATACTACTAGAGTGTCACAAAAAAAGGCTCAAGCGTATAGATGCTACACATATCTGAATAAGATCATGCAATATCGGCTTGGCCTCATCATCAAAATTATGTCTACCTTTCTCTACATATAGCACCACTGAGTCATTGACCTTCACAAACCAACAAAGACATGGAACAAATGTGTAGAAACTAACACAGTACTGGGCAAATGTGTCAACAGGTAATTTAGATCACGAAAGAAATAAAAAAGGCACAGATCATACTTGCAAAATATAATTTCTACCTGTCCCAATCAACAAGTCTCAACTCTGATTTGGAGGACGGGTATGAAGGATTTGATTCACTAACTGCAAGCGCAATAGGAAAATTCAGGAGGTAAATACTTCATAATTGTATGCCTTTTAGAAATACAAGAAATAAAAATCATAAAAGAAACCCTAAATTAAATCTCACAGATCAATCAACATCAACATATCAAATAAAAAAAAAATCAATCCAAAAACCAAAAAACCTAAATGATTATAGATCTAACTTCTCTTTATTTCCATTGATTGATTTTCATCTTCATCATATCTCTACACCTTTATTCTACACATAATCAACAATAAAAAAATCAAATCAATAAAAACTGAAATCGAATCTAAATGATTCGGAAAACTAAATCACTGAAATTTTAGATAAGGGTTTCTTCAAGATGAAAGATAAACCCCCTGAAATTCCCATTTGATAAACCCATAAATTCAAATTACCACCAACATCAATTAAAACAGAAAAAAAACTAGGGTTTCCCTTACCAACATCATACAAGAGAAGAGACATAATCTGACTATTGTTGATGATCCTCATCGACTGTTCTTCATCGATTCAGAACAAAATGATATTGTTGATGGATTTTGTTGGTGAATCTTCGTTTATAGTTAGTGTTGATGAAGAGAATAGAGGAAAGCTTATTTTTTTGAAGGATTTCGTTGATGAATCTCTTTTTTTTTAACGAAGCAGAGACGCAGTAGAAGAAGCAGCAGCGGCGGACTGAGAGAGGGAGAAGACCATATAGAGAGAGGGTTACTACTAGAATTTAGGGTTTTAAAGGATCCCACACATGTATCTAACACACTTCAAGTCAAGTCAACATGTCAAACTAAGGTGTTACCAGCACACCGCCTAACCGCACGCGTAAACACCCAGCAGTTGCTATTCGCAACTAAAATTTTGCGGTTGCAAAATTAGAAACAACAATCTGCCGTTGCGAAATATTAGCAACAGAATATTAGCAACGGCTCTAGTGCTGTTGCAAATCTGAGTTGCTAATCCCTTAAAATGGTGTAGTGGATCGAACAGTCATGATCATATTGTCTTATACGTTCCGGTATAATCCTCGAAATATTTGGTTTTTGTCCTTATCAATCGTGCTAAAAACAACCAATTACATCTTTCACAATACAATGTTTCATGTTTCGTGAAGATAATTTTTTTACTTGGTCAATAAAACTCACTAAAAAGCAAAAACTATTATTATACACTACTATTACCAACACCCACCACCATAAAATCCATCCACCGCCACTATTTCTTCCACCAATAGTAATGTTACCGTCTCCACTATTCTCAAACACCCGCCACCGCTTATACTCACTATTAGAATTAATATAGTTTTTTAGTAAAATTATTTATTAATAAAATTATGTATTTATGTTAGATTATTAAAGGGACATTTATAATAGAAATTTAATTAATCATTATGAACAATCAATAAGACACTAATTAATAAAACGTTTAAAAATGGTTAAGTTGAGCAAACACCAGCGTTTAATTTATCTTTGCCAAGGTCAAATCCTGACCACTCTTTACATAAACAAATCGATAATAAATAATTTCATATGTTCAGATCTTGATTCGTGTCGTTCGTTTAGTTATTACATAACATGGCAATTGATTGCACCATTTTTTTTTTAAATGGACATGTGTTTTATCGAGTTTATTTTAACATTAAAATGATTAACCACGTTTTATACTTTATAATATAACGTTACACATTTTGTGGCGTTACAAAATTAGCATAATATGTTTTTTTATCCACCACCACCTAGTGGCGGTGCCAAGGGTTGACTAACCTGGCTCTAACCCCTTAAATTTTTAATAACTACGTAATTTTTTTAGTTTATTTTATAAATAGTACTTTGTCCATATACATTTATGGTTTAACCCACCAAAGTTTACATGTTTCTTTTTAAAAAAAAATAAGCCTCCTCAATGTCAATTTTTGACTCCACCACTGGCACCATCACTGCCGTCCATCCCATGTAGGTTGTTGGACGCAATTCTAATTTTCAATCACAAATGCCATGTATGAGGTTTAGATTGAACAAAATTTCGTCAATTGATTAGTTTCATTATTTTCTTTCCGTGCATATATTCTTTTTTATATTTCAATCAATTTTATTTTAACATTGAAAAATCATGATTTATACGATATAGTACCAAAGATAACAGGGGCACCATTTGGGTGATCCAACTACGATCATGAAAATATTTTCTTGTATGATATCATCCCTGAAATAAGTGTTAAAAACAACCAACCACATCTTCCACACTACGATGTTATCGATGTGGGAACGACAACATAAAATTAATATTGTCCATCACTACTCACCAGCATTCACCGTCACTACTTCTTCCACCACAAATCAGGAGCGGAGCTAGGATTTTGAGGAGAGAGGGAAAAAAAATATTGGCAAGTTGGATACATGTGAAAAATGGACTTTCTATCCCATTTTACGATAAAAGAACAAAAATAAATATAATTGTGCTTGGCTCCACCCTTAACCACCACTAATCTTTCGGCCTCCACCTCTTCTACTACTCATTGTCGCAGAAAATGTCTATTGATATTATTTATCAAAATTACTTATTAATAGAAATAAATATTATAATTAATTAAGAAAACATTTATAATTAAAAAATGATTAGTTATTTATTATGAGCAATTAGTGAAACACTAATTAATAAAACACTTTATAATGAATAGATTATTTACTATGTGCAATTATATTAATAATGTATTTAAGTTGAACAAACCACCACTGTTGATTTATATTTTCTATCAATTCCAACCAAGGTGAAACACTGGTTAGAGGCCACTCTTATGACACAATAGGTCATGAGTTCTAACCTCCATGTTATAATTTTTGAATTTCATTTTTCATTCATAATATTGGAATTAACGACACACGTGCGAGATGTAGGGGTGGTCAGGAGAGCCACAACTCTTGATTTATCTTTGTCCAGACAAATCCTGACCACCACTAACAAATGCAAACTTTTGGCGTTATAGATGGGAAGTAAGAAAAAAACGAAAGCTTGGAAATCGGGAGCTTAAATCGGTGTTAACCCATAATTGATTTGAATGGTGAAAATGGGAAACTATGAAAAGTGTAAGCCCCTTATTAAAAATTTGTAAATCTATAAAAAAGAAGGACTAAATCTCATTAACGGATAGTGTTTTTGTAAGGGTTTTAGGGCAGCTCACAAACGAAGCCAGTGGCGGCAAGGGTCATTTCGGCGCAATAATCTGCAGATTCGTAGTGTCTGAACCCTAAAACATACATCACTCACACACCCTCATCAATCTCTCGCATTTGATTGATATCTGGTAAGCATTTTTAACCATTTTTGCATTTCAACGAACCCTAAAATCTCATTTTTACTGTTTTCAATCTGAAATTTGGGGTTCTATTCATCTGAATCAATAACCTATTTGTCTTAAGCACTGCAGCTGCTACAATCAATGGGTACTTCAGAGCTTAAAATCACTTGTTAAGTTTCAATAGTATCTAAGTTTTGTAGTTTGAATCGAGATGTTTTTCCATTATTTCCATTGTAAATGCTTTTAGGAAACTGACTAGTAGTTTTAATTTGATTCCAGATGACTCATTCAAACAGTTCTCATGTTCGATTAGTAGATCTATGTTTGAATGCAATAGTGTACCCTTAAGTCTGTCGGTTCTGCAAACATTGTATTTTGATGTGTTGGACTTATAATTACTTGAAACAGAATTTCTGGCTTGTTATTTGATGGACTACATCTGTTTTGAATATGATCTGCTCAGTTTGGGTTCCAATAGCTTATTTAGCCATTTCAGTAATGGTGCCGCTATGTATTATCTCACAGTGAATTCATTGAACTCTATGCTAGAAATATTAAGTTTAAATTCGCTAAGTGACTAAATTCGTTTGAATTTGGGTACAATCAACAAAAAGATATGTGTGTTACATTGCTGTGCTAATTGTCATTTAACTTGTCTGTTATCCACCTGAACTATTGGACTTCCGTTACACTGTTTTTTATTGTCAGCCTGTTATTGAGCTCATAAGTCCTGTTGGCTGTTGATTGTTGAAATAAATTCTTTTTGTTCTGTTCTGTAGCTTTTGGTTTTCAGCGAGTTTGAAATTTTAGCTCTCTCTACTTCTGTTCTTGAACTATTGCAAGACATGCTCTTCATCTCTTGGTATATGAAATAATTCATCCTTTGCTTGAAATTCACAGGTGAGTGTTAGGAACAAGGCAGCAGCAGCAAAGTCCTGTGTTTGATCAGAGTCATTCAATAAGGTACCATTAGATTATGTATGATCATATTTTGAGATGGTCTGACTTGTAACCTTTA
Source organism: Papaver bracteatum (assembly GCA_023529315.1). Taxonomy (NCBI): domain Eukaryota; kingdom Viridiplantae; phylum Streptophyta; class Magnoliopsida; order Ranunculales; family Papaveraceae; genus Papaver; species Papaver bracteatum. Next base: position 380,687 of record JAJJWX010000717.1, read on the forward strand.
TCATGTACAAGAGTTAATTTGATGACTTCTAATTCACATCTGAATAATTGATGGAGTTATAAAAAGTTTAAGAATAGGTACAATTGGGAAAACCATCGCTGGTATAGTTGCTAATTCAGAGACTTGGAAAAGAGACTCTTTATATGGAACAAATTATGCTCTACCCAAAAATTGCTTGTTTGCTGACTTACCGAGTCTGGTTATGACTGGAATCAGAACTTAAGTCCTGCTGATTAGATGGACGTCTATCGAGTTTAAATAAATCATTGCCATTCTTAAATCTATACAACTGATTGATCTGAAACTAACAAGAGTTGGGCATGTCAAAGTAATCTGAAAAGTGAGAGTCTGACAGCTGATTCAGCTGCTGAGTCAGACCCGAATCAGGCCTGAGTCAGCTATATAAATGGAAAAAAAAACGTTTTTGTGCATAAGATTTTTTTTTTGTCACGAATCTATGAGTTTCTCAAGATAACAAAGACTGCAGAAGAAGGAAAAAAAAAGACTAGAAGTAGTAGGACCCATGGACTGAGTTATTTCAGGAAACATCTATAGAATTCTTAATTTAACTCACAAAAACCTATGTATATGTATACACTCATCTTTTCTAGTTTTAAAGTTAGAGTTTTCTTCTTTGTAACTTCTTTGAGTTTGTGATTTGATTATTTTTATCAGAATGGCTGAGAAGGTAGCAGGAGAAGCAGCAATAGGAATAGATTTGGGAACAACCTATTCATGTGTTGGTGTATGGCAGAATGACCGTGTTGAAATCATAGCTAACGATCAAGGGAACAGAACTACACCTTCTTATGTTGCTTTTACTGATACTGAACGTTTGATTGGTGATGCTGCTAAGAATCAAGCTGCTGCAAATCCTATCAACACCGTTTTCGGTAAGCTTTTTGACATCTTTCTAGGGCAGTTTCTGTATCTGAATTTGAAATTTTGTGATTTTGTTGATTACTGTACGTTATTCGCTTAATATCTCTTTATGAAGTTATTAATTGTAAGAGTTTGTACCTGTCTATGGTTAGTTTCAATTTATAGATGTTATTGTGAATATTATGAAGATAGTTCCTGTGAATTAGATTATCAGAACCTCATTGCTTTCAAAATTTGCGTCTCGAAATCGCTTTCTGAATTAGTATTTTGTTTGTAGATGTGAAACGTTTGATTGGTAGGAAGATTGGCGATAGCACTGTTCAGAGTGATATGAAGCTTTGGCCCTTCAAGGTCATTGCTGGCAAAGGCGAGAAACCCATGGTTCAAGTGAATTACAAAGGAAAAGATGTAGAGTTTTCATCTGAAGAGATCTCTTCCATGGTTCTCGTTAAGATGCGAGAAATTGCTGAAGCTTATCTTGGTTCAAGTGTTAAGAATGCTGTTGTTACAGTCCCTGCTTACTTCAGTGATTCACAGCGACAGGCTACCAAGGATGCTGGAGCCATTGCTGGCCTTAATGTGATGCGCATCATTAATGAACCTACAGCTGCTGCAATTGCTTACGGTCTTGATAAGAAGGCAGCTAATGCTGGTGCGAAAAATGTTCTTATCTTTGATCTTGGTGGGGGTACTTTTGATGTTTCGATACTCACCATCGAGGAGGGTATGTTTGAAGTCAAGGCCACAGCTGGGGATACCCATCTCGGAGGAGAGGACTTTGATAACAGGATGGTTAATTTCTTCGTTCAAGAGTTCAAGAAGAAGCATAAAAAGGACATCAGTGAGAACCCAAGGGCTCTCAGGAGGTTGAGAACATCATGTGAGAGGGCAAAGAGGACTCTCTCATCCACAACTCAGACAACCATTGAGATTGATTCTTTCTATGAAGATATTGATTTTCATACGTCAGTCACTCGCGCTAAATTCGAACAGTTGAACATGGATCTATTCACAAAATGTATGGAACCTGTTCAGAAGTGTTTGAAGGATGCTGAAATGGACAAGAAGACAATCCAGGAAATTGTGCTCGTAGGTGGCTCCACCAGAATCCCCAAGGTTCAGTCTCTATTGCAGGATTATTTTAATGGGAAGGAACTCTGCAAGAGCATCAACCCTGATGAAGCTGTGGCTTATGGTGCTGCAGTGCAAGCTGCTATTCTGAGTGGCGAGAGTAATGAGAAGGTGCAGGACCTGGTGTTACTTGATGTCACCCCTCTTTCTCTTGGTATTGAAACAGTTGGAGGTGTTATGAATGTGGTCATTCCTAGGAACACCAGCATTCCCAACAGGAAGCAAAAGAACGACTTCACTACAACTGAGAATGGACAAACGGTTGTGAAGATTCGGGTGTATGAGGGTGAGAGAGCTAAAACCAGCGAAAACAACTTGTTGGGCAAGTTCAAGTTAGAAGGAATTCCTCCACAACCTCGTGGTACTCCAAAGATCTCTGTACTTTTTGATATCGATTCAAACGGTATACTGAATGTATCTGCCAAGGACACTACAAGCGGGAGCTCAAGTAAGATCACCATTACAAACAGCAAGGGAAGGTTGTCCAAGGAAGAGATTGAGAAGTTGGTTCAGGAAGCTGAGAAATACCAAGCTGAAGATGAAGAACACAAGAAGAAAGTGGAGTCTAGGAATGCCTTTGAAAACTACATATACGACGTAAGAAACGCAGTGGAAGGTGCAGAAGGCAAGATAGCAACAAAAGCTAAGAAGAAGATCGAAGAAGCAATCAGTGACGCATTCGAGTGGTTGGATATCAATCAGGTTGCTGACGTAGCCCAGGTCGAGGCAAAGATGGAGAAGCTGGAGAGCCTATGTGATCTTTATCTTCATAACTAAGATGTACCAGTAGCAGGCTCGTGCTGGTCCTGACATTGTTACTTCTGGTGAGTAAAATATTTCCTTTATCAGGAGCTAGAAGTGCCTAAGATTGGTTTTAGTTAGGCTGTATCTTTTATTCTTTCATGCTTTAGACTTCATTTAAGTTGAGGAATTGATTTTTATGTATGAAATTTAAGTTTTTATCAGTACTTTTGTGGCTTCAATTCGCTATGCACAGATTTTTGTTTTTGTTCAGAGCAGACGATGTTACTTGGTCTGTTCTGAACTTCCGGTTTTTCTAGTTGAATTTGTAACAAAAATTTATTCGGATAGAACCGGAGCCAAGGTTAGTAATCAGTTCCGGTTTCACATGATTTGAAGCCGGAATCGATATGAATGCCGGTTAATTTTACTGTTACTTTCTTGGTGTAGTCAAACTGGGCTAGGACTGAAAATCTAACCTCAAATACGAGCCCTATAGCCAACTGGGCTATTCCCAGTTGAGCCCAATTATTTGTTGGATTGGATCGGAAGTAAACAACAAATCCTAAATGAATCCGACATAGTAATAGTATTAGTAATGAAACCTGTTTTAGGGCATACAGAAATCTTTTAGGGCATATCAAGTAAAGACAAAAAGTCTAAATAGCAAAATTAGAAGCCCTTTAACCAAATATTTTTGGTAATGGCAAATTTGACTTTTTAGGATTAATGTTAATACTAATGATTAGTTAAAATAATTGTGATTAGTGATTATTTTTAAGATTATTTAGTTATAAATTTGTGTAGATAAAAAATTTTGAGTAAGAAAAAAGAAGTTAGGTTTTTTTTAGAAGGAGAAGGGGAAAGTGAGAAATAAAGAATTAGTAAAATCATAAAATTTTTGATAAATGATTTGTGTATTATTAGTAAAATCATAAAATTTTTGATAAATGATTTGTGTATTATTGGGCCGACCGACCGGAGGGCCCAAAGGGAGGGAGTCCCTTTTATTGCCACTTTTTTGTAAAATGAAACCTAACAATTTTGATAAAAAGATTGAATTTAATTTCCATGTGGTTTATTTGGTTACTTTTTCACTAGACAAGATTATCCCTCATTTTTAGTCAAATTACTATAACTCTTTGTGTATCCTACTTTTTTAGAGGTATAATTGGAAAACAAACTTTAATATAACATATATAAGAATCCGTGCCTTAGAATTTTACAAATTTTATCTCGTTGGAAAGGTTGTAAAAAAATCTACGCAACGAGTACAAACAACAATATCAAATTTAAAATCCATCTTCGGATTCTTCTTCGGTCGGCCCTTCCACCGTGACAACGGTTGTACTAGTTATCTGTGTTTGGGTGAGTGAGGTGAGAGTAGAATGAGGGAAATCTGCTGAATCTTTAGCTCAACTACAACAAGGATCATATCCTCAATCTTCTGCTAATGAAAACAACTCACAATTGCAAGTTTTTGTGGAACCAACACCCTTGAATGATGATTTTTATGAGCATGGAGAGTTATTTGAAGAACCTACACAAGAAAGTAAACTTGCACATCATACAAGCATCCGCAACACACATGTAAATCTTCTTAGAGGTTGAAAATTTATTTTTTTTCTTTGAACCCACCATTTTTTCAGCTGAAAAAGCTTTGTGCCGGCATAGTAGTTGTATGAATACAATACCGGAAGCCTCTATACCGGCATAGTATTCATAGTACGACTATGGCGGAAGCTCGATATCCCCCATTTTGAAACCAAAATCGGCATAGTATTTAACCAAAAATCTATGCCGAATATGCTACCAGCATGGTTAAATTCAAAGGTTACCATGCCGGTACTGCATGAAAAACATACAGGAAGCAGTGCCTTCCAAAGCTAAATACCGGCATAGAAAATTTAATTAACGACCATGACGGAACTGTCTACCAGAGTGGATCTATAGATAAAACGAATGTAGGAACTGCCACCGGCAAGTCTTGTCAGAAATATTATTTTTTTACATTGCCGGAAGTGATGAAGACCATGCCGGAATTGATGAAGATCATGCCGGAAAATGGTGCCGATATACTTGGTAACTAACATTCAATGCCGTAACTAAGTGTCGGCATGCTCGATAGAAATCTATCAATGCCGGTAGTCAAGTGAATTTTTTTTTCCAAGTTTCTGAATACTTTACATCATGTACCGGCATAGAAATTCAAGCAACATACCATGCCATTAGCAGTAACGGCATGCTCGAGAATTAAATGACTACGCCCCCCAGACCCCATGGGTAAAATACAACTTTTGTACGGCATCGTATTCAACCTAAATTATATGCCGGTATTGATAACAAATTCCAAGGATTTTCTTGTGTACTTAAAGTGGACTGCCGACATACACAAATAAATTCAAATCAATGTCGTGACATACTACCGGCATTGAAGTCATCCTAAAATCAATGCCGGGACAGAACATTCAGTTTCAGGTGATTCTGTAACTCAATACCAGCATATCATTCGTACTAAAATCAATGACGTAGCTATCTACCGGCGTTATCTTCAACCTAAATTCCATGTCGTTACGTTGTACCGGCATTGTAATCATACAAATGTCAATGCCGGAAATCACTGAAACTCAACTGTTTGAGTTAGGGTTCGCAATTCTAAGATAAACCAACTGATGTAAATCGATTCAAACACTTATAAACTAGTTCAACATCACTAACCTTCCCACATAAGCCATGTTTACGAGAGATTAGTTGTCCGAGTTCTCCTCTTCTTCTTCTTCGATTAATCGACGAAGAACTGTTGAAGAACGATGAAGATTTTTTTTCTTCTAAAACCTAAACCTAGAGCACTGCTGGTACTGATGTTTAGAAATTGGGGATATATAAATTTGGTTTTTGATTTTAATGTTTTAGGAGAATGGGTATAACAGTCTTTTCATAAAGTTTTTTAATTAACCAAAGGGTATTTTGGTACTTTCATACCAAATGGTCACCCCTTAGCAAAAACCATAGGTTGGGGGAAGTAATTTATATCCCCCAATTGCGCGTTCGGAAAAAACTTGTAACTTGTATTTGATTCAATGGATGGGGAAGTAATTCTTCATTTAAAAAACCTAGGAAAATACATATTAATTACACAAACAACTCAAGCTCAATCTCAAACTCAAATTCAAACTCTAATACACTGGTACACTTCTATTTTATGTTTAATCTCACTTTTGTAGGTTAAAATCATCGAAAGTTTTTGTTTTTTCACTAAGGTTCGGCGAGTCTGGATGAACAGTTCGGCTAGATGAAAGTGTATGATTAAGAGCCGAACCTACCTTGTAGACCAGAGTTCGGCTTGATTCGAATTGTCCTAACAAGTCGAACCCTATACTGAACTGTCTGGAAGAAATAATGTTTAGGGTTCGGCTTATATTTAGAAATTCGTAAGCGCCGAACCTGTTGGAAACACATTGTTCGGCTATTTGAATAAGTAGAATATAAGCTGAACCTGATCATGTATATTCCTGGGTTAATAAGTTTGTATTGGTTCGACACATATTGTGAATATCGTAATAGCCGAAACCTCGTAAATTTTCTAGGTTCGGCACATATTATGATTATCAAATACGATGAACCCATATGCATCTCTATCTGTGACTAGGTTCGTCATGAAATTTCAAGCCGAACTGTTCATATACACTTACAAGAAGCTTTTGTGAAGAACAGTTCGGCTAAAAACGCAACTCAATTTTGAGCCGAACCCAACACCGTAACCGTCATTTAATCGATGAAAAACATCAAATAGGAGATTGGGTTTGTAAAACTTACTTTCTTATCCTCATTTCCGGAGTTGGAGATGCAGTTGGTTCAATTTCCGGTTCAATTGGTGGTTGATTTTCAGTTTCTATACCTTCATCTTCAATTGGTTCTTCTTCTTCAATTGATGGATTAAAAGACGATTTGGTTTGCCTAGTCCCTGCTTTTCTTTGTACGAGTCATTACGTAGTTCAGTTTAATCGACAATCAAATTTTTACGAATCGACAATTAATCACGGTGATGATTTTTGTTTTTGCGGGAGGGGAAAAGTTCGGCTAGAGGAGGAAGAAGAAGAGATGTTAAGGGAAGCTGATTTTGATTTTTTTGAAAACTAATTTTAGATTTTTGTATTAAGGTTATATAGGTAATTGAAATACCCATAAGTTACCCCTTATAAAGTCACCCAAGATGAGACTATCATTTTGTATGCCCCGAAAGTTTTATATATGCCTAAAAACAGCCTTCTTAGAAACGGGTGGATCTGCATAACACTGTCAATTTTCATTGACAAAAGTAAAATTGTTTTTTTTTCTTCCTTGTTTCTTCTCGCTTTGCTCGGTTAAGTGACTTAAGTCAAATAAATAGATAGGCCGCGGAGTCGCAGAGTGATTAAAGTTATTCCATAACCAAATTTTGGTAACTTGTGTTGCTTTGACTCGATACGGCTGCATTAGATTTTTAGTCTGTAGAGGTAGCTGGAGCTGCAAAGTGAGATTACACCATTTGTCTTGCCTTGTTGGCCACTAATAAGAAAAATTCAGTTTACATGTATAGGAAATTTATCATCGGAATTGAAGTTAAATTTCAGAGATAAGATAAAATCATAAAACCACCTTACAAAGCAAAGCAAAACAACACAATTAATCCCTTATAGAAAATGATGATCAAGTACGTACGTCCTAGAGTTTATTGCACTTAACTAGGCACCCCAAATACCGGTTAATCAACCTTTATACAACAACATTAACATGATTCTTATTAATCAGCAACACAAAACAATACATAAAGCAAATACACTCCCTTGTATGACATCGGCCGTTGGCCATCGGTGATTAGTTCCACTCTCCAAGATCAGAACACGCCGTCCATATGTACCCTACGCACTTCTTCCTTTCGCAGCAAGGCGGGGAAAATATACCTATACCGCAACTCTCACCAAATTTGGCACAGGCCTCCTCACAATTGACGGAAACAAAGACAAGAAAAAGCATAATAACCAACACAACGAGCAGATTCTTCGTCTCCATTTCTGCCTGTTAACTAAAAATCTCTTTTCCTATGATTATGAAATGCGGATAGTAGCTTGGATAATATTTCTTCTCTTATGATTACGAAGGGTTTGAATACGGATAGCAGCTAGCTACATGCCTATATATAGTTGTACCAGTTGGATAGTCATCTTTCATCACCGGCCATAATAATCTCAATAATTCTCCAGATCAGTAATGACTTTATTAATCACGTCTGGCTCAACATCATATTCAAAATGTCATCAGCCACGTTATCGGAATAATCCGTTGACATGGTAATGATAATTTAAGACTGCATTCAATATACCTTACACTAGACCCTGCTCGAAAGTAAGGCAGCATTTGTTCGGACAGACAGGTTCGAAATCAAACCTCCACCTCACACTTTTGAGGTTGAAGCCATCATCTAAGTTTAACCGTAAATTTGCCCAACTGATATTTATGGCATTAATTAGTTGAAGATATAGTATTTCCTAAAATTTGTTTATTTTACTCCTCAAGTAGTTGATACAGTGTGATCATTGCTTCTCTTGTTGCTTTTCTTCGCCGATCCAAATAAACAAATTTTTTTTTCTATCTCAGTAAGTGACCTTGTGGTCCTTGTTCATCAAAAAATTACAAAATGATGGATCTCAAATAGTTTTATTCACATGGACAGGATCCACAGGACAATGCAACTTGACTTGTGAAATTTGGACTTACATTTCCGGCTTCATATCATGTGAAACCGGAATTGATAACAAGCTTTTGTTTCTGTTCTTTCGGGGGATGCGATTAGTGATTCCTTGGAGTGGTTGAGGTTGCTCATATGGAGATATCGGCGACAAGATGGAGAAGTTGGAGAACTTATTGGATCCTATGTTAACTAACATACCAGTAGCAGGCTCGTGCTGGTCCTTGCATTGTTACTTTTGCTGAGTAAACACTGTCCTTCAATACTGGTTCAGCTTCATTTTAATTTTAAGTTAAGGAATTGATGTTTCTCTATGATATCTAGTTTTATATTTATCTACAAAATTTGAAAAAGAAGAAGAGAAAAGCAAACAAAACAGGAACACCACAAAAAAGGAGGAAAAAAAGACCCCAGAAACAAAGACAATAATACACTATGAACCTAATTACAACAAGCCTGCATGTAATATACCGTACAAAGAGAACACAAAAAGCATAACAATATATATTCAATATAGAAAATGGAGTTGAAAATTGATAGTTCAAGTACTATCTAGAATTCATTTCACTTGACTACACCGACCAGATACGTAATTTTATTAGCAACACAAAGCAATCCATAAATGTATGTGATCACTTTAATAAATGAATGTCCTCGGTGATTAGCGTGCCCACGCTCCTAATTCATTTTTGGCGTCCCACGGGTCCTCGGTTGTATCGGCAAATAAAATGCATATGTTTTAAAAATATCCAACAATAACTGTTCTCGCGGTTTTTCTAGTATATAGCATGTTCAATATATAGCATGTTCCGAAAGCACATGGAAAATTGTTTTTTGATTTCTAGAAATTTAAAACCCATAAGCCAATATGGGTATAAAATTTCAAAACTATTTTTAGAAGTCGAAAAGTTAATCTTTGTGAAGCAAAATACTTATGTTCTCTTGACTTTACATCTAGATTTTTCTTTTGCACTACAAAATTTGTAATTGAAAAATTATCCGAATATAGAGAACCGGAAATCAGGCTTATCAAGTTGTTATCAGTTCTCCTTTCACAAAATTTAGTGGAAATCAGAACCTTTAGAAACCAGAACCGAACCCGGAGCCATGACAGAGCCTTTAGAAACCAGAACCGACTTCTAAAATCATTTCTTGTTTAGATAATAAAATGGAAAGTTTAGGGCCTAGTTAGCAATCCGGCGAGCGGTGAAAATTCGAATCGGTAAAAGTGTGCTCATTAATCGGTCGGACGAAATATTAACTCGGTCAAAGATGCGTGATTAGGAAAAGTTCGGAAATACATATATTCGTGTTTAACGCGTTTAACATATCTCAATTCGGCATATATTTCACTTTAAAATATATTTTTTAGTATCATTATGTATTAAAAATCATTTGATTACTATTATTTATGATTTTTTATTGTATATTATATGAAAATCCATGATTTAAATGATGTAGATAACGATTATGGAACACAACCACCAGAAAATGGGGTTGAAATAATGGCAGAAATAATGTGGCAAATAATTCGTGAATTGGTATGGTTTATGAACTATTCGCGAATGTTAAAAAAATCGCGAACATAATCCTGGGGATGCAAAAATGCGTCTAAAATGCGCATATTATTGCGAGTCGGATAATTCGCGTCTTCATTTTGGTTACCAATTTTCACCCGTATGAAGAAAATAATTTTCTCAAATTAGTAAAAAGAGTTCTCATAAACCATGTTAGGAAAAGGATGACTTGTTGAAGATCTTCCTATCTAGCTGTTTGACAATCCGAAATTCCTAATCAGTGCAAATGATGAAATCACATCACATCTTTATCTTGCAAGGATTATATACTTGTGATCCATCATCTATGTGTTGGTGCACATCAATTTATATAGGAAATTTATCATAAAAATTGAAAGTTCCAAAGATAAGGCGAACAATCATTTTTATTTTATTTTTGATGGATAAAAACAAAAACATATTGCAAAGCAAATCAGAAACAAAAGAAACACCAACTAAAACGACCCCCAACCCCAGAAACAAAGACAGTACATTATGCACCTGAAAACAATAAGGCTGCATGCAGACAAACCTTATTAGAAGAACAAAAAGCAAAACAACACATTTGATATAGAAAATGATGTTGTAAGGTTGACGAGTACTAGAATTGATTGAACTTGACTACGGTCGACCATATACCGGTTAATCAACCTATATACAACATCATCTCCATGATCTTATTAGCAACACAAAACAACAATACATGACCAACAAATTAACTCCCTTGAATAACATCTTAATCACTTTAAAAATGAATGGCATCAATCGGTGATCAATCCCACCCCCCTGACATATCTTTACACGACCGCCAAAATACCCCTACACACCACACATTTGGTGCTACACAGCACGGTGGGTCAATTATACCTACACCGCAATCCTCACCTAATTTGGCACATTCCTGACAATTGACTGAAACAAAGAGAACGAAAAGCATAAGAAACAACACAAGCAACAAATTCTTCCTCTCCATCTCTTCTTCTTAACTAGCCAAATGGGTTTCTTCTAGTAAGTTATGATTATGAATGGTACTTGAATACGGATAGCAGCTTGCTACATGCTTATATATAGATACACTACCATTTGCGAAGTCTAACTCCTTTAACATTATTAATCACAAAGTATATAATAATGTATGTCGACATTAGCCAGATCACTAATGAAATTATTCATCATGCACCATGTGAAATTCTTAATTACGTCTGGCACCATCATATTCAGTATATTATCAGTCATGGTATCTGAACAAACCCATCCGTTGATATGGTAATGTTAACTGATAGATTAAGACAGCGTTAATTAAATATACTTTAGACTAGACTATATCTGCTAAAGAGTAAGCAGCGTTTGCTAGGTACATGCCGGACGCACAACCTTATACTCTGGCGCCATATTTGGTATTCGAAATCAATTCCACCTCCCACTTTGGTAAGAATCCGTCTAGTCAAATGTAGAATATATTATACTCAATTGGCGTAGCAGGATTTCTATACCTTGCAATTAACATAAATATAGATCAGAGCTTTCATCAGCTCTGGACCTTCTAATAATGATACGTTTGCAAGTTGCAATTCTTTTATGATTACATCTGACATTACCCACTAATATGACTCAGCGATACAGGTCAAACAATTAAATTAAGCTGGGATGTGTCATTTCACGATAATTTGATTAGATGTTTAAATATACCTACCAACATTTTAATATACTCCATCTCATGTGCAGTACACGCAAAATACGGATAGATCACCACAGACAGTCATATCCCCATGTACATGTTGCAATGGAAATGTAAATTAGCATCCTCCAAACGACGGTTCTCCAAGAATAACAACAGATTAAGTAAAAACACCAACCCAGAATCAAAGGTGAGTATACATGTCTATTGCTGATTATACAACCACTCCTACTCCTCTTGTCGGTTACCGAAAAGCGACAACTAACTTTCTAACTCAGGCCCAAGACCAGTCGATGACCTTGTCCATATCCATTAATTGCGTAGTACAGCGGGTCATCCTTTTCGGGCGAGAGACAGGGTAGGAGTATCGATTTCTTCCGGGGAGGGTTGGATCTCCCTTTTTCTTTAATTTCTTGTATGGATATAGGGTCAACATTCGACTTTATTGTTGGGGATAGCGGTTTGGATCAGCAGCAAGGCTGTTCCAGCTGGTTGAATTTGCTTAAGAAAGTTGGAAACTCCGTGGGTTTTCTTCTTAAATTTCGACATGAGAGAACCTGAGCAATCCTACATTTGGGCACCCAAAATATATGTTCTTGGCTTTACATCTAGAAAAAAAAAATGTTAGCCCTACAAAATCTGTAACTAGGATTGCTCTTAACAATTGGGATGCGCTCTTTATGTAACTCCGTAGTTTTCATTTTCTTTCTTCCTATCTACCGCTGGTAGACTTCACTGTAAATTCCCCTATTCTTAATATATATTCCATTCTTATCAAAAAAAATCTGTAACTAGAATTGTTGAAGAATAAACCAAGATACTATGAAGAAGATAGAAGGGATCAACTATGAGAGTTGATACAGTCAGAGTGGATCAACATGTGTTGTTGATACAATATGAAGAAAGCAGTATGAATCAACAATGAGAGTTGATCCAGTATGGATGGGGAAACTGGAACAGTTGATCCAATGAGAATGGATAAACAAGTATTGTTGATCCATGGTACGGTTTATAGAAGTTTACTTGGGTTGCAAGTATTACTAGTTTGAAGAGTTTGTTTACGTGAGAATTGTCTAGAAGTTTCTTTGTTAGAGTTTTATTGTAACACCCCGAGTTCCGGAACATGGTCAAACCCATATGGAGGTCCGAACTCGAAGAGTTACGGGTCGGAAAGAGACTTATGTATACATATTTTTGCTAATTTACTTTTGCACAAAACATAGTTGAAACTTTATATAACATAAACTGAAGCATATAAATCCTCTTATTATCTTAACAATGAATTCAACCAAACATATTATTTCAATTTACATTTCAAGCAATACAATTAAGCAATTCAATCACTAAACTACTCATTCCTAGCTTTCGCTGCGCCACTCTGATAAATCTGCAAGGATGTCAATTGGGGTGAGATGACAGCTCAATAGAATGTACTCCCAATCTCAAAACATGCATAACAATGTCAATGATTCAAATAACATACAACATGAGCATACAACATAATTTTGAGAAAATCACTAATATAGATACTCACCCAACATGATCTCCACACAAGTACATTTGTTTAATCATGAATTCACAATACAAATATTGTTTCTAACAAATCATCTTAAGATTTCAAAACAAGACTTAACAATATTTATATTATTTCAACAAATCATCCTTTAATCATAAGTTCATAATACCAATAATACTTTTAATAATTCATCCAATTATATTTCACAATTGAGTTCATAACATTAATAATAATTTCGACAAAGCTACCAATTTAGGTTTTATCATTTGAGTTCACGGTACGAATGTCCTTGGTTCGTAGACCAACCTATCGTGTATCGGCACGGACAACCACCATCGATGGTCAGGAACAAAAGTTCATATGGGGATCATACCCATTTTCTCTCGGGGATCATTACCCGTTTCATTCACAGTACGAAAACATTGGTTCGTACACCACCTATCGTTTACCGGCACGGACAACCACCATCGATGGTCGGGAAACACAAGTTCCCATGGGGATCATTACCCGCCGTTAGCATGAAACGAGATTACATCTAACGGAAAAACATGAACTCATTTCCTTTTATAAATAGTTTTTACACACAACAGAAGCAACCATGGCATAAGAACATAATTTTCTTTCAAGCATTTATGCAAACAAGTCAACTGCCACCATATTATATTATATATTTCATGGTGATAAAGTTATCTGATCATCCTCAAAATTTACATCAACAAGCTTGACACATTCGTACATAACATATCCAAATTGCACACCAAACCAGTGGTTAAAATAAAATATATTGAATTTACAATGGAATCCTAAAAACTGGGCAGATTACATGTTATTAGCAAACAATATACTATAAATTCATATTAGTCTCAAATTAAGCAAATCCAAAGCACACTGAAAGATAATACATTTATCTACAACTTTTGTTAATACCTCAAATCACTTTAACATCACAAAAATTCCATAAGAACATAAAAACCACATCAACACGAAATTGTCCAGAAATTCAGAAATTATCACCCAAATTCAAACAAACTTTCAACGGTGAATATATGGTGGAATAATCTCAAATTTTAATTAGTGATACCCAATCATGTTATATACCTATAGTAAAAGTCTGATCATCAAAAATTTGCATCAAATTAAATAAACAAATTTCAGAAAAATTAAATAAACAAAATTGAAATCAAAGTATAACAAGGAAAAACACAAAGACAAAGGGATTAAACATTCTACCTTTTATTAGCTATAATTTCCTCTAAGTTCTCCATAGAATTCTTTTCTAAATACCTAGCTTCACCTCTTTCTTCTTCTCCTTAGCCTTATGTTTTCTAACTTATAAAATTTCTTTTCTTTTCTAAACTATTTTATTTAGGTATCTTTTCATTTTCCTTTAATTTTATTTATTATTTTATTTCCACCCTAACTTGTAGTCTTTCTAGTTCAATCCACCCACCTAGGCTTTGGTTAAGGGACAAAAAACTAAGACACAAGGTTAACTAATCTAGGTATAACCCGACCCGAAACAATAACTAAAAATACAGGGTATTACATTCTACCACCCTTAAAAGAAATTTCGTCCCGAAATTTAGAAAATACGTAAACCTAAATATGCACATAATATAAACAACACGACAATTCAATCTAGCGTAAAATTAACAATTCACATGAGGTACACAAAGTCAACTATTGTGATGAATCAAGCAATACAACACTCAAATAAGACAAGCATGCATAACAACATACGAAACAATTTATTTACGATCCCATTCAAGAGCTAAAGCCTAGAGCTCTGATACCAACTTGTAACACCCCGAGTTCCGGAACAGGGTCAAACCCATATGGAGGTCCGAACTCGAAGAGTTACGGGTCGGAAAGAGACTTATGTACACATATTTTTGCTAATTTACTTTTGCACAAAACATAGTTGAAACTTTATATAATATAAACTGAAGCATATAAATCCGCTTATTATCTTAACAACTAAGTCCACCAAACATATTATTTCAATTTACATTTCAATCAATACAATTAAGCAATTCAATCACTAAGCTACTCATTCCTAGCTTTCGCTGCGCCACTTTGATAAATCTGCAAGGATGTCAATTGGGGTGTGATGACAGCTCAATAGAATGTACTCCCAATCTCAAAACATACATAACAATGTCAATGAGTCAAATAACATACAACATGAGCATACAACATAATTTCTAGAAAATCACTAATATAGATACTCACCCAACATGATCACCACACAAGTACATTTGTTTAATCATGAATTCACAATACAAATATTGTTTCTAACAAATCATCTTAAGATTTCAAAACAAGACTTTACAATATTTATATTATTTCAACAAATCATCCTTCAATCATAAGTTCATAATACCAATAATACTTTCAATAATTCATCTAATTATATTTTAAAATTGAGTTCATAACACCAATAATAATTTCGACAAAGCTACCAATTTAGTTTTTATCATTTGAGTTCACGGTACGAATGTCCTTGGTTCGTAGACCCACCTATCATTTATTGGCACGGACAACCTCCATCGTTGGTCAGGAACAAAAGTTCATATGGGGATCATACCCATTTGGTCTCGGGGATCATTACCCGTTTCATTCATAGTACAAAAACCTTGGTTCGTACACCACCTATCGTTTACCGGCACGGACAGCCGCCATCGATGGTCGGGAAACACAATTTCCCATGGGGATCATTACCCGCCGTTAGCATGAAACGAGATTACATCTAACGGAAAAACATGAACTCATTTCCTTTTATAAATAGTTTTTACACACAACAGAAGCAACCATGGCATAAGAACATAATTTTCTTTCAAGCATTTATGCAAACAAGTCAACTGCCGCCATATTATATTATATATTTCATGGTGATAATTTTATATGATCATCCTCAAAATATACATGAACAATCTTGACACATTCGTAAATAACATATCCAAATTTCACACCAAACCAGTGGTTAAAACAAAATATATTGAATTTACAATGGAATCCTAAAAACTGGGCAGATTACATGTTATTAGCAAACAATTTACTATAAATTCATATTAGTCTCAAATTAAGCAAATCCAAAGCACACTGAAATATAATACATTTATCTACAACTTTTGTTAATACCTCAAATCATTTTAACATCACAAAAGTTCCCTAAGAACATCAAAACCACATCAACACGAAACTGTCCAGAAATTCAGAAATTATCACCCAAATTCAAACAAACTTTCAACGGTGAATATATGGTGGAATACTCTCAAATTTAACTAGTGATACCCAATCATGTTTTATACCTATAGTAGAAGACTGATCATCAAAAATTTGCATCAAATTAAATAAACAAATTTCAGAAACCTAATGACATAAGAATAAACAAAATTGAAATCAAAGTATAATAAGGAAAAACACAAAGAGAAAGGGATTAAACATTCTACCTTTTATTAGCTATAATCTCCTCTAAGTTCTCCATAGAATTCTTCTCTAAAGACCTAGCTTCACCTCTTTCTTCTTCTCCTTAGCCTTATGTTTTCTAACTTATAAAATTTCTTTTCTTTTCTAAACTATTTTATTTAGGTATCTTTTCATTTTCCTTTAATTTTATTTTTTATTTTATTTCCACCCTAACTTGTAGTCTTTCTAGTTCAATCCACCCACCTAGTCTATGGTTAAGGGTCAACAAACTAAGACACAAGGTTAACTAATCTGGGTATAACCCGACCCGAAACAATAACTAAAAATACAGGGTATTACATTTATTATGTTAGGAATGTCGTTTTTCTTGAGAGTCAAGTTTGTTACTCATATAAATAGGCCGTTGAGCCATGAGTTGAAACACATCAATTAAGAGAAGTTTGTTTGAGTTTAGTTCTGTGTATTTTCGTTAAGTCTTTGACTTCAGATTTTTTACATCTGGTATCAGATTCCAGGGCTGTGGGTATAATAAGTTAAGTTGAAGAAGATGATGAGTTTAAGTTCAATCAAGGTGCCAGTGTTTGAAGGGAAGAACTTTGAACATTGGAGGTTACAGATGGAGAATATTTTCATATACCAAGAAGTATGGGATATTGTGGAAGATGGTTATGCTGAACCAGCAGAAGGAATAGTACCTGAAGGAGCCGCACTACCTCTGTTAGCTGATAACAGAAAGAAGAATTCTAAAGATACATATATTCTTCATCAGGGTATTCATGAATCTCTCATGGATAGAGTTATTTACATCAAAGAAGTTAAAAGAGCATGGGATGGTTTGATAAGCTACTACACAGGTTCTGACAAAGTTAAGAAGGTTAGATTATAAACCTTGAAAAGAAAGTATGAATTACTACAGATGGAGACAACTGAAACAATTTCATAGTTTTTCTCAAAAACACTGAACATTGTCAATGAGATGAAGGCCAATGGTGATACTGCAGAAGATTCAACTGTTGTAGAGAAGATTTTAAGAAGCTTACCTGAAAAGTTTGAATCCAAAATCACTGCAATAGAAGAATGCAACACAGTTGCAACCATGACTCTTAATGATTTATTAGGTTCATTACAAGCTTATAAAAAAACATTGCTAGTGAAAACAACTGCTACAAAACAAGTTGAAGAAGCACCTCAGAGTCAAGTTAACTGGAGAAACAATCAAGGAAAACCTAATGCTGGAAGTTTTCAAAGAAGATATAACAATAGAGGGAGATTTAATACTGGAGTTTATCAAGGAAGAAAACCAGTTGATAGATCAAAAGTATAATGTTACAATTGTGGAGATTTTGGACACTTTTCTCCAGAGTGTCCTCAACCTATAAAGACTACTGAAAATAATTATAAATCAAATTTCAAAGCTAATATTGCTGAAAATCAAGAAGAAGAAGCGGAAGAGCAGAAGACTGAAAACATGCTATTAGCATGTCATACAACAGAAGAACAACCACAACTTAAGTGGTATTTAGGCACAGGTTGCAGCAATCATATGTGTGGCAGAAAAGATTTGTTTAATAAACTTAATGAGTCTGTCAGATCAACAGTGAAGTTTGGCAACAGTTCTACAATTCCAGTTATGGGAAAAGGAAGAATTGGA
Organism: Papaver bracteatum; assembly: GCA_023529315.1. NCBI lineage: Eukaryota > Viridiplantae > Streptophyta > Magnoliopsida > Ranunculales > Papaveraceae > Papaver > Papaver bracteatum. The sequence continues at coordinate 398,999 of JAJJWX010000717.1, forward strand.
ATTCTTCTTAAGAATGGTTCTAAGGCATACATCATGGATGTATTTTATGTTCCAGGTTTACATCAAAAATTACTGAGTATGGGTCAGCTATATGAAAGAGGATATTCTATGAATATTTACAATGGTTTGTGTTTCACCAGAGATAGAAAAAGAAGGTTGATAGATAAAGTTCAGATGACAAAGAACAAGTTATTTCCTTTGAATATTCAATATCAAAAGGAAACTTGTTACAGTACCAGTATGCATAATGACTCTTGGTTATGGCATAAGAGAATGGGACATGTGAACTTTAATAGTTTACATATTTTAGCAAAGAAAGAGATGGTGTCAGGATTACCTTTCATTGAACTCCTAGAATCAAGATGTGAAAATTGCATCTTTGGAAAGCAGCACAAAGATCCATTCTCAGTCAACAAAGCCAGAAGAGCTGATCAACAATTGGAAATTGTTCATAGTGATCTGTGTGGTCCTATTGAAGTAACTTCACATGGAGGTAATAATTATTTTATAACTTTCATTGAAGAATTTAGTAGAAAAGCATGGGTTTATTTTCTTAGACAAAAGAGTGATGCATTTCAAGATTTTAGAAGTTTTAAAGCTTATGCTGAGAAACAAATTGGTAAGCCTATCAAGATTTTGAGAGATGATAGAGGCAAAGAATATACTGTTGTTGACAAGTTTATGGAAGAGCATGGCATTCAACATCAATTAACTGCAAGATATACGCCACAATAGAATGGAGTTTCAGAAAGGAAGAATAGAACCATAATGGAGATTGCAAGAACAATAAGAAGAACAAAAGATTTACCAAAACGTTTTTGGGGTTATGCGGTTGATACAACTGTGTATTGACTCAACAGATGTCCTACAAATAATTTGAACAATATAACACCAAAAGAAGCTTGGAGAGGTATAAGACCAAGTATAAGATATCTGAGAATTTTTGGTGTATTGCATATGCACATGTACCCAAATAACTAAGAAAGAAATTGGATGATAAAAGTGAGAAGTGTATCCTAGTTGGTTACTGTTCAGTAACCAAAGGATATAAATTATAAGACCGAGAAGATGGAAAAGTGTTTACAAGTAGAGATGTAATCTTTGATGAAGATTCACAATGGAACTGGAATAATGGATCAACAACTAATATTGATCCTCATAATGGATCAACAAAGGATATTGATCCACATAATATTGGATCAACTAGGAATGTTGATCCACCTTATGTTGTCAGAACAGTTCCAATTGTAGTTGAGGAAGAAGTGCAAGCTCAAGACAATGTGGAAGAACAACATGAAGAAGTAAGAATAGAAGAAGTACAACAACAAGAACAATAAGGAAATATGTCATACCTCCTAGGTTGAATGATTATATTTTAACAAGATATGATGAAGATGATGATGATGTGGTGAACTTTGCATTGTTTGGAGATTGTGATCCTATAGTTTATGAAGAAGCATCTAAAGAACATGGTTGGATTCAAGCCATGAATGAAGAACTGAAGTCAATTGAGAAGAATGACACATGGAAATTAACAAAACTTTCACCAAGAAAGAAACCCATTGGTGTTAAGTGGGTTTACAAAATAAAATACAAGTCAAATGGAGAATTCGAAAGACTGAAAGCAAGATTAGTTGCTAAGGGATATAAGCAAAGACAAGGAGTTGATTATTCAGAAGTTTTTGCACCAATTGCAAGACTTGGTACAGTAAGGATGATTATTTCTTTGGCTACACAAAAGAAATGGAAGATTTTTCAGATGGATGTGAAGTAAGCTTTCTTGAATGGAGTATTGGAAGAAGAATTCTATTGTGAGAAACCAGCTCGTTATGTTATGAAGGGAAAGAAGAATGAAGTATACAAGTTAAACAAAGCTTTGTATGGTTTAAAACAAGCACCAAGAGCTTGGTATGGTTTAAAAAAAGCACCAAGAGCTTGGTATACAAGAATAGATTCTTATTTTCTCAAGAAAGGTTTTACAAGATGTCCACATGAGCATACTTTGTATTTCAAAGATGATGGTCTTGGAACTCATATCATAGTGTTTATATGTGGATGATCTCATATTTACTGTAAATAGTACTGAGATGATTAATGAATTCAGGGAGGATATGGTGAAGGAGTTTGAGATGACAGATCTTGGATTGATGTCATATTTTCTTGGTATTGAAGTACAACAAACTGAAAGAGGAATTTTTATTAATCAACAAAGGTATATTGAAGGAATTTTTAAGCGTTTCAAGATGGATAATTGTAATCCAATCTTAATACTCGTAGAAGAAAGACTGAAGTTGACAAAATATGGATTAAGAGAGCTTGTGAATTCAACAGATTTTAAAGGTCTTGTTGGATGTTTAAGATATTTGACTGCTTCGAGACCTGATATCATGTATGCAGTTGGTTTGGTTAGCAAGTTCATGGAAGCTCCTAGACAATCACATTTACAAGCTGCAAAATGTATTCTAAAGTATGTAAAAGGAACAACAAGCATGGGAATATTTTATACTATTTCAGAAGATCCAAAGTTGGTTGGTTTCACTGATAGTAAGGGCTGGAGATACAGAAGGTAGAAAAAGTATAGCAGGTTATAGTTTTCAGTTTGGAACTGGTTTTTTCTCTTGGTCATCTAAGACGCCACAAGTTATTGCATTATCTACAACAGAAGCTGAGTATATAACTGTTATCAACTATGCTACACAAGCTGTATAGTTATGAATGATGTTGAAGTCATTATTTCAAAAACAAACAACACCAACAACAATAATTTGTGATAATAAGTCGACAATATCACTAATTAAGAATCATGTGTTTCATGGGAGAAGTAAACATATTGATATTAAGTATTATTACATTATAGAGCTAGTCAGTAACGAAGAAGTAGCTGTGGAGTTTGTTAAAAGTAAAGAGCAAGTGGCTGATATTTTCACCAAGTCTTTGAAGTCTAACACTTTCATTTACTTGCGTGGAAAATTGGGAATGATCAGTAAAGAGTATATATCTTGGTTTAAGGGAGGATGTTGAAGAATAAACCAAGATACTATGAAGAAGATAGAAGGGATCAACTATGAGAGTTGATATAGTCAGAGTGGATCAACATGTGTTGTTGATACAATATGAAGAAAGCAGTATGAATCAACTATGAGATTGATCCAGTATGGATGGGTAAACTGGTACAGTTGATCCAATGAGAATGGATAAACATGATCCATGGTACTGTTTATAGAAGTTTACTTGGGTTGGAAGTATTACTAGTTTTAAGAGTTTGTTTACGTGAGAATTGTCTAGAAGTTTCTTTGTTAGTTTTATTATGTTAGAAAAGTAATTTTTCTTGAGAGTCAAGTTTGTTACTCATATAAATAGGTTGTTGATCCATGAGTCGAAACAAATCAAATTAAGAGAAGTTTGTTTGAGTTTAGTTCTGTGTGTTTTCATTAATCCTTTGATATCAAATTTTTTACAAGAATTATCTGCATAGAACCGAAACTGGTGAGATTATTAGTCCCACATTGTCTGGGAAATCTAAGATCATGCGGTTTATAATTCTAAGGGCATCTCCACTCATTGCGAATTCATTTTGAGTTGGATGCCTGTATTCTAACATGGTATCAGAACAGGTTATTTGCGACGAGTCATTTGACCGCGCCTTTACTCCACGTCACCCGATTTAATTGTCCACTTGGTAGACCCAACGAGTCTACACGTGAGGGGGCATGTTGAGATTAAGATCCTGCGGTTTATAATCCTAAGGGCCTCTCTACTTATTTCCAATTGGTTTTGAGTTGGATGCCCGTATTCTAACCCACTTGTTAGACCCAACAACCCAATGAGGCTACACGTGAGGCTGAATGTTGAGATTAAGATCTAGCGGTTTATAATCCTAAGGGACTCTCCACTCATTTCCAATTGGTTTTTAGTTGGATGCCCGTATTATAACAGGAACCATGTATTATCAAGTTGTTATGGCTCTGCAAAGTGCAATCGAAATAAAAACTTTTAGAAACCATAATCAGTTCCGGTTTCACTAACCTGAAACCAGAACCATCACAAATCCTTTAGATGCCAGAACTGACTTCTAAAATCATTTCTTGCTTGGATAATAAAATGGGAGGTTCCGGGTTCGAGTCTTATACACGTGCGTTTGATTCGATGATGCAATAAAATTTTGGTTTACCAATTTTTCACTCATAGGAAATAAATAGTTTACTCAAATTAGTTAAAAGAGTGTTCGTAAAATGATCACATATATACCATGTTAGGGAGATGACTTGTTGAAGAACACCTAGCTATTAGAAAATCAAAGTAGCACTTATATTAATGAATGCAATATATTTTTTTAGTGTTTGAAAATCACCAACACCAAACACTAACTACCCAAAACTTATCTACTTAAGCGTACTAACACTCCTCAAGGACCTAAATCCTAAGATTTAGAAATGGGTCTACTTAATTATAAGAGTAGATAGAAGCAAAAGCAATATTGGCATCAAAGTTTTCTATGCATTTTGATTTGCTTACAACCAAACACTTCCCAAATTTATTTTTGATATTATCTCTTCTGGTTTTTGAATATAAAGAGGAAATGCCCAAAAATGCAATGAAATATATTAAATCCTACTATATAATTTACATAACCTATGTTTTCTGAAAATATACTTTTGTTTGGTCGAAAAGTTATCAACCAATTAAAGCCTATGGCCATTAAATAATAAGACCAAACAATAACAAAACTGCATAAAACAATGATGATCCTTACATGTTACTTCTTCCGAGTAAAAATTGTTCTTTAATAGTAGGAGCTAGTACTGCTTAAGATTGTTTATAGTTAGGTTGTATATTTCATGCTTTCGGCCTCATTCTAAGTAAAGGAGTTTCTTTTTCTGTTGGAAATCTACTTTTATCGGTATTTTTTTTGCTTCAATTAGGTGTGCATAACTTTTTTCACAGGACAACGTTACTTGTCTGCTCTGAGCTTCTGGTTTTTCTAACCAGAAGCTCAATTGGCCTAATTGATTGATATTGCTCTCAACTTGTTGATTTGACTCCAGGCGGTTGTATTCCTCCAATCAGCACTAGACTTTTAGAGGTCAAGTTGCATATTCAAATTACACCCTTGTCTTGCGAGGTATATATAGTGCAAAATTTAATCGGTCACTATGCACCTTTTTTTTTTATCGGAAGGAGAATTTTTTTTTATTAAACATGAGAATTTACAGAAAAGGCTACAAGAAGTAGAAGACAAAAAAACAACAAACAAAAAACAAAATTGCTTGAAACAATATCAGAGAACAAGAAACTGCTATGAAACAATAGCATCCCACTTATCCCCTGCAGAGACAGTGATGTGACCAATAGCTGAAGCCCAAGCGATAATCAAAGATTTGGCTTCAATTATAAGATCAATATCTGTTTTGAAAGCGTGTGAACTTTCAAAAGTTCGAGCATTCCTTTCTCCCTAGATAATCCACCCCATAGATGCCGGTATCATATTTCAATATACTGAATTAATACTTTGATTCAGTTGCTGCCATCCCTGAACCAAGTCGTTAAAAGAGTTTGGTATAATCCAACACCAGCCGGAAGGAATTAGGTTTAACCACAACTTATAAGTCACTTACAGTGAAGCAACAAATGGCTAGACGTTTCTATAGCATCACCGCACATGATGCACTCTTGATCTAAAGACATACCTTTTCGAAGCAGCATGTCTTTAGTGTTAAGCTTTCCATGCACAGCGCACCAAACAAAAAAACAGACTTTAGGGGGAATGATTGAGTTCCAGACAAACTTATAAGGAAAATCACTTACACCATCTAATTTGATAAGATCAGAGTATAAGGTCTTGACAGAAAAAACTTCATTATTGCCTAAGCTCCATCTTCTTGTATCGGGCAAGTTATTTAATGGTGGTGGTGAAGAACCGATTCTGAGAAGTAACAAGGCAAACTGATTTACCTCTTCGTCTAATAATCTTCTTTTGAAATCAAAGACCCAGTTCCCGTTCTCTATATGAGACATGAATGTAGAAAACTTATCCTTTGCCAATATAAAAAGATTAGGGAAAGATAATTTAAGGGAATCAACACCATTCCACTTATCAAACCAGAAGGCCACTTTTATACCTGAATGTATAGTGATTGTAGAATAAGTATTAACGAAAAAAATTGTTTCCACAATGATTTTCCAACAAGATATGCCACTTGAATTAAAAACTTTACCCGGTAACCAATGAGAAGACAAAGCACCATGTTTTTCAGAAATAATCCTACACCAAAGTTTCCCTTTCTCTACTCCAAATCTCCAAACCCATTTTGCTAAAAGAGCAATGTTCATTTGTTTGAGATTTAAGACTACCAGACCTCCTCTACTTTTGTCAGCCATCACCAAACTCCAGTTGATCAAATGTGATGTATTTGAACTTCCCCATTAGAAATTTCTCATTTTATTTTCTAGTTGGTTAATCACAGAAGTTGGAGCTTTAAAAAGAGAGAAATAGTAAAGAGGAAGTGAAGAAAGAATAGTTTTCAGCATAGTAAGTTTACCTCATTTAGAAACTGAAATCTTATTCCATTGAGAAAGTTTGATATCAACTTTTGCAAGAACTACATCCCAAATATCTTTTGAGTTTGCTTTAGCACCAATTCGCAAACCCAAATAAATGAAAGGCAACGTGTATGTAATGCATCCAAGTTCTTCAGCCCAAGAATGTAAGTCTGGACAATCACCAATTGGAATGAGTCTTGTTTTTGCTGTATTTATCTTTAAACCTGCAACCAGTTCAAAACACTTCAAGGAAGAAAATAGGTTGTGAAGTTCCACTTTTGAGTTGTTGAGAAAGAAGATTGTGTCATCTGCATAATGTAGATGATTAAGGAGGTGACTAAATACAACCCACATTTGGGTTAAATACAACCCAAGTTCACTTTTAGAATTTCCGTCTATCTTATTTAAAAAAATAAATAAATACAACCCCAAAACAAAACAAAAAATGTCAAAACCCTATTTATGACAAAAATAAAAATAAAAAATAAAAACAACTCACTAAAATAACTTACCGTTTTTCTTAATTAACCTTGAGATTTCTAAGAAAAAAACGTTAATGCTTGATCGATTTTTTATTGACTAGTAAACTATCATCGTCAACTTAGAGGTGGAGGAACTATGTTAATCCTCAAGGGGATTGATTGCCATATTTTTTTGTGGGTTTTATTAAAGTTAAAGGAATGAGTTTGGTTATTCATTGTGTAAACCCACCTTGTGATTGACATCACTAATCATCCCCTCATCCACTTAACGATTAAGGTTAATTATTAGATTAAGATCATTGCAGTTCTAAATAAATCATGATTCATAAGTGAATCGAGGATATCATTAATCATAAATGAACCTAGGTTTTAAGTATATTTCAATTTTGGGTTACCCATGGTGGTGGTAACAACGGAGGTGCGAGTTCAGGTGGTGATTATTCTTTTGGCGGAAACGATGGTGGGAGTGGTGGTGATTTTATCGGCAGAGATAATATTTAGCTCAGTGGGGATATGTAGTCTAAATTGTTAGAAATTTGAATAGAAATTATGTTAGTTATGATTGAAGGGTTGTTTCCAAGAGATTTGACTCTCCATGAATGGATTCTATCCAAGAGGTGTGACTCTCCATGAAAGGACTCTTACAAGAGATGTGACTCTTCATGAAGAGACACTATGTCCTTTCCTAAGAGACACCAATCAAGTATATAAACCCCACTCATGTTTCATTCTATACATAAGAAAAGCACACACAAAATCTGATTTCACTTGCATTCATTGTTGTCATAGAATTGAGAGATAAACACTAAATTTGGTTCGTTGTTTCCTTGAGTTTGGAGTGCTTCTACTCGAGGAAGAAAGATCGTTGTATCCTGGGAGACGTTTCGCAAGTGAGAACCCATTAGCACCGGAGTGGGGCGAATTTCGTCTTAAGGACAGAGTATCCAATACTCGACTCGGTCTATGCATAATTCATAGTCTTCTAATTCTCTGAGTTTCTTTTCTTAATCTCTGGTTCTCGCATCTCGGATCATCGTCAGCAGCATAAAAAGGGAGAAGATATCCAACAATCTTAAGACGAAAATTCCTTCTTTATCTTCTTCTTTTCTTCTGTACGCTGGATATTTGGTTAATAGGCGACAGTTGGAATTAATTTCAAGGGAAGGAAGTTGAATAGGCGGGTTAATTAAGTAGATTAGAATTCATTTCACAAGGGAGGAACTGAATCTAATCTAGCGTCTAGCACCAACTGCACGGTTTGAATTGAAATCCACGTTATTAATTAACGTCGTTTTCATCTAGTATCTCTGTCTTATACCTTTCCATTTCTCTGTCTTTTACTGTTCCATTTAATTGGTTCATTGCAATTTTTCCGTAGACATTAATTGGAATCATTACTAAACTGAATAGTTTTGTTTCAAGCAGGACCTTCCGAAAAATTGGAAATGCAAACGGAGGATAACATGCCAGTTTCCGTGAACATTGAAAATGCAGAAAACAACCAACTATGCGTTGTGGTATCTGAATTGAACATGATCAGCAATTCCTTCCAGTGGTTTGTTGATACCGGTGCGACATGCCATGTCTGTTCTGATAAGAGCGCATTCTCCCATTATCGGGAAAAATCCCCATGGAGAAAGTATATTCATGGGAAATTTAGCAATGTCAAGGGTTGAAGGACAAGGAAGGGTGATATTAAAAATGATATCCGGTAAAGAACTCACGCTTAATAACGTGTTTCATGTTCCGGACATTCGGAAAAATTTAATCTCAGGATCCTTGTTGATTAAACATGGTTTCAAACTAGTTTTTGAATCTGACATGTTTGTACTTTCCAAGAATGGGATATATGTTGGAAAGGGGTACCTTAATAATGGTTTATTCATGATGAGTATAATGCCTGTTGATCGTGAAATCAATACGATTAAACAATTCATTTTCGTAGTCGAGTCATTTGATTTATGGCACGAAAGGTTAGGTCATGCTAATTACGGTTCTTTAAGAAGATTAATTAACATGAATCTAATGCCTAACTTTCGCATAAATCCAACTCACAAATGTGAAATTTGTGTTGAGGCAAAAATGACAAAAACTCCTTTTTTCCATTCAATTGAAATAACTACGGAACCTCTTGAATTGGTTCATACCGACATCTGTGATTTAAAGATGGTAGAAAGTAGAGGTGGGAAAAAATATTTCATAACCTTCATCGATGACAATACACGGTATTGTCATGTATACTTACTAATAAATAAAGATGAAGCCGTTGTAGTGTTTGAGAATTACAAAAACCAAGTTGAGAATCAGCTTGATAAGAAAATAAAAATTCTTAGAAGTGACAGAGGCGGAGAATATGAATGTCCACTTATTGAACCATGTTCAAGATATGGCATAATTCATCAAACTACTGCGCCATACTCACCGCAACAAAACGGGGTTGTTGAACGGAAAAATAGAACTCTTAAGGAAATGATGAATTCCTTACTGTTGAATTCAGGAGAACCACAAAATTTGTGGGGGGAAGCTTTGCTTACGGCAAATTATGTCATAAACAAATTACCCCATAAAAGGAAGGATAAAACTCCATACGAATTATGGAAAGGAAGGAAACCTTCCTATAAACACCTTAAAGTGTGGGGGTGTTTGGCAAAAGTGGAAGTGACACTTCCTAAAAAGGTTAAGATTGGACCTAAGACGATTGATTGCATTTTCTTAGGATATGCAGAAAATAGTTGTGCTTACAGATTCTTAGTACATAAGTCTGAAATTTCTGATATACATGTGAATACCATTATGGAGTCAAGAAATGCTACATTTTTTGAAAATGTATTTCCATGTAAGAAAATTCAAAATTATGGTTCTACTAAGATAACTCATGACGATATGGAAAGCACTAATCTTCAAATTGAAGAACCTCGGAGAGGTAAGCGAATAAAAGTTCCTAAGTCTTTTGGTTCAGATTTTCTAACATATATGATAGAAAATGAGCCTCAAACTTTTAAAGAAGCGATGTCTACCCCCGAAGCTCCTTTTTGGAAAGAAGCGTCTAATAGTGAAGTTGATTCTATTTTCCAGAATCATACATGGGAAATGGTAGATCTTCCACCTGGTTGTAAAACACTTGGTTACAAATGGGTTTTCAAAAGGAAAATGAAACCATACGGAACTATTGACAAGTACAAGGCTAGACTTGTCGTTAAAGGTTATAAACAAAAAGAAGGGTTGGATTATTTTGATACTTATTCTTATGTTACGAGAATAACATCAATTAGGATGTTAATCGCAATTGCAGCCTTATATAACCTTGAAATCCATCAAATGGATGTGAAATCTTCTTTCTTAAACGGTGATTTGGATGAAGAAATATATATGGAACAACCAGAAGGTTTTGTCATTCCGGGTCAAGAAAAGAAAGTTTGCAAGTTGGTGAAATCGCTTTATGGATTAAAGCAAGCACCAAAACAATGGCATGAGAAATTCGACAAATCCATGATGTCAAATGGTTTTAGGATTAACGAATGCGACAAGTGTGTATATTCCAAGAATACAGAAAATGGGTATGTAATACTTTGTATGTATGTGGATGACATGCTAATAATGGGAAGTAGTATTGAAGCCATCAAAACTACTAAGAAAATGTTATCTAGCCAATTTGACATGAAAGATTTGGGTGTTGCAGATTTTATTTTGGGAATAAAAATTTGTAGAACACCGAGTGGATTAGTATTGACTCAATCCCATTATGTTGAAAAGATTCTTGAAAAATTCAATAAGAATGATGACAACATAGCAAAGACTCATGTTGATTTGACTCTCCATTTGAGGAAAAATACTGGTCCGAGTATTAATCAAACGGAATTTGCTCGAATCATAGGAAGTCTAATGTACATTACGAATTGTACACGACCCGATATAAAACACTCAGTAAATAAACTGAGTAGGTATACTAGTAATCCTGGAAAGGATCATTGGAGGGCCATAACTAGAGTACTTAGATATCTAAGGTACACTAAGAATTATGGATTGCATTATACTAGATATACTGCTGTACTTGAGGGATATACTGATGCTAATTGGATTTCTTCGAGTGAATCAAAATCCACAAGTGGGTATGTATTTACAATTGGTGGTGGAGCCGTGTCTTGGAAATCCTCAAAACAAACGTGCATAGCCAGATCGACTATGGAATCTGAATTTATTGCTTTGGATAAAGCAGGGGAAGAAGCAGAGTGGCTTCGTAATTTCTTAGAGGATATTCCTATATGGCCAAAACCTGTGCCCGCAATTAATGTGCATTGCGATAGTCAATCGGCAATAGGAAGGGCACGGAGTAGCATGTATAATGGAAAGTCTAGACATATCCGTCGAAGACATGATACGGTGAAACAATTGATCTCTAGTGGAATAATATCGATCGATTATGTAAAGTCTAAAGAAAACCTAGCGGATCCATTTACTAAAGGTTTGACTAAAGAGCAAGTGTATAAATCATCGAGGGGAATGGGTTTAAAAGCCTACAATTAAGAGTGACATAATGGTAACCCAACCTAGTTGACTGGAGATCCCAAGATCTAGGTTCAAAAGGGACAACTAAGTTATGTATAACTCAGAGTGAACACTGTGGAGATAAACTCCATCCTATTCCTATGATGACGACAGTGTGTTTCCTGAAATGTCTTAGGATAATCTATGCTTTTAATGGTGCATATATCTTGTATTTACAAGTGGGATACTACAGGGTATTCTTAATGGGACATCACCTATGTGAGTGTAGAATTGTGGCCAATTCTATGGAAATTTTATAAGGCTTTAATTTCCTAGAGCACTCATGAATCCGGGATTTGTTCAGGGCCGAAATGAACACAACCGTAGAACCAAATTAGTGAGAAAAGGCATTGTGTGATAACTATTGTCTTGGTTTACATTAAAAACTGAACAGTTCAAGACATCACGTTCACTGGTTAGTGAGTAAATCCGATAGTTATTCACTAAGGAAGGTTCAAAGCCAAAAGCTACCTATCCCCATGCAATGACTTTTCATTTTATCTCTCTTTAGTGTCTGCATAACATTTGCATTCTTAGAAGTTATATTCAAATGTGGGGGATTGTTAGAAATTTGAATAGAAATTATGTTAGTTATGATTGAAGGGTTGTTTCCAAGAGATATGACCCTCCATGAATGGATTCTATCCAAGAGGTGTGACTCTCCATGAAAGGACTCTTACAAGAGATGTGACTCTTCACGAAGAGACACTATGTCCTTTCCTAAGAGACACCAATCAAATATATAAACCCCACTCATGTTTCATTCTATACATAAGAAAAGCACACACAAAATCTGATTTCACTTGCATTCATTGTTGTCATAGAATTGAGAGATAAACACTAAATTTGGTTCGTTGTTTCCTTGAGTTTGGAGTGCTTATACTCGAGGAAGAAAGATCGTTGTATCCTGGGAGACGTTTCGCAAGTGAGAACCCATTAGCACCGGTGTGGGGCGAATTTCGTCTTAAGGACAGAGTATCCAATACTCGACTCGGTCTATGCATAATTCATAGTCTTCTAATTCTCTGAGTTTCTTTTCTTAATCTCTGGTTCTCGCATCTCGGATCATCGTCAGCAGCATAAAAAGGGAGAAGATATCCAACATAAATTTCCCTAAAATACTTGATTAAACTTAATTAAATCGGTCAACTGTTTGGGTTGTATATAAAATAATTCTTAAAAGTAATCGGGGTTGTATTTAGCTAATTACAATTTTGATGGGTTGTATTTAATCAAGGTTGTATTTAACCCAAATGTGGGTTGTATTTAGTCACCGCCATGATTAATCACAATTCCATTTTGCACATTTGAAAATCCACTGAACTGACCCATTACAGCTGCTTTGTCTATGTATATAGAAAATCCTTCCATAGCAATATTGAATAGTAAAGGGGACAAAGGGTCACCCTGCATTACTCCTCTTGAGCTGCTGAAAATGACCAAAAGAAGAACCATTAATAATAACTGAAAAAGAATCAGTAGAGTAGCGGAACCTCATCCACTTGCACCATTTTTGATCAAAACCCATCTTCCTCAACATGTTTTGTAAGAAGTCCCAATTTACCCTGTCAAAAGCCTTTTCCAAATCAATCTTGCAAATTAAACCAGAATTGCATGAGCTGAGTCTGGAATCTACCATCTCATTGGAAATTAAATTTCCATCTATGATCTGTCTTCCTTGGATATAAGCACACTGAACAGGAGAAATGATTTTATCCATCACCAAACACAATATAGAAGAAAGCACTTTTAAAATAATTTTATAAACACTGGTGAGAAGACAAATTGGTTTGCAGTTCTTGACCGTTTCAATACAATCCCTCTTAGGAACCAAAGCTATAAAGGTTGAATTGTGTCTTGTATCATCAATACACACTATGCACCTTACAACAAGCCTAGAGGGTACATATACCTTGCCAAGAGAACGGAAAGAAAAACAACACATTTAATATAGACAATGATGTTGGATATTGATCGATCGCAAGTACTAGCTAACTAGAATTTATTGGCATTGCAATAATTCGACATTCACTAATGATTTTATTAATCACGCACCATGTGCACTGTTAATCACATCTGGCATGCACCATCATATTCAAAATATTAGTAGCTAGCCATGTTTTCTAAAGATCCCGTTGACATAAGAATATTCGATATACCTTACACTAGACCCTGCTCAAAAGTGAAGTACCATTTGATAGGTAAGAGGCCATATTCGGTGTTCGAAATCAAACCTCCACCTCCCACTTTATTAAGAGGCCATTCATACCCTAGGGTAAACAAATCGCTTTGTATGCCTCAAAAAAAATGAGGTATGCTTCAAAATAGGCTTCTTTTTTTTGGGGAAGAACGATTTTTTAGGGAGTTTTTTGAGGAGACCATGGTTTTATTAGGCCACCTTCCTAATAGATATAAGGGTAGAGGTGTAAACTGGGTTGTGCCAGCACGAGCACAGCCCAGCCCAACACGCTAAAAGTTGAGCACAGCCCAGCCCAGCATGTGACTTAGCCCAGCACGGCACATCACGTTGGTTAAATGGGATGTGCTGGGTTTGACTAATTGGCACAGCAGCCCAGCACAACACGCGGCACGGATTAGCACGTGGCACAGCACAGCACAACACGTTAAGAAAGCACGTCATAGCATGCACAAGTACACCATATAACAAGGCATAATACATCATATTTTGTGTTTATTTCACAAAAGAATCACTATTCTAGCTAGTTTTTGACATTTTATGCGACTTATTTTTATAACAACACATATAATACCTAAATATTTGGAAAATATATTCCAATATCGTTGTTATAATGTCGTTACCTATATTTGACTAGAAAATTAATTTACATGACAATGATCCAATTTTATATTTGATGGGTTATTTCTTTTTATTGAATAATAAACTTGTTGATTTTACTTGAAAAAAATTCAAACGATACTTTGTCTATTTAGATTCTAGTAATAATGTTCGTCTTAATGTATACCATTAAGTGATTTCAAATTGTTTATAACACGTGTGCCAGCACGGCACAACACGTTTATTCGTGTGCTGTGCCAGTGGGATGTGATGTGCCTAGCTTTTGACTAGTAAAGCACAGCACGACACAGCACGTTTAAATCGTTGGCACAACACAGCACGGCACATGGCACGTGAAGCACGCGACTTCGTGTGTCGGGCTGTGCCGGGCCGGCACGTTTTACACCTCTATATAAGGGGTGTCCTAAAGCGTTGAAATTATTAATCTACCCTTAATCTAATTTAATTTAGAGCATATTAGTTAAATACTTTTAGTTTTTGAACCCTTCAAAAATCCCCCTATCACATTATAAATATACCCCTTCTCTTATATATAAAGTTTATCCTCTTAAAAATAAACTATTTTAGTAATCTATTGCACATAACTTTTTTTTTCTTCAAAAAACAATAATTTTCTTTCTCAGTCAATCCACCACCGCCTCCAACTCCACCAACGGCAATTCACCATCACCACAACTCCACAACCATCACCACCACCACCACCACCACTTTACAACCATCACCAACATTCCACCATCACAACTCCACCACAACTCATCGTCACCACCGCCATCGCAATTGCGACCACCATCTCCTCCAAATCTACCACTGTTGCCGCCAAGTTGATAACAAAATTGAAAATTTAGAAATAAGTTAGGTCCAGATTTTTGTATCAACAACCGAAGTTGATCCGGATTTTCGTATCAACAACCGAAGTTGACACTAAATTTTGGTGTCAACAACCGAAGTTGATATGATATCTGGTATCCACAACCCAAGTTTTTACAAAAATTGAAAACTCGGAAATTAGTTAGGTCAAGATTACGTGTCAACAACCCAAGTTGACACCAAAATCTGGTATCAACAACAAAAGTTGATCCCAAATCCGACATCACCACCACCTCCATCGCCGGCATCACCACCACCATCACTTCCACCATGTGAGATAATAAATGAAATAATTTTCATCTAAATTTTTATTAATATTGAAATGATATTTATATGATTCAAAATTAAATGGATTACATTTTAGAAAATGAGTGGTATAGTTATTGATGGATAAGGGTATTTGTGAAATTCATGAAAAAGAGGGGTATTTATATAATTTCCGTTTTAATTTAAAACCAACCTAATAACCACGTAGTTGTGTAATGATTACACTAACTAATCATTACACAAACTTAATTAGGAATGGTACTTTTGTTATGAATATACATATTTGGATAAGGGGTGTCTTCAATTTATTTCTAGATATCTTACTAAAAATAGAACCATGGTCCCAAGAAATCGTTCTTTTGGAAGTGGGCGAAGATTGTAACTTCCAACTCCAATACGAGATTAGGCCAGAATTCGCCTTATGGACAACTGGGCTACTCCCAGTTGAGCCCAATTATTTGTTGGACCAGACGTAATAAGAAATCCAGAATTTCAAATCCAGCGGAGTAATTCTTAAGATTCAGAAACGGGTGGGTCTACATAACACTATCAGTTTTCATTGACCAAAGTCAAATAGATTTTTTTTCTTTTTTCTTTTTTCTTTTTTCTTTTTTCTTTTTCAGTTAGGTCAAATAGATAGTCCCCGGTGTCCGCCGGTGTCGCAGAGTGATTTAAGTTATTCCGTAATCATTTCTGGTAACTTGTGTTGCTTTGACTCGACAAGGATGCATTGCACTTTAAAGGTTGCTAGAGCTCCAAAGTGAGATTACACCCTTGTCTTGCCTTGTTGGTCACTACAAGAGATATGTTAAGACATAGAAATGTGATAACTGACAGTGTTATATGTCCAATGTGCAATCTCGTAGATGAATCACCTGATCACCTATTTATCCATTGCACAATTACTTTTGAGGTTTGGGACTACTTTATAAAAGCTTTTCACATTTCATGGCCTTTACCGGGTACGATTCTGAGGCTGTTCGAAGCTTGGAAGTGGAACGTTCTAACAGGCAGATGCAAAAAGTTATGGAATATCTTCCACTATGCTCTACTTTGGAACATTTGGAAGGAGCGGGGCAACAGAGTTTTTGGAGGGAGGCATAAGTCTGTTTATGAATTGATCCTACTAATCAAACAAACTATCATTGTATGGAGCTGTGAACTTGAAACTTTTAAATTTGTTGACAATACTCAAGTTCTACACTTCTGGGAAACTGTCTTACATATGTAATTAAGGTTTATCGGCCTTTGTATTCGGTTGGATTTTTTTTTCTAATATAAACTTCCAATTTCAAAAAAGAAAGAAAGAGGAAATTTATCATGGGATTGAAGTTAAATTTCAGAGATCAGATACAATTATATAACCACCTTACAAAGCAAAACAAAGCTTGAGAATGATTCCATTGTCTCGCATTTACAATTTGCTGACGATACAATCATGTTGATGAATGTTTCTAGAAGTAAGGTTCGAAGATTACAGGTTTTGTTGATGATGTTCGAGGTTCTTACGGGTCTCAAACTAAATTTGGAGAAGAGCTCGATGATAAGCATAGGGGCAGATAACATTATTCATGATTTAGCAGCGGAGCTGGGTTGTAAGATTGAATCTTTACTGGTAACTTATTTAGGTATTCCTATTGGAGCTAACAAAAGAAACATTGCTATCTGGGATGTAGTGATTGCACGGATGAAGAATAAGTTGGCTCCATGGAAGCGAAAGTTTCTGAATTAATCATGAAGGATTGCTTTGATTCGAAGTTCTCTGGAGAGTTTAACTTCTTATTTCTTGTCTCTTATAGAGTTTCCTGTAACAGTTGAAAAGAAGTTAAATAGTATCATGAGAAAATTCTTGTGGGGGAGGATGAGAATATTAAAAAGATCAGTTGGGTTGGTTTTAAGAAAGTTTGTAAACCTAAGAAACTTGGAGGTCTTAGTATTCGTAGTTTGAGACATGTTAATAGATCATTGCTAGCTAAATGGCACGGGAGATATGTGAAGGAAAGGGATGCGTGGTGGAGAAAACTTATGGTGGAAAAAACTAAGTCTAGTGACAACTGTTTACTACCTTGTATCTCCACTGATGTAGCTGGTAAGAGTTTATGGCACGTTATTTCTCAATCTAATCAGGATTTCCTTGAAATTGTTAACATCCAAGTGGGAGATGGTAAAGATCTACGTTTTTGGCATGCTTGCTGGTTAGAGAGGAGAGCTTTAAAATAAAAATACCCAAGATTGTTCAAGTTGAGTACTCAGAAGAACGTGATGGTGGCGGATATTCTAGGGGAACATATGACAATTTACTACTCGAGAGCTCTTGATCCAGCAGAAAGAATCGATTTCCTTGAACTAAAACATGATTTGCGAAGCATCACTCTTACGTAAGGTGTAGAAGATAGAGTTAGGGGAGATTATACTTCAAAGGCAGCTTATAAGAAATTGGTAGAAGATACGGAGGATATGGGTTTCTCGGGGTTAATGGAGAACAAGTTTATTCCACCTAAAGTGTTGTTCATAACTTGGGCTTCTCTGCACAATTCGCTGCCTACTTTTTGTATGCTAAGGAGGAGAAGAGTACAAATTCCATCAACTACTTGTGTTCCGTGTAACGAGGAAGATCACGAAACCAATATGGGATTTCTTCATCTCTTCTTTGCAGGTTCAATGGAGTATGCCGGAGGATTTTAAAGCTTTATTGGAGAGCTGGAAACTCTTCAAAGTCAATAAAAGAATTTCAACAATTCGTAAGATAATTCCTTTTGCTATCTTTTGGGAGATTTGGAAGGAGAGAAATTTGAGATTACATGGAGGCAGGAGTAAATCTTTGGAAGATATTAAGATGTTAATCATTCAAATATTTACTTGTAGAGCTCAACGGAGAATATCTTCAAAGATTACACAGTTAATCAGATTATGTTTCACTGGGAAACAATACTTTCTATGTAATAGGTTTTTTTCTTTATTTTTCCCTATGTTTCTGGGATATGGTGATTCCTCTGTATATTCTGTATTTATTTTTCTTTCTTAAAATATCCTTCCTTTTTCAAAAACAAAAAAAAAACAAAACAAGACAAAACAAAACAACTAATCCCTTTATAGAAAATGATGTTTAATATTGATCGATGATCAAGACATCAAGTACATACGTCCTAGAGTTGATTGCACTTGACTACCCACGCCAAATACCCGTCAATCAACCTAGCTATATACAACAACATTTACATGATCTTATTAATTAGCAACACAAAACTAAACAACACATAAAGCAAATACACTCACTCGTATGACGAGTAACAATAAGTCCATCAGTGACT
This sequence comes from Papaver bracteatum, assembly GCA_023529315.1. Lineage (NCBI taxonomy): Eukaryota > Viridiplantae > Streptophyta > Magnoliopsida > Ranunculales > Papaveraceae > Papaver > Papaver bracteatum. The sequence goes on from JAJJWX010000717.1 coordinate 417,829, forward strand.
AGGCTCCCCACACTCCACCAAGGACTCGTTGTTGATCAGAACACGTCGACCATATAAACCCTACGCACTTCTTCTCGTCGCAGCAAGCGGGTGAAAACAAACCTCCACCGCAGCTTTCACCAAATTTGGCACAGGTCGCGTCACAATCGACGGAAACAAAGACAAGAAAAAGCATAATAACCAAAACAAACAACAAATTCTTCCTCACCATCTATTTCTTGTTAACTAAATTTCTTCTCTTATGATTATCGTGAATGGTTGAATACGGATAGCAGATGCTTATATATAGTTGTACCATTTGGAAAGTCAGTTTTCATCACCGGCCATAATAATCTCAATAATTTTTTATTTTACTTTTTAATCGAAAGAGAGGATTTCAATAATCTCAATGATTTTGTATGTCGACATTCGCCAGATCAGTAATGACTTTATTAATCACGTCTGGCGCACCATCATATTCAAAATATTAGGAGCCATGCCATGCATGTATAATCCATTGACATGGTAATGTTGAAAAACTAAGACCGCGTTCTATATAACCTACACTAGACCCTGCTCGAAAGTAAGGAAGCATTTGCTAGTTACATGCTCGGACAGACAGGTGTTCTAAATCATACCTCCAGCTCACACTTCTGACGTTGTGGCCATCCATCAAAGTCATAACCGATAAATTTTCCAAACTGGTTTGTGGCTTTAATCGTATTGGTTTATCAGACGGCAATATGTTAGATACTTGTAACAGGATTTGTATACCTTAACATAGTACACATCAGGTATTAGCATTCGGAAAATAAACAACCAAGCGGGTCACCGTCAGCTAGCCGAAGATAGATCAGAGGTGAGAACGTGCTTGGTGTAGCTCTCGCTCTAGACCTTCTGATAATTATAGTTCTTGTTCAAGTTGCAATTTTCGTTTATTATACTGAAAATTGAAAGTTAGGCATTCACGTCTGACATCTCCCCCACAGAATGTGAATTATTCCGATTCATACATATCAAACAATTAAAGCTATGATGTATTACTGAGCGATAAGCATTATTAGTGATTATAAGTTGATTAGATGTTTAAATTATACCCACCAACATTAATTTTATACTCAATCTCACATGGACAGTTCACGATTACTTGGATGACTTAATTACTAATGTGCAACAGCGTAATTGATTGAGTTACCTATTTTTGAAGAAAATTATTTTACTCAAATTAGTAAAGAGAGTGCTTAAAAAGTTAGTTCTGATCACAAATTTACCATGTTACTTGTTAGTTAGGTTAGGGAGCTGATCAATAAAACATTTTCTTTGCCGATCCAAAACAAAAAAACTTTCTATCTCAGGCCCAAGACCAATTAATGACCCTGTGTTGTCCATCCAAAATGTTCCGGTTCTACGAAATGATTGATCTTAAATAGTTTTATTCACATGGACAGGAGGCACAGGACAATGCAACTTGACTTGTGAAATTTTGACTTCCATTCCCGGCTTCATATTATGTGAAACCGGAACTGATAACATTGCTCTCAACCTGTTGATTTGACTCGAGACGTACGGCTATATTACTCCCCCATGAAATCAGCAATAGACATTTAGAGGTCGAGTTGGAGAGTGAGATTGCACGTGTAAAGAAAAACTATTATAACCACAGCCACAGGGGAAATACATCCGTCCCGAGTCTAATGCTCACAGTTAAGAAAAACCCAATTTGTCTAGAAAAATTGAAGAAGAAGAAATATATTGAGAAGCAAACAGAAACACCGCAAACAAGGAGGAAAAAAAGACCATACACTATGCACCTTGCAACAAGCATGCAGGTAAAATACCTCACAAAGAGAACACAAAAAGCAAAACAATACATATTCAATACAGAAAATGATGTTGAAAATTGATCCATCAAATACTAGCTAGAATTGACTGCACTTGACTACACAGACCACATACGGGTTACAACATTTCTGTAATCTTATTAGCAACACAACACAAAACAACACATAAATATATGTAATTTAATCACTTTAGAAATGAATGCCATCGGTGATTCGCGTCCCCAAGCTCCCCATTCAATTTTCCAATTTTTTTTCTTCTTTTGATCGGTAAAGAAGAATTATTGATAAAAAAACGAGGGTAAAAGAGGCTTGTACCACCCGGAAAGAGTGCAAAGAAGCTAAGAGAAAAGATAGTACAACTACCTAACTCGCCAAAGGGGAAAAAAAAAAAGGAAGACATAATCAGAAAAGTAAGCATACCATCTGAATTATGTTGTACTGAAGTATGCTCTAGGACAATTTTCTATCACTTCTGTAAAAGACAAATCCTGAAATTCTTTGAAGACAAGACACCAAGTAAACCTGTGAAATTGAGCTTTGCGAATCACAGCCTCCACAGAATGCGCCTTCCCCTGAAAAACTCTTGAATTTCGTTCCTTCCAAAGACTTCAAAGTATCACAGCTGGAATGATATTCCACACCTGGGATTGAATCTTGTTCACTTGTGGCAGAGGCCAAGGAAACAACAAGGAAATTGTGTCTGGAGGCATAGTAAAAAACCATTGAAGTTTCTAAATAAAGTAAATCCACACCAGCTTAGCAAAGTCACGGTGGATGAAAATATGATCAGCTGTCTCTGTTGGCACAAAAGACACAATTATCTGGAACATCCATACCCCTTCTTCTTAGCATATCTCTAGTAGGAAGTTTTGAATGAGCTAAAGTCCAGAGAAAGAAACCAGTGGATGGAGGAACCTTAAGCTTCCATAAGAGCTGGAAAAGAATTTGGTTTGAATTTTTTTTTTTTTAAAAGGAGGTGAAAATATATTGAAAGAAAAATGTAACAAGGTCAGAAAGACCCCCATTTTGAGCTTACAGTATTACAAGCAGTCTATAAATACTTTCCAGTGGGTGATTAAATCCATGGAAGGGGTTGTTCTAAACCAATTTCCGGCTGAGCCCCATAAGTAAATGAGAAACTTGACTTCGTTAATGACCACTGCCTCAGGTCTTGGTGATTTTGATGCCATATTTCTTCTGTTTCTTTCTTTCCAGACTGCCTAGCAAATGGCGAAAATTAACAGTGGCCAGATTCTCCTACCTCTATTTCTTCCTTTCCTGAATTTCAAAATTGACCGTTTATATGTTGTTGACTTATTTTAAGACAAAAATAAACAAAACTATGCATATTCTAATAACAAATAAATAAGCCTAGTGAGTTTATAAACTTAGCATATAAAAACTTGCGTTATAGTTACACACCTCAAAATTTGGTTCCCACTGTATATAGGTAGAACCGGTGCAAACTTAGTCGCGCACGCCCTAAAACCGGAGAACATAACAGGACTGAACTGCACCTGGTTGGACTGAGTTAAATGGGCAGATGGATAGGACGGAGTCGGACTGAAATGACCGGGTCGGGTGGTCCTGAAATCGGCTGGGTCGGGTAGTTCGGGCCGGGTCTTGTCTTTAATTTCTCCTTCCTCCTTTCCGCGAGGATCACACACCAGACGTGATGGGTAATCACCGCCGCACCAGCAAAAACAAAAAAAATGTACGGCACAAAATTAGAATCAATCTTCACGCCTACCTATGAAATATGACATATGCGTATGTATATACTTTACGGGAGAATATATGGTAGCCCAATTTTGAAATTTTTTATATTAGTAGCCCATCATTAAGATACCCTATATTAGAAACTCAAAATTAATTTTAAAACTACTAGTTTTACTATAATAACCTTTTATTTAAACTATGATATGATTTAAAAAAGAAATAACTATAATAAAAACGTGATTTCATAACTAATTTCCTAAAATAATTCCACCAAATTTTACGTTAAAGTCAATTCCTAAAATCACTCCACCTTTTACCACGCCTTCTCTTTTTTCTCTTCCTATATTATTCCACCTAAAATTAACTCAGGTAGCTCCTTAAAATTCTCGTTGCAACTTGCAACAAAAATTCCCCCTGGTAAATAGATGGAAAAAAAAATTATCAATCAAATTTATCACATGAGGAACATGTGACCATTGGATTTTTCACATGTAAATAAAATGAAAATTTGATCTTTCACCGGGGAGAGCGGGTGAAAATTATATTTTTCATTTGATAAGAAAGGAAAATTGCGATTTTCACCAAAATAAGTTCATGGGTGGTTGATGAAAACTCCAGTTTTCACTTATAAAACTCCACTTATCACCCTACCTTATTCGTGAAAATCATAATTATCCTCGATTTAATAACCTAAATTTCTAGTACGAAAAAATCAAGAATCAGTTATGATTTTCCATGGTTACCTTCGTTCTCTCCTTTACTAATCACGGTGAAGATTTACCTATTTTAGCCTTTGTGGGGTTTATGCAGAAAAAATACTAAACCTAAGAAAACATTTATAGCTAAACACAGTAAAAAAAAATGTAGATCGATGAAATCTCAAATTATTTCACGAAGAACATCAATGATGGGTTTTTAGTGTTACACGATTTGCATGAAAATAATAATCATATCTTCCGGAATTAAGGGAAACAAATTAATGGTAGATATTTTTTTTACCATAAGTAACGCCTAACTAATTGACCAAATTAATGGTAGATATTTTTTACCATAAAAAACGACCATAACTAATTGAACGGTTACAGAAAAAAAAAGTACTCCCTCTGTTTCTGAAAGACCGTCCTCTATTCCTTTTTCGTCAGTTTCAAAATTGTGTCCAGCTTCTGTTTATAGTCATACTTTTTCAATGAACTCTCTAATATACCCTTGAATTCTTTATATTCATAAATCCATTTTTAACGTGACCCAATCTAAAATATTAAAGAAATTAGTATAATTAAGGAAACAAATATATCCTTCATTCCTTTTAAGAAAATATACATTTAACTCTAAAAATTAAATTGCTTATAAAGTTTATACTTCATAATTCAATATCTTTTAAATTTTTTTTTTTTTATATAAGTTTTACTTTCATTTAATTTCCAAATTCAGACAAGAAACTAGTCGGAAGCCTAGCAACAAGCTGGGCTCCAACTCCTTTTTGAAATTATCCTTTTATATTTCGTATTTATAATTCTCACAACAATTTTGGATAGTCTTTATTACTAGCATTTTTATTAAAATAATATAGGTAAGTAACTAAGGGTAGTCAAGTAAAATAGTATGATCTCCTTAATATTTTGGCAAACTCAAAACAGACTGTCTTTGTGAAACGGAGGGAGTAATACTTAACTAATTAAGGTTAGTTTAGTCTAGCCGAAAATGTAAAAATATAACTTAAATCTAAAACTATTAATCCTAACCGTAGACTTTATAATTTGGGATATACATATATACAATCTTAATGATGGGTTTGTAAAAGAGAGAGGAACTAAACTTGGATTCCTCATAAATTTCCACATATATTTACACTCATAAATAACACTTAATAATATTTACAACTAGCTTAGCTTGTTAGGCTTCCAACTAGTTTCATGTAATAACACTTAATAATATTCACTCATATGAAATATATTATTATAAAACATATATAACCATGATATGATATAAAATAGATTCAAAACAATTTCACATTAACTGATTTGAACAAAATAGATCATGGAAAAGAAAAAGGAAATAGGTATAAATCATGATATTATTATTTATTTATTTTTTTAATCATTCATGAAAAAGAGAAAAAAAAATATATGACAAAATAGATCCAACTTATCTGATTTGATTCTAGCGATTTTAACATTAGCATGACGATAATCGATCGCATAATTGCGTTGATGTAATTGATGTAAATCATCCATGTAGAAAAAAAAAATCTAACAAATCCAATCTAGCTCTGCAGCATAGCATCGTGAATGATAACGTTTTTGAGGAGAAAATAGGAGAAAGTAGAGAGGAAAAGTAGTTTTCATTCATCAAGATAATAGGTTTAGATGAAACAATATTCTTTATATATATATATATATGTAGAAGGGGGACCCTAGATATCTAGTAGGGACGCACACCTATGGGCCATAGGCCCTACAACAATCGGTATTTTATTCAAATTATTACCAATGCCGACGGTGACGTTGTAACCATAATTTGACCTAATTTTTAATTTAATACCTACAAAATTGAATCATAACACTAAAAAAATTAATGAGTTTTGATGAAGAAAAACTTGGAGTCGTCGATTAATTAATGACAAAATGAAGCACAACTTATGGAAGAAGAAGAAGAGGAGGAGGAGGAGGCCATTGGTATTGAAAAGAAGGAAAACTTACGAAAAGAAGAGGAGGCCGTTGGTATCGAAAAGAATGAGAACTTACAAAAAGAACAAGGGGTACCTACTAAAAGGGATTTAGTTTTTCTTTCAGGTTTTTATTATGGTAAAGAATAGTACTGACATCCTAAAAAAATCCCTTTAGCAAAAATTCATCCCCACATTGTGGGTTCTTAAATATATGCAGGATATTAACACAAACGAAAATCAAAGTACATCTTTTTCTTAGAAAGAACAACTCTAGACACCATCTAAGAAAGGGATCCTGAGATGATGTTAAATTGGGCGAAAGGGATCCTGAGATGTTACCATTGGTCGAAATAGATGAACATAGATATTTAGTATGCGAGATCTCAACTAGGTTTATGATTCAATATTTAGAGTACAAAACTTTTGAGATTACTTGGATCTATTTGTTCTAATATATTTACTTATAGAATTGGTTACTATTTTATTAAACTGCTTGAAATTAGTTTTCAAAACTATGTGATATTTATATATAGTATTATACATTTGATTAAGGAATTTTTTTTAATTACATAATTTTAATTATAAATTTATTGGATAGCAATTCTATAATAGTTTATTAAAATTCTTACTTGGAGTGGTGGGGGTGAAGCCTACCTCAGTGGACATGAACTAACGGTGTAACAAATTCCAACAACCCGGTGCATAGCGTTGGTTTCGAACTTGTTAATACTACTAAGAAAACAACAAAGTCATAATATACCGGAACAAAACATATAGAAATGTAAATTTCCACGAAAGGGCCTCAACCCTCAACAGATCGAGGCCCTTTTCTACATATTTATATCAAATTTTTAAGAATCAAACCTTTCCTTTTATAGAACACTAAAACAAAAATATGAGTACTGTATATATATAGTATTAAATATAAGATAATATATATTTATACACTAAATTTTAAAATCACGTAATTTGATAAGCTAGATGTTCATATAATTGGAACTTATATTCATTTTTGTAGCGGTAGGTATTGCCATTTTCGTCATCAAAGATTAAGGGGTTCCTTTATATACCCCCCCCAAAATACTAAGGATACCCCTTAGTTTTGTTAGATTTGATTCGTTTCCTTTTTTCTTTTTTTTTTTAATATACAAGCGTTCCGTTGTGGAAGAACTAATTAACTCACAGAAAAATAAGTTTGTAGTGGTACTTGAATTCGGTTCAAGTTTTGCATACAGAATCCTTTTATTTATTTTTTTTTTTTTGCTCGGAAATCCTTATACTTCAAACGAGACATGGAAGCTGTTAAAGTTTGTCCACCATCAGTAACAACATAAACTTAGAACTTGAGTTGGTTTACTGATTATGCATTCATCCCACTTATATTTTAGTTTGTTCGTACTTTATGATTAGTAATTTGGCACTCAAACCATACGTCATTGTTGCAATTTGACCGTAATAATGACTTGTTCCCAAATGAAGTCGTAAGTCTAAATGAAACTCAATTATTTCTGAAAATCCATCCAAGTGGAAATTAGGGATTCTTTTGCAATATTGGCTGTAACGATAATTAATTTTAGAAATTTCTTTCACTTCCTCTGCTCCTTGAAGAGGAAAAATCAACATGAAAAACTAGGCTTCATTATTGGAAATAATAGATTAAATAATAGAGCATAGAAATTTCTCGATATCTTCCATTCTAAGGCTTGGTAGAGGACATTAAGGCTTGGTAGAGGACATTCGATATCGAGAAATTTCTGAAAATCCATCCAAGTGAGGACATTAAGGCTTTCTATGAAGATTTCTATGCTCGTATCTTCCATTCTAAGAAGATATCGATATCGAGAGACCAAGGAAGCTGAAAAGTTTGGCAGAGGTCTCTCGATATCTTCCAAGGCTTTATTAGAGAAATTTCTCGATATCTTCCATTCAAACCATATCTTCCATTATTGAAAAGATTTCTATGCTCATATCTTCCAAGGCTTTCTATGAACTCGATATCTTCTTAGATCAAGTCCTCACTGAGCATCTCCTTCGGCATTCCAAATCACAAGATGATGATGGCCAAGCAGACGAAAGTGAAAAACTGGACTTGACAGATGTTCTTCTTCTTTCTCAGAAGGATAACACAAAGGTCTCTCGCAATAATATCAAAGCCATAATCATGGTCAGACCTCTCTCTCTCTCTATTTCAGTCAGTGCGCATTTTTAATTTTCTTCCTTATTTTAGATTTTTTTTTTTTTTTGTGTGTGCGCGCGCGCTTCTTATATGATGCACCAAACTAATTAACTAAATCCAATTCATTTGCTATCATTAACAGGATATGTTTGTCAGTGGAAGTAACACATCTGCAACAGCAATGGAATGGGCAATGGCAGAGCTCATAAAGAACCCACAAATGATGGAAAAAGCTCAAGATGAGGTTAGAAGAGTTGTGGGAAACAAATCTAAGGTCGAAGAAGAGAACATTAATCAAATGGAGTATTTGAAATGTATCGTCAAAGAGATTCTACGACTACATCCGCCTATTCCAACTTTAGTTCCAAGAGAGTCTCCTAAGAGTACAACCAAGTTAGCAGGATATGATATTCCTCCAAATACAACAGTTTACATCAATGCATGGGCAATCCATAGAGATCCAAATAATTGGGAGAACCCCGAAGAGTTTCGTCCCGAGAGATTTATTAACAACCCCATTAATTTCAAGGGACAAGATTTCCAGTTAATTCCATTTGGGTCAGGACGAAGAGGGTGTCCTGGACTCTCATTTGGTATTGCAATTATCGAGTTCACTCTTGCCAACCTCTTGTACTGCTTCAATTGGGAAGTTCCTGCTGGTGAAAACAGAGAGCTGCTTGACATGACCGAAGCTTCGGGTTTTACTGTTAATAGGAAAATTCCACTTCGTGTTGTTCCCACAATAAAAAGGCCATAGCCGCTGTTAATAAGTGTGGTTAAGGCCTGACCCTCTTTTTTCATGTGATCCAAGGGGTACTCTATAAACCTCGCACAATAAATTCGAGTTTAATTTAGTGAATATTAATTTCTTCGAATTTGTTTTACTAGGGTTTTCAATCATGATTCAGAAAAAAAAAATTGGGTTGTAGTTTAGTTATATAAATCTAATCTAATTCGTAGCAGATGGTTTGTAGGTTACAAACATTGGGTGCCGGTTGAGTAGAACTTTGTATGATCCATGGATTAGGCTTTGTTTGTATGTACTTGGTTGAAAAGACTTGGGTAATGAGTATGATTTCAGTTCGATAACTTCAAATTGGGTAATATAAAGACTTGGGTTAGTGAATATTTATGCTTGTATGGAAGGATTAGGGGAAGAAGATGATAAAAGTAGTGAAAATATTTTTTTTCTTTTTTTATTGTAAGGAAGCATTGTATGGATTTACAATGTTGTGTAATATTAATATTTTTTTTTTTATCTTAGGTCATGTATGCTAGCATTTTCTTATTGATATATTGAATCATACTCATGTGTTCTGATTTTTCAGCTTCACTTAAAGAGTGACTTAGTGTTGGTTTTGTAATATTATAGCTGGGTTTGATACTGCTCATGCTGCTGCAAGATAAAATTTGATTGTTAGTGTTAATGCAAATTTAGGTGGTGATGCTGTAAACTGAAGTTTGCCCTTTGTACTGTTTCAGGATAATTTTATTAGATTGCTAATTGGTTTATGCCTTTTTATAGAGAGTGAAGTTAGATTGCTAATTGGTGAAATATGATTAGCTAGTAGAAACTAAGTTAGAGACTGAATACTTCTGAGGCTAAGGACATTGAGAGCTTGCATATATCATTGATGGAGTATACAATCTTTGTATGGATTATAGATGAATTAAGTTATGTTGATTGTTGGGGATATTGTGGACTTTCATTAGGTTATAGTGGTTTTGAACTTTTACATTTTCAGTTTGTAATGATGCTTATCGATGGAACTCCAATTTAGGTCTGAAAACCTTTGTTTTCGTGTATGTTCAGGTTCATGATGGCATACATATTTATGGATAGCTTTCATTCCTGTCATTGTGTGGGGAGATTGTCTCATTTTCTGTGCTAATTTGATTGGGGAATGTGGTAACGGAGATCTGCATTGTTGAATTGATAGTGTGGGTAAGATGGACTGATTTTTGTATGTTAATTTGATTGAGGAATGTGGTAATAGAGATCTGCATTGTTGAATTGTTAAATTGATACTTGGAAACAATTTGAATGTTGTACGTAAGCACTAAAGCGGCAAAGCAATAATTTGTAGGTTGCAAGCATGGGTGTTGGGGAAAAGAGTTACTTACAAAGAAACATGTGTTTTCACTTCCTTTTCCCTTCGAAAACAAAGGGAATTACGTCATAAGGTAGTTGTTGTTGTATGGTGTAATTTGGATAGAACTTGATATTTAAGAAGTTTTTGGTTTTTGTATGAAGGAAAGATGCAGAGAAATTTAGTATCTGCACCATTGTTTGTGTAATTGGGATTAGAATCACCCTCATTACATTGTAGTCATGCAATATCTGTGACTTTTTGTTATAATCTGTATTGTACCTGTACACTGTGTGTTAGTGAGTTTTTTTTTTTTAATAGTTTTAGACTTTGTGATGAAGTTTGAGTCAGTACGTTGGATGGGAAGCAAAGCTGAAGAATTGGGAGTTGAAATATACCTGGGATTTGCAGCTAGTGAGGTAACTTTATATCCAGTTGGCATGAAGAAATTCGGGTTTACATTATTCTTTGCGAGTTCTTTTTTATAAGTTTGGTAGCTGCGCAGGTTTTATATGATGCCAGTGGAAGTGTTATTGGAATTGGAACTAATGATATGGGAATTGCTAAAGACGTCTCAAAGAAGGAAAACTTTCAGCCTGGTGTGGAATTGAAAGGCAAGCTTTCTTGACTTTTTCCTAGATAATTAGTGTTAGCAGCTGGTGATCTGTTCTCTACTTTTTATATCTTTCGCTGAATAACGAATTTACTATGAATTGACAACATGTGAAAATAATATAACGCTTCTTGTTGAAGGATGCCGAGGATCGTTATCAGAGGTCTGTTAAAAAATGCTCTTATTGGCTCTGATACATTCCTTCCTTTGTCGTTTTCTGGTCAACATCACAGCTGAAGTGTTCGAATTCTTCTTTATTTTATGACCAGAAAATAATAAAAGATTACAAACTAAGAGAGAAATTTCAAGCACAACACCAGACATATGCTCTTGGAATTAAAGAGGCAAACTCTATATTCCTACAATGGAGATGTGTTCTCTAATCCAGCCTCCCCATTTTGGTTGTTCTTCTAGTACTGAATTTTTCTTCTACACAATTCAAAAGATTTGCACCCTGTAACAAGAAGTTAAACATAGATTCTTCTCTTTTTTTCTCCCGAAATGGCCCCCAGAGAAGTTGCGACGTTACTCCCGTCTTAGTTGATGTAATAACACACTAACACTATTCTATTTCAAAGTCTGTGACACTAGCAACTGTCGGCTGCAGGGTTATCAATGCTAAAACACCCAGATAATTCTGGATTGTATCTTTGTAATGTGTGTTCCAATGTTTCATGCGCATGCTTGTATTATGTAATTAAAAGTGGCCTGATCACAGATATTCAATCTGTAACCAGTGTTGATAGCTTCAGACTAATCACATGATTTGAATTTGAATTTCCAGGTATGGGAAATTGATGAAACAAAGCATAAACCTGGTGCGGTTATTCACACATTGGGTTGGCCACTGGATAATAAGACTTATGGGGGATCATTCCTGTACCACATGGAAGATAGGAAGGTGTTGAATTCCTGGGAAGTATTATTTATCAGAGACTTTCCTGTACCACATGGAAGATAGGAAGGTGTTGAATTCCTGGGAAGTATTATTTATCAGAGACTTACGTTGCTTGAATTTGGGTTGAGTTGATTAAATTATGATGATTTTAGTGTTTATTATAAAATCTGGATTTTGCTTGTAACTGCAGTGAGTAGACATCTTTGTGGACTGTTATAGGTATGTTATAGATGGATTTGGTTCATGACAACTCTTAACAAAAGTTGTAGAGGAGATTTTTATTTTTCTAAAGAATTATTGGGTGTTTATTTTGGGTCAATAATGAATTTTTTATGCACCCTGAAACTCAGACGCTCGTTCTGTTTACAAGAATGTTAGAAGTTGTAGATGAAGTTAGTTTAATCAAACAATGCTCTGTGCAGGTTTTATTATATGACTAGGTATCCCTGGAATCAGTTGGAGGATTACGAAGTTTGAGGGTTTAGTCGCAGTTGGCTTCTTGTAATGTTTGAAGTACATGCTGTATATTTTCAGTGGGTTAATTGTGTTTTCAACGTTTGGTAAAATTGCATTGTTTGAAATTCAACTTTAATGATTTCTTTTGAGAAGTGTAAGTGCCTAATGAGCGAGCTTGTTTAGCTCACTCCTTTTGTGTGGAATCCATAATTCAAATTAAACATTGTTTGGAATCCATTTCAAAAGTTCAAAATCTAACTTTTTGTGTGGTTAAACATGGCACACTGGTCTTGGATTCTCCCCAATTTTTTTGGGCACCAAACCTTCGGTCAATCTATCTCCGTGATCATCGTTAGTGTTACGGCCATCATTGCCTATCACAATTAATGCCCATATACTTGAGTATCCACTATCTCGTTAAACATTTTGCTTATTAGTCTACAAAATGTCCCTTTTGGAAAACAGCTCTTTAAAGATTCCAACTCAAAAGCTTTAAATCAAAATTTTTGTGGAAAAATGCTTTTGTAAAGCTCAAAATTTAAAGGTTCTTTGGATCCCAAACATCAGTCAATCATTCTCCATAATCTTAGCTGGGGTTACGGTCAACACAGCCTGTCACACCTATTAAACTTTTACTTGAATTTTTTCCATTCTTCCTACTTAGACATGCAGTATATATTATTCAGGAAGTACCGTGATCCCTCATACATCAACTATCTACTGCCTTTTAACCAACCACCTACCCAAACAAAGTCCAAAATCAATGTCTGCTTCTCAGAATGATCGCATCAACAATATTTCTCGGCAACTCAGACATACTAATATAAATTAGATATTATGTTTTTAGCATTACTATAACAATATTTTAGTAAATTGATTTCTCATGCCAATAAAGTTAAAACAACAGCGTGCTTACAATGCGCATGCTAAAATGTGTGATGGTTGGGTTTTCTTCTTAAAACAATGCGCATGCTAAAAATTTTAAATGAAAGAAATCCCAGTGTATTAAAGTTTGTGGCAATTACCAATGCACACTCTAAAACAGCGTGCTTATTATTTCAAGATTTTTTTTTCAAAGATCCGAAATCTTGCTCTATATTAAATGGGTTCTCAACATGGTCGACATATCTAGAATCATCGTCGTCAACTTTAAACTTTTCGCCATCTATGAACAGTCTATCAGCTGGTACCCAGTCTTCAGCACATTCTGAAACGTATAACTTTACCATCTACTACTTCGAAACTCAACCGTCGAAAGTCCACAAATTCTCAACCTGTTACTCTGCTAACAAGATGGGAAAACAGAAAGCTAGTCATAGACATAAAACAACTATCTATTTCTTTTCGATATTGTCATTTTAGTTTTATGCTTAGATATGGGAATCAAATAGCAGATTACATAGCTAAAAATGTTAGGAAAGATAAGTTTGTATTAGAGGAAATATAAATGTTTCACACTAGTGATTGAAAAAGGTATATTCGTATTGCCGATGGAGAGTAGATTAATCATTGAATATTGTTCAACATCACAAAACAAATTCAATAACCACGAACGTAAGAAAGTAAGCTCGATGAAAAAATGTCTGGCTGCAACATTTTTCTTCATAAGAAATTTATCCATTACAACAAGAAAAAGATGCAGACAGATAATGCATTTTATATTTTTGAGGAAAAATAAAACGCATATGACAAAACATGAAATTTTTTGAACATATGGTAACTCTAGTAATCTTTGAACCTGAAGTGGTATCCATATAATATTTCATGGTTCCGGGCAGGTTTCGATCTCGGAGCCATGGTATGCATATAATATTTCATCTCGAGTTCATTCGAAAGAGAAACTCAGGTCTAACTCTAGTAATCTTTGAACCTGTGATGTTCAATTCTGATATATTTCGTCTCGAGTTCGTCCGAAAGAGAAACTCAGGTCTAAGTCTAATAATCCTGAAACAGTGTCTAAATCCAACATTAGGGAAGAAAGAATTACCGAAATTTTTTTAGGGAATTAGTGTTTCTTGGTAACATGAATCATTCAAAATTAAGGAAGTTAACAAAAATTCACCAAAACCATAAATTAAACGAATCCTAGATTCTTAAAACACATCTAGGAGTTTTATTTCCTTTTTCTTTTTACTGATAATAAAATGGGAAGCGTTTTGGGAGAGAGTTTTCTTAAGAAGACACAGAGCATCAAAAGAAAACAAGAAACTAAAAGAACATAGGGAAAAAATGGATTTTTCTTCTTAGAAAATGGGATTTTTCTTGTAGGGACACGAGAAAAGATACTTGTTGGTATATTCGACACGAAACCAGATGAATTATTGGTGATGGAATTTTGGGCGGCCCAATTGGGAAGGAAATTTCAAAACTAAGCGCCCAAAACAAAATCCGAAACTAAGCACCCAAAAAAAAAAAGTCGGAGATTTGCCACTCGTTGGATGTGATACTAATCCGTGTGAGGTTTAATCTTGCATTATTATCCACTGGATTAAAAAAATGGTTTTCCATTGGTCAAATAAATCTTATACGGATCTCATTTAATTGTTGAGAGGAAATTTTACTTTTATTCGTGAAAATTTTGAGTTACAAAAATTAGCCGTGTGATTAAAAGCTATCAATGGTTGCCATCTAATGCTATCTATTTATACGAATTGTGATCCTTGAATCATTAAATAATAACACATTCTCATTTGTATCGTCTAAATTTAAGGAATATATATATACTTATGACAATCTTGAAGGAAATATATCTAGGGATGCAACATAGCATATTTTGTGGTTCATTAATGGTACATATACAGATCCAAAATTACTAGATTTGGTCCTCAGTTTCTCATTCGGGTGAACTGGAGATGAAATTTATCATATTTGAACATCCCAGGTTCAAAGACTACTAGAGTTGGACCCGAGTTTCTTATTCGGGTGAACTAGAGATTAAATTTATCATATTTGAACATCTCAGATTCAAAGATTACGATAGTTGGACCTGAGTTTTTCTAGAAGACATTGATTAAGTTTTCTTGATGTAACAGAGAATGTAGTAGTTTGAACTGGAAAATCTAATTGATTTGAGTATTTGAGGCCTTTAATCCCTTATTTTGCTAAAGGTAGAGTATCATTTACTAATGTAGTAATAGAAACGGTAGAATTATGTGGGTGCATGTCATTCCAAGCATTTTTTAAAGGGATTTTTGGTTTGAGACATGGGAAAATCCCTGGTACATTATCCCATTTGAAAAATCATTTTTGTTATGAGCAAAGGGCAGTGAAATAACATATTTCACGGAAAGGTGCAACTAGGGTAGAAGTTAGCAAAAAGTAAACAACCAGGTGCGTTTTGAACTCAGCTGATTTGGTGAGTTCAGTTTTACCGGTTTATTCCTAACCCACCCTCCCTGGTCATGTTAGGTCATTAACCCTAGTTAGGTTACTATAAATTTGTTAGGTAGAATGGTGGAGTGGTCCTATAAAATTTGTTGGGTATCCATATAACATGGGCGCATAAAATTAAAAGGGTACTGTGTACCATATGGTCATATAATTTTTTTGGGTAACTGGGTACTATAAGAGATGTTACTGTAATGCTAAAAACAAACGTAAAAATTGTAAAAGAAATATGAAGTGAGAGCAGAATACGCCTGGAAACCATCCTCATGTTGTCATTGCAAAAGCTTTGGTCATTTGAGCCATAACTGCAGCTCTAACAAAAATGCTAAGCACATAAAAGTTTTTCCTACTGTACATTCATCTGCAGCTGATCCAATTCCCATGATTAATGGTACATCCAAAGATGTAGAAGAGGGAATTGAAGTTGGAGGGCAAACGTCTATTCCTTTGGTAACCGGCGAAACAGAATTTCCAAAATCTACAATGATGCATTCCAGTCACTGCATAAAGCATAAGTAAGAAATACAAACGAGATGAGGCATTTCTTTCAGCTGAATTTTCAACTATGAAAAATGTAGAATAAACCAAGCCGCGAACTGGCCCTTAATCTCAAGCAATTATCAAAATTATAAGTCAGCTGTCAATAACATTCCAAATGAATGTTGGGACATATTTGGGACGTCCTTATACACTGGACGCTGACCATGTCAAATTTTAATCAACCATAAATTTTAAAATTAAAATTTACTAACCATGAAGTATGACATATTTGGGTCCTACTTCATTTTAGTTGCTCCACCTCCATCGATGCATCATCTACTCTTGCAGTTCCATACCAGCTCCACATGTCCAGTCACCACCACTACTTGCAGCTGCACCTCAATCTCCATTCTTCAGTTGTAGCACCTCCACTACAGAACCAAAACTCCCACCTGCACATCACCACTTACACTCAAACAAATACCCATCTGCTCTGAACCACCACCAACACCATATCACGTACTTCCATTCAGCGGCACCTGCTATTCTCATTCAATCCATCTCACCACCTCAAATTCTTCATTGCCAAAAGTTGACAGCATCAGCTTAACTGCATCTTCTTGCAGTTATAGTACTTAACCTACAATACCGGCTACCCAGACCCATTCTACAGCTTCAACCCATGCTCAATTATCAACTGCAGTCTCCAGTCCCAGCTACCATTTGCACACCTTGTCTGCAAATCTTGTCCTCAACAGCAGCAGTTCTTATCCTCCAACACCAAGCACAACCCATTAGACCTTTGAGAACTACCACTGTTATAAGCTTCACCAGCATCATTTGCAGTTCTCAGTTGCAACTCCAACTGCACTGAACTCTCAGCTACAATCATCATGGTTTTTGTACTTGTCCTAAAGCATTCATCTAAACAAGCCTTCTCAAGCTCAATCAACAACCACCCTAGCTTCAAATAACTCAAGCATTTCTCAAATCACCTAAGAATATACATCTATCTCTGCTTAGCTCACAGCAGATACTTCCACCATAACTCATTACAGATGTAATCAATCTCCAATCGACCTCCACCATAAGTAGCCACCACCATTGAATCAATGCAGCCACACAATCTTCAAATCTTTTTCATTCTCTCAAACAAACCATGTATCCCTGTCTTCTCGATATAACTTCATATACAACAGCAGAGACCAATCTCAGTTCAAACCCTGTAGTTCAATTGAATCTGAAGCAAACCCTAAATTCTAAAATTTCTGGTAATATCAAAATTCACCAACTTAATACTCCCAGCAGAAGCAAACTCAAAATACCCATCTCCTTAATCTTCATCAATCTCTTCTAGTTCATAAACTTAGGTGAAAGTTTATGTCCTACTTCATCAACAATTTACAAACTTTAACTTTATGTCAAAATTGTCCTACTTCATAAACTTTAACATCAAATATCTTAAACTTATAAATCGAGGGTTCATACAATTTATACAAAGTCCCAAATTAAAAAAATCCCTAATTTTTAAAACCCATCATAATTCCCAATTTCAGAAACCCTAATTTCATCATTGAATCATGTTAAACTTCAACTATAATAGACTAAAATCATAAAATAAATCAATCATGTGTCGATATTAACAAAAACAATCAAAGGGGGTTCGGATTACTAACTCGTTTTAGCAAAGAAGAACAATTCTTTTCCTGACAACTGAAGCACCACCGTCAACAACCATGGAAGAACTCAACATTCACGATCTAACTCTTCCTCTGCATCTCTCTGGATTTGTTTCTATATCTTGATCTTCCTCTCTTCTCCCACTCTCACTCTCGATCTGTTTCCTTTTTTTTTCCTGTGATTGCAGGCTTATAACTCACCAGGGAGGGTAGCTTAGGTATTCACTTGGCCGGGTTAAGGACTGAGTTTGATTGAGTGTGAATCACACATGTTTGATAGGTTTTCGCCGAGTCTAACAAAAGGTGGACCTTTCCGTGAAATATGTAATTTCACTGCCCTTCGCTCTTTTGTTATTTACTTGTAATTTTCTTTATTTATCGGGAAAAATAATGTCAATGTTAGTTCTTTTCAATTACGTTATTCGGTAACATTTTTTTGAATTCATCCATATTGTTGAAATTTGACAATTTTTTATATTTTATCCCGATCTCAATCAACAAATTATGTAATTTCTTCCAATGCTTCAAAAAGAATGGAAAAAAAATCTAACTCCTTCCCCAATAGGAATCATCCACATTTCATCGATTTCGTACTTCGTTTATATACATTTCGGCTAAAGCTTGTTTATTTCGTTTCCATTTGATTTTGTATAGTTCACAACTCACTAATCCATTTTCATCGAAATTATAAATATATTGGTTGGAACCAAAATAAATTTCATCAATGACATTATAATTAAAAATCTCTAATGGAACCCTAAACTAGCAATATTGAATCGAGATCCGTCGTAACATCTATATAAACCATGGAATCCAGAAAAAGTCGAATGATGTTGAGTGATATTGGATAAGATTGATAAATAACGGGTGAAATTGACTAAAATCAATGGACGTTTTGTTAAAATTATGGATAACTGAAAGAAAAAAGAAACGATGAAATCTGACTGAAACTAATTGAGGCGGCCGAAATTGGGTAAGATTGATGGATAACTTACAAATTTAAGTGAAGTGAACGAAAACTTGATTTGAATTTACAGGTAAACTAGAGACGTAAAACCAAGGGGCCTGCATATTGTACTTTCCTTTATTAACTCAATATTCACCGAACTTACTCGTATTGACTCGATATTCCCATGTGTCATTCGATTTCACTCAACATTCTCCGATTTTAATAGGAATGACTCAATAATCACCAGTGATTTAGCTAACTGATGAACTGGAGAGTTAAAATATCAGAACTAATGGTTCCTCGGTGGAATTAGCTAACAAGTACACAAACTCAGGCTACCAGGTTGCTAGAGATAAAATCTCTTATGTTTTTGATGTGGTCAGAGATACATAATTATATATTAGATTTTACTAACTTAACCCTCGTAAAAAGTCCACCATCAACAGTATGCGTACCGGGTATGCATACATGTGATTAGTTCATGGATTCAGGATCGAGTTGTATGCGTATGACTGCCAACTCATGAAAGTAAGATCCAAGGGTATGCGTACCTTCCTTATTCCCGAACTCAAAACCAAGGGGTATGCATATCGTACTTTCCCGTATTAACTCAATATTCACCGAACTTACTCATATTGACCTAATATTCCCCGATGTCATTCGATTTCTATAAACATTCTTCAATTTTACTCGGAATGACTTGATATATTCACCAGTGGATTTAGCTAACTGATGAACTGGAGAGGTAAAATATCAGAATTCGTCGTTCTTACCAAGTTTTTCGACTTATATAAGTCCACTCACGGCCATGTTTCGTACTCGGAGCCTGGTATGTATAAAATATACAGAAATAGATTTTGTTTGAGGTTTCGTAGAATATTCCTGAGGAATCGTACCTGTAAATGGATGGATTCGTCGTTCTTACCAAGTTTATGACTTAGAATATTCCTGGGTTGTGTTTGATGCCGAAATTACAAGACATGGGAAATTGGGGGGAACTGAGTTACAGTAGATTTGAAATTTTGAATCTCTTTCTGGTGATGTTGACTGATTTGGGAGGCAGATTGGAGCGGCAAACTGAAGCAGGGAGGGGGTAAGTTCGAAGGAAAGAAGGTTTTGATATTTCACAGAGTTTTTCTTTTAGATTTGGGTTTACTTTGGATATTTAATCTTGTGACACGTTTGCATTTCCATCGGTTTGTCAAAAGTGAAATAAATCCGGTGGCTACAAATGTGTCCTGTCATTTTATTTATTTTAATAATTTTACAATTTTCTCATATTTATTTTCATGCTTCAAAAAAAAAATCCTAATATTTAGGATTTTTCGATACGGAAAATTTTAATTTTTAATTTAATTTGGATAAATTTATTTTATGGAGACTGTCAAAATGACCAGACTACCCTTATCGGAAATTTACCATTATATTACAGTCGCACCTGGCTAATTTAAACGTGTTGATTAATAACGAAACCGTCTTGATATAATGGAATCCAAAATATTAGGATAATTTGGGTGATGTTCGTAGACATTCATGCGAATTTATAGATAACCGAAGAAATCCATGGAATCCATGGAAATTCGTATGAGGTCTAGCGATATATTGGGTGGGAATCCAAAATTAGGCTAAATCTTGTAAACTTTTAGCCAATTTGATCAATGTAGAAAATGTTAAATTATGTTCTTCAATTTTTAGTTAAAGTTCAGAGGATATCATGACGTAGATTCTTGTTAAAACAAATTCCGACTAGTTAAAGTGGATCTGGAATAAACAGATTTTGCGGTTCGTTGATGGATTTAAAGTTTCGTTATAAGTGTTCTGACTGATCAAAGATCGGACGAGGCAAATTTTGGTTCACATTGATAAATATTGACCTTCGATATATTATGAAGGAATTTTACCTGTAATGGATGGATTTATCGTTCTTACCAAGTTTCGTTATAAGGGTAGTCTGATCATTTTCATAGTCTCCGTAATATTTATTGCACTTATTTCCAATAGCGGTAATATGGTCATTTTCGCAGTATGTAATATTTACTTTATTTATTTTCAATAAGTGTAGTATGGTCATTTTGACAGTCTCCATAATATTTACTGCACTTTTTTTCCAGTTAGGATAATATTGTCATTTTCACAATCGGTAACATTTACTTTACTTATTTCCGATAAGGGTAGTATGGTCATTTTTAATGTCCCCATAATATTTATTCCACTTTTTTTCCAATAAGGGTAATATGTTCAATTATGATATATTTCGTCTTCAGTTTATCCGAACGAGAAACTCAAGTCTAACTCTAGTAATCTTTGAACCTGTGATGTTCAACTCTGATATATTTCGTCCTCAGTTCATCCGAACGACAAACTCAGGTCTAACTATAGATATATTTGAACCTGTGATGTTCAATTCTGATATATTTCGTCTTCAGTTCATCCGAACGAGAAACTCTGGTCTAACTCTGGTAATCTTTGAACCTGTGATGTTTTCTAAATTACAAATATCACTTTTTTTGAGTGAACGAAAATGGGAAAAAGATTGACAGAATGCATGTGAAGAGTCGTAATCAGGGGAGATGCCGACATTAGGGGGAGGATCCAAGGATATGATGTCGACATAATTTACTTCGAAATTGAAGCTGTGTTTTACTCTTTTTCCCTTCGATCGAGAATAGTTTTTCCCAAAGGGTTTTGTTACTCGACAAGGTTTTTAGCGAGACAATACTAAAAACATGAAGTATGTTGAACAATGAAGACATAAAGATCGCGTTGATATTATTGAAAATATCTGAATCAAAGAAATGAAACACGACAGTCCTTTAACAAACGTAACTTCCAGAATCAACAACATAGTTCTATAAACATCCAAGTCACCAAAGTAAAGTGTGATAAACTCCTTTTGACTGCATTAGACTAATGAAAATTGTCTGACATCAGGGGGAGCATCTAATTGTGTGTTGAACTCTTTTCCTTCACCGAGGTTACTTTTTCCCACAGGGTTTTGTTGCTCGGCAAGGTTTTTAATGAGACAA
This sequence comes from Papaver bracteatum, assembly GCA_023529315.1. Taxonomy (NCBI): domain Eukaryota; kingdom Viridiplantae; phylum Streptophyta; class Magnoliopsida; order Ranunculales; family Papaveraceae; genus Papaver; species Papaver bracteatum. The sequence continues at coordinate 439,790 of JAJJWX010000717.1, forward strand.
CAACAAATACCGGGAAGTAATTTCCCAACTAAGGCTATTGTATTTTCCACAAGTATTTTATGCCTAAGAAGTTGTGAATTAACTAATCAACTTCAACGAAGAAAAGTGATCATCTGCAACGGATCACCTTTACTTGAACTGTCGCGTTGTACTCTTTCCCTTTCGTCAAGGTTTTGTCCCACTAGGTTTCCTTGTCAACGTTTTAATGAGGCAACATATTCGAGTCCAACTATGTTCTAAGTTTACTTATTATTGTACTCTTTTTATTTAGTTCGGGTTTTGTCCCTCTAAGTTTTCCTGACAAAGTATTAACAAGGAAATTAACTTAGACTAGTCGGTCCTTGAAGATCGTATTGCATGTGACGAAGTACACGTAAAGTACTAGATAACATGTGAAGTACTACATGTGAAGAGTCGTACCATGGTTTTGTTCAACTGGGCTTTTCTATTGTCAAAGTTTTAATGCGAGAATTGATTTCGGCACAAATCATCAAGGAGAGGACGACATTTGAAGAAATACTCTCGAATAGCTGCATATGAAGTTCAATTGGACCGCACAAGGGGGAGTGTTGTAGGGTCTATGAAAATTACTTTGCATCTCTATTTTCCCTTATATTTCCACTACAACAATTTTAAAAATATAAAAAAACAAATTAAAAGAGAGAATAAGGTTTATTTTGATCCGTCGATTCGTGATCCGCATGAACTAACACAATTGTTTTGAACCTTTAGATGGTCAATCCGTATGACTTAGTTATTCCTGGATCTGGACCGTCAAATAAATGTTAAAATCGAACGGCCAGGGAGAAACCCTAAAATTTAATATATTAGCCCTTTTGGTTAGCAATATTTACAATAATTTCCTTCCTATATAAACAAAGCAAAACCTAATTTTACTCACTATCTATCAGCTTCACCTGCTGTCCCCTCTTTCTTCCTCTCCGTGATATCCGGAAGAAAACCCAGACCACCGGTAGTTAGGCATCTTCTCCGTTAACTTCACCATTAAAACTGCTTAAGGCCCATATCACCGAATAAACTTTTATTAAGCTTTTACATCTATTAATTAAGAATAAGTTAGGTTTGATTTTACAATTAATTTACAATTTCTCTCTTGTTTGATTTTCTTCACGGGGGTTTAACGATTATTGTTTGATTTGTTGTTTTTTGGCAGATATCAACGGCGTAAGTTGCTGTTCGTCGATCTTCATCAGGTACAGTTACTATGTTTGACATAAGTTTTCAATTACTCGTTTTTTTTTTTTTTTTCACTCGTCCATTTTCTTCAGGGGTTTTAACGATTATTGTTTGATTTGATATTTTTCGGCAGATTTTTTTTTTTTTTTTGATGTTTTTATTGTTAGGGTATTAGATTAAATTTTTCATGTTTTTCTTTTGTTTTATTTACAAAAATTGTCGTATTGGTTGATTTCAGGTACATCTCATAAACAGTTGTTACAGTTCAGATCTTAATCAGACTTATTTTATCCGATTTGGATGATTAGGGATTCAGTTACTATATGATGTGAAGGAGAACGACAAACTCAAGGGGAAGACTGTGTGATCCAGTAGGTACTGTTAGTTCTGAGTTTAAAACTATGGGTTTGTTTTTGTTTTATGTTTATTATGGTTTGATTCTTAAGGATTTTACTTCTGTTATGTTTATGTTGTGCAGAAGAACCAAGGGGATGAGTCTTGGTCTAATGTGCCAAAAACTGATTCATGTGTACTGGGGTCATGTATGTTGGATCTCAAATTTTTTTTCAGCAATGATACCGCAATTCGCCCCGCAAAGAGATCCAACGGCTGTTAGGGGCGCCCTAAGTGAGATTAGCAGGGGCGGGGGGCTAAATGTGGGGCCCAACTTTTTCTCTCTCTCACTCTCTCTCCGCGTGTACACCTCACGCTGCATAAATCATTTTTGATTTTTTTTTGGTTTGTTTTTGCAGAGATTGTTGAGATGGAAGGTGAACAAAGATGGGCTGATGAATTACCACCAGATTTTGTCGGACTAATATGTTTCGGCATGTTTGTTTGATAGAGAAGAGGTATAACATTTTCCAAAAAGGGGTACTTACTTTGGAACCAAAAAGGGGTAATAACTTTGGAATGTCATAACTCATTGGGTTATTCTCAAAATTTTCAGTGTTTCATTTCTCCACCAAGCTTGTGATCATTTATGTTTTGTTACAATGGAGTAATTGTTTACCAGACTTTTTAGAGTGTGTTTTATGAAACATATTTTTCATAATTACCACCCCCAAGCTTGACGATTAAAAAAGCTGTGATGGTCGGATCACTCAAACGGTCCCAGCAATTTTGGGAACTTTGGATATCTAAAAAGCTTCTCCATAGCTGGATAAAGTTAAACCATTTAGCCAGTCCAAAATGATTATATACCATCTAGAAATGAAGTCATTTGGACATTTTATCGAAAAAGTATCAAACACATCAAAAAATGATGAAACAAATCACAAACCCACTTTTCACATCGAAACAAATGATGAAACAAATGGGACCTAGTCTTAGTTTGACTGTGTTACACAGTGGCGGGAAATGTAGTAAACAGTGGAGGAATGAATGTGAGAAAAAGGAAAACAATTGCAAAGTCGACCATTTTCCTCCAATTGCCAAATGTATTTTTTTTCTTTATTTCTTAGTGGTGATTATTGGAAGTGCGGAAGATTATCTCATGACAGCTTGCATAGACCTTATTTCCTTTTCTTTTGATGCTAATTCACAAAAAATTTATGATTGAAGGAATCCGAGGTTAAAGGGAAGCCACGAGTTGGGACTGGTAGAAAGGGAAGCTACTGCTTAGTACATGTGGATGGTAGATTGATAGTTGTCGCAACTGTTAGGAAGCAAAAGGCTCCTTTGGTGTTCATTACTTTTTTTGTAAATTGGTGATATTTTTATTTTTTACCTTGAGATCCGAGTAGCAGTGTTCTAGTCTCAATCAATGTTGTTAATATTGGATATCGGTTTGTCTCGGCCGAGGACCGGTACACTGGTACAACATTGTATCGGGGAGATCACGGTTTCAAATATCGGTGTAATTTCGGTTCCCACTTAAGCCTAGTGATTCCACCGCCAAGGATTAATTTCTTAAAAAACAAACAAGTATTTATATTTTGATTTGCTGGGTCTTGGCAATGAACCACAAGTAGAGTTTGTGGCATTTGAATTTGATGCATTAGAATCCATAATCACACCCTACAACATAAATAAAACAAATTAAATCCCAAGAACAAACTGATAATGTATGCAAATACATACTAAAATGAGAACTATCCTTATCCGACAATCTTCATTTAACAAAACCATTTCATTAAATTTTTTGAACTCACAATTTCGAATTTGGACGATGTTTCTGGGAGGGAATTATCGCAACACCCAATGTATACAACGGGAAGTCTAACATAAATAAAACAAATTAAATCCTTCTTAACAGAGAGGAAGTTAAATTTACATTGGTGAATTCATTACCTTTCAAAATCAAGGTTCAATACTAATTTATGGTGATATTGGGTAAAGCACTATCTTTGTCCCTTATTTTTTACCTAAAGGATGAGATCTTAATGGGTACCATGGCTTTGAGTAGACTCACCAGTGCTTCTAGTCTAATTACATTAGAATCCGGGATTTTGTTAATATTGGATGAGGCATCGGCTTTGAATGCATTCATTGTTGGCGGTTCAAGACATTGCGTTCGCCCGACGATTCGTAACCTCATAAAGTTAAGGAGGTTCAACTAACATTGTTTTATTATGAGAACTAACTTAAGCCCCAGCGCCAGGATTAATCTTCATTTAGAAGAACAAGTAGACATTTGAATTTGATGCATTAGAATCATACCATCTCCAAATCTTCATTTAACAAAACCATTTCATTAAATTTTTGAACTTTCAATCCCTTTTTCACATTTTAAAAAAAGAGCCTACAAAAAAGAACAAGCGAAAAGCATTTGGAATGATTTATGACTCACTCAAGATGAAATTCTACTTAACATGCCCAATCTTTTGCTGCAAATGTCCCTACTACTACTAGTATCGATTAAAGCAAAAGAAGAACGGCATATATCAAGAGCGGAAGAATCCTAAGCTGACAAAAAGCATTATGCACTATGTTTCTCTGCTTGGCAGAAGAAATTATTCTAAGAAAGCATTCCGTAAATTATTGACAAGCACAAGAAAGATCGATGGACAGGGGTCCCAATCCATGTGATACCCAAAGAGGGAGGATTGGATGATTTCATTGGCATGCAAAAATGACCATTATTTTGTTGGAAGAGTGACAAACATGATTACCTTAAATCGAGCCGTCAATTGTGATCAATCACACAACTACCTTCACTACTCCAATAAAGAGTGTAGTAAATCAATTAAACAAATCACCTCCACGAAAAAAGATTAATAATCAAAAGATTCAAAACCAACCTTTAAGTTATTAAGAATTTAAATAAAAATGCATGTGTATGAATGATTATTTCGGGTTTAAACTCAAACCCGCCCGTAGCGGGCGGGTAACAAAACTCGCCCGCTGTTTATGGGTGCGGGGTTGGTTATGAAAAAAAATCCGCAGTCTGTGGGTGCGAGGTTGGTTTGAGCTTATACCCACCCATGTGCATCCCTAGGCACTTAACCTTTTCTCTATATATTTTTAAAAAATTTTAAAGTTTTTTTTTTTGCAGGAAACTCAAGCTTGCTTAGTAGGATTTTCTTATATCCAAGACATAAAATGCTTATTCTATGGATGAACTCTTTTAATGTTAAGAAAAATCCCAGATGAGATTCATTGTCAATCGTTCTTTACCAATAGAAAGCTAACAAAAAGTAAGTATTTTATAGATTTAACGAATTATTAATTTAAGGTTGATGTATTTTGATGTGTATTTTTTCTTGCACCCTCTCGTAAAATTATGCCTCCGCCCGTGGAAATGGGTACACATTCAATACAATGGGTACACAATGTGAAGATGGGAATGATTGTATATATTGCACACACAATGTAAAACAATGGGTACACAATGCGTAGAGGGGAATGATTTTTGTATATATTGCACACACAATGTGAAACAATGGGTACACAATGTGAAGAGAGTAATGATTTTCGTATATATTGCACACACAATGTGAAACAATAGCTATACATTCAATACATTGCATACACAATGTGAAACAATGGGTACACAATGCGAAGCGGGTAATGATTTTTGTATATATTGCACACACAATGTGAAACAATAGGTACACATTCCATATATTGCATACATAATGTGAAACAATGGGTACACAATCCTAAGCCGGTTATGATTTTTGTATATATTGCACACACAATGTGAAACAATAGGTACACATTCGATCAATTAAAATATTAATAAAAAAAAAAAAAAAATTCAAAAAGTTATTGCACACATAATGTGAAACAATGGGTACACATTCGATACATTAAAATATTAATAAAAATTATTTTTTTTTCAAAAAGTTGTTCAGAAAATAATAAAAAATTATAATGTGTAGGACTTAAATGTCATAAAAATAATAATCAAGTATAAAATAGACCAAAAAACAATTGATAAAACATTTTTGGTAATTTTGAAAAAACTAGACATTTTTGGGGAAAATGTCTTCCAAAAAGACATTTTTGGGCATTGGCCCAGCTTAGCCTGCCAAACTTTTTATAGCAGTCATAAAAGATTGCTACAGTAACTCAACCCTTCGGGTTAAATACTCAAAACTTCCTTTTAGCTGTCACATCCGTTGGGAGTCGAGACAAAAACTAAGACCAATTTTGTTAGGTTCCTCAGGTACTTTTCAAGTTCTAAGACGCAAGTTTCGCGCAATGGTTGAGCCAACATAGGCATGGGAAAATTCCCCCATCCGCGCAAAGGTAGTTGCTCCACATTTTAGCTTAGCTGCAACATCAGTTGAATGCAGTGCTTATAGTTTTTGTTCTCATGGCACTATTGTTTTTCCTTGAATATATAGCAATTCAGAACAGCAAGGAGCCAAGGTATTTCAACAAAATAATAATTAGGTGAATAGAACTTGAAGAAAAGAATCGGTAACAACTCTTGCTGTTGTTGTTTTGCAGGGTGCAAATAGATTAAAACTTTCCTTTAAACTGGTGTCGTTGCTATATGGGATAAATAAGATTATTAGACCGCATCAAAAAAAATTGTCAAAGGTTGATGGCTTTTGAATGTCGATTGTGCTACTCCATTCCTAAATTTGTGTACTTTGGTTCCGTATAGGTAAATTACAATTATTTTTTGACGGGGATATGAAACTGAAATCCTTTAACAGTTTTTGTTTAACATAATTGAGGCTACGTCTTATAAAGACCGAAAATTAATTAATGGGATTTTATGATGGATATTCAGTTTGGTTAAGTAATTCTCATTATAATATAACAAGAATTCTGATGTGATTCCTGGCTTTTACATTTCTTAACTAGCTTTATTTCCAGTGGTGTTTAATATGGTTGGGGTTGTCAGAGCAGTTGGGAAGACAAGATCAACGGCCTTCCAGTGAAAATACTTCTGAAGTGGGCATCTCCATAAACAATCCAGTCCAGTCCAGTTCACACATGATGAGTTGACCACAGCAACACAATCCATTTGTAAATTGATTTCAATCAATTGTGAGCACAACAGGATATCATCAAATTTATCAACAAAAAACTACCAATGGGACATTGTAAGCACATTAGTGTACTAACTTCATCAAAGTGATATGAGCGAAATTTTTGCTTGCTTCAACTACTCTCCAAGTCCCCTCATTGTCCACCAGCTCTCTCGTCCAACAATCTGTCTTGTTGGCGAATTTTGGCCTCTCGGGGTATAATTAGCACGGTACCCACATAATAGAAAGTTAGAAATGGTCAAAATTAGGTCCAACTGCTCCCTCATTCTCCCGCTCACCAAGCAAACAAATTTCCGTTAGATGATGAATTCACAGCTCTCTAATCAACTACCAATTCGGCACAGCGCAACCCCTCATGAAAAAGCATAACTAACCGGTTTTTATGCAACAAGACATACTCTAAATACATTAATACCTCCCAATTAAATCTCAAGCTGCACCACAAAAAAGAAAAAAAGAAATCAAACGCAAGCAATATCCAGCTCTTTGTAATCTATAGATTACCTCTGCAAATTGAAATGGGTTGTAATGAATCCAAGCATGATGTCGTTACCGGTAACACGGTTAAAACCCCTCCTCCACCGGCACGTAAAAATTCTAACACCATCAGCGTTAAAAAGAGCAAGGATTTAGAAGTTATCCCTGAAATTACTGATGATGTCAATATTACGGCGGAAACAACAAACTCATCACCCTCATTATCAACGCGGTCATCGTCGTCGTTAAAGAGCAATGCTAATAAGACTGAGTTGGCGGTGGATACGGACAACAACCCTATCGTAACCTCAAAGGACATAAATACCGTTAATGCGGAGCATGGACAGCAGCAACAATTGAAAGAAGAGGATCCTGTACCTGTAGTTAAATCTGCCACCGATGACTCATCAAATGATGCATTAACTAAGGAAGATAATGTTGTTAATGAGAGACATCAACGAAGACTCTCAGGTTCATCCGACCATTATTTTTCATCGAGGAAAGATGAAGCTGCAATTAAAGCCATTATTGCAGCAGCTGCCGCGGCTGATAACCATGATGTTGAAAAAGAAGATGTGGTCGAGGAGTTTCTTGATCAAGATGACAATGATCAGAGTAACAAATCAGTAAGTAATCATGTTAACCAAGAGGAGAAGATAAAGACAGATTTAGAAGAAGAAGAAACAAAAAAAGAAGATGTCGATGACAAAAACATTATCTAGAATGGTACTGATGGTGGTGATCTAAACAACGGTATGTTTATGTACGTATTTCCTTGATAAATCCATTCAGTTAACTTCGTATATGTTTGTTCTGCACGTGAAATTAGAAAATCTTCATGTCGTTTGTTGCAATAACCAACGGCATGTTGTACGACTATTGCCCGTGTTACTAGTTTAATTAAAAGCACACAAGCCGCGTATTAGAGAATACAACAGTGGTAACAAAAGCCACCGGTAAAAGCAATAGAACGAAAAGAAGATAGGAATTCTGAATACGCAAGAGGACAATAATAGAATAAGCAACTTGCCGTACCTAAAGACCAGGCCTTAACTGCAACCTGCAACCCCATATAACTCACTAGCTGCTATCAATTAGCCCATCTTCATGATTTTTCCTGGGTTCACTTTCATGATCTTATTAGCAACATAGAATACAAAAAAGGATATTACTCCTAGTATGACTTGTAATCATTTTTACAAATGAATGACATCGTTGATTAGCCTCCGAAAGAAGAAAGAGGGATGTGTGGTTCATTAGAACACTCCGTCCAAAAATTACCTTTGCACCACAACGCTGACCCTTCATCGCAGCAAGGTGGGGAAATTATACCTATACCACAACTCTCACCTAATTTGGCACAGTCGTCACAATCGACAGAAACAAAGAGAACGAAAAGCATAATAACCAACACAAACAACAATTTCTTCCCCTCCATCTCTTTCTTGTGAACTAAAATTTCTTCTCTAAAATTATGAATGGTTGAATACGGATAGCAGCTTGCTACATGCTTATATATAGTTGCACTACCATTTGGAAAGTCTAACTCCTTGATATTACTAATCACAATATATAATTATGTATGTCGACATTCACCAGATCTCTGATGAATTTATTAATCATGCACCATGTGAAATTCTTAATCACGTCTTGAGCACCATCATATCCAAAGTATTAGCAACCATGTTATCTGAAGAATCCATCCGCTGATCGTGGTAATGTTGATAGGATATACCTTACAATAGACTAGACCTGCTCAAAAGTAAGGCAGCGTTTGATAGGCAAATGCCGGGCATAAAACTTACTTTTCCGTAGAAAAAAGTCAAAGGGTGTTCGAAACTCAACCTTACTTCATCACCATGCGTCACCGTCACCCCAAAAGAAAATAAAATAAATTTTAAGAACATGCTTCACAGGTCTGGAATTATTTCTTCAAAAATTTGGTATTTATTGGGCTTACGGTCAAAATGTTAAGTCTACATGAGATGAGATCACATGCCATTCACAATTAAGTTTACCATTGTACTCTTTGTGTTGCCTTGGCACTATGATATCATTTTTAACCTTTCTCAAAACAATTTTTTTTATAAAGGTTTGGTATCTATCGTCTACCTCCATAATCCGGATACAACCCGTCCTCGTCTTGTCAAGTCACCAGTTACCCGCGACAACTTAATTTCTATCTCAGGCCCAAGACCAGTCGGTGTGACCTTGACCATCAGAAATGTTGATGTTTTACAAAATGAAAGATAATAAAATGGGAGGTGATCGAGTCTTATGCGTGTGCGTTTGATTTTATCATGCAAATGGCGTATTGGTTTACTGATTTTCACTCATATATGAAGAAAGTAATTTACTCAAATTAGTAAAGAGAGTGTTTAGTAAAGTTAGTAATGATCACAAATATACTATGTAGGGAAATGACTTGTCGTAGATCCCTTACCTATTTGACAATCCTAATCAAAATACTCTAAAATCACATCAAAGTAGCTACATATATTAATGAATACGGTACAAATTTTTTTCTGTGTTTGAAAATCACTAAGTACCCAAAACTTATCTGTTTAAGCGTACTAAATACACTCCACAAGGAATCCTAAATCCTAAGATTTAGAAATGGGTCTACATAATTTTAAGAGTAAAAGCAAAAGCAATATTGACATCAAAGTTATGTAAGCACTTTTGATTTGCTTACAAGCAAGAACTTTCTCAAATCTGTTTTTGATAATATCTCATTTGTTTTTTTGTATATAAAAAGGAAATGCCCAAAGATGAAATGAAATCCTACTATACCATTTATATAACATATATCAATTCTATCTCCAAGTAAAAAAAACTATAAATGGCTTCTTCTTCTTCTCCTTCTTCGTCGAAACAATTTAGGAGCAGTTCTCAGAAATTAGGAGATATGGCTTTCAAAGGAGTAGGTAATCTCCTCAAGGTTTTACCCACTGGAACTGTTTTCTTGTATCAGTTTCTTAATCCTGTTTTATCCAACAATGGGCACTGTCACACCCTTAACAAATACTTAACTGGTATTCTTCTCACCATTTGTGGATTTTCTTGTTGCTTTACATCTTTTACTGATAGTTACGTCGGTAATGACGGTGTAATTCATTACGGGATTGCAACCAAGAAGGGACTTTGGCCTTCATCGAAATCCGAGAACTTATCGGCATACAAACTTCGATTTGGAGATTTTGTGCATGGGTTTTTTACGGTGTTGGTATTCGCTGTCATTGTTCTACTGGACCCAAACACGGTTGGATGCTACTATCCTTCTTTTCAATCCTCACACAAGGTTATGTTGATGGCGTTACCTCCTGTTGTTGGTGCCATTTCAAGTTCAGTATTCATGATTTTCCCCAACAAACGACATGGTATAGGGTACCCTTCAAGCCAAACCCCACAAGAGTATAGCCAAAGCTCTAGTTAATGGTGTTTATGCTACACACTATCGAGTTTACTGGCGCGAAACTTATTAAATGTTCTTTAATGTATTGAAGATACAGCATGGTTGTCTGAAAAAGTTTGTGGTATATGTATTTTACTGTTCTGTTGATTGTGTGTGTGTGAGAGAGTCCCATCATTGTTTGTTCTATAATATATACAACACTAATTTCCTTTGTACTGAATTCAAAATTTCATGCACTTCAGTTCAGTAATGTACTATAGGTTACACCAAATGTTGTCTTCTGAACGTAGTTGACGTATGTTCTATTAGAGAATACAGAGAAGGAGATTAGTGTAGAGAAAGACATTTCCGTTATCACGACCAAAGATCGAACGTTACATCATTAAAGAGAATTTAGGAAACACACTGAATTGAGGAAACCTTATTCTAAAATCACTCATATAAAAGGCACTATATATGCTCAAAGCCTCAAACTTCTAGTTTTACTTTTAGTTTGTGGTATTGTCAGACATGGCTGGAAAAGGTGCAGCAATCGGGATTGATTTAGGTACAACATATTCCTGTGTTGGTGTATGGCAACATGACCGAGTTGAGATTATTTCTAATGATCAAGGGAACAGAACTACACCTTCTTATGTTGCTTTTACTGATACTGAACGTTTGATTGGTGATGCTGCAAAGAATCAAGCTTCTAGAAATCCGATCAATACCGTTTTTGGTAAGCTTTTCGACATCTTTACATAAATTTCGATATTTTAATTTCATGACCCTGAGTCCATGATGTTATTATACGCTGTTCAATTCACAGTTGCCATCTAGTCATCTCGATTGCCATGGCATTACATAGAGTAATGAAATAGTTCTGAGTTTTCAGGATTGCGTTTGCTCTTATAAATTGTGTCTCGAAATCGTTTCTGATTCTGATTTTCTGTTTCGTAGATGCCAAACGTTTGATTGGTAGGAAAATCAGTGATAGCACCGTTCGGAGTGATATGAAGCTTTGGCCCTTTAAGGTTGTTGGTCGAGGCCAGAAACCCGTGATTAAAGTCAATTACAAAGGCAAAGGTGCGGAGTTTTCAGCTGAGGAAATCTCAGCCATGATTCTCACTAAGATGCGGCAAATTGCTGAAGCTTATCTTAGCTCAAGTGTTACAAATGCTGTTGTCACAGTCCCTGCTTACTTTAACGACTCACAGCGTCAAGCTACTAAGGATGCTGGTGTCATTGCTGGCCTTAATATAATGCGTATCATTAATGAACCTACGGCAGCTGCATTTGCTTACGGCCTTGAAAACAAGGAAACTAGTGTTGGTGTGAAGAATGTTCTTATCTTTGATCTTGGTGGTGGTACTTTTGATGTTTCAATCTTATCCATTGACGAGGGTATCTTTAAAGTAAAGGCTACAGCTGGGGATACCCATCTCGGAGGAGAGGATTTTGATAACAGGATGGTCGAGCACTTCATAAGAGAGTTCAAGAACAAGCACGTAAAGAATATCAGTGGAAACCCAAAGGCCCTTAGAAGGTTGAGAACAGCATGCGAGAGGGCAAAGAGAGCTCTTACGTCCAATACTCAGACAACCATTGAGATTGATTCTTTGCATGAAGGTGTCGATTTTTATAAGTCCATAACTCGTGCTAAATTTGAAGAGTTGAACACAGATTTGTTCAGAAAATGTATGACACCTGTTGAGAAATGTTTGAAAGATGCTAAGATGGACAAGAGTAGCGTTCACGACATTGTTCTAATCGGTGGGTCCACTAGAATTCCCAAGGTTCAGTCTCTATTGCGGGATTTCTTTGATGGGAAGGAACTGTGCAAGAGCATCAACCCTGATGAGGCTGTGGCTTATGGTGCTGCTGTGCAAGCTGCTATTTTGAGTGGTGTGAAGAATGAGAAGGTGCAGAATTTATTGTTGCTGGATGTCACCCCTCTTTCTCTCGGTATTGAGGTACTCGGAGGTGTTATGGATGTTTTGATCCCAAGGAACACTTCCATTCCCACCAAGAAGGAAAAAAACAACTTCACTACCACCTGCAACAGACAAACTACTGTCACTGTTAAGGTGTTTGAGGGTGAGGGATCTGTAACCAGTGACAATAATCTTCTGGGTCAGTTCAACTTGGAAGGAATTCCTCCAGCGCCCGCTGGTGATCTGCAATTTACAGTATGCTTTAAAATTGATGCAAACGGTATATTGAGTGTGTATGCTGAAGAACACTCAACGGGGAGTAACAACATGATCACTGTTGCGAATTACAACGCAAGGTTGTCAAAGGCTGAGATCGATAAGTTGGCTCGTAAGGCTGAGAGATTTAAATTGGAAGATGAAATGCATCGGAAGAAAGTGGAGTCGAGGAATTCCCTTGAAAATTTCTTATACCACATGAGGAACACAATCCAAGGTATACGAAAGCAGCTAGCTAAGGAAGATAGGAAAAAGTTCAAAGATGCAGTCAAGGATGCATTTCAGTGGTTAGACAGCAGTGAATCATCTGAGATAGACGATATTGATGGCAAGTTTAATGAGTTACAAAATGTATGCAACCCCATCATTAAAAAACTAAGAGAAAACTAAGCTGCACCAATAGGCAACTAACAAATATAATCCACTTCATAAGCTTTTGTTTCTTGACCAGATCATGTTAACTTTTTTGTTTTACAAAGAGCAATGTAAGGAATATCTATGAATACAAAGCCATTGCAGCTGAAAAGCCAACTTTTCTTTAGGTCTGTTGCAATATTGGTTTTGGAGTTTTTATCTCACACAACTGTGTTGAGAGTTGCTTCTTTGATTTGTATTTATAGTATCAGATGTAGTACAGGTTGTTATAAAGATATAAATAGGTAAAAAATAAAAGCAAAAGAATAGGGAGACTATGAACAGAAAGACTAACTATCTACAAGGAAGGAAGACTAAGAATAGTTACAGTTTGTGTGATTTATTTGTTGACCGGATAAATCTAATATCCCCTCTCAAGTTGGCGCGGTAGAGCCTGAACGAAGCCCAACTTGTAAATAGGCACCCAAATTGTGGAGCTCCCAATGGTTTGGTGAAAACATCAGCCAATTGATCAGAAGATAGAAGATGTGTAGGTACTATTAATCCACTAATTAATTTTTCACGAACAAAGTAGCAATCAATCTTAATGTGTTTAGTGCGCTCATGAAAAACGGGATTCTGAGCAATGTTAATTGTTGCTTGACTATCACAAGAAACCGTGATAGGGAGATAACATGGAATGCACAGGTCTCTGTAGAGGTAATATAACCATTGAAGCTCAGCTGTTAGATTTTCCAAAGCACGATATTCAGCTTCAGCCGATGAGCAAGCTATTGTGGGTTGTTTCTTGTATTTCCAAGAGAGAAGACTATTTCCTATTGTAACAAAATATCCGATGGTAGAACGGCGAGTAATTGGACAACCTGCCCAATCAGAGTATGTGTAACCACGGAGAGATAGAGAAATGGATGAGGACAGGAAAATTCCATGTCCAATGGTTCTCTTGAGATATCATACGATCAGCAGCATCCATGTGAGGTGATCTTGGATGTTGCGGAATCTGACTGAGTATGCAATATCAGGACGAGTGACAGTAAGAAATAACATACAACCAATTAGACGGTGGAAAGAGCTTGGATCGGTTAATTCCATGCCATCTGTAAAGAGTAATTTGAGGCGTGAATCCATTGGAAAGGATGAGACAGATGCCCCTGTAAGGCCAGAGTCCTTAAGGATATCAAGAACATATTTTCGTTGGCAAAGAAATATACCTTTGGAAGATCGTAAAACTTCAATGCCTAGAAAATATTGTAACAGACCAAGATCTTTGATCGAAAAATCAGATGCAAGACGTAACTTGAGAGAGTTAATAAAGTTATCATTGTGGCAGTGATAATTATGTCATCAACATAGACAAAAACAAAATTGATGTTGTACCATGATGATATATGAAAAGAGAACTGTCACATAGAGATTTGTGAAATCCCTCGGATAATAAACCAGAGCAAAGTTTCGCAAACCATTGACGAGAAGCTTGTTTAATCCCATAGAGAGATTTGTTGAGTTTAAAAACTTGAGACTCACATTTCTGTGTTAAATCAGGAGGTATTTTCATATAAATTTCATTAAGGTCCCCTTGAAGAAACGCATTTTTGAAGTCAAGTTGATGAAGAGACCATCCTTTGATGGATGCAATAGAGAGTAAGATATGAAGATTGACTAATTTAGCCACTGGTGCAAAAGTATCATAGTAATCGATCCCTTCCTGTTGAATGTAACCTTTGGCTACAAGACGAGCTTTGTAACGCTCAATAGTGCCATCGACATTGAATTTTATTTTAAAAATCCATTTGCAGCCAATGCTCATTATCCACCATTATATGCATTTATGAACCAAGAAATTAAGAAGGCTGCGGCTATAATCGCGTGGGAAATGGTAGATCTCCTCTGGAAAATCATTTGTTGGAGACGGATAGGTGTACAAAAGTGAAAACCAAGTCAAATGGGAGCCTTGAGCGGTGCAAATCTCGTGTTGTTGCTCAAGGGTATACTCAAGAATATGGCATAGACTATGAAGAAACATTTGCTCTGTTGCGCGTATGCATTAGCTGTCGCACACTCATTGCGATTCTGCTGTTCGGCAATGGGATCTTCACCAAATGCATGTGAAGAATGCTTTTCCAAGAAGAAGTCTATGTCGACCTCCTCTGGACTAGATCATGCTCCAAATCGGGTGTGTAAACCGTCGGGCTCTCTATGGACTAAAACAAGCACCTCGTTACTCCAAGTTATTTCCTTGGTATTGAGGGAAATCAACTAATGGTACGTGTCTTAAATATGCACGAAATCATTGCAATTTCATGCTAAAAAAGGATACTCCACTTGAAGTGAATGTGAGACATGGTTGAGATGGAAAGCTTTTGTCTAATCCAACATTGTATCGACAATTGGTGAATTACTTAACCATTATCGAATAAGTCATGATGCCAATTCATGTCGGCTCCTCGTTCTACTCATTATCCTTAGAATACTCCGTTATCTCAGGGAACCTTATATCGGGGGTTGGATGTCTAAATCTAAACTTATTCTTAGAGAGATTGATTGGGCGGGGGGATTTTCCGCGGTGGTAAGTCAACAACTATCCAAGTATCTTTATCTTCTAAGGACATGATTTTCTTGGCTATGTAAGCACGCCATTTAGGGCATTTGTTCGCCTGAGAAAAGGATTTAGGTTCGTCAGTAAGAATGACTGACGCTAAAAATGCTTTGTGAGAAGGAGTGAATTTTTCAAAAGAGAGATAATTAGTCATAAGATAAACGGAATTGGATTTGTTCGCAGCATCGGAACAATGATAATCTTTTAAATATGTAGGTGGATTCCTAACACAAGCTGGACGAGTATTTGTTGAGGGTACATTAGGCTCCACTAAGGTTACTTCCTGAGAATGGAGCATTGGCAGTGTAGATGAAGATGGAACATTTTGCTCAGTGCTAGGAAATTTCTCTGGAGATACGATAGCTGATGGTACCAATGAATTTTTAGTGGTATCTATATCTCTGGAGGAAGATGAGTTATTCATCGTACCATATGAAATAGAAGATGGTAGGGCAGTGGAATGACTGACTGAGTGGCAGGATTTGAATTTTCAGGAGAACGAGCAGTACTGGAGGCTTCACAGTATTGCTGAGATATGGGATGGAATATAGAGTCATAATGAGTATAGTCAGATTGTTGATCTGACACAGGAACAAACAAGGATTGGGAATGAGATAAATCATGAAAATGAAAGAAGTTTTCATGGAACAATACATCACAAGATATGTATGTAGATTTTGTCTCAAGGTCATACACTGTGTAACCTTTTTGGACTTAAGGATATCCAAGAAAGATGCCTGGCTTGGCAGATTGGTCAAATTTCTTAGATATCCTAGTGTTTCTGCCTAACCAAAGACAACCAAAAACCCGGAGATAAGAATAATCTGGAGGTGCTTTCAGCAGCATTTCATGTAGTGACTTGTGAGACAAATCCAGTATTGGCAGTTTGTTGATAATATACATAGCATCCACAATGTATTTCAAAAAGCGGGGGTCTAACAACCACACCCAATATTTCGTTTAGGAAATATGTATGGACAAACTCCAATATAATTCCAAGAGATTCAACTAGACAATCAGACTCAATCAATGAAAATATATCCAAGAGTTATATCTTTGTTTTATAATGTAATCATCAAATCAAACAGATAGAAATCCGCGAGCCAGATTATTATGTGAAGCAACTTGAACGGTACCAAAGACCAATGTTCAAGTGTCAATTAATTTATATCAATAACCAAAGGTTGGATAATCTAATTGATTGAACTACGTACAACATGTGATATTTCAATTATATAAACAAATATAATGCAGAAAAGAAATAACACAGAAACCCAAAATTTTGTTAACGAGGAAACCACAAATGCAGAAAAACCACCAGACCCTATGTTGCACTGACATAGACATGTGACACATTTACGACACGACACATTTACGGGGACACGTTAAATGTTAGAAAAGTTGGTTACGGGGACACGTTATATGTATTACACACATCGTTAAAATGAGATTCTACAACAATTTAGTCAAGATAATAATCATTCTTATTTACAAAATAGTTGATTACCCACAAAATAAAATTAATTATATTGAAATTACGATCAAGTTTTCCATAAGTAATATTTGGATTTGACTATAAGATGACTAAATTAGCTTCGCACTTAGTTTATTTTGATTTTCCATAGAAAATTTAATCATTTATGGCGTGTCTGAAAGTGTCCGCAAAGTGTCAAATGTTGATTTTTACGCGTCACGTGATGTAGAGTGTCCATCGTAGGTCGTGAAGTGTCGTGTCTGATAGTGTGTCCGATATGGTTACGGCATCTTTCTAGGCGTGTCCGTGCAATATCGGTACCTAGTCCATATTTGAACACCACATTGTATTAAGCCAATACAGACACTAGCCAACTACAAGTTAACTTCGGACTGGAATGTAGCTGAGCCCTAACCAATCTCACACTGATTAAGGTACAGTCGTGTTCCTTACGCCTCTGAATCCTAGCATGACTCTACGCATTTGATTCTCTTACCTGATCTCACTCACAACTAAGAGTTACTACGACCCAAAGTCGAGACTTGATAAACCAATCTGTCTCACACATAAAAGTCTATTGAATAGATAAATCTATATCCCACAGAAATACCTACAAGTTTTTGTTTCATCTTTTGATAAATCAATGTGAACATGAACCAATTTATACACGGAATTATATTCCCGAAGAATAACCTAGTAATATCAATCACCTCACAATAATATTAATCGTATGGTAGCGAAATAAGATATTGTGGAATCACAAATGATGAGACGAAGATGTTTGTGACTACTTTTTATCTTTCCTATCTGAGATTAAATCTCGAGCAAATCTTAGAGAAGATAATTTTCAATACGATGAAATAAAGAAAGATCAGAACATGCAACAATAGAGAAAATAGTTAGGTATGGCTTCACAATCCCAATGAAGTCTATAAGTCGTTAACCTATAATGGTTTTAGAAAAACCTAAGTTAAAGGAGATTCAACTCTAGTCGCAACTAGTATCATACAGGAGGTGTGGGGATTAGGTATCCCAGTTGCTAGAGTTCTCCCTTATATAGTCTACAAATCAGGGTTTGCAATCAATATTACCTTGCTAACAAAGCATTCAATATTCACTGTTAGATGAAAACCATATTAGACTCAAGCTAATATCTTTCAACCATTAGATCGAACTTAGTTTATTACACACAAATGAAAAATGACTTTATTTAGATAGGGTAATCATACCTAAATGTGTACACCTTGTTGGCTCAACAATAGTTAACCGGAGTTAGCCAAATGAATACTTTCATATTAACCTTGTTCATCTCAATTAAAACAAGTTCAAATGAATCAAATGAAACTAGTTCTAGAATTGTTCAATTGTTTATATTCTCATAGAAGCATATAGGACACAATTGAAGCAAAATCGATTTTAATTCACTCGAATCAATTCATAAACATTATAGCCACGGTTTGCAAAAGATTGCATTTCTTAATTTACAAATGTATTAGTTCATGAACAAAACGATTTTAGAACATAACCTACTCAAGTATGCAAACGGGTGCGCACATCTAAGTGGTCGGACTTGGTCTGGGTTCGCCAGTATGCGAACGGGTATACGCATACTGTCGTACACCACCTAACTCAGTTCAATTCCCGGACTTGAAATTTACGCCGGTACGATTACGGGTATGCATACTAAATTCCCGAACTTTCAACTAACCAACCATTACGCATACGAGTATGCATACTATGATTCCCGGACTTGGAATAACTTGCAACAGTTAGCATACAAGTACGCATACTGTGTTATATCCAATCATGGTTAATTGTTCTAAACTCCCATTTTAATCATTGAAACATTCTTAGAAGATGAGAATAGTTGTCTCACACAATCTATTAGCTTCCAAGAAATTTTCAAGTGATCAAATGATCAATACGAAACATTCCGAGTCTACATCAACTGACTGTCTCACACAAATTATGTAAGATATTACCAGGCGATTTTCACATGATCATGTTTTGACTTTCGTCAAGAATATAAGATGAACTTGGTTAAAGTTAAATCTTACCAAAACATATTTGGAGAAACATGTAAGCAAGTTAAACTCAGCTCGAAATATCAAATGTGTATAATCGAAGTCTATAGAGCTATACGACTTTTGTCTCAAATATGACATAGATTATATAGACTTTTTGAGTGATAGATGAGTTCAAGTCTCCACATACTTTCTGTTGATGAAGTTCTACAATCTCTCCTTAGTAGTTCTTCGTCTTCAATCGATGAATGATGTAAATTATAAAGCTCAACTACACATTCTATCCTAATCCTAGACTTAGTTATAAGTAGACTAGAAATCTAGACTTATAGTTTTGGAAACTAATCTTGACAAAAAATCATGAGATATCTACGCTTGCAAGTTCGACCGATAAGTGCTCTAACAGCATTCCCCCTAAAAACGTAATGTAAGGTTTGCTTGAAATCCTAGAGATTTTGCTACATTAAGTAAGTGACAATTTTTCCTTTCCACAATACCATTATGTTGTGGAGTATATACACAACTGGTTTGATGTAAAATCCCCTTTTGATGAAACTAGGATTGAAGCTCATTAGACTTGAATTCAAAGCCATTGTCGGACCTAAAGGTCTGTAGTTGTGGAATAATTAAATTGTTAATACCAGAGGAGATGCTAGTGATTTTTTGCCCAAACTGGGTTATAACAAAAGCAAAAAGAGACTTGAGAAACCTCAAAGTTTCGGATTAAACTTTCATCAAGAATACCAAGTACATCTTGAGTATTCATCAACAATTGTAAGAAATAAATTGTTTAAAATATTTTCCACCAGTAATAGATGCAGTGGAGAAAGGACCCAAAATGTCCGCATGGATTAATTGAAAGGGATGTTTAGACAAAGAAACACTTTTATTAAACTTAAGACGAGATTGTTTTGCCCTTGGGCATACATCTCATAAGTGTTTAAACGAAAAACGAATATAAGAAAAATTGCGAGCTGAAAAATTGAAAAAGTCCATATTTGGATGGTCGAGAAGGCAGTGCCATGTATCCACTGGCTTATTTGCATCTAAAGACAAAATTTATGGTGAAAAACTAAAGTGGTAGAGGCCAATGAATTTCCTACTCCATCCAATCTCCTTGTTCGTGAGACGGTCTTGGAAGAAGCAAGACTCATGTGAGAAATTAATATATCAATTGGTTGTTCGATTAAGTTGACTTATAGAGATCAAGTTAAATTTAAAACTTGGAATGTGAAACATATCAAATAATTGAATAGTTGGAGATAAAATAACAGCCACAATATGAGTTATAGAGGTGTTAGATTTACCCGGTTGATGTGGTGAGTTGCACCACTATCTACAATCCATATATTAGAAGAGCAAGATACATGGCTATGTCATTTCCTGCCTGATCTGGTTCAAGCAAAAAGAGCAGTCGAGCATATTGAGCATCAGTGATTCCTGGAGCAGCAAGTGGAACTGGAACAACAACAACAGCATATGTTGGAGTTTCATGATACCTGGATCTTGGTGTATCCTTTGGATATCCATTGAGTTCCCATGTAAGAAGAGTGTGCCCGTTCTTATTACAATGATCAAAAAATGGTGGTGGTCTTTTGTTTGTACCATTTCCAGTGTTATGACTATTGCCAGGATTGGAAAAAGATCTCGAATTGGAAATTTCAAAGTGGGAATCACTACGAGAAACATTGAGTATGTCAGATTTTACTTGAGTAAAATAAGATGAGTTAATACCCTGTTGTTCTTCTTCCTTCCTCACAAGGTTATACAGCTTAGCAGACGATGGCATTGGTTCCATCAACAAGCATTGACTACGCAAAGAAGAAAAGCGATCATGAAGCCCCTGCGGAAATTCCATAGACCTGTCTTGATTGTGATGATTCACAAAGTCTTTGCCCGCTCCACAGATGCATGGTACAAGAGACCTAAACGAATCCAACTGATCCCGTAAAGTCTTGAGGCGAGTAAAGGACATCACAACGTTTAGGTTTTCTTGCTTCAGTGAAGAGATTGATTGTTTTAGGGAAAAACGTTTAAGAGCATTGGTATAAAGAAAATCAATTTTTGATTTCTAACCACTGGTCTATAGCAGATGGAAAGGACATGACACTGGATCGGATTTCTGGGTCAATAGAATTCGCAAAAACAACTACCAACTAAGTCGTCTGCTCGAATCCAATGGGGAAGATCATATGGATCAATGGGTTTTGTAACAGATCCATCAATATAGCCGAGTTTGGCTTTAGCACTTAGAGCTTTTCTGATTCCTATTTCCCAGATGCAATAGTTATCACTGGTGAGGAGAGGTGTGAAGATGACAACTAATTATAGGATTGTCAGCCGGATGAACGTAATAGGGATGGGATGAGGAGAGACCTAAATCCTTATTAGGTCGAGGGTTGCTGGAAAATGAAGGGATTTGAGTTTCATCTTCAATAGCCATGATTGGTGCAGTTGCAGAAAAAAAAATAAAAAAAAACTAACCTAGCTCTCTGTTACCATGTTGCAATATTGGTTTTGGAGTTTTTATCTCACACAACTGTGTTGAGAGTTGCTTTTTTGATTTGTATTTATGGTATCAGATGTAGTACAGGTTGTTACAAAGATAAATAGGTGAACAATAAAAGCAAAAAATTAGTGGGACTATGAACAGAAAAACTAACTATCTACAAGAAAGGAAGACTGAGAATAATTACAACAACTTGTATGTTATGTGATTTATCTGTTGACGGGATAAATCTAATAGGCATCCAACCCCTTTTTTTTCTTTCAAGCTATGGACTTTTGTTTCATTTTTTTTAAAGCTGCATAAACAGAAACTTCATATTGCAGGTGTTCCTAGCCTTGACCACTAGGAAAACTTATATGCATCCCCGTGACCATAACAAGGCCACGCCATCAGCATGTTCGATTTTCCGCGCAACAAAATTGCAGGTGTTCCTAGCTTCACAAGACAGCCAACCCATGTATGTGTAATGTGTTTCCCTAAACAAAAAGAGGTAAATAACTACACAATCAAGGGTAATTGGGTAATCTCAGTTAAGGGAATCCCAAAGGTTTCTAGAATAAGGGTATATAAACTATTTTTTCTCCTAGATTTAGGTCTAACCAAATCTAGAAAAAAAGCCCCAAAAATTTTGTCAACAAATTTCCTCTAAAACCCCACTTACTTTCTTTGACTAAGATTTTTCAATATTAAATTTCATATAAACTATTTTTTCTCCTAGATTTAGGTCTAACCAAATCTAGAAAAAAAAATTTCCTCAACAAGCTTAAAAAGGACAACCACTTTCTTTGACTAAGATTTTGTGCATAGCCCTAGACATAAAAGGTAAATAACTACACATCAAAGGGTATATAGGTAATTTTGTTCAAAGAAACCCAAGAGTTTCTAGAAAAGGCTATATAAGCCATCTTTTCCTCTAGATCTGGGTCTAACCAAATCTAGAAAGAAAAACAGCCCCAAAATTTTCTCAACAAATCTACTCTAAAAACCCCCACTTACTTCCCTAAAACCCCACCGATTTTCTCGGGAAATCTTACGAATGACATCAATTGGAATAGATTTGGGAACAACATACTCATGTGTGGCTGTATGGAAAAATGATCGTGTTCAGATTGTTGTTAATGATGATGGAAATCGAACTACTCCTTCTTATGTTGCTTTTACTGATGATCAACGTTTGATTGGTGATGCTGCTAAGAATCAAGTTGCCATGAATCCTGTCAACACCGTTTTTGGTAAAAAAAGCAAACCCTTGTTCTTCTTTTTTTTTTTTTTTGTTCTGTTCATCTTTTATTTACATCAATTACTTGTCCATTGCTTGTTTGCTGTGTGATTTACTGTATGTGTTTCATTACTTGGTTCATCAATTGATTGTTGTGTATCTTTGTTCTGAAATCTGAATGTATGTTTTGTTCTGAATTTGTGTTGTTCTGTAGATGCAAAACGTTTAATTGGTAGGAAATTCAGTGAAAAAATTGTTCAGAGTGATATGAAATTATGGCCATTTAAAGTTATTGCTGGAGAAGACAAGAGGCCGGTGTTTCAAGTGCAATACATGGGGGAGGAGAAACAATTTTCACCGGAAGAAATTTCTGCTGCCGTTTTGAGCAAGATGAAACAAATTGCTGAAGGTTATCTTGGTTCTACTGTTAAGGATGCTGTTATCACGGTCCCTGCTTACTTTAACGATTCTCAGCGTCAAGCTACTAAGGATGCTGGTACCATTGCTGGCCTTAATGTGATGCGGATTATTAATGAACCGACCGCGGCTGCTATTGCGTATGGTCTTGATAAGAAGGATGCTGAGGAGATGAATGTTCTTATATTTGATCTCGGTGGGGGTACTTTTGATGTTTCCATACTCACCATTGGCGATGGTGTCATTCAAGTCAAGGCTACAGATGGAGATACACATCTTGGAGGGGAGGATTTTGATAACAGGATGGTTAATCACTTTGTGAAAGAGTTCAAGAGGAAGAACAAGATTGACATTACTGGGAACCCAAGGGCTCTTAGGAGGCTGAGAACAGCATGTGAGAAGGCAAAGAGGACACTTTCAAACCAGCCTAGCACAAGAATTACCTTGGATGCTTTGTGTGAAGGTGTAGATTTGGATATGGAAGTTCTACGTGGTAAATTTGAAGAACTGAACAAGGATTTGTTCAAGAAATGCATGGAATCTGTTAGAAAGTGTTTGGAAGAGTCCAAGATTGAAAAGAGCAGCATTCATGACATTGTGCTCGTTGGTGGGTCAACTAGAATACCCAAGATTCAGTCTCTATTGGGGGAATTCTTTCCTGGGATGGAACTTTCCAAGAGCATCAACCCTGACGAAGCTGTGGCTGAGGGTGCTGCAATTCTAGCTGCTATGTTGAGTGGTGTGGGTAATAAGAAGGTACAGGGCTTGGTCCTGTTGGATGTCACCCCTCTTTCTCTGGGTGTTAAGAGACTAGAAAGTATCATGGATGTGGTCATCCCAAGGAACACCCCCATTCCAGTAAAGATGGAGAAGCTCTACTCAACACACGAGGATAATCAAGATCATTTTCACATCCATGTGTATGAGGGCGAGAGAACTGGGGTTCATGATAACAATTTTTTGGGGGATTTTAAGTTGGAAGGAATTCCTCCTGCCCCTCGTGGTGGTTACGATGTGAAAGTATCTTTTGAGGTCAATGCCAATGGGATACTGACCGTGTATGCTGAAGATAAGATTTCTGGAAACAGAAAAGAGATAACAATTAGGCATGGAGTGGGGAGGTTCCCAGAGGATGAAATCAAGAGGTTGATTAGAGAGGCTGAGATATTTGAGTTTCATGATGAAGAACAGAAGAAGAAGGTGGAGTCAAAGAACTCCTTTCAGAATTATGTATGCGACGTAAGGAGCAAGATCCAGGAATTTGGATGGAAGCTAAAACTTAAGGATGGGAAGAAAATTGAGGCTGCACTAGCTAAGGCTGACAAGTGGTTGGATGACTTTGTGTCAGGTGAGTTAGTTGAAATTAACAACCAGATGGAGGAGTTAAAGAATGTTTACACTCCAATCATAACTAAAATGAATGGCGTGGTGACACAAACTCAGCAACAACAACAGCCAGGCCAAGGTCATGAAAGCGAGTGCCGAATTGAGATTGTCTTAAATGTTCAAGAACCTAACGGTCATGTTGAGTCCGAAGCTGATGATGCTGAGGTTTTAGATATGAATTCATTGCCGGAACATTCAACGGATGAGCAGATGGATGAGGTTTTAGATGAAGCCGATGAGCAAATGGGGGAGGTTTTAGGTGAAGCCGACTACGTGCCATTATAACTGCTGCATTTTGTTCATAAATACAAGTAGATAGCCAGAGATAGTTCGTTTTCTTGTGTTCAGTGTTGGTCATAGGTATGGTTGTAGTATAACAGGTTCATAAACAATCGGGAGCACACTAGCGGAATGGTGATCCTGCTGCATCAACGAAAGAAAACAATGTAAGTTTCAGTAGCTAGCTAGTTAGTTAATCCGCCTCCTCCTTTTGCTTTAGTTCTATGTTGCATAGCTCCAAAGCACATCGGCTTTGTTTTGGTTCTTTAACTTCTTCAATGTTGTCATGTAAGCAGCATTTTGATACTTTGTACGTATTTTGTCCATTGAAAGATGAAACTCAGTGTATTCTATTTTAGAAGTTCACTTCATTAAAATGCAGCTGACTCTACCAGAAATGTGAATTGGGTGACATCTTGATGTGTGCAGTCCTGAATTTTGTCAATGTCTAGTCATTATTCTTCTTTTTGTCCTGTTTATGATCTGATGAATCCCTCTGCAATGACATGTTATCACTGTTTAGTCAGTTTTCTTTCTTCTATCCAGTTTATGATCTTCTGATGAATCCCTCTGCAATGCTTTCTTCTTCACAGCATTGAGCTGGAATGTCTATGGTTCTTTCTTTCTGATATCTGTATTTAGCTCAGGCAATGCCATCTTGGTTGTTTTCACTTGCAGTAGCCCTATGTGTACTGATTTCCTTAACTCAGTTGCTGCTTATCTTAAAGGCCATATGAAAGTTGCAGATTTTTTTCAGAATTTTTGGCATATAATATCTTAAGGAATACAGAGTTCATTTCATTAGAATGCAGCTCAGTCTTCCAGAAATGTTAGTTGGGTAGAATTCTAATGTGCAAATTTTATCAGTGTTTCGTCATCTTTCTTCTTTTTGTCCAGTTTATGATCTGATGAATCCTCTGCAATGGCATTTTATCAATGTTTAGTGAGTTTTCTTCCTTTTATCTAGTTTATGAGCTGATGAACCCCTCTGCAGTGGCCTTCTTTACGGCATTGAGCTGGATTGTCTATGGTTCTTTCTCAGGCAATGCTATCTTGTCTGTTTTCACTTGCAATAGTCCTGTGTGTATGAGTAATTGCAGGATTTCTTTTACTCAGGTGTTGTATGGTTATGCTATCTTGTCTGTTTTCACTTGCAGTAGTCCTGTCCTGTGTGTATGTGTAATTGCTAAGTTGCAGAATTTTTTTAACATAGTTGCTGCATATCATAGTGCGTGTTAGAGCAAGTCTTATGGTGGAATCCATCCATCTTCCATCTTTCACGCCACCTCAGCACCAGGAACTGTAGATGGAAGCGCAAGTGTAATGGTGGAATAGTAGAAACGCTATTAAGAATGGCGTAAAACGACATTCTTAATGGAGCTAAATCTATAGTAAAAAACGTCATTCTTAATGGAGCTAAATCTACAGTAAAAACGCCTTTCTTAATGGAGCTTTTTTCTCAGCCGTTAGATTCTCAACAACTCAGTTTAAATCTACGGATAAAAAAAAAAACGCTATTCTTAATAGCGTTTTTTTGTCTTTTAGCGCTATTCTTATTGGCATTTTACGCTATTCTTATTGTCGTTTTATGCTATTCTTATTGTCGTTTTACGCTATTCTTATTTTTTATTGGCATTTTACGCTATTCTTATTGTCGTTTTATGCTATTCTTATTGTCGTTTTACGCTATTCTTATTTTTATTGGCGTGCTTGGATTTTTTGTGGAAAACCCCAACTTGGAAGCCACTAGACTTGACATTCCATGAATTTTCCATACTTGGAATAGGTTGGATTCCACCATAAGACTTGCTCATATAGGGCTGTTAATATTAACAAATGAATGTCATTGCAAACATTATAGACACCCAAGTGGAGTGAATAAGCTGGTTGTAGCACATATTACTGGGGAGTTGCAGAATTTTTTCACAATATCTGCAAACATACTAACATTAACACTAATGGAGAAACAATTAGGGATCGAAATCATTCCATAATAAACCTTGACCCAAAATATTTGCTTAAATAAAAAGATAGTACCAAATTTCACCTCAAAACTGAGGAATTCAGGCATCAAGTCGCAACAGAAATCTATAAAACCACAAAATTGTACTAGAGTATTCATGATTTGCATAGCAAGATGGCAACTAAGCTCCTAGATTCCAAAACAACTCAAATCTAACGGTAACGACGGAGAGAGACGGTGTTGTTTCTCTTCCAGGTTGCCCTTCGTGATGGTCTTGCCTTGGTGTTCAAATGTCCTCTGCCTCTCAGACCTCTGTATTTCTTTCCAGCTGAGGTGAGACCACGAAGTTCCCTATGCTTGTGAACAGGGTTGCAAATCCAGTTGATTCTTGGGTCATTACGGATAGCATTGTGTGCAGCATCCACAAGAATGATCTCGAAGTACTTGTAGGTAGAGTCCTGCATTGCAGAAGCGATAAAACTAAGTTAAAGAAATCCGATGCAGGAGGAACAGAAATGAAGCAGACAAATTATTACAAGTAGAACAACAAACCTCGTTGATCCAGTAAGAGTTGAGAACTTTGAGACCACCCAATTTACGTCCAGCACGTTCCTCAGCAACTGACCTCTTGTTCCTCTGGAATTTGAGTTGGGTAATACCCTGGTTCTTTGGCTTACCATACACGATACCCTTTGGAACTGGCCTCTTGCGACCACCACGTCTGACACGTACACGGTAAACGACATAGCCCTGCAAAGAGAAAAATTTGAACAATGAATACAAAGGATGGTAGGATATGCATGCTGCACTGGAATAGCAAGAAAAAAATGATTCAGACCGCTAAGAAATGCTTACACACACAAATAACAAAGCAACAACGTCTGCATCTGGATAAGAAAAATAAAGAACTTGCACCAACAATGCAAACTTACAGTAAAAAACATGGTTATGAAGAGACAATTCGCTTTTACATTAAACAGAAAGTCATTGCATTCTAAGATTTTACTTCAATTGCACATTGTAGAACATCCAGCATGATTGATAATAGAGACAAGCAGAAACCTAACACCATTCAAACATTGTAGAAAAACAGACAATGGGAATAAAATCATATATAATCCACACAATGTATTCAACAAATGAACTGATTCCAAAACAGTCAAGCCTAACTCAAGACTAAGATGAAACCACTATCTTCAATTAGCTTCATCGTCCAACTCAACCAATTACTTGAATCATTTCTTATAATTATACTGAACTAAACAAATCGAATGCACTAAATGGAGCAAATAGAGATAAGATTTAAGACTTATGATTACCTGCTTGGCCTTGTATCCCAAACGCCTAGCCTTGTCGGGACGAGTAGGACGGGTAACACGGCAAATAGAAGGATGTTGGCGATACTCCCAGCACCTAACCCTCTGCAAAAATCTCATCACATCGGATTGTTTCTTCCTCCATAACTCAGAAACGTACTTGTAAGCACCTATCAAACCCAACAAAATCATTAACCTCAAAAACCCACAATCACAGAACAACAAAAACATTCATATAAGGAGTAAATCCAAATCTAAAAAGGGCACTTTCAGGAGATTATAACAAAATCTAAGCTAAACCCAGAACCAATTAGCCTGATTCAACAACCCTAATACCATTTCCAGTAACAAATCTAAGAAAACTGAAAAAAAATTCAAAACCCAAAAAACACTGAATCTCTAAAAACATATATGAAACTCAGATTACAAACAAATCTAACAAAACCCCAAAGTTTTACATCATGAAACAAGAACCTCGGAACCATTTCTACATAATAATCTGAAGAAAAACAAAAATCGGTACACAGAAGACAGAAACCTTAACATTTGATTCAGAAATCAAGAATCAATCAATAGTTTCAGAGATTTAACGAAGATGGATGAACCCAGAGAGAAGAAACTTACCCATGGCGAAGATGTTCTTCTTCTTCCTGTCGCCTCCTCTCTCTCTCTCTCTCTCTCTCACTAGGGTTTTGAGTTACAGAGTCCGGCTTTTATGAGGAGAAACCCTAAATTCGATTATAAACCTAAAGAAGGGTTGAAAGGGTTAATCTAAGCCGTCAATTTATTAAACTAGGGATCTAGCCGTCAAAAAGGATTGTTTTATATAAGCGCCCGTTAAATTAATTTGGGCACTCATCAACCAATAAAGTTGCCCAAATGAGTGGTTGTTGCCACTCGATTGAGTACTGAACCGGTAAAGGTGTGAGGGTCCGGTGAACACCTTTGGTGGTTGTGGTGCTGAGCGAGATTCAGGCGCTGAATAAAGCTTTCGAAGTTTGCTCTTCAATGGAGATTTTTTTTTGTATAGGTGGCCAAAGAGGTTCAAGAATTCCTCTTCTTAGCGCGTTTGGATACAGTTTTGCTTCTGATTTCTGCTTTTCCAGAAGCAGAAGTCAGAAGTCCAGATATTTTGCTTCACAAAAAGTCGAATTTTCTGCTTCTAGAAATCGTTTTGAAATTCTACACCCAAACTGACTTCTTGCTTTTTGACTTCTAGAAGTCAAAACGTTACTTCTGGATGTGTATCCAAACGCCGCCGTGTGTCATGAATCAATTTGCAAAACTGTGAACAGCAGAAATAAATGGCAACGAGGCCAAGCAGACAAACCCTTCAGAAGACTATTTGTTCAAATAGCAACATAACAATAGCAGCAGCAACAACAACAAACAGCTTGTTTTTTCAAATCAGAATAGAAAGACAGGATGAAAGAAATACAACTAATACACAACTAGTTTGTACACAACTACAGAAGGAAAATCCTCGAACCACTGTTCTCATATCGTCAGTTGAGTGCCACTGTCTCATAGTTAGGTATTTACCTATACAACAACGTTCACATTGTGGAAGGCATGTTACTCTGTCGCAGAGCTGCAAAACATATTCAGCATGCCGCCTTGTTTTTCAGATTTCGGGACATTAGTCTAAGTTGATGATACTATTTAAGGGAGCAATAGAATCAATATCTGGGGTTAGCACAGCACGCCTGGTGATATCTCCGACTACATTACAGCGCTTTCCTTTTGTATCAATGGCTGCAACACTCTCAGCACACACACCGGAACCAGGAAACACCTACATTGCAGACTCAGTCATGAGAAATACAAATTCATCATGGTGTGTTAACTATCTTGGCGGACACCAGCAAATTAATTGTTTTGCTGAAATTAAACAGAAGCTAAAATAACCCTATACTCACATGGAAAAGGTTGTCACCAAGCTTTAATTTGACAGCACCACTCTTGTATACAAGCATTTTCCCCATGAATCCCGACCGCAAGTCCTCCAAACTACAGGTATTCGATCTCCTGTTGCCAGCAATCTCTTTTTCCACGGCACTAGCAGAGCGCTTAAAGGCAGGTAAAGAAGGAGGTAGTTGGAGAAATATCATGTTTGTTTCATTACTTTCCTCCTGTCAATCACAATCCATCAGAAATTAGTAATGCTCCAAAACAGAGGTTCTGAATCATTCAACAATTATAAGAGAAGTGATGGCACAAAAATTGTACGGTTAAGCTCTTGAGTGCCAAAACGATAAAATTGGAGTCTTAAATAGGGACTGCCTTAACATTAAGAATAGTTTTCAAAAACCACTTTCTCGATCTGGAAGAAGAGCATGGCTTTCTAATGGGACTTGACTCATTTCAGGTTGGCTGTCCCAGAAACTGGGTTCTCACAAAAATATATTCAGACCATAGACCTAGAACAGGATCTTGAAGCATCATGTGAAATGGTTTTCTACGAGTCAACCTTGAATTTAAAACTATGAAAAGAGAAAGAAAAAAACCATCAGGCCTAGCTCTGCAGCAGCATTTATTTCTGTTTCGTCATATTCCTTGTTCTCCCCTGCCTTCCCAAATTCCTCCTCATCCAGAATTTCTGAAAAGCAACCTCAGCTGTTACTTATTGACATGGTACTGACCATAATCCATAATTTGATAGAGAGAAAATTTCATGATGGAAGTAAAAAAGGCTTACTTGGGTCACCGGCGTAGGGCCTCCTTAGAGGAAGGGTAACTGGATAGTTACTATACTGGCTCTGCGTAAACAGAAAATGGATTAGCGAAAATCCGTAACAGTACAATACAATTCAATGAAATCAGTAAGAACAGTGTCAGATCTAGTACTTACCCAGGGTTCCTTGTATTGTTTGATTTTCTTCGGTTCAACGAGATCCATAGAAGTGGAATCATGTGAAGGAGCGCCTGGAATTCGCAGTGCCAGTTAGCCATTTTCTTCATAATTCGAATATTAGTTAAGTTAGGCGTCGTTTACCTTCAAATGGGACAATATCTAGAGATTTCATTTCACTGCTTTCACTAGTACAACTCCTCACACCAAACGACCTGATGGTTGTTGATGTAGGTTTCTTCGTTAAGTCAGACTCCATATCTTCATCTGTGTGTTAAAATCATTGAAAACAGGTTGGAAAATCAACACTACGCAGTTAAATCTCAGAACAAACAACATGGTTCAACAACGAGACAACTTACATTTCTTCTCAGTCTTAGGCTTTCTTCCCAACCCCAAATTCTTCTGTGAAAAAAGAATAAGAAAACAATTGAAGAACTATGTACAGTTCGAGAAATCTGGATTAGAAAAAGGTAAGATGACGCGGGTACATTGACATATCTCAGCTTCTCCGCCAATTCAGCTTCTGAAGGGACATCACTGCAAACAAACGAAACAGTTACCGAGGCCATTTCAAGTAAGATAACAAAATTAGCAGTAGCACAACACTTAACAAACAGAAACTTTTTATTACATTTTTGGGGCGGCTGGTCTCGGCAATTTCCGAGCAGGAACTTTGGGTTGAAACCGCACCTACACCATAACAAATAAAAACTTTGTCACACACCTTCACCTAAGTATCAGATGTTGAAAACATCAAGAAACGTAAAGAATTCCTACAAAAACGAAACATTACCTTCCTAGCAACACGTTTTGTAGCATCGGGGTTTTCTTCCTCCACTCCTACATGCATCTTATTCTTTTCTTCACTCATTCTGCTATTCAGCTAATCCTGCAAATACGCAAACGTGTCATCCTAAGAAGATAGATGGGCCAATTTCACCAACTTACACAACAAATTCATTCGATAACTACAACGGGTGCACTTTGGAAAATCCCATGGACCTTAGTTTAGTCAGTGTAACTCAACAAAATACAATCGTTCCACAACAGCATACAGATACCATAAGCGTCTAAGCGAGTACGAGAATTCGAGATTCCAAATAATCAGGACACAAGATAATGCGACAACCCAGCGGACAGGAATGAGTGGATTCCTCAATTCAGTCCCACAAGCATTCATTCCATTACCAATTATTTCATTCTTTACAAACCCCATATGACATTCTGTTCTTAACAGCAAGAATCTAAACAGTTTCATCTGTTTTGTTTCTTTCTTCGTTCTTCAAAATTAGGGCAACATATGAACAGCTTCAGCTAGTT
This sequence comes from Papaver bracteatum, assembly GCA_023529315.1. Taxonomy (NCBI): domain Eukaryota; kingdom Viridiplantae; phylum Streptophyta; class Magnoliopsida; order Ranunculales; family Papaveraceae; genus Papaver; species Papaver bracteatum. Next base: position 472,250 of record JAJJWX010000717.1, read on the forward strand.
CTTGACTGACATAGTTATTCTAATACCTAGAATTTAGTAATTCCAGTGAACAATCACAAATTAGATAGTTCAATTGTTGGTATCATTCCTAGGTTTCAAACAAAAGCAGTTCAACAATACAAGATTATTGAAGCAGAAAGTGTTTCTAGGGTTTGTGAATTCAAAATTGTATTAATAAACAATTCAAAAATAAAATTGAAGCATGATGATAGAACTTACCCCAAATTTGATTTCTAGGGCTTGTTCTCGGCGCCGTGAGCAATTTCCCCTAACACTGAAGCTTTCTCCTGGTACTTATCCCTGTTTCTCAAAAGGCAGTATGTCGCCGTTTATAGTCTAATGGATTGTGTCCTAGTGAAGGAGTTTTCCTACTCGAGTTCAAATCTCGATAATCGAGATTTTTTTATTTTTTTCCTTAAAGATTTGATTTTTTTTTTTTTTAAATATACTCCCTCCGTTTCAGAAAAAGTGTTACTTTTACTTTTTCATTTTAATCTTTCGAATCAAACAAAGCTAGTGGTTGGCAACCTAGCAACAAGTTGGGCACCAACCCCTCTTTGATTTTTACATCAGGAAAAGAAAAGTACAAGATTTTTTGTTTCTGACATCTAGAACCTTTTCTTAATTATTTTTTTTAACATAATAAATTAACAAAATAAAAGTAAATTAAAAGCTTCAGAATTTACACAGCAGGCAAGTGAGCAACAAGCTGCGCCGTAAGCCCTTTTTGAATTGCAAAACATATCATCTTAAAAACAAACTCTCTCGAGCCAGGAGTCATGACATTACTGTGCATGACTTTCTGAACTCTTTTGAGAAGTCCAACCGCCTCTGGAGCAAGATAACCAAAAGTATCGAAAGCAAAAGGTACACGCTTTCTCATGTTTTGATATCTTACCCGAGGCATCCCTTAGTGCTGCTTGTCCAACCGTGAAAGTACCATGTCCAATACCTACTAATGGCGAGACTCCTGTAAGGTCAACACAAGCGTGTTTCCCATTAACCCACCCAAAAATAAGAACATCTGCTGGCCTGAGTGTTGATCTCCCCTCGAGTGGGTTTGTCAAAAAATTGACAATGACTTCTTTCTTTCTTTGAAATGCTGCTCTCCATAGCACATCATATATAGTATCCCTCACATGATCATGTCTATATTTAAACCTGTGGTCTACCTTACAATGAACTGCATGCTCCCCATACGAGTCCAAGCATCTTGTAAAACAAGCGGGACATTGTGAATCTGAATGGTAAAGAGGGATCATTAACCTGTATTTGAGAATGGATCTGTACTCCAAGGGTGTCATCTTCTGTCCAAGTCCCTCAATCGGAATAGCAAGGACAAAATCCTGGGCATGCGCTGCTTGTAGGCAACCAAAAACCGCTTTCTGTCTGTGTGAAAGCTCGTAAACTCTATCCATTTCTTTAACCACTTTACCAAAAAGAGCACTCGCCAAAGTACTTTTAGGGGGGGAGGTATCTTTATTGGTAAAACTTCTAAAGTCAAAAACAGGAAGAGTTACTTGTAGTGTATTCAAAGCCTTATTAAAGTTGTCATCCATGTCTTCCACCCCACTACTCCTCGGTATGTGATTTTGTAACCCCCACGATTGCACACGTGAAGCAAGGAAAGAATATTGTGATGCTTCCTTAGCAGTGTACAAGCCAAGACCTCCATATCTAATAGGTAAGGTGGATAGCCGCCACTGAAGTTCCCCAAAGAACGGACCTCCACAAACAAGAATTTCCTCTATCACCTCTCTCAACCCTCTATCAAATATATCTATAGCCTCCACAATGTATTCCGAGAAGCAAACACGAAGTCCAAAAAGTAGCTTGGAGATGCCCATGCATGCATGTAGAATCAACAATTCACTCTGAGGGTCGCGGAGCTTAAATAAAACATGCATCAAATCCACCGCCTTTTCTGCTCTCTTAATGGCAAGTCACTTCACAAACCCATCATCAAGACTAACCGCACCTCCTAAAAGTTTGACTCCATTATCTGGCCTTGAGATTCCATCGGGAAACATCCTATCACTTAACCTCCATCCATTGCAAGAGGGCCAGAAAATCTATGTTTTCTTAATATTCAATATAAGCCCCAAAGCAGGCCCTTCTGCCTGAACAACATTAAGTGTCTTTGCCACTTCTGCAGTGTCACCAATAATAGTACCATCATCGAGATACCAAGCCTGTAGGGATAGGATGCAATTCTTGTTTATCTTTGCTACAAGCTGATGAAGTACTAAAGCAAATAGCAATGGCCCCAGAGGGTCACCTTGTTGCACTCCTGTAGAATCAAAGATATGGGATCCCCCCACATACAATCTTGCAGGTTGTCTATACAAATATTCCACACATGAATATATAGAAGGACAAAGCTTACGTACCTCAAGAAGCATATCAGTTCGGTCAACTAGGTTAAAGGCATTGGTGAAGTCTACAGTTAACATGGTAAGGATAGCATGTGTATGGTGTTTATTGACAAACATGTTCACAACGTGTAAGATTGCCTCCGCCCCTCCTGAGACCCCTACTCGAAACTGGAAATCTTGAAGGTACACTACCATGTCCTTGCCAACCCCTTTCATTGCTATTTTGGACACAATCCGTTGGCAAACCGTCCCAACAACAATGGGACGAATGCTCTTTTCCGGTTTGAGGAGAGATGTCAAGGGTGTCGATTCTATAAACTCCGCCAGCTTAAGTGGGAATCTCCCTCCAAGCCACAAATTGACAACCCTTGTAATTATTGTGACCAAATCTATAGAAACAACGGATCCTTCCCCACAAAAGGCGTCCAACCAATGTTGTGCTCGCAAACCATCCCTACCACACGAAGTCCCCTTAGGAAACGATTTAATACAATTGAGAATGGTTCCTTCCTCAACCACCAAAGATGTCTCACACAGAGGAATAGTTGGTTTCCAGGGGGGGAGGGGGGGACATGGTCGGATGTTTTTCCTCTAACGCTTTCCTAGTAGTCTCATTGTGTGGCGCCATGCCTGTGGAGTTGATGCCCTTAACAACAGCATTGAAATGCCCATTTGCTACCTTGCGAAGGCAAGTTTTAACGTTGGTGCCAAGCCTATTGTCTTCCTCGGTATCATCCTCCATCCGAACAGCACACCCTGGTAATGGTGCTTTCAAAACCTCTCGAACAAGCTTTTGAACCCCACCAGGTTCACTCCAAATTGCAATCGCTTGAAGGATTTGTTTCTGCTGCATTTCTTTGCGATTACCTGACTTACATTCAACCCTAACCTTTGGTTGAAAGACCCGGAGTGTACAGCGAGGAAGCACCAATAATTTCACCCAATGCCTGATGGAACAAGGCTCTGCCGCAAATTTCTGGAGAACTTCCTTGAGGGTATGAGAAAATGCGAGCCGACATCCTCTCGGAATACTTTCATCCTTTCATATTGGAGCTCTGAAAATTGCATCTACTGTCCCTTCATTCAGTTCAAAATCATCACCCCAAAATTGAGAAGAAACCTCTTGCAGCACCGGCCTAGATACCCCTATGATTGTTTCAACTATATCCCCAGAATCATCAAACACCGGCCTAATATCATCATCCCCTCCATGCTTTCATGCCCTACTCCATGCTTGGATGCTCATACATTCAAAACACATCCATTGTTTCAAGGACCTTAAAGTTTCCTCTAAACCAATAAAAATATCCAAGTCCCGACTTATAGCATGTTGAAGTGCATTTTTTCGTTCCAAATTACAGATTGTTGTCGCTTCAGATGGGGTATCAAACATGGGGGGGGAGGGGGGGACATGGTCGGATGTTTTTCCTCTAACGCTTTCCTAGTAGTCTCATTGTGTGGCGCCACGCCTGTGGAGCTGATGCCCTTAACAACATCATTGAAATGCCCGTTTGCTACCTTGCGCAGGCAAGTTTTAACGTTGGTGCCAAGCCTATTTTCTTCCTCGGTATCATCCTCCATCCGAACAGCACACCGTGGTAATGGTGCTTTCAAAACCTCTCGAACAAGCTTTTGAACCCCACCAGGTTCACTCCAAATTGCAATCGCTTGAAGGATTTGTTTCTGCTGAATTTCTTTGCGATTACCTAACTTACATTCAACCCTAACCTTTGGTTGAAAGACCCGGAGTGTACAGCGAGGAAGCACCAATAATTTCACCCAATGCCTGATGGAACAAGGCTCTGCCGCAACTTTCTGGAGAACTGCCTTGAGGGTATGAGAAAATGTGAGCCGACATCCTCTTGGAATACTTTCATCCGTTCATATTGGATCTCTGAAAATCGCATTTACTGTCCCTTCATTCAGTTCAAAATCATCACCCCAAAATTGAGAAGAAACCTCTTGCAGCACCGGCCTAGATACCCCTATGATTGTTTCAACTATATCCCCAGAATCATCAAACACCGGCCTAATATCATCATCCCCTCCATGATTTCATGCCCTACTCCATGCTTGCATGCCCTACTCCATGCTTGGATGCTCATACATTCAAAACACATCCACTGTTTCAAGGACCTTAAAGTTTCCTCTAAACCAATAAAAATATCCAAGTCCCGACTTATAGCCTGTTGAAGTGCATTTTTTCGTTCCAAATTATAGAAGTGTTGTCGCTTCAGATGGGGTATCAAACATGCAAACCCCTTACTCTCAATCCCCCCATCTGGGCACCCATGAAAATCCTTAAAGGGACATAGCCTAATACCTTTACTGCGGCAGTCATTGAGGCATAAAAACAAACAGGATAGGTGCTTGCAGTTGAAGCACCAACTAAAACCGAAACCGACGTTGAAGCCACCAGAGTACAAGCCGTATTCGTGGTGAGGTAGTAAGAACAGTCGAGTGGTAGCAAATGCAAAACAGAAAAACTAACTAAAAAGAAACCATCAAATTCACGAGTAGAGAACGACGTGGGAAAACAGACAGAGATCAAAAGCAGTGATTAAAAACTCTCCACTCCACTCTAACCCATCGAGATGATTGTGGTGGTGGACACACTAAGTTTACACACTGAACTACAATATTGAGCCTCGAATCTCTAAAAAATTCGCAATGGAAATGTTACTGTAGAAAAGTTTTTCTTTTACTGTAGCATTTCTCTTGAAATTAGTCTGGTGAAGGTGTAACGTATGAACCTTTTTACTTTTACTATTTATTTATTTTGTTATTTTTAGTTTTAGTCATTTTGTCATCCGAATGTTTCTGAATTCAAATACCCTCTCACTCTATTATTTTTATTGTTTTTGGTCATTTTGTTATTTGTATTCAGTTTTTGGTTTTGGAAGCAGAGATGCCTTTTAGTTTCTAGATCTAAATATTGCTGGGTCTATCTTGACTTGAATTCATCTATTTGAATGTTTTTAAACTCGGAAACAATTTGAAAATAATTTATAAATGTGAAATGTTATAGTCCCGAGCGTTTTTTTTTTTTTGAGAATTAACTTCTCCTTCTAAAAAAGAAAAGTGAATGAATATTTGTTTGCGACATCCAAAACTTTTTACTTTTATTATTTTTTGTTATTTTTATTTTTAGTCATTTTGTCATCTGAATGTTCTGTGCATTTAAATCATGATTTATAAAGGGGATACCACTATTAGCGGGGGTGATACCAATTGAGCGATCCGACGGTCAGTGTCTATTAATATTTTTTTGTCTTATATAAAGTGGTATAACCCCAAGTAATACTGGTATCCCCTTTATAAATCATGATTTATATACCCTCTCACTTTTTTTATCGTTTTTGGTCATTTATTATTTGTATTTAGTTTTTGGTTTTGGAAGCAGAGATGCCTTTTAATTCCTGGCATCTAAATATTTCTGGGTCTATTTTGCCTAGCGTTTTTAGGGGACACTTAAAAGAAATTAGGGGCCAATAATAAAACAAAAAAGGTCACCCAAACGTAAATTGTAGCCATCCCTTATCTCGCATAATTTATAATTGCAAAATTGCTCTTACATAATCGGTAGATAATATATGATTTTTATCCTCCTATAACATTCGGTAGATAAAATATGAAGCATTTTCCGAATATAGTGGGTGAAGTATTTGAAGGATTGTTCCGCAACAAGCATATTCAGACGATATTGCATTTGCATAAACTTCTGAATGTACAATGGCCCAAAAATCAGAATTTTGGAAAAACCAAAATTTTGATGGTTTCGAACTTGTAATAATCGGAAGATATTGCATTTGCATAAATTTTGTTGAAAAACCAAAAAATTCTTGGAACCACCTAGAGCCATGGCGTGGTTTGTTCTGTAACAAGCATATTCGGAAGATATTGCATTTGCATAACTTTTGAATGTACAATGGCCCAAAAATTAAAATTTTGGAAAAACCAAAAGTTTTCTGGTTTTGAACTTGTAATAATCGGAAGATATTGCATTTGCATAAACTTCTGAATATATGTTGGCTAACCTTCAAATTTTTTAGGTTAGCACCTCTTGGAACCACTTAGATCCATGGTATGGTTAGCACCTCTTATTCTAAGATTTGCATAAACTTAGTACAAGCCATGGCAAAAAAAATCTGGTTTTGAACTTGTAATAATCGGAAGATAAGCATAAACATAATTCAAAAATCCTTAGGAAGATATTGCATTTGCATATCGGAAGATAATTTCATAACTTTTGAATGTACAATGGCCCAAAAATTAAAATTTTGGAAAAACCAAAAGTTTTCTGGTTTTGAACTTGTAATAATCGGAAGATATTGCATTTGCATAAACTTCTGAATATATGTTGGCTAACCTTCAAAAATTCTTAGGTTAGCACCTCTTGGAACCACCTAGAGCCATGGCATGGTTTGTTCTGCAACAAGCATATATCGGAAGATATTGGAAGTATAATGGCCCAAAAATCAGAATTTTTGAAAAACCAAATTTTTTTCTGGTTTCGAACTTTCGATAATCGGAAGAATGGAACATTATATTCTCTTCCGAATATATACTGGCCCCAGAATGGGATTTTTCCTATGTCACAATCTTGAGAACTTTTCAAAAAATATATATATATTCGGTAGTTAGTATATTTCCAATTATTGTGTCTCTACATCAACATATTCGGAAGTAAAAAAATTCTTTAATCTACCGATTATATCCATTTTGTTCACAGGAAGATATGACCAACAATATTCGGAAGTTAATCTATAACTTTATCTCCCGAATACTGTCGATGCTCTTGAGAAAATGAAGAACACGACTACATTTGGGAGTTGAAAACCATGCATATCTTTCGAATCTGGGAAAAAACAGAAAACCCTAGAAAAAAATTTCTTCGATTAGTCGAATTAAAGCGACATAAACCCAAAAAAACGACAGAATCTTACCTAATTAGGGTTCATTACCCTTGCCCATGGTTTTATAAACGAACCAACGATGTTTTTATTTGACGATTCATGACGACAACGATGTCCCAATAGAAATTCTGGGTGACCCCCTATGTAATTATTTTTTTTAATTCCTAATCTAGCCCCCACTAATCAACATATTTGAAATATAATGGGAAACATCTGGGTTTCAAAGTTTTAACCCTAAAAATATTAATAAGAAGTGGAGATGGAAATGGGGAATATGATTTTGTTTTTTTATTTTTATTTTAAGGGAAGGGTGTTTTAGTATTTTCTCCCCCAAAGTCACCTCTTAGCACACACCATGGGTTGGGGGAAGTAATTCATATCCTCCAATTAATTCTCATATCCCCAATTGTGCGTTCTAAAAAATCTTTAAAATTTTAAGCTTTTACAAGTGAAATAATAGCTCCTAATATGGAAATTAATTTTACCTTCTTTATAAATATTTCCTTTTTACAATCGCACTTTTGATAAAAGAAAATAAAAACAAAGAATTTCAGAAGAGACAAAGGCGTCCCAGGGCAACAACCACCAACTATCTTAAGTAAAACTTTCTAGGGAGGGTGTTTAAAATTAGGCCGTCCTAGAAGCCATCAGTTTTGTAGTTACAGAGAGTCCCACAAAAGATAGAGACAATAAAGAACACACCTTTCCCCTCCTAGTGTTAGAATAGGGTACAAAGAGTCCCCATCTACCAACCCCTAAAGACGATCTTAAATTTACATATGCAGTAATAATTCTACTTGTGACACAAGACTTGAAAATAAAATAAAATGATAACGAAGTTCCAGATTGTTGAGCACCCTACAATGACCCGAACTTTGAGCACCATATATAGTACACAAAGAATACAACTTCTTTCTTAGAAAGTACAAATAACCTAAGCAAGTTAAAACCAACTAGTCCCAAGACTAAACCACAGCCTGCAAGATTATCATGCAACACCAACATCATAACCCTACCATTACTGAAGTAAATAAAAATGCAATAATAATTTTACCCTTTTTTTTGTACCTTCAGGCTTTTTCTCTAACACTTAATGTGCAGTTATGTTGGTATTTTGTTCAAGATTGTCTTTTGTTTCCACAAATCAATTTCCATAAAGAACGAGGAGAAACTGCATAAGAGAAAACTAACACACAATTAGACCAATAACCATCCTAGAATAAACAAAAAAAAAAATTCAATTGAAAACTAAAACGCAGAAAAATAAAACCCACTTATTAAACTAAGCTCACCTCAGATCTTTCAATTAAAACATATTACTCTTTTTTCTCATCAACACCACCACACCATCATCACCAGAACCCTGAATGGAGTTCAATCATAGTTATCTGAACATGATCTGGTAGCATAGATTTTGAGAAAATAAAACGCTAATTAATCAAATGAAACATATCACCTCAAAACCCAAGACTCATTAGATGCATTTACTGCCGATTCCAATACCTGAATCACCTAAAAAAAAAACATTTCAAAGACCAAATACAAATAAATTAGACATACTTATGCAATCAAAGAAACAAACCTCGGATTTTAATGAAAAAATGGGAGACATGAAAGAAATAAATTAGACATACTTGTTCAGAGCTCTAAACAAGTTAAATTTCAAACCTTAGAGACCTTATCTCTCGAGACTATTCATCTCTTCTCCTTGAGACACGCTGAATAAGGAGATAAGACACATGTTGAGTAAAAAATTTGATTTGATAATCTCCTTGGAAGTACTGATTGTTGTTGTAGATTTAGTAGAAGATGTGAGGTTAACTATGATTCGATCTTCCAGGTGTATAATTTTCACTAACCATCTGAAAAATCAACAAACAAAAAATAAAAAACAGATTGAAATGAGTAATTATTAAAACGTAAGAAAATCTCAAAATAATTTCTAAGAGTTTAAACAGAGAAAATTGACCTCCAAAATTTCAAATGGATCTCCGAAGATACCTGAAAATAGAAAAGATGAAGAAGAATCAATATAAAGACCAGTATCGATTGGTGAAAATGCAGAGATAAATTTAGGGATTCATACCCATCCACAAAAACCATACCCTGTAGGTGCACAAAATGAATCTGAAAACCTATATCTACAAATTCAACAACTTATTTGAGACTCAAAAACATCATCAATAACAACTTTAGGGTTTTTATATAGAGATCTAATCGATCTACTAGTTTTTGCACAGAGAAGGTGAAAGAGAAAATAGATTTTGGTGAGTTAGGGTTTTCTACTGAGGGAGGGAGGCGGAGAAGATAAGAGAGGATTCGAGAAACAGAACATGAGTTGATAAAGTGATAAGGGAGAGAGAGATACAAGGGGATAACCAAGTCAATGAAAGTTAAAAGGAAAAGTTTAACGGCTGTGGTTTGTCCATCAAAAAAACATGGACGATTGACATTGGGTTTGAAGTTCTCATACGGATTGAGTGGAGTGTGTGAGAAGCATGTGTGTTCTTTGGAGAATTATGTGTTTTTAGAGAAAATCACAAACCATCAAACCGAAAAAAGATGATTTCGTCATATAAGTAGACATATCCAAAAATGCCATGAAACATTGATATGTGTCATTGATGTTATTTGGGAATATTTCAAATTGATTTAGAGAGAAATATAGAACTATATATGGTAAATCTAGATATAGGATAGTATGCACACCAGTTCAGATAATGGGAAAAATATTATAGGTCCAGAGCCGTCTTACATGTACCCAATACACGTACCGGCGTATCTATATGTCCACAACAACTTTTTGGTACGCATATATATACATGGTATCAATACCATAACAAGTTTGTTGCTCGTGGACCAGAAATAGTACGCATATCAAGTATGCATACCGTGACAGTTGGTTTTGAAACCGGTGTGGTATCCATACCCGGTACGCAAACCATTCCGAGGGACCAAATATGTAGAATAACATATTTTATCATCTTAGGTTCAAAGATTACTAGATAGATACTCCAATCTATCATTTCGAGGAATAACATATTTTTAACGAACATTTGTTCATACTTGATGAATTTAGATTAAGAACAATTTATTGTTCATAATCTAAATCATGATTCAAGATTATCATTCGAAAATAGCCTGAAACAGTGATAGACATGAGTCTCTCATTCGGATGAACTAAAGATGGATTATATCTGATCTTATCATTCCAGGTTCGTATATTACTATAGTTAAACCAGAGTCTCTCATTTGGATGAACTGAAGATGGATTATATCTGATCTTATCATCCTAGGTTCATATATTACTAGAGTTAGACCCGAGTCTCTCATTCGGATGAACTGGAGATGGATTATATCTGATCTTATCATCTCATGTTCATATATTACTGGAGTTAGACATGATTCTCTCTTTCGGATGAACTGAAGATGGATTATATCTGATCTTATCATCTCAGGTTCATATATTAATACAGTTATACCTGAGTCTCTCATTCGAATGAACTGAAGAGGAAATATATCATATTTGAACATTCCAGGTTTAAAGATTACTTGATTTAGACCACAGTTTCTCATCCGGATGAGCTGGAGATGACATATATCATATTTGAACATCTTAGGTTCAAAGATTACTAGAGTTACACATGAGTCTCTCATTCGGATAAATTGAAGAAGAAATATACAAAATTTGAACACCCCATGTTCAAAGATTACTAGAGTAAGACATGAGTTTCTCATTCGAATGAACTGGAGACTGTGAAAATGACCAGACTACCCTTATTGGAAATAAGTAAAGTAAATATTACATACTGTGAAAATGACCATATTACCCTTAATGGAAATTAGTGCAATAAATATTATGGAGACTGTGAAAATGTCCAGACTACCCTTATCAGAACAAGTAAAGTAAATAGTAGAAAAGACGAAAATGACCATACTACCCCTAATGGAAATTAGTGCAATAAATATTATGGAGACTGTGAAAACGATCAGACTACCCTTATCGAAAATAAGTAATATAATTATTACAGACTGTGAACATGACTATATTACCCTTAATGGAAACTAGTGCAATAAATATTATGGAGACCGTGAAAATGACCAGACTACCCTTATCCGAAATAAGTAAAGTAAATATTACAGATTGCGAAAATGACCATATTACCCTTAATGAAAATTAGTGCAATAAATATTATGGAGACTATGAAAATGACGAGACTACCCTTATCGGAAATAAGTAAAGTAAATATTAGTGAATGTGAAAATGACCATATTACCCTTACTGGAAATTAGTGCAATAAATATTAAGGAGATTGTGAAAATGACCAGACTACCCTTATCAAAAATAAGTAAAGTAAATATTACTGACTGCGAAAATAACCATATTACTCTTAATGGAAATTAGTGCTATAAATATTATGGAGACTGTGAAAATGATCATACTACCCTTATCAGAAATAAGTAAAGTAACTGTTTCATACTGTGAAAATGATCATATTACCCTTAGTGGAAATAAGTGCAACAAATATTATGGAGACCGGTAGTCTGGTCATTTTCATAGTTTCCATAATATTTATTGCACTTATTTCCAGTAAGGGTAGTCTGATCATTTTAACAGTCAGTAATATTTACTTTACTTATTTCTGATAAGGGTAGTCTGTCATTTTCAAAATCTCCATAATATTTGTTACACAAATTTACAACAAGGGTAATATGGTCATTTTCATAATATATAATATTTACTTTACTTACTTCCGATAAGGTTAGTCTGGTCATTTTCACAGTCTCTATAATATTTAGTGCACTAATTTCCATTAAGGGTAATATGGTCATTTTCGCAGTCTATAATATTTACTTTATTTATTTCCGATAAGGGTAGTCTCGACATTTTCACAGTCTCCATCATATTTATTACACTAATTTCCATTTAGGGTAGTATGGTCGTTTTCACAGTCTGTAATGTTTACTTTACTTATTTTGATAAGGGTAGTCTGGTCAATTTTACAGTCTCCATAATATTTATTACACTTATTTCCATTAAGGGTAATATGATTATTTTCACATCCTGTAACATTTACTTTACCTATTTCCGATAAGGGTAGTCTGGTAATTTTCACAGTCTCTATAATATTTATTGCACTAATTTCCATTTAGGGTAATATGGTAATTTTTACAATCTGTAATATTTACTTTACTTATTTTGATAAGGGTAGTCTGGTCATTTTCACAGTCTCCATAATATTTATTACACTTATTTCCATTAAAGGTAATATGCTTATTTTCACATCCTGTAACATTTACTTTAACTATTTCAGATAAGGGTAGTCTGGTCATTTTCATAGTCTCCATAATATCTATTGTACTAATTTTCATTAACGGTAATAATAATATGGTCATTTTTGCAAACTCTAATATTTACTTTAATTATTTCTGATAAGGGTAGTCTGTCATTTTCACAGTCTCCATAAAATTTATGGCACTAATTTCCATTAAGGGTAATATGATCATTTTCACAGTTTGTAATATTTATTTTACTTATTTCCGGTAAATGTAGTCTGCTCATTTTCATAGTATCCATAATATTCATTACACTTATTTCTAGTAAGGATAATATGGTCATTTTCGCAGTTCGTAATATTTTCTTTACTTATTTCCGATAAGGGTAGTCTGGTCATTTTCACAGTCTCTATAACATTTATTGAACAAATTTCCAATAAGGGTAATATGATCATTTTTATAATCTATAAATTTTACTTTCCTTACTTCCAATAAGGATAGTCTGGTCATTTTCACAGTCTCCATACTATTTATTACTCCTATTTACAGTAAGGGTAATATGGTCATTTTCACAGTCTGTAATATTTACTTTACTTATTTTAGATAAGGGTATTCTAGTCATTTTCACAGTCTCCATAATATTTATTGCAATTATTAACATCAAGGGTAATATGGTCATTTCCATGGTCAATAATATTTTTACTTTACTTATTTCCGATAAGGGTAGTCTGGTCATTTTCACAATATGTAATATTTACTTTACTTATTTTGATAAGGGTAGTCTGGTCATTTTCACAGTCTCCATAATATTTATTACACTTATTTCCATTAAGGGTAATATGGTTATTTTCACATCTTGTAACATTTACATTATCTACTTCCGATAAGGGTCAATTTCATAGTCTCCATAAATTTATTGCACTAATTCCATTAAGGGTAATATGGTCATTTTCGCAAACCCTAATATTTACTTTACCTATTTCTGATAAGGGTTGGTCATTTTTTACAGACTCCATAATATTTACTTTACTTATTTCCATTAAAGGTAATATGGTCATTTTCACAGTCTGTAATATTTATTTTACTTAATTCCGGTAAGTGTAGTCTGGTCATTTTCACAGTCTCCATAATATTTATTAAACTTATTTCCAGTAAGGGTAATATGGTCATTTTCGTAGTCCGTAATATTTTCTATACTTATTTCTGATAAGGGTTGTCTGGTCATTTTCACAGTTTCCCTGATATTTATTGCACAAATTTCTAGTAAGGGTAATATGGTCATTTTCATAATCTGTAATATTTACTTTACTTATTTCCGATAAGGTTAGTCTGGTCATTTTCATAGTCTCCAGAATATTCACTGCAGTTATTTCCGGTAAGAGTAATCTGTCATTGTCACAGTCTTCAAAATTTTTATTGCACTTATTCCGATAAGGGTAGTCTGGTCATTTTCACAGTCTTCGGAAGAAGTAGATATCCCTGTTGTGGTTTTGTCGACAAAATCGAGAGAAAAATTTAGTATTTGTCCAAGTCGAATTTCCTACAAGGTCATGACTTGTTGACTTTGTCTTGATCCTGTTTTCTAATATTAAGAAAATTAAAAAAATAAATATTGATTTTTAGAAATTAAAAAATTGTTTTTTTGTATAAATGTTGCGAAAGTAGTGACAAGAAAAATCCTAAGAGTTATTAATTTGGGGTTGTTTTAGATGTGGTGAAATTTTTGGGTGGAAACATCATTTTAGATTAGAATTGTGATTGTCTGAATAATTGTCAACAAATATTATTGTTACTAATAAAAAAAATTAATATTCCTAATAATTATCACAAATACAAAATTTATTAACAGTTATAATTGTTATAAGACTTATTACAGGTGTATCAGCGACTGAAAAATAAACTGTGAGAGGTTACACTGTGATAAAATCCTGATTTTTGTGTAGTGTAATAGAAGTATTAAGGTATATTTGAAGTTTCTATATCCAATTACCAACAATTGACACGGACCCGGAGACACATAAGCAAGAGAAAAAAATACTTGGTGTTTCGTGTTATGGCAATTAACAGTGAATTTGTCATTGATAAGCATGTTGGTGAAAGATGGAAGATGTTGGAGGCAAGGTAGTTAATATCTTGTATCAATATCATATCGGTCGCATCCTATACACCTATACAAATGATAATATTTGTTTTTATGGGCGATACATCATTACGATTTTTTTAATATTTATTATGTATCAAACAAAATATAAATATTGATATAACCATAATTGGGAAATAGTAATGGTAGTAAACATACTTCAACTTTATGGTTGATTAGACCCTTATACTTTACAAAATATTGAAACCAAGCATTGAATGTTTGTTAGCCCATCAACATCACGTTTACAGTAATTACATCCACAATAATCATATATGAAGTTACCAAAATTAGTTGAGTTAATTTCTTGAACAAAAATTTCAAGAAATCATAATCAAAAGACAAAATACATCAGTGTATAAGTGATACCGATGTTATCCGTGTACTAGTGAAACCGATATATCGGTCCGTACAGGACAATACACGCATTTTTATCGTTTCTCCTTTGTATCAATGATATTTTCAATATCGTAAAGATTTTTTCCGATATCCTATATAAAATCTTTAATATCGGCTTGTACAACCGATATTGACTACCTTGGAAAATGAACAAAGAAGGCTTCACTTCAAATATGTACACATTCGCTAGTGTTTTGAAGGCAGTTGGGACTGATGTTAGTAAAGTTAGAGTAGTTCACAACTATGTTACGAAATTGGGTCTAGAGTCTACGGAGTTATGCAAAAAAAATTGTTTACTTTTTTTTTTTTTAAACTTTGTTTACCTTTTATTTAGAACTAGGTATCACCGGGGCCTTACGGCCCCGAATCAACCCCTCCTTTCAGTATATATACTTTAAGCCTATACAAAAACCCTAAGTAATGAACAAATAGTAATAAAAACATTAAATAGCTTTTGTACTGTTATTATCACTCGGAAAGTGAGAATTGCATATAGAAATCACGTCAATCTTATCTTATCTTTGGGCATCTAGTAGTTTTTATAATTTTAGATACATATCGCATGTATTCTAAAATTAGTTTATACGTAAGTACTGATATGAATTTGTAATTTGGGTCGTCTTTCCTCCTATGTTTTTTTGTCATGTTTTTACGAAAAACAACCTACAGCCCAGGCTTAACCTCTGAGTAGCTTCATGCGTTATGTAGACTTCGGTATTCAACATTGAGCTGTTAGCTTTATGTTTCATTTACCGGAAATATCCTATAATGTCCATACAAACCACAAAAACTAAAGAAACCCTAAAAATGTCAATATTCTTCCGCAACTTTCATTTTTAGCGTACAAATACTATAAAGTTCAAAATCAAAATCACAAATGAACTATACCGTGCTGGTGCTTTTGATTTTGATGCACAAAGGTACTTACAATCTTACATAAATCACTCAATTCCTTCTTATAGCCATCTCTCCATCCTTCTTTTTCTGAATCATCAAAAAAAAAAACACAAATGGAATCACCAGCTGACCTTATATTACAGTTTTCCATAGCAAAAGAACAAAAATCTACAAAAATAAATAAAAATAAAGCAAAACTTACATTTGTTTTATTGCAGGGAAGTTCACTTAACCCAGTTATGTTATACTCCATATCAGATGGGCTTCCCTTTGCCGTCAGTTTTTTAAAGTTAGCCTAGCCTATAGGATTGAAGCACTAAAAAGTCATGTCGATGGAGATGATATATTAAGTGTACAATTTGATCTTACACTTTTAACCTTTCCCTAGTCAATGTCACATGATACCCTCAAACCATGGTTATTAAGTAAAATTGTACAACTGGTCCTAGCTGTATTATCATTCACGAAGTAGATATATCTAATTGACACAATTATCAACTGGTTTTCCGTAAGTACCTATATTTGTTATAAAACTTACACATGAAGCATCAATTAAAGAACTTACCATTATGCAGTGATAAACCACTTTGTGTAGCTCTGACACTTGAATGGAATCACCAATATCCAATAAAACGTCCTCCCAAGTATGCAACATATTTTTGGATTATCCACTGATATAATCCATTACACTACTCAAAAATAAAAACATCATCTACTCAAACATAAAAACATCGTAAATGAAATACACAAATGAAAGAAAACACGTAAAGAGACCAAAGAAAAAAATGACATTGTATTAAAAATCTGAGGTGAAGAACAATACCTGAATAAGTTATAAAAGCCTAGGCAAAGTGATTTATTTTCAGTTTTTTTTGTGGATAAACTTCCATGCACCAATTAATCTGAGTATAAAAACTAATCCTTTCATCATAACCTCAAGAAAACACCGAAAGGATGACAAACCTAACAACCCAAGTATTCCAAACAATCATTTGAAGTTAAAATGAATAATCGTGTACAAAACAGATGAAAGAGTGAAATTTGTTTTTATACTAATAAAGAGTTGAGGTAGTGACTTTCAGAAAATTCCTATTCCATACGAAATTCTAAAACAATGTAAAATAGCTTTGCAACAATTGATATTTAAATCTCCAAAACAAAACCCTAATGATGTTAACAACTAACCTATATTTTTTTTAGTAAAAAGAGGTTCAAGAGGCTAAAAATGAAAAACAACATCTGATGAGATTGTAGTTACACTACAAGAATATAAACATCACCTCACTTCGTCAATTCTCTGTACAAAGCATATTCTATTGTTTCAATATTTGTGTGTTCTTGTAACCTCAGTAGTTAGATGAGATTGTAGTTCTCTGCGTTGTTTCTCAAAACCAAAATTTGGAGCTTAAGCTTGAAAGAAGAAGGAAAAAAGGTAAAAGATTACTTGGATTTACAAAGCTGTGATCCAGTGACAGCTCATTATCTTGAGCTTTCTTAGGCATTTTCATTCATGTCCACCCTCTACAGAAAAACTGAAGGGTGAGAGTAGCCACCTTTTGTTGCTAATAAAAATGCAGAACTCCACGTAATGATCATACATGGAAATAAAAATAGAAGAGTGTAGCAATTTTATGGATATTTATATTCTTCTCCAGACACAGGGTGCTAGGTGTTCAAATGTAACCAAAACAAATGTTGGCATCTAACGAACGGAATAAAAGGGACACCGTGTTGAACTCTGCGACGGTGCCCAAAGTGCACATATGACACACAAAACAGAGAATGAAAATATATACTTTCCAGTAGGAAGGAATAATCTCTGTAGTCTTCCACCCCTCATTGTACACGTCATTTTATTTAAAGTGGAGCTGCAGAAGATATACTCAAGTTTTTTTACTTAACCTTATCATTAGTAAAGATTAGGATAAAGAAAACATAATAAAAGTGTTTAAGCCAACATAAAATTAAGATTACCGCATAAAATTTACCACTAATAGAGAGAACAAAAGTAACAACCATAATATTTGTAAAGCAAAAAAAACAAACGAAAAACAAAAAGCAAAACTTCAAGCACAAACCAGCATTAGATTCTTTAGCAGGAAACCTTCTTTTGTTCTCTTTGCAAGCATCCTAACATTTATGCTCTTTGATTGAACATATAAAAGAGGTTACCACAAAAATAAATAATAAACAAATCAAAATAGATGAATCAAATAAAGTATAAAACCTATTCTTTGAATAAGGCTCTATTCAGTCTTGACCTACCAAATCAGAAAACCTAACTATCCAAATTCTTACACTTCCAAATATTGAAATCAATTATCAGTCAAAAAACCAATTGTTACATCAGTTTAAAGAAAAACTAAAAATAAATCTAAATGTTGCACTCTATTAAACAATCTGATAAATCTTTTCCCATGATGGAAATTTCACCTTATTTGTTGACACCTCCTATTTTCCCGTTCTTGATTCTCTGTTCCTTATCGTACCTTCTAATCCGAGAAATAGCACTATCTCTACTTAAACCTACCTCTACAGATCATATAAGTTAAGATTCACAGCTTAGCGACCCAGTACGTCAAACTACAAAGTTAAGGATACAATGGACAATAGGATAAAAAAAAGTTCATCTCTCAAAGTGATGCATACATATTAGTTTCATATTAGAATACATGGGGCTTATTTGAATTAACACATATTAAGCGTAGATTGTTACTTATGCTACTTCCCATATGGGCACGTCACTATGTTACCATTGATAAATAGCTAGTTCTTCAGTAATTCAGATGCTTTGTAAATCAGAACATCTCTAGCACCCCAAATATCATTCCTACAATCATCCCCAACATGGAGAACATCCTAAAGTCTGATCTCAGGTAAATCAGAAGCCTTCAAAAATATTTTAAGATTTGGCTTCTCTGCTACTACCTGGTTTCCAACAAACATGTTTTAATTGGTTCAATAATGCAATTGATGATAACAAAAGCAGATTTAGAAAAAGAGTAACACTCACTTCAGCAAACACGGTCACCACATCAAACCTGTGATCACAATTCAAAGCATGTGAAACTGATCGTAGTCGTGTGGGATTTACATCCAGAGATAACCAATTCACAATAAAACCCAAAATTCAAAAATCGAAGGTAATCAACAACACCAAATCAATTGAATATTTCTCGATCACAAAGATAACCAATTCACAATAAAGACTACAAAACTATAGTCACATTCAACTAATAATAGAACCTTGGAAATTAGAAAAGGCTAGAACTTTTATTACCTTACAGTGGAAGGATAAAAAGAACCTTGATTTGGGTTTCATCTACATATATTTTTCTCCCGAATCCCTTTTCTTTCTCATGGAAAACTAAATCTGAGACAAAACTTGAAAAAGAATGCCTTCAGTAGATCAAAGATATATAATAAAAACCATTACAAAGATAAATATATAATATGACCTACCATTAGTAGTGATCCTAAAAGCCCTTCTGCAACCTCTAGCAAGACCACTAAAGCCACACAACTGTCACAAGGAATTGCTATCAACGTACCATTTAAATTACAAAATTTCAAGAATCTGCATCACATTTTCTAGAATTTTTGTTTTTTTTGCTTTAAATAGCATAAATATATTCGAACGATAGATTGGGTAGGAAAGTAAAAATGGAGTTTAGCCTTTAAGGTTAGAGTAGTAAATATCACATATTACATAAGAAGTTCATGCAACATGGTGATTAACGGAATAAATATTCTTTGACAACCCTAACAGAACCAATTTCTTAGAAAACTCACCAACTCAGCTTGTTGGTAGGGTTAATTTCTTTCATTAACCTTCGTATTCGTTTCCAATTGCACTTCACCCTCTCTTGGGTGATCCCATAATGGCCATTCAAATTAAGATATTTTTGTCATGCATAACAGCAAGTTGCATCCTCGTACTACCTTTGAATATATAAAGTTCTAGAAGGAAGATCTATTCATCATCCCCACAAAACACTTGTGTATCAAATAAACGTAACTTATGTTTACATTATTGATCCCATGGCTCAAAACCTGTTACGTAGAAACAGGTGTCTTGGATTATTTTAATGGTTAGTGCATTATACATGATAAATTAAATTAAAATACTCTGAACTTTTTCAATCAAATACATCAAAATTTAAAATGCTCTTTCAGCAACGCTACACAATAC
Source organism: Papaver bracteatum (assembly GCA_023529315.1). Taxonomy (NCBI): domain Eukaryota; kingdom Viridiplantae; phylum Streptophyta; class Magnoliopsida; order Ranunculales; family Papaveraceae; genus Papaver; species Papaver bracteatum. Next base: position 492,446 of record JAJJWX010000717.1, read on the forward strand.
ACTATACATGATAAATTAATTAAAAGGAATCCATAAATCAAAATCAAATAATAGATTTTTGGGTTTTGTTTTCTGACTCACCCAACAAAATGACACTATGCAATTCTAACCTCGATAGGCTCATTAAGTTTTTTTACCTACCCGCACATAATTGCAAATGCATGTTAAAACCCATTGTCTCTTAAACTGATCTTGCAATTTGCAAATACATGCTAAAACCCATTATCTCTTAAACTGATCTTGCAAATTACCGTGAATGGATCTCTTAATTTTGCAGAGACGGTGATCTTCCTTTTGTTTAGCTCCAAATTCTTGATCAACCTATCGTGGTTGACAAAATATCAAAAAATAAAATAAAAAAGAAGAGTAAACCAGAAACATGAAAAGGCTCCAATCATAAACAATTGAAAATAGTAGCATACTCACGAATATGTACATGCAATGAAGCTTCCGTCCATATAGAAATTTAGACGTTAATTCAATGAAAATTCTTTTTTGCAAGCCAATTTTGTTTTTTACTTCCCGTATGTTGTTGTTTATCTCGCAACACGGAACAAATAACAATCAGGGGTAAGCCGGCGGCCTCTATGGACAAGAAGTGTATGCAAATCCTAGATGTAAATTCACAATTGAGGATATACCATTCACTATTGTATCCTATCCTTCAAGACATGTGTAAACATATTCATTTTGAGTCACTGCCATGGTATGCATACCACTCCTTTGAGCCGATTTTTATTTAATAGCTCTTGCCAAAGAGGTATGCGAACTTTCTATGCAGGCTTAACTCCTCTATCGCCAGTCTTGCATAATGTTTTTTTGTATCGACAAATATAAAAATCATGAGTCCATGACTCTATACTCGTGACATTTTAAGTGATTGAATATCCGAAAAGTTGTGCACATAATTAAAAATATAAACTGCTCAATATGAAGACACGAAAAAAAACATACAGGTACATTTCAAAGAACACATAAAATGGAAATACACACAAATAGCGACCATATTATCCTGTAAAATTTTCCTAAAAGTCAAAGAAGTAAAGAAAATAAAAAATAAGAGAAAGGTAATGTTAGGTCCAATCTCCCATTTGGATCCTTCATCAATGAAACATTAATCACATTTTTAAGACAAGAAAAAAAAATACATTATCAGAGAAGCATCAGTAGCGGAAAAGCAAAGAGAAAGGGAGAAACTCCTAACATTTTATTGATCCAGTAAACGAATCAGGAGCATTCCCGACAAAAATCCGCCATCACACCATAAAAAGTGGATCCAATCCGGCAAAGCTATCCAAACAAACAACAACGAATGTCACAATGACTGTCCGAGTTTAAGAAACTAACCTGTTGTGGTGGCAGAATTGGCTTGCAATTTATTGTTGTACAGAGTTCGACAAAATGCCAAATACACAATAAACTAAAATCTTACAAAACAATACTACACAAATAAACACCGCACCCTAGTAAAAAAGGCGACGAACTAAGTGTACAACAGAATAAATCAACCGAAGCCCATTGCATTATCGAATTTTCATTTTCTGCTGTTTCTCAAAAACAAAAGGAATATCCCCATTGTTTTTTTTTAAACATTCAAATGATACCCACAAAATCTATATGATTGAGTTTGAGTAAACCATAAAATTTTCTGTCAATTTTCACATCCGTGAAATTAGGAGCTAAACCCAGCAAAAGTTGTCTCCATACTTGATTATGGATAATGGTGTAACATTCCATCGCCCTGTTGCAGAGTCTGTACCTAAATAATCAAGAAAAAAAATTTGTTGTTTCCATCATAGAATGAGGTAAGCTAAAAGATTGAGAGTCTTATAATCAGATGGTGGGCTAGCTGGTAGTGGACCCAAGTTAGACAAACTCAAAGATATGATTTATACACCACAACTTTCTTTTTTTCCTACATTTGGCATTATTTGGATGAGGGTGCAAGATTATCGAACCTGGCAATGATGTGTGTTTTTTTTAGTAAATTCGTTAGTACATAAGAGTGAAACATAAAAATATTAGTTAAGACTGAAGACTCAGTTTATATATGTGCGATGTTGAATGCAATGTTAGAAGTCTCACCAATCATTTTCTTCCAAGGATATTTTTGAGTTCATGCGAGACCTTTTGCTAATGGTTGTGTACCTTTTTCGAGAACAGAGCAAGCCTTCTTATTCCAAGCGTCATCTGAAGAATCAAAGATTTAAATCATTTCCGTTTCTTAAAACACATCTTATAATAGTACCACAACATTCACGAAAACCTACACATCCCCAAACAAAAAGATAAATGGTTCATGTTGTTAACAGATATTGGGTTAGTTATTATACATCTAATATACTACTTTGAAAAGCAGTGTAGATTAATTAGACGTATAAATACTAACTCGATACGGTTAGCAACCATCTCTTCCTCTACTTACTGTGTATGGTATCACCCTTGTGAGATTGTATTCCATATTCTTCTGGACCCATTGGAATCCAAACAAAAGTTGTTACGTCACTGTTGTGAGATTATATTCCATCTTCTTCTGGACCCATTGTCATCTGAAGTGTCATCCAAAGGAAAGTTGTGATGTTCCTGTAGTAAAAGAGAAAAAAAAAATGTAAGAATACAACGTGACTTTAAGGTATGCCATTACATTTGCCAAATCTAAGCCACGAAGAATATGTCATACCAAGATTTGTTTTTTTATTTATTTATTGTTATCTATTGTTGCAGATAAGTTGTACATGTGGTTTTCTACTTTTGGGTTGCAATCTGAGAAACTTAGCACTATTGTCATGAGTTTGTTCATTATTAAAATGGCGGTGTATACAATTCAATAATCACAAACAATAAATACCTACCTTTTTTTGCAGCTAAAGAATCCAATCCTTGACATCATCTAGAGCCTAGAAAAACATATCATCATTATTAATTTCTGGAATAGCGGTTATACCTAGAATCTTTAAGGCTTAATTTGTACGTTGATAACAGGAGTCCAAAGAGATTTTTGGCTTATTTTGAGAAACGCATGAGTGCAGATACTATCAACTCCTCCTAGTTGCGAGTACTTTCATGATCAAAGACACCTGTAACTCCTGCTGTCTAAACAAAAAAAAATACAAAATACATATTTGATAAGAACTAAAAACTGCAAAAAAAAAAAGGAATACACCATTAATTGGAATCAAAAGTCGTTACTATTTCGCCGTTGTCGGAATTTTGTTATAAAAAATAGTAAAAGAGAAAGACCATTCTGCGAAAAAGAAGTTATTGTATCTGTAAAGTAGAATTTAACAAATCAATTCATTTCATGTAATTATCCAAAACATACATGAATGCCCACTGTCTTAATCACGCCCATCGATCACCTCCTTGTATATTGAACCATGTTTCCCTGTCGATCCAATTTCGGTTTAGAATTTTATAAAATGGAACCAAATTCATATTCTTGGGGGTCAGGATGCTAATACTAAACACAATCGCCTAATATACATAGTTGAACATTCGTAATGCATGTCAGGACCGAACCACACACTCAGGCGAGATTAAATTCAAACATTCGGTTATGTTTAGTAACATAGTAACAATGTAGCTCATCAATTTACCAATAAACAAATTTTGAGACTAACGTAAATCAATCTGTAATATTTCTATATATACATCTTCTTCTCCACCAACAAAGATAATTCAGGATCCTAATTAAGATTTATCATATTATATCACCAAAATAAAATCAGGGATTAAAATTTCTACAAAATAAATTATGGTTATTTTTGAAACTAACCTCAAAAAGAAAAATTTGTAAAATTGTCAGGCATTCTTCATATTTTGCTTCAATGTGGGAAATGAGCCTTATTTGACAACTCTATACAGAATTTAGAATTTAAAATCTGAAAAGCAGAGAACCAAAGAGAAAAGTGCAATACCTTAAAAGATATTTTTTCTTCAAGGGAGCAACACACCGATAAGCTATTGAAAAATAAAGAAACAACTGAAAATCCGTAATAGGGTTTATCAACACTCACACACAATTTTTTTTTGACAGGAACCATTGATGATTAAACTGCACCTTCTCAAGGCTTTAGTAACTGCAACCTATAAAAGGGGCTAAACTAAAATCAGAGCATGCAATCAAATACTAAAATTCCTGAATTGGTATATATCGGAAGAAGGCTTAAAATAACGAATAAAGTTTTGACCTTCTGCCAGAATGAATAATCATTGTTATTCAGTCTTTTGGGTAGAAAATGTCAAAAATAAAATAAAAAATAGATCGAACAAAAACAGGGAAAGAAAGTTGCAAGATGTTACTAATGGATGGGCATTATATCATCGAAGGGCAGGAGTTGTAGGTTTTCATGGAAAAAAAATAAAAAGAACTCCGATGGGTATTTAAAGTATTCGATAATTAGTATTTTAAAGTGGTAGGAGACCCTTTTATTTATGGTAAACACCGAGAGTCTCTCATAGTCGTGAGTCTTTCGTAACCATCTAATGACTACTCCATCCGGAGCTTCTCGACCTTCAGATCGGGTCTATATTAAACGTCGTCCGTATGATAGCTTTTGTCATCATGGAGACAAACACCATACCTTTTTGTAATAATGATAAGAACAGACATAAGTGAAAAGGCCATGTAAAATGAGTTAAATATGATTTGTTTCTCTTATATCTGCGGGTTATACTCAACAGGCTCGACAAAAGGTTAGAGTCTAAGACTAATCAAATTAACATTGAGTGTATGAAAAAAACATGTGTCATATTGGGAATGAAATTGGTTGTCATGGATATTTTATAAAACAAATTTAAAACTCCACAAACTCTTTGTAATTTGTCATGGCATATGATGTAGTACACAAAAGCGTTATTGTGCACATCACCGCGAGACCAACCAAAATAGGATTATATGTACTCCGATAGCGATAAGTTTTCTTTTCTTTCAAATGTAATGAACGCGCAATTGGAGGATATCAAAACTAATTGGGGGATGTCCCAATAGCAATTTTGGGTGACCCCCTATGTAATTATTTTTTTAATTCCTAATCTAGCCATCACTAATCCTAATTAGTGATTAATTTTAATTAGTAAATTCTTAAGTATTTGGGGGATAGATTAGTTTGATTTTTTATTTTAATTTTAATTTGTGTGAGTGAGAAGTAGAAGGAGGGAAAAAAAATTGAGTGGAATTTTTTTTTTTGAAAATGGAAGATGATTGTGATGAGAGAATTTCTGCTAATAGGTTGAAAATTTAATTTTTTTTTTCTTTGAATCCACCATTGTTGCAAATTTGAAAAAGCTCGGTCTTGGCATGGTATTCAACCAAAAACCCATGCCGGCATTGCCGGAAATTTTCAAAATTTGTTTGCCACTATCTACGAAAATTTTCATGTTTTGATCTTCAAAACCTATTTTTTCTGGTTTTACCAGTCTAATTCCGGTAATGTTATCTGATTTTCAAGCATGCCGGAACTAATTCCGGCATGGTTTTTGCTTAAATTTCTATGCCGGAACATGATTAAAAGTATCCAGAAACTTGATTTTTTTTTCACTTGAGTACCGGCATGGAAAGATTTATATCGAGCATGCCGGAACTCAGTACCGGAATTGAATTTCATCACTTCCGGTGTGGTCTTCATCATTTCCGACATGTTCTTCATCACTTCCGGTGTGGTCTTCATCATTTCCGACATGTTCTTCATCACTTCCGGCGTGGTCTTCATCCTAAATAACCATGCCGGAACTCACTTCCGGCGTGGGCTTCATCCTAAATTTCTATGCCGGCACATGATGAAAAGTATCCAGAAATTTGATTTTTTCTTTACTTGACTACCGGCATGGAAAGATTTATATCGAGCATGCCGGAACTTAAAACCGGCGTGGTATTCATCCCAGATCGAATGCTGGTACTTAAAACCGGCGTGGTATTCATCGCAAATAGAATGCCGGTACTCTGTGTAACTCGACTGTTTCAGATATGTTTGTCGATTCTAACCTAAATTCATTGCTATAAATCGATTAAAACAATCATAAATGAGTTCAAAATCACTAACCTTCTCAAAGAATCCATGACTATGAGTGGTTGATCGTCCGAGTCCGCCGCGTCGTCCTCTTCTTCTTCTTCTTCTTCAGCAATCACTAACCTTCTCAAAGAACAATGAAGAAGATGAAGATTTTTTTTTCTTCAAAACCCTAACTGTGCCGGCACTCAAATGGAATTGGGGGATAAACTTATTTGGTTTTTAGATTTAATTGTTTTTGGGGAAAGGGAATAATAGTCTTTTCATAAAGGTTTTTAATTAGGCAAAGGGTATTTTGGTATTTTCATAATCAAAAGTTACCCCTTATCAGCCACCCCTGGTTGGGGGAAGTAATTCATATCCCCCAATTAAAACCCATATCCCCCAATTGCGCGTTCAATGTAATCAACCACATAATAAGTAAAAAAAAAATCTTTAATCCAAGCAGACTAAAATTGTCTACGAAAAAAAAAAATCATCTGATATTTAGAAGGTCTATCTAACAATTCTAATGTTGCATGAAATTGTTATTTTCGATAGAATACATCCATCAATAAGTTGCAACTTTCACTGGGAATTGTCTTCTACAAAATATAAAAGGCCAGGTCTGGTTGGATTCTGAAAATAGTACTCTTGTAAAGAACATAGTCTCACCCTTCAATAGTGGTACAACATGTATTACATTCTAGTGCAATTGAGTAATCAAAAGTTTTGTACCGCTGAGAAGTCCTTCGCTAATTCCCGTGTTCTGATGAAAAAACCGGTCATTCCCACCCTGAATTTGAGAATTTTGGTTGGCGCAACCTCAAATTTTAAAGTTCCGACGTTGCATGCTCGAACATCAATATTGGTAATTTCCCCGGGATTTTTCTATTCCACCATATCCTTTCTTAAGAATATCTATTCCTCAGGGTTTAGAACGGTAGTCATGACTTCTCACACTGTTTCTTTGCTAAGGTACCTAAATATGCACTTCACTTCACGACCATTACAGAGAATGCCCATAACTAACTCCTTCACACACAAATAAAATATATTCATTAGCTAGGAAAATACACCATATGTAGTTTAACTTTCAATGATGGATACAGGATGCTGATAAGTTTTACAAACATAGATGCAAAAACTATATGGATGTCTACTACTTGCGGATAACCACCTCTAAGTTTGTGCTATATATTCATTTCCTTGAATAATATTACAGTGTTTAAGGTTTCATACTTCCAAGATGGGTCACATATATATATTTATGGTCGTGGAAGAAAAATACAAACCTTGGAAACTAGATGCCTAAAATTATGTAAAAACATTTGGAGTATTTAGATTACTGGAGATGTAACAAATAAGAACCTTAATATAATAATCAGGAATTATAGTCCATTAACATAAATCATCATACCATACAATTGAGGAAAACCCTATAAAGAAAAACATGCTTTAAAATTGAGGAAACACCAATAAGACACAATTATTAAACTATGAATTTTGTTTGATGAAACATGTTTTTAAAATTTTGAAGGCTTACTGCTGAGGTTTGTGGCTAAGATCAACCGACATTCGAACTATCCAATGAAAAGGGAGAGTAATTCCAAATTTATTTTCTTATTCGAAATATTAAATTTGTTTACTTATGGGATTAAAAAAATGGATCCAAAAATCCCTTCATAAGTTTCCCAGCAAATCTTAAGAGGAAAGGTTGGACTCCATACAAAGGATTTGTTGGAAAAATGATTCCCGCATGAACCGTGATTCCAGGGAATTTGGGAAACCAAACGTGCCGAGGGATACGTAATTCCACCAAATCCCCTGGACCCATAGATTCCACCTTTAAAATTATGTATCTGAACCCTCCATAACTCTGTTTCTGACGGAAGCAAGATTGAAAGTCAAGGTGGGATAAAATAACACTATGGGATAATTATTAAATTTCTAGCTGGGCTATAATTATTTTTTAAATAATACACATAAAAAAATGACTTTTGGCTGCCTTTTAACAATTTGGGGTGGCTGGAGCAGACGATTTGGGGGTGCCTAGGGCCCCGGCTCAAAATCTAATTGGTATTATGTAATTTTTAGCACGCAACAAATGATTTTTATCTCGATATGTTATATAGATAGAAATATTGTAAAATATCATTAATATGTTTATGTTATCCATTTATTTTTTTATTACGATGTATATATTATCTATGTATGTCCATTGATATAGTCTCATTTTCATATATATCATATAATTGATGACTTCGTAAAAATTTATGTGTGCCTCTTTTGTTCGTTATTTTTTTTTCTCTGATGCCTTAATTATTCATTGTTTCCATGAAAATCACCCATTCATTAGGTGAAAGTAAATGTCAACAAATGTATTGTGACTTACATAAATGATGCTTGGGATTTTTATTTGACAAAGTTGAATTATTTACTTGAAATGAACAAATAAAAAACTCGGCATTTGTTTTAGAGCAGTGCTTTCCTGCACCGTTTTGCGGGAAGTTATCCCGCTCAAGGGGTTTCTTTACCGTTAGATCACGCTAAACCCAGATCTAACATCTTTGAACCCCTTAGCAAAAATGATGGGTCATTTCCTGAAAGTGGTGGCTCATATCCTGAATGCGAATACAACCATTGATTTGATGATCTAACGGTAAATAAGCCGCTTGAACGTGATAGTTTTCCGCAAAACGGTGCAGGATTGCATTTTTATTTCATAAACATTTTTTGACAATGTGGGAAGTTTTGTGACCTTAGTTTTGTTGATTCTAGCTTTTGGGTATATGGTACTTAATTGTTTTGTTTTTCTGTAATGTGGTTGTAGTTTTTGTTTTGTCTAGGCCGTATCCTATTGCCCTCTTTTCTTTTTTTTCAGCTTTTGGGTATAGGGTACTTAATTGTTTTGTTTTTCTGTAATGTGGTTGTAGTTTTTGTTTTGTCTAGGTCGTATCCTATTGCCCTCTTTTCTTTTTTTCTAGGTCATGTCAGACTTATTCGGGATAATATATTAATTATGTTGGTTCCTCTAAGTGTGTGAGGGAGTTGATTTACATAAGAATTGTATGAAGTTACTTTAAAATTACAAACTTCCCTGTTGTTGACGCACTTTATTTAAATGCACTGCATTAATCCAATATTGATAGTTTTGGTGGCATTTGGATTTACATAAGTTTGACAATAGCTTTTGCTTTGCTACATTAACCTTCCAGCAAATGGTTGACCCTTTCTTAAATCATTCTTTGTTATATTATGTCTTGAATTTCTTTATGATCAGCAGGTGAAATCACTTGTATAATGTAGCTAACATCAGATGAAAGAGAATAGTAGAGGATTAATAAATCCTACCTATTTCAAACCGAGCAAGGGCATGTAGATACGTTAATGTGAAGTGAGCACCTCCAAAACAAATTAAAAGAAATTACATCTCAAGGTCATTGACAAATAGGACAGAAATAACGTAGATTATTGAACAGGATCAAGGCAAAGATGGGACCACAACTATACTCCTTGTTCCCCCGCATCCACTCATTTTCTCCCAAAAGCAGTTTCCACAAACTTCATGTGATGCAATCGATTAGTGAGTACCTTTTTATCCTAGCCTACAAAAATACCTCTATCCCTCAACACGGATACAATTCACCTAAGTTATTTCAGAGAGAAAAAGCACATGTTCTAAAAAAATCCATCTTTGATCCATGCAATCTAGACGTTGTTCTCTCAATTTATTCCAGAAGCAGTTCTCGTGGTCCTCGTTTGATACAATTGGATAGTAACCTATAAGAACCATCTTCTCTTCGTCTATAGAAACCCTTCTACCCCAAATGGAATACGGATCTTATAAGATATTGATCAATAGCTAAAAGTGGCTAGCAATGCTAAAAACTCAAAACCGTAGTGATTAAATTCATGTGAAGTATGGGAATGTAAGATCCGGCCAATAAATTCAAAACATCAGTGCAACTTCTTTCTGAACAAAGCAAAAACATCAAAACAACCAATTTCAAAATCAACATCTGTCTAAATCAATAGTGCATACATCTGTGAAAATCTAACCTCCAATAGAAAGTTTGTCCTCCCTTCCATACAAACAAATAAACAAAAACTCAAGTGGGTAAACTAATCACACAAACACTCCGCATAATCTGAAATGACACAAAGAACTAACAAACAAAAAAAAACACACTGCAGAGACAACGTATTAAACAAAGACCCAAATGAAAAAACCTAGTTCAAGTACTTGTTGTAATACTTGAGACTTTTATGCATCGCTAACCAAATATCACCGTTGAGTTTCCAGAATATATCGGAATTTGAACAGACATGCATGCTAAAATATTGAATGGAACATTTACACTCTCTATAATTACCTAACACAACAACACAAAAAAACAATTGACAAAAATTACCAATGCACCCAAAACTAACACATCTCAAGAATCCCAACACTTGCATAGCCTTGCAGAACATAATGAAACATTTACACTCTCTATAATTACCTAACACAACCAATTCCATAACACAACAACACAAAAAAATAATTGACAAAAATTACCAATGCACCCAAAACTAACACATCTCAAGAATGCTAACACTTGCATAGCCTTGCAAAACACAATGTAACATTTACACTCTCTATAATTCCCTAACACAGCCAACATAACTTCTACATCAATTGGAGACTGCACTTACCCTGTATTTACATTCAGGCAATCCTACTATCAACATATCTATAAAGTATAGTCAAATCTAATATATGTCTGATATTAAAATATGAGTAAAACACATAAAAAACTGAAATTTAACAACCGTGTAAAAAAATGCCAACACCATCAATTTATTTAAAGAGTGTGTGATTTAAGAAACAAACACAAAATAAATCAAAAGTAAAGGCAAGCTCAGCAATGGGTTCCTCGATTGAACTACAACCACAGAAAAATAAGACATTTCAATGAGTATGGAGTATTTGTTTGGAAAACGATTGCATTTTAAACCTTAAAGAGAAGATAAGGTAACTTTCAGGAGAACATACACATTAATATATTGATAGAATAAGAAATACCTGCGTAATTTCTAAAACAAATGTGCATTCATGTTAATTTATGGCATGGTTTTGTCCTATATAATATTGTACTAATTTCAAAGATCGAAAGTTGAAATGAAGATTCTACTCATAGTGATAACAATAAACATGTGCTCAACTTCAGTTAATGTCAAATATATAATGTTATACCGTGACATAACCGCATGACCTTGATGTCAAATATTGAGAAACAAACAATGCCAAGCATATTGATGAATCAAAAGCTGATCCTATTTTATTTTATTTTGCCGAATAGTGTTTAGTCAAGACCGCGGATACGTCGTAATGGTAAAGATCACCATCATCGCCTATGTTAGAGTAAATTTTCAAGTACCTAATGAGTATCCGAGAAATATAAACATAAACATAGTAGTAGATTACGGCACACCAACGGTAGATAACGCATAAAGAGGCTGAATATATTTCAATCCAGTTTTCTTCTTTTCTTTTCAAGCGCGTATACCGTTCAGAAAACTATGTTTTACCTCCTAAAAAGGCCATAATAATCCCAATTTAGACCGACGGCATCAATAAAAGCAATGACCTGATCAAAGATGAAGATACAATTAAAGACGGTCGGTACAAAAAAATAAGACAACGTTGTAGCGAAATGAAACAAACTTTATAAAAAAGACCACTTGAATAGCAGCAAGACAGAGCAAACGAAAAGAACCTCAATATTTGGTACAATATGTATGTGTGTGTCTGTGTGTACACATACACATATAATAAACAATCATTCACTAACTTAGATAAACCATGGTGGGCAACTCTCAAAAGCAGAATCCATTCTACAAGAGGATGGCAGAGAGGTGTGTTATGGTAGAGATACAAATGTTTTACGCTGGAAGTGAAATATCATCAACAGTATTACTCGAACATATCAACCTAACAGTGGTTTAACCATTTTCAAGAGACCCACTGCAGGGTTATTGCCATAAAATTTCTACAATTTGCTTTCAATTTTGGTTAGTTGCTAGCTAAAACAACACAAACAGCCCTTGAAGAGCCATCATCACTGAATTTAACATAGCACTTGCATTTAGTAATACAAATACTAATAGCAGATCTTAAAACTACCCTAGGCTAAATTGAACATTGAAATGTGATGTGTTGATGTTAATACGACCTTTGCATCTACTACCACTTCCTAAAGAATATCAAAAAGGTATTATACTGTAAGTAAATCCAACGGCTCCCGACAATATAGTTATGATTTCCCAGAATGTAAAGTACCCAAAACCTGCATTGGGTGAGTTCGTGGAATGTAATTCAAGGCATTGAAAATCAAAAAGTCATTCTGGAAATTCAACATTCGATAAATATAATCACCAAGAAAGTGAGTGACTAAAAAGTGGATTAATGATGGGTTAATTTACCTGCTAGAAGACACCACAATATCACTAAGACAACAGTAAATATAACCCCCATTCAATTTAATTCCTAGTTTTTCTTGTGAACTCTTCGTTGATGCAATAAACTGATCTAAAAACAAACTCGTGAGAATAAAGAGGAAAAATGAAAAACAGAAGGAAAGAGGCAAAATGATTAGGGGTTATATTTTCTTTGCAACTTATCGACTAATACACCGTCTAAATAAATCATCATGCTTCAATTTCTTCTTCCTCCAGTAATTAAACCTAAACCCAAAAATACACACAATCAATATAAAATCAAATTTATAAACAATGGACATGAAAGTTGTAACCAATTAATCTAGTTCTCACTGTATCTACTAACCTAATTCAAATCTCAATTAACAATAGAGATGCAAAATCTAGGTTTTTGCGTGGAATATTGAAGGATTTGAATGCTTTAAGGTTTCAAAAATGAATTTTGTTGTTCTTCCCTTGGATAGCTCCCACAACATTCAGACAGTCTCCTTCCAGATATATTCTCCAGAGTCCTCGTTCCTTAGCCCATAAAACTGCTTCCAAAGCTCTTAATGCCAATTAACATTAAAATTAAGTTGGAGAAAACAAGATAGAGGAAAATCAGGGCTACTATATATACTTGCAAGTGATTGCACCCAATAAAAAAAAAAGGATAACAGGGAAATTGATTGATTTTTACCTTGTTAGGGAAAAATATTGGAAGAGTGTAGTTCAAGCCTAAACAACTTTAGAGCTGCAGAGGTTTTCTCAAATTTAGGGTTGCATCAGTTATTTTCATAAAATATGAACTGTAAGGGGAAGACGATAAACCTTTTTTTTGTAACTTTGTCAAACCATCACCAAGGCTACCCTCTTCACCCATACTCTCTCCAATCCATCGATGAAATGTTGTTATCATAATCAATGAGATCCCGCAATTAATCCAACAAAACCAAATATCAGGTCGCAAGGAAGAATACCAATGGTATACCTCTTAGTAATACGATCAATGAAACAACAAAAAATGATCGGGTTTACCTGGAAGCTTAATAACAGTGGCTGCATTAAAAAAAAAATAAAAAAAATAATTAATAACCTGTACAAAGTATAAAAAAGTGAAAAAGTTAATCACTAAACATACTGGGAGAGGAAAGGAGAAAAAAGACGGGTATAAAATAGAGTAAGAAATTAGAAATAGAAGAAATTGGATCTTCTTATTTCTTATCACCTGGAGTAAAATAAAGTAAAAAAACCAATAGAAACTTACAGGTACTACGAATGTTTTTTTTAATATTTTCCTAGAGCATTTTCTTATTTTCCCATTAAGCTCTTCAAATGTTGACTTTACCTACTTGAGTTGAGTTCTTAATTTACTACAACATTTGGTAAAGCGAGAGCATAGACAGATATTAAACCACATAATAATAAGTAGGCATTACTTGGAACAAAAACTCAATGAACCATACCAGTCATCATCTACAGAGGAAATACATCCGTAATTAGGCAAGATGTGCAGAAGTTGGTGAAACTTAAAACATCAAACAATTATCCAAGGTCAGCAACATGGACTTTCTTCCTCTCAACCACTTTCTCACCTGGTGTTATAAAAACTGTTGAAAGCATTCATAAGAAGAGTTAAAACTCTAGCTATATAAAGTTTGAGTGAAAAACAATGCAAATTAACTAAAACTTGAATTTGTACTTACATCAGACAACCATATTACATATTCAAAAGAATTCTTGATCAAACAATTATCCAATGTATGAACATACTGATTGCCATTGTCTTTGACTGATTTAATCTGGAAAATTTTCAGGTCCGCCATACAAAGTTAAAAGCAGACCTGCATGACAGTTACAATAAAAATTAAGGCACTCTGAGATCAAATTAAAAACACCATGGAAACCCCAAGAAATTGACTTCTATTTGAACTTATCATATATAGATCATCTATTTTAAATTATCATATACAAATTTTGTTGTTACAGTCTTTAAGATGAATCCCAAATAGATTAGATAAAACTGTTATGAAAAGAAAAATCTGTTATGCATCAAATAGATTGTGTAACTAAAGGATCGAACATTTGAAGATGAAATAGAAAATAGTTCTTCATATATTGATATCGAATAGACTCGCCAAATTACTTGCAAATTGGGCAATAACACTTCTCAAGCAAACACAAACATCTAATGGAGTAGTTAAAAGAACCCCAATACTACTGTCTAGAGCATTGAATCCATTAAATATTCAGTAAACACGATGGTTTACCAATCATATTCAGTTTCATGCTCCCCTACAAAACCAATACCAAAGAAACGGTGTGATTCAATAACTCTGCAATTACCTGTCAATTGGATTTTTTGGCTAAAACATATTTTGTATAGAAAAATCAACTAAAATTTGTAAACAAAAAAATCCCTAAAAATATAATTAGGGTTTGTAACTTCGGCTCAATTCAAGATTCAAAACCAGCAGTTCAACCAATTAAAAAATAAATTTTTTGAATACATCTACAGCTAATGATGATAAATCTAAAAACCCCCATAGTATACTAATTAATGAAGAATGAAACAGATTAAAGAAGAAAATTCAGATGGGAATATTTGAACCTGGAATATTTTTAACGATCGATTTCTTCATATGGTTACAAATAGAGCTCAACCCAACCCTTATCATCATCCAAGAACTCTCAATCCTTATCATTATTCTTCTTTGGGAATTATGTCGAATTGCAGTGATCCATTTTTGTTGATGGTGGCGATGGATATGTAGTGTATTCCAATGCGGACAACCATTGTTAAGATCATAAGTTCAGGTTTTCTACTTTGCTAGAATTTTGTGTGCCCTCTTCTTCTAAGTTTCTTATACTTGTTGAACTGAAATCGAATTTATATGTAGGCAATACGGACGGGTTGGGTCCATCCAAATGTCAATCTTGAAAACCCTGAGGAAGGCTTGGTAAGCTCTCTACTATTGTTGTTTACAGTTACAAAAGCTATTTTTTTTCTACAACTAGATGCTTGAGGAGGGTTGCAATTTTTTTAGTAGTCAGGTGTTACCCATTTGCGGGTGTGACATCAGGGATGATAAATTGAGTTGAACATTCTCTACTTTTAACCGATGCACCTTCTTATATTTAGTTGCTTCTGACATTGAATTACAATGAATCAGAATACAAAGGTGCTGGTTGGCCCGAAGAAAGAGAGACTTGACATAAAGGTGGCGTTATCAACTTCATTTGGCTTTGGAGGCCACAATTCATCCATTTTATTTTCACCTTCCAACCGTAACTGGAGGTAGCAACTTTAACCATGGATTTCAAGAGGAGGGAGGAGTTAGCATTCAGTTTTCTTGTCTATGTTACACGGTACTCCCTTTTCTAGGAAGACTGTTATGAAATTAAATATACATAGGAATGGTAGCATTGAGATGGTGGTTATACTAATACTTCAAACAAAGTAGTGCAAATAGGATATATGGATGGTTAAAACATGCTTATTGTTCAGAAGATTACTTTGGTTGAAGTCCAAAAGCAAAAGCTACCATTACGAATAATGACAATCCTGTTTAACATAAAACTTCGGTAGTACTAGATTATGAAGAATGAACTACAAATGCCAGTGTGACCTTCTCTTTGCCCTATTTTTTTTCTAAGATTTCATAAGGCGCAGTTACATAATTCTTAACAACTATTCTTAAACGTACATATTTCAATCTGTCGGTAGGTTAATGTACTTGAGCTTGCGATGGACACTATATAATACTCCCTCCGTCCTAGTTTACTTGCCAAAATTGGTTTTTGCACACAGATTAAGAAATGTAAAGAGAGTGGATTTTTTTCCAAAATTACCCCAAGCTAGCATTTAAGATACATAGTTTTTACATGTCTAGTTTTCTGGTCTTTACTTGAAGAACTCAAAAATAAAATAAAAATAAAGGATATAGAGAGAGATGAGAATTTAAAGTTGTGTATAAGAAATAGAATTACACAATTCTCAATAATATGACATGATTCCAACAGAGGGGTAAATTAGGATAAAAAGTGGAAAAATATGAAACTTTGCAAGTAATTTAGGACAAAAAAAATCCCCAATTTCGGCAAGTAAACTAGGACGTAAGGAGTAAGATTTTTTCTCTCAGGTCAAAACCATGTTAACAGTTTGATGAGTAACATAGTGTTAACATGATACTTAGCAATATGACTGATTTATTTATATTTATATTTCATCACACTATCACATTTCCGTATATTGCGTCATTCAAGCTTGGGTTTCCATTGTATTCTAATTTTTAGGTTTTACAAATTCAGTTTTACTTATGTTTGTAGTCTTTAATTGGTTCAATCTTTGATTTCTTTGTACTTAAATGTTTGATTATCTTATTTCTTAATATTTTGCTTCCTTGAGCACAAACTCTTGCATCTGCTTTGGAATCTGAATTTTTCAGCCTTACATTCACGCAGTGCAGACTAATTCGTGCCTTTGTGGAGGTACTGCCTACAACCACGGTTGAGCTATATACTATATTTTCGGGTTTCATCTCAAGTAGGCAAAAATGTCGACTTTGAATTTCAGAGTGGAAGTAAACTTAGGAAGTTAAGTCATTAATGTATACGTCGATTCATTTGGGGAATTAATTTCAATTGGCTTTTAGATTTTTTCATATGGAATCCGACCTTTCTCGAACCAAAGTTCAGGAGTTTTGATCTGCATGTTGTTGCATCAATCAAATTTGAAGCTGGGAAGAGGTGAGATGATCATGGTCTTCCTAGGAAAACACAAAATTTACTTCTGGCCTTCATAGTGAGCAGATGATTCGAGGCTAGAGATTTTGATGGTTTTGACTAACGACCAGATTATTTGAAGTTCGGAAAAGTTTATCACTTTCAGGAAATGAGGTGGAAACTATTCAATAGGTACTAAAACCATTTCACTGATATGAAATCATTTCACCACAAGAATATGTTGATGAGTGTTCAGGAAATAGCCAACATTCTTTTAAGGTGGCTGGGATCCATTAGCACAAATGATATAGTGTTTATTCTTTTCTTTCCAACTTGCATTATTTGATTTGGGATTCATATTCGTGTCCACTAATGGATTTATTGGGATTCATATGCGGTAAGTTCAACAATTCTTTAGTTAAAGGACTACGGAATTTTGTGCTACAAGACATCCTCTTTTGAATCTTGATATCTTTCCAGATGAATTAGTTTAGGATGTCAGCCTTTTGAAAATCTAGCATTTGTGAGTCCTTGATTTAAACTGATTTTTTGTTCAATGAACGTCTTTTGTATATCAATGTTCTTAAATACTCATTTCTGATGGCTATCAAAACTGCATATAAAAACTAAAAGGAGAGGTTGAGTGGAAAAGTAAGGCCGGAGATACCTAGTTATAGAAATAAAAAATAAAAGCAATGCCGTTACAGCAGGAATTATTTCTACCTTTTTCTTTTTCTCAACTAAAATTGTGAAATGTTCATGTATCGGAGTTATTTCTATCTTTACTCTTGTCTTTGTTTCTTCTGACTTGAGTTGCCTTCCTTTCCTCTGCCAAAGTAGCTGAGTTGAGAGATATTAGACTCTCCACATAACTCACTGGTAGACTGTGTTCCATTTGAAAACCGGTGATTGTCAAAACTCTGGTTGAACCAACAATCCTGGGGTCATAAAGAAGTTTTTCATAGCCAGTATCTATTAAAACCTCACCGTTAGGAAAAGACCATACCAGCTTCAACGCAGTCTCATCGATATTGTACAAAGAAGATATCAAACTGAAATGTTTAGTCCAAGATTCTCTCACTCCATAATATTTCATTAACCATACATCAATGGGGCTCATCCAATAACACATACCATTACAAACAATCAAGTGATGAGACTGTCATCTTGTAGCCCAACACGTTCATGTATTGCTACTCGCCTGTTAAGTTGTTCTGGATATAACAACTCCACAAATTTCTCGCTGATGATATCAAAAGAGACTATAACTCTTGAACTTGTAGCTTTGATATAAGCTGGCCAATGAAGAGCTCCATTAAAAAGGAAAAGACACGAGTCACTATTTGGAGGGTAATATGGTTATTTTCATTAAGGGTAATATGAAAATATTAAGGGTAATATGGTTATTTATTACATATTCACAGTCTCCATAATATTTATTACACTTATTTCCATTAAGGGTAATATGGTTATTTTGACATCTTGTAACATTTACATTATCTACTTCCGATAAGGTTCAATTTCATAGTCTCCATAAATTTATTGCACTAATTCCATTAAGGGTAATATGGTCATTTTCGCAAACCCTAATATTTACTTTACCTATTTCTGATAAGGGTAGTCTGGTCATTTTTACAGACTCCATAATATTTACTTTACTTATTTCCATTAAAGGTAATATGGTCATTTTCACAGTCTGTAATATTTATTTTACTTAATTCCGGTAAGTGTAGTCTGGTCATTTTCACAGTCTCCATAATATTTATTAAACTTATTTCCAGTAAGGGTAATATGGTCATTTTCGTAGTCCGTAATATTTTATATACTTATTTCTGATAAGGGTTGTCTGGTCATTTTCACAGTCTCCATAATATTTATTACACTTATTTCCATTAAGGGTAATATGGTTATTTTCACATCTTGTAACATTTACATTATCTACTTCCGATAAGGGTCAATTTCATAGTCTCCATAAATTTATTGCACTAATTCCATTAAGGGTAATATGGTCATTTTCGCAAACCCTAATATTTACTTTACCTATTTCTGATAAGGGTAGTCTGGTCATTTTTACAGACTCCATAATATTTACTTTACTTATTTCCATTAAAGGTAATATGGTCATTTTCACAGTCTGTAATATTTATTTTACTTAATTCCGGTAAGTGTAGTCTGGTCATTTTCACAGTCTCCATAATATTTATTAAACTTATTTCATGAGGGTAATATGGTCATTTTAAGTGAGTCCGTAATATTTTCTATACTTATTTCTGATAAGGGTTGTCTGGTCATTTTCACAGTTTCCCTGATATTTATTGCACAAATTTCAAGTAAGGGTAATATGGTCATTTTCATAATCTGTAATATTTACTTTACTTATTTCCGATAAGGTTAGTCTGGTCATTTTCATAGTCTCCAGAATATTCACTGCAGTTATTTCCGGTAAGATAATCTGTCATTGTCACAGTCTTCAGAATTTTTATTGCACTTATTCCGATAAGGGTAGTCTGGTCATTTTCACAGTCTTCGGAAGAAGTAGATATTCCTGTTGTGGTTTTGTCGACAAAATCGAGAGAAAAATTTAGTATTTGTCCAAGTCGAATTTCCTACAAGGTCATGACTTGTTGACTTTGTCTTGATCCTGTTTTCTAATATTAAGAAAATTAAAAAAATAAATATTGATTTTTAGAAATTAAAAAATTATTTTTTTGTATAAATGTTGCGAAAGTAGTGACAAGAAAAATCCTAAGAGTTATTAATTTGGGGTTGTTTTAGATGTGGTGAAACTCACATTTGTTTTATTGCAGGGAAGTTCACTTAACCCAGTTATGTTATACTCCATATCAGATGGGCTTCCCTTTGCCGTCAGTTTTTTAAAGTTAGCCTAGCATATAGGATTGAAGCACTAAAAAGTCATGTCGACGGAGATGATATATTAAGTGTGCAATTTGAGCTTACACTTTTAACCTTTCCCTAGTCAATGTCACATGATACCCTCAAACCATGGTTATTAAGTAATATTGTACAACTGGTCCTAGCTGTATTATCATTCACGAAGTAGATATATCTAATTGACACAATTATCAACTGGTTTTCCGTAAGTACCTATATTTGTTATAAAACTTACAAATGAAGCATCAATTAAAGAACTTACCATTATGCAGTGATAAACCACTTTGTGTAGCTCTGACACTTGAATGGAATCATCAATATCCAATAAAACGTCCTCCCAAGTATGCAACATATTTTTGGATTATCCACTGATATAATCAATTACACTACTCAAAAATAAAAACATCATCTACTCAAACATAAAAACATCGTAAATGAAATACACAAATGAAAGAAAACACGTAAAGAGACCAAAGAAAAAAATGACATTGTATTAAAAATCTGAGGTGAAGAACAATACCTGAATAAGTTATAAAAGCCTAGGCAAAGTGATTTATTTTCAGTTTTTTTTGTGGATAAACTTCCATGCACCAATTAATCTGAGTATAAAAACTAATCCTTTCATCATAACCTCAAGAAAACACCGAAAGGATGACAAACCTAACAACCCAAGTATTCCAAACAATCATTTGAAGTTAAAATGAATAATCGTGTACAAAACAGATGAAAGAGTGAAATTTCTCTTTATACTAATAAAGAGTTGAGGTAGTGACTTTCAGAAAATTCCTATTCCATACGAAATTCTAAAACAATGTAAAATAGCTTTGCAACAATTGATATTTAAATCTCCAAAACAAAACCCTAATGATGTTAACAACTAACCTATATTTTTTTTAGTAAAAAGAGGTTCAAGAGGCTAAAAATGAAAAACAACATCTGATGAGATTGTAGTTACACTACAAGACTATAAACATCACCTCACTTCGTCAATTCTCTGTACAAAGCATATTCTAGTGTTTCAATATTTGTGTGTTCTTGTAACCTCAGTAGTTAGATGAGATTGTAGTTCTCTGCGTTGTTTCTCAAAACCAAAATTTGGAGCTTAAGCTTGAAAGAAGAAGGAAAAAAGGTAAAAGATTACTTGGATTTACAAAGCTGTGATCCAGTGACAGCTCATTATCTTGAGCTTTCTTAGGCATTTTCATTCATGTCCACCCTCTACAGAAAAACTGAAGGGTGAGAGTAGCCACCTTTTGTTGCTAATAAAAATGCAGAACTCCACGTAACGATCATACATGGAAATAAAAATAGAAGACTGTAGCAATTTTATGGATATTTATATTCTGCTCCAGACACAGGGTGCTAGGTGTTCAAATGTAAGCAAAACAAATGTTGGCATCTAACGAACGGAATAAAAGGGACACCGTGTTGAACTCTGCGACGGTGCCCAAAGTGCACATATGACACACAAAACAGAGAATGAAAATATATACTTTCCAGTAGGAAGGAATAATCTCTGTAGTCTTCCACCCCTCATTGTACACGTCATTTTATTTAAAGTGGAGCTGCAGAAGATATACTCAAGTTTTTTTACTTAACCTTATCATTAGTAAAGATTAGGATAAAGAAAACATAATAAAAGTGTTTAAGCCAACATAAAATTAAGATTACCGCATAAAATTTACCACTAATAGAGAGAACAACAGTAACAACCATAATATTTGTAAAGCAAAAAACAAACGAAAAACAAAAAAGCAAAACTTCAGCACAAACCAGCATTAGATTCTTTAGCAGGAAACCTTCTTTTGTTCTCTTTGCAAGCATCCTAACATTTATGCTCTTTGATTGAACATATAAAAGAGGTTACCACAAAAATAAATAATAAAAAAATCAAAATAGATGAATCAAATAAAGTATAAAACCTATTCTTTGAATAAGGCTCTATTCAGTCTTGACCTACCAAATCAGAAAACCTAACTATCCAAATTCTTACACTTCCAAATATTGAAATCAATTATCAGTCAAAAAACCAATTGTTACATCAGTTTAAAGAAAAACTAAAAATAAATCTAAATGTTGCACTCTATTAAACAATCTGATAAATCTTTTCCCATGATGGAAATTTCACCTTATTTGTTGACACCTCCTATTTTCCCGTTCTTGATTCTCTGTTCCTTATCGTACCTTCTAATCCGAGAAATAGCACTATCTCTACTTAAACCTACCTCTACAGATCATATAAGTTAAGATTCACAAACTTAGCGACAAAGACGTCAAACTACAAAGTTAAGGATACAATGGACAATAGGATAAAAAAAAGTTCATCTCTCAAAGTGATGCATACATATTAGTTTCATATTAGAATACATGGGGCTTATTTGAATTAACACATATTAAGCGTAGATTGTTACTTATGCTACTTCCCATATGGGCACATCACTATGTTACCATTGATAAATAGCTAGTTCTTCAGTAATTCAGATGCTTTGTAAATCAGAACATCTCTAGCACCCCAAAGATCATTCCTATGATCATCCCCAACATGGAGAACATCCTAAAGTCTGATCTCAGGTAAATCAGAAGCCTTCAAAAATATTTTAAGATTTGGCTTCTCTGCTACTACCTGGTTTCCAACAAACATTTTTTAATTGGTTCAATAATGCAATTGATGATAACAAAAGCAGATTTAGAAAAAGAGTAACACTCACTTCAGCAAACATGGTCACCACATCAAACCTGTGATCACAATTCAAAGCATGTGAAACTGATCGTAGTCGTGTGGGATTTACATCCAGAGATAACCAATTCACAATAAAACCCAAAATTCAAAAATTGAAGGTAATCAACAACACCAAATCAATTGAATATTTCTCGATCACAAAGATAACCAATTCACAATAAAGACTACAAAACTATAGTCACATTCAACTAATAATAGAACCTTGGAAATTAGAAAAGGCTAGAACTTTTATTACCTTACAGTGAAAGGATAAACAGAACCTTGATTTGGGTTTCATCTACATATATTTTTCTCCCGAATCCCTTTTCTTTCTCATGGAAAACTAAATCTGAGACAAAACTTGAAAAAGAATGCCTTCAGTAGATCAAAGATATATAATAAAAACCATTACAAAGATAAATATATAATATGACCTACCATTAGTAGTGATCCTAAAAGCCCTTATGCAACCGCTAGCAGCACCACTAAAGCCACACAACTGTCACAAGGAATTGCTATCAACGTACCATTTAAATTACAAAATTTCAAGAATCTGCATCACATTTTCTAGAATTTTTGTTTTTTTGCTTTAAATAGCATAAATATATTCGAACGATAGATTGGGTAGGAAAGTAAAAACGGAGTTTAGCCTTTAAGGTTAGAGTAGTAAATATCACATATTACATAAGAAGTTCATGCAACATGGTGATTAACGGAATAAATATTCTTTGACAACCCTAACGGAACCAATTTCTTAGAAAACTCACCAACTCAGCTTGTTGGTAGGGTTAATTTCTTTCATTAACCTTCGTATTTGTTTCCAATTGCACTTCACCCTCTCTTGGGTGATCCCATAATGGCCATTCAAATTAAGATATTTTTGTCATGCATAACAGCAAGTTGCATCCTTGTACTACCTTTGAATATATAAAGTTCTAGAAGGAAGATCTATTCATCATCCCCACAAAACACTTGTGTATCAAATAAACGTAACTTATGTTTACATTATTGATCCCATGGCTCAAAACCTGTTACGTAGAAACAAGTGTCTTGGATTATTTTAATGGTTAGTGCATTATACATGATAAATTAAATTAAAATACTCTGAACTTTTTCAATCAAATACATCAAAATTTAAAATGCTCTTTCAAAGAACGCTTACACAATACACTATACATGATAAATTAATTAAAAGGAATCCATAAATCAAAATCAAATAATAGATTTTTGGGTTTTGTTTTCTGACTCACCCAACAAAATGACACTATGCAATTCTAACCTCGATAGGCTCATTAAGTTTTTTTACCTACCCGCATATAATTGCAAATGCATGTTAAAACCCATTGTCTCTTAAACTGATCTTGCAATTTGCAAATACATGCTAAAACCCATTATCTCTTAAACTGATCTTGCAAATTACCGTGAATGGATCTCTTAATTTTGCAGAGACGGTGATCTTCCTTTTGTTTAGCTCCAAATTCTTGATCAACCTATCGTAGTTGACAAAATATCAAAAAATAAAATAAAAAAGAAGAGTAAACCAGAAACATGAAAAGGCTCCAATCATAAACAATTGAAAATAATAGCATACTCACGAATATGTACATGCAATGAAGCTTCCGTCCATATAGAAATTTAGACGTTAATTCAATGAAAATTCTTTTTTGCAAGCCAATTTTGTTTTTTACTTCCCGTATGTTGTTGTTTATCTCGCAACACGGAACAAATAACAATCAGGGGTAAGCCGGCGGCCTCTATGGACAAGAAGTGTATGCAAATCCCAGATGTAAATTCACAATTGAGGATATACCATTCACTATTGTATCCTATCCTTCAAGACATGTGTAAACATATTCATTTTGAGTCACTGCCATGGTATGCATACCACTCCTTTGAGCCGATTTTTATTTAATAGCTCTTGCCAAAGAGGTATGCGAACTTTCTATGCGAGCTTAACTCCTCTATCGCCATCTTGCATAATGTTTTTTTGTATCGACAAATATAAAAATCATGAGTCCATGACTCTATACTCGTGACATTTTAAGTGATTGAATATCCGAAAAGTTGTGCACATAATTAAAAATATAAACTGCTCAATATGAAGACACGAAAAAAAACATGCAGGTACATTTCAAAGAACACATAAAATGGAAATACACACAAATAGCGACCATATTATCCTGTAAAATTTTCCTAAAAGTCAAAGAAGTAAAGAAAATAAAAAATAAGAGAAAGGTAATTTTAGGTCCAATATCCCATTTGGATCCTTCATCAATGAAACATTAATCACATTTTTAAGAGAAGAAAATAAAATACATTATCAGAGAAGCATCAGTAGCGGAAAAGCAAAGATAAAGGGAGAAACTCCTAACATTTTATTGATCCAGTAAACGAATCAGGAGCATTCCCGAAAAAAATCCGCCATCACACCATAAAAAGTGGATCCAATGTGTGTTTCCCATTAGCCCATCCAAAAATAAGAAAGCTATCCAAACAAACAACACAACATGTCTATATTTATAAATGTCATGTTCACCAATGACCTGTGATGCAGGGCAGCGAGAGTCGAGGGATAAAGCGGGATCATTAACCTGTATTTGAGGTTTCAAAGGAGACAGAAACCTGCAAACAACCAAAAATTGAATGCTTTGTGCTTTAGGGGGGCGTTGTCTTTATTGGTGAAGTTGTTAAGATTCGGAAGAGCTTGTAACGTTTCCAAAAGTTATTGTTGTAATCCCCAAGATTGCACACGTGAAGTTCAGATGACAAAATGCCAAATACACAATAAACTAAAATCTTACAAAACAATACTAGCTTGGAGATATAAATAAACAGCTTGGATAAAATCGCATCAAATCCACTGCTTTTTCAGCCCCCTAGTAAAAAAGGCGACGAAACATCCCATCACTTATCCTTCATCCATCACAAACTAAGTGTACACTGTTTTGATAATAGTGAGTGAATAAATCAACCATGTAGGGATAAAGACCATTGCATTATCTTGTTGTACCCTGTGGATGATTTTCAGTATTTCTAGATGGACAAAGCTTACGTACCTCAGAAAGCATTTCTCAAAAACAAAAGGAATATCCCCATTGTTTTTTTTTAAACATTCAAATGATACCCACAAAATATATATGATTGAGTTTGAGTAAACCATCCAACAAAAAATTTTTACAACTAAGAATGGTACCTTCTTCGCCAATTTTCACATCCGTCGGATGAAATTATGGCTTTAACAGCCGCCGTGGAAGGAGCTAAACTAGAGATATTTGAGAGTAGAGCCCGTTGTCTTTCCCGTGTCATCAGTAATCATCTCTAAAAAGTTGTCTCCATACTTGATTATGGATAATGGTGTAACATTCCATGATACCCACAAAATCTATATGATTGAGTTTGAGTAAACCATAAAACTGTCAATTTTCACATCCGTGAAATTAGGAGCTAAACCAGAAAAGTTGTCTCCATACTTGATTATGGATAATGGTGTAACATTCCTAAATAATCAAGAAAAAAAATTTGTTGTTTCCATCATAGAATGAGGTAAGCTAAAAGATTGAGAGTCTTATAATCAGATGGTGGGCTAGCTGGTAGTGGACCCAAGTTAGACAAACTCAAAGATATGATTTATACACCACAACTTTCTTTTTTTCCTACATTTGGCATTATTTGGATGAGGGGTGCAAGATTATCGAACCTGGCAATGATGTTTGTTTTGTTTAGTAAATTCGTTAGTACATAAGAGTGAAACATAAAAATATTAGTTAAGACTGAAGACTCAGTTTATATATGTGCGATGTTGAATGCAATGTTAGAAGTCTCACCAATCATTTTCTTCCAAGGATATTTTTGCGTTCATGCGAGACCTTTTGCTAATGGTTGTGTACCTTTTTCGAGAATAGAGCAAGCCTTCTTATTCCAAGCGTCATCTGAAGAATCAAAGATTTAAATCATTTCTGTTTCTTAAAACACATCTTATAATAGTACCACAACATTCACGAAAACCTACACATCCCCAAACAAAAAGATAAATGGTTCATGTTGTTAACTGATATTGGGTTAGTTATTATACATCTAATATACTACTTTGAAAAGAAGTGTAGATTAATTAGACGTATAAATACTAACTCGATCCGGTTAGCAACCATCTCTTCCTCTACTTACTGTGTATGGTATCACCCTTGTGAGATTGTATTCCATATTCTTCTGGACCCATTGGAATCCAAACAAAAGTTGTTACGTCACTGTTGTGAGATTATATTCCATATTCTTCTGGACCCATTGTCATATGAAGTGTCATCCAAAGGAAAGTTGTGAGGTTCCTGTAGTAAAACAGAAAAAAAATGTAAGAATACAACGTGACTTTAAGGTATGCCATTACATTTTCCAAATCTAAGCCACGAAGAATATGTCATACCAAGATTTGTTTATTTATTTATTTATTGTTATCTATTGTTGCAGATAAGTTGTACATGTGGTTTTCTACTTTTGGGTTGCAATCTGAGAAACTTAGCACTATTGTCATGAGTTTGTTCATTATTAAAATGGCGGTGTATACAATTCAATAATCACAAACAATAAATACCTACCTTTTTTTGCAGCTAAAGAATCCAATCCTTGACATCATCTAGAGCCTAGAAAAACATATCATCATTATTAATTTCTGGAATAGCGGTTATACCTGGAATCTTTAAGGCTTAATTTGTACGTTGATAACAGGAGTCCAAAGAGATTTTTGGCTTATTTTGAGAAACGCATGAGTGCAGATACTATCAACTCCAACTAGTTGCGAGTACTTTCATGATCAAAGACACCTGTAACTCCTGCTGTCTAAACAAAAAAAATACAAAATACATATTTGATAAGAACTAAAAACTGCAAAAAAAAAAAGGAATACACCATTAATTGGAATCAAAAGTCGTTACTATTTCGCCGTTGTCGGAATTTTGTTATAAAAAATAGTAAAAGAGAAAGACCATTATGCGAAAAAGAAATTATTGTATCTGTAAAGTAGAATTTAACAAATCAATTCATTTCATGTAATTATCCGAAACATACATGAATACCCACTGTCTTAATCACGCCCATCGATCTCCTCCTTGTATATTGAACCATGTTTCCCTGTCGATCCAATTTCGGTTTAGAATTTTATAAAATGGAACCAAATTCATATTCTTGGGGGTCAGGATGCTAATACTAAACACAATCTCCTAATATACAGAGTTGAACATTCGTAATGCATGTCAGGACCGAACCACACACTCAGGGGAGTTTAAATTCAAACATTCGGTTATGTTTAGTAACATAGTAACAATGTAGCTCATCAATTTACCAATAAACAAATTTTGAGACTAACGTAAATCAATCTGTAATATTTATATATATACATCTTCTTCTCCACCAACAAAGATAATTCAGGTTCCTAATTAAGATTTATCATATTATATCACCAAAATAAAATCAGGGATTAAAATTTCTACAAAATAAATTAGGGTTATTTTTTAAACTAACCTCAAAAAGAAAAATTCGTAAAATTGTCAGGCATTCTTCATATTTTGCTTCAATGTGGGAAATGAGCCTTATTTGACAACTCTATACAGAATTTAGAATTTTAAATCTGAAAAGCAGAGAACCAAAGAGAAAAGTGCAATACCTTAAAAGATATTTTTTCTTCAAGGGAGCAACACACCGATAAGCTATTGAAAAATAAAGAAACAACTGAAAATCCGTAATAGGGTTTATCAACACTCACACACAATTTTTTTTTGACAGGAACCATTGATGATTAAACTGCACCTTCTCAAGGCTTTAGTAACTGCAACCTATAAAAGGGTCTAAACTAAAATCATAGCATGCAATCAAATACTAAAATTCCTGAATTGGTATATATCGGAAGAAGGCTTAAAATAACGAATAAAGTTTTGACCTTCTGCCAGAATGAATAATCATTGTTATTCAGTCTTTTGGGTATAAAATGTCAAAAATAAAATAAAAAATAGATCGAACAAAAACAGGGAAAGAAAGTTGCAAGATGTTACTAATGGATGGGCATTATATCATCGAAGGGCAGGAGTTGTAGGTTTTCATGGAAAATAAATAAAAAGAACTCCGATGGGTATTTAAAGTATTCGATAATTAGTATTTTAAAGTGGTAGGAGACACTTTTATTTATGGTAAAAACCGAGAGTTTCTCATAGTCGTGAGTCATTCGTAACCATCTAATGACTACTCCATCCGGAGCTTCTCGATCTTTAGATCGGGTCTATATTAAACGTCGTCCGTATGATATCTTTTGTCATCATGGAGACAAACACCATACCTTTTTTTAATAATGATAATAACATACATAAGTGAAAAGGCCATGTAAAATGAGTTAAATATGATTTGTTTCTCTTATATCTGCGGGTTATACTCAACATGCTCGACAAAAGGTTAGAGTCTAAGACTAATCAAATTAACATTGAGTGTATGAAAAAAAACATGTGTCATATTGGGAATGAAATTGGTTGTCATGAATATTTTATAAAACAAATTTAAAACTCCACAAACTCTTTGTAATTTGTCATGGAATATGATGTAGTACACAAAAGCGTTATTGTGCACATCACCGCGAGACCAACCAAAATAGGATTATATGTACTCCGATAGCGATAAGTTTGCTTTTCTTTCCAGAAGAGTAACCAAAGCAGCAACTCAAATGTAATGAACGCGCAATTGGGGGATATCAAAACTAATTGGGGGATGTCCCAATAGCAATTTTGGGTGACCCCCTATGTAATTATTTTTTTAATTCCTAATCTAGCCCTCACTAATCCTAATTAGTGATTAATTTTAATTAGTAAATTCTTAAGTATTTGGGGGATAGATTAGTTTGATTTTTTATTTTAATTTTAATTTGTGTGAGTGAGAAGTAGAAGGAGGGAAAAAAAATTGAGTGGAATTTTTTTTTTGAAAATGGAAGATGATTGTGATGAGAGAATTTCTGCTAATAGGTTGAAAATTTAATTTTTTTTTTTTTTGAATCCACCATTGTTGCAGCTGAAAAAGCTCGGTGCCGGCATGGTATTCAACCAAACCCATGCCGGCATTGCCGGAAATTTTCAAAATTTGTTTGCCACTATCTACGAAATTTTTCAGGTTTTGATCTTCAAAACCTATTTTTTCTGGGTTTACCAGTCTAATTCCGGTAATGTTATCTGATTTTCGAGCCTGT
The DNA here is from genome assembly GCA_023529315.1 of Papaver bracteatum. Lineage (NCBI taxonomy): Eukaryota > Viridiplantae > Streptophyta > Magnoliopsida > Ranunculales > Papaveraceae > Papaver > Papaver bracteatum. Next base: position 522,444 of record JAJJWX010000717.1, read on the forward strand.
TGAGTACCGAACTAATTCGCCTGGCATCCTAATTAAACTCTTGATTATCTAATTTTGCTTAAATTTCTATGCCGGAACATGATTAAAAGTATCCAGAAACTTGATTTTTTTTTCACTTGAGTACCGGCATGGAAAGATTTATATCGAGCATGCCGGAACTCAGTACCGGCATTGAATTTCATCACTTCCGGTGTGGTCTTCATCATTTCCGACATGTTCTTCATCACTTCCGGTGTGGTCTTCATCATTTCCGACATGTTCTTCATCACTTCCGGCGTGGTCTTCATCCTAAATTTCTATGCCGGCACATGATGAAAAGTATCCAGAAATTTGATTTTTTCTTTACTTGACTACCGGCATGGAAAGATTTATATCGAGCATGCCGGAACTTAAAACCGGCGTGGTATTCATCCCAGATCGAATGCTGGTACTTAAAACCGGCGTGGTATTCATCGCAAATAGAATGCCGGTACTCTATGTAACTCGACTGTTTCAGATATGTTTGTCGATTCTAACCTAAATTCATTGCTATAAATCGATTAAAACAATCATAAATGAGTTCAAAATCACTAAACTTCTCAAAGAAGCCATGACTGTGAGTGGTTGATCGTCCGAGTGGGCTGCGTCGTCTCTTCTTCTTTCTTCTTCTTCAAAGAATCACTAACCTTCTCAAAGAACAATGAAGAAGATGAAGAATTTTTTTTTCAAAACCCTAAGCGTAGGCACTCAAATGGAATTGGGGGATAAACTTATTTGGTTTTTAGATTTAATTTTTTTGGGGAAAGGGCATAATAGTCTTTTCATAAAGGTTTTTAATTAGGCAAAGGGTATTTTGGTATTTTCATAATCAAAAGTTACCCCTTATCAGCCACCCCTGGTTGGGGGAAGTAATTCATATCCCCCAATTGCGCGTTCAATGTAATCAACCACATAATAAGTAAAAAAAAATCTTTAATCCAAGCAGACTAAAATTGTCTACGAAAACAAAAAATCATCTGATATTTAGAAGGTCTATCTAACAATTCTAATGTTGCATGAAATTGTTATTTTCGATAGAATACATCCATCAATAAGTTGCAACTTTCACTGGGAATTGTCTTCTACAAAATATAAAAGGCGAGTCCTGGTTGATTAAGAAAATAATACTCTTGTAAAGAACATAGTCTCACCCTTCAATAGTGGTACAACATGTATTACATTCTAGTCCAATTGAGTAATCAAAAGTTTTGTACCGCTGAGAAGTCCTTCGCTAATGCCCATGTTCTGATGAAAACACCGGTCATTCCCACCCTGACTTTGAGAATTTTGGTTGGCGCAACCGCAAATTTGAAAGTTCCGACGTTGCATGCTCGAACATCAATATTGGTAATTTCCCCGGGCTTTTTCTATTCCACCATATCCTTTCTTAAGAATATCTATTCCTCAGGGTTTAGAACGGTAGTCATGACTTCTCACGCTGTTTCTTTGCTAAGGTACCTAAATATGCACTTCACTTCACGACCATTACAGAGATAATGCCCATAACTAACTCCTGCACACACAAATAAAATATTTTCATTAGCTAGGAAAATACACCATATGTAGTTTAACTTTCAATGATGGATACAGGCTGCTGATAAGTTTTACAAACATAGATGCAAAAACTATATGGATGTCTACTACTTGCGGATAATCACCTCTAAGTTTGTGCTATATATTCATTTCCTTGAATAATATTACAGTGTTTAAGGTTTCATACTTCCAAGATGGGTCACATATATATATTTATGGTCGTGGCAGAAAAATACAAACCTTGGAAACTAGATGCCTAAAATTATGTAAAAACATTTGGAGTATTTAGATTACTGGAGATGTAAGAAATAAGAACCTTAATATAATAATCAGGAATTATAGTCCATTAACATAAATCATCATACCATACAATTGAGGAAAACCCTATAAAGAAAAACATGCTTTAAAGTTGAGGAAACACCAATAAGACACAATTATTAGACTATGAATTTTGTTTGATGAAACATGTTTTTAAAAATTTGAAGGCTTACTGCTGAGGTTTTTGGCTAAGACCAACCGACATTCGAACTATCCAATGAAAAGGGAGAGTAATTCCAAATTTATTTTATTATTCGAAATATTAAATTTGTTTACTTATGGGATTAAAAAAATGGATCCAAAAATCCCTTGATAAGTTTCCCAGCAAATCTTAAGAGGAAAGGTTGGACTCCATACAGAGGATTTGTTGGAAAATGATTCCCGCATGAACCATGATTCCAGGGAATTTTGGAAACCAAACGTGCCGAGGGATACGTAATTCCACCAAATCCCCTGGACCCATAGATTCCACCTTTAAAATTATGTATCTGAACCCTCCATAACTCTGTTTCTGACGGAAGCAAGATTGAAAGTCAAGGTGGGATAAAATAACACTATGGGATAATTATTAAATTTCTAGCTGGGCTATAATTATTTTTTTAAATAATGCACATAAAAAAATGACTTTTGGCTGCCTTTTAACAATTTGGGGTGGCTGGAGCAGACGATTTGGGGGTGCCTAGGGCCCCGACTCAAAATCTAATTGGTATTATGTAATTTTTAGCACGCAATAAATGATTTTTATCTCGATATGTTATATAGATAGAAATATTGTAAAATATCATTAATATGTTTATGTTATCCATTTATTTTTTATTACGGTGTATATATTATCTATGTATGTCCATTGCTATAGTCTCATTTTCATATATATCATATAATTGATGACTTCGTAAAAATTTATGTGTGCCTCTTTTGTTCGTTATTTTTTTTTCTATGATGCCTTAATTATTCATTGTTTCCATGAAAAACACCCATTCATTAGGTGAAAGTAAATGTCAACAAATGTATTGTGACTTACATAAATGATGCTTGGGATTTTTATTTGACAAAGTTGAATTATTTACTTGAAATGAACAAATAAAAAACTCTGCATTTGTTTTAGAGCAGTGCTTTCCTGCACCATTTTGTGGGAAGTTATCCCGCTCAAGGGGTTTCTTTACCGTTAGATCACGCTAAAACCCAGATCTAACATCTTTGAACCCCTTAGCAAAAATGATGGGTCATTTCCTAAAAGTGGTGGCTCATATCCTGAATGCGAATACAACCATTGATTTGATGATCTAACGGTAAATAAGCCGCTTGAACGGGATAGTTTTCCGCAAAATGGTGCAGGATTGCATTTTTATTTCATAAACATTTTTTGACAATGTGGGAAGTTTTGTGACCTTAGTTTTGTTGATTCTATCTTTTGGGTATATGGTACTTAATTGTTTTGTTTTTCCAGTAATGTGGTTGTAGTTTTGTTTTGTCTAGGCCAGATCCTATTGCCCTCTTTTATTTTTTTAGCTTTTGGGTATAGGGTACTTAATTGTTTTGTTTTTCTGTAATGTGGTTGTAGTTTTTGTTTTGTCTAGGTCGTATCCTATTGCCCTCTTTTTTTTTTTTCTAGGTCATGTCAGACTTATTCGGGATAATATATTAATTATGTTGGTTCCTCTAAGTGTGTGAGGGAGTTGATTTACATAAGAATTGTATGAAGTTACTTTAAAATTACAAACTTCCCTGTTGTTGACGCACTTTATTTAAATGCACTGCATTAATCCAATATTGATAGTTTTGGTGGCATTTGGATTTACATAAGTTTGACAATAGCTTTTGCTTTCCTACATTAACCTGCCAGCAAATGGTTGACCCTTTCTTAAATCATTCTTTGTTATATTATATCTTGAATTTCTTTATGATCTGCAGGTGAAATCACTTGTATAATGTAGCTAACAGCAGATGAAAGAGAATAGTAGAGGAGTAATAAATCCTACCTATTTCAAACCGAGCAAGGGCATGTAGATACGTTAATGTGAAGTGAGCACCTCCAAAACAAATTAAAAGAAATTACATCTCAAGGTCATTGACAGATAGGACAAAAATAACGTAGATTATTGAACAGGATCAATGCAAAGATGGGACCACAACTATACTCCTTGTTCCCCCGCATCCACTCATTTTCTCCCAAAAGCAGTTTCCACAAACTTCATGTGATGCAATCGATTAGTGAGTACATTTTTATCCTAGCCTACAAAAAGACCTTTATCGCTCAACACGGATACAATTCACCTAAGTTATTTCAGAGAGAAAAAGCACATGTTCTAAAAAAATCCATCTTTGATCCATGCAATCTAGACGTTGTTCTCTCAATTTATTCCAGAAGCAGTTCTCGTGGTCCTCGTTTGATACAATTGGATAGTAACCTATAAGAACCATCTTATCTTTGTCTATAGAAACCCTTCTACCCCAAATGGAATACGGATCTTATAAGATATTGATCAATAGCTAAAAGTGGCTAGCAATGCTAAAAACTCAAAACCGTAGTGATTAAATTCATGTGAAGTATGGGAATGTAAGATCAGGCCAAGAAATTCAAAACATCAGTGGAACTTCTTTCTGAACAAAGCAAAAACATCAAAACAACCAATTTCAAAATCAACATCTGTCTAAATCAACAGTGCATACATCTGTGAAAATCTAACCTCCAATAGAAAGTTTGTCCTCCCTTCCATACAAACAAATAAACAAAAACTCAAGTGGGTAAACTAATCACACAAACACTCCGCATAATCTGAAATGACACAAAGAACTAACAAACAAAAAAAAAACACACTGCAGAGACAACGTATTAAACAAAGACCCAAATGAAAAAACCTAGTTCAAGTACTTGTTGTAATACTTGAGACTTTTATGCATCGCTAACCAAATATCACCGTTGAGTTTCCAGAATATATCGGAATTTGAACAGACATGCATGCTAAAATATTGAATGGAACATTTACACACTCTATAATTACCTAACACAACAACACAAAAAAATAATTGACAAAAATTACCAATGCACCCAAAACTAACACATCTCAAGAATCCCAACACTTGCATAGCCTTGCAGAACAGAATGAAACATTTACACTCTCTATAATTCCCTAACACAACCAATTCCCTAACACAACAACACAAAAAAATAATTGACAAAAATTACCAATGCACCCAAAACTAACACATCTCAAGAATGCTAACACTTGCATAGCCTTGCAAAACACAATGTAAAATTTACACTCTCTATAATTCCCTAACACAGCCAATATAACTTCTACATCAATTGGAGACTGCACTTACCCTGTTGATAAGCACGTTTGTGCTACATTTTATACCCATATTTATATTAACTATGTCTCGATTTTATCACTAATAATCTTGTTTGTAGGTGTTTTTGTCAAATAAGCTCTTATGGAGAAAGTTGCTCGAAAAGTGGTTTTTATACCCCGGAGGACACGTGTTATTCGGACTCTCAGTTTTGGATAAGGGGCACCTCAATTACTAAGGGGTGTACAGTTACTAAGGACCACCTTATTTGTTATTCAGCACCTACTACTATCGGCACCCAGAAGAAGGATAAGGGGCACCCTTCATCTTCAACAATTCAAAATTCTGTTTTTGGCGGGAAAGTGGTGGCAGATTTAGGGTTTGGCTTTTGGAGGTGTTCTATTGAGATTAAAGAGCTGAAATTTAATAGGCATATTCCTTAAGTCTAAACAGAGATGGTAATGTGCTCCTATTCAGTAAAATTTGGCTGGGTTTACTAGAATCATGCATCTGAAGCAACACAGTTTTGGCGGGAAAGTTGTTCTTCACGGACAGAATTAGGGTTTGTTAATCAGTTGAGTTTTAGTGAGACTAAAAGGCAGAATTTCACTGAGATGACTCAGTTGAGTGTAACAGGCTTGGTATAGGTTTTCCCTTCGGTTAGAATTGGCTAAATTGTCGAGATAAATCAAAACAGGGAGTTACGGGTCCGAGAGTATTTGTGAAAGATTTCAGGGCATTGTGGCGAGATTAAATCGCTGGAATTGACTTGGAATATCCTGTTAGGATAAACCAGGAATGGTAAGGGTTTTAGTTGAACAGAATCACTTGTTTCCATACCATATTTCGATTAAAAAGGAAACTAAATTCACGGCTTTGGTTATTTCATAAAGGAAGGAAACTGTGCGGAATTTAAGAGGGGATATATTCTGTTAAGATTTTATTCTATCCTTTGATCAAATCTAGACCGAGTTTGGAAGTTCTCAGCAAATCAGAACACGTGTGGAGAGTATTACAATTTCAACAGGGTGTGAGATATTCACGTATCAATGGTGTGTTCATGGATGATGGCGTATTGTTGCAGCGTGTTTTTCATCTTCAGGGAGACGTTTTTCAACGTGCTTGGAGTGTGTAAACACAAGTCAGTTGCATGTGGAGTTAAGAAAATGGAAGAAAATTTTCCCACAGAGATATTCATTACTGCCGGATGAATGGAGAATTATTTGGAGTTATGACGGGATATTTCGGTGCTTCAAGGCTATATAAATTGTTGAGGATGAATAGAAGGATATCGAGTGATTGGGGGACAAGAACTGAGGTTGCAGAGCAGATTTCTCTGCTGCTGCAGAGAAGAAGGAAAAGAAGAACATTCAACGCCAACTGACTGTCGCTGAGAACTGTCGTTTATCAACAGTTCTCGTAACAGTCAGTTTGGCACGTTCGTTTTGAATTTGCAACATTTCTTGTAACTGTGAATTCTGTAACGCCACTGCAGCGTTGCGGTTTCATTATATTATTAGTTTTCTTTTATAAAAACACCATTTGAGCCATAAATTATATTTTTGAGTGTGTATTTATCATGAGAAGCTAAACCCAAATGCTGGGTCAACGAAGGAAGCCGAATTCTATACATGGGTGAATTTATTCTATTTTCTATTCGACTTTTGCACTTAATTTAAATTGAATTATGATTCGATAAAATTAGTTGTGATTCAATTAGATAGGTTATGCTTTGTATTAAGATAATCTATGCTTAGGGGATACAGTTAATGTTTTGAGGATCTACTCTAGTAAAAAATAAGAGTCGGTGTTGTTTTGTTTAACGAGCTTTAATTGTTGAGAATAAGTAAATTGAACCCTATGTTATGAATGCGGTGAAATCCTAAACCCAGTGACTCTCACTTTTCTGTTTAATATTTTATTTAAACCTTTTAATTTAATCTTAACAATTTCCGAGAGAACGAATCTTTATTACTACTACGAAAACTTCAGAAAAACATTAAATCACCTGTATTTACATTCAAGCAATCCTACTATCAACATATCTATAAAGTATAGTCAAATCTAATATATGTCTGATATTAAAATATGAGTAAAACACATAAAAAACTGAAATTTAACAACAGTGTAAAAAAATGACAACACCATCAATTTATTTAAAGAGTGTGTGATTTAAGAAACAAACACAAAATAAATCTAAAGTAAAGGCAAGCTCAGCAATGGGTTCCTCGATTGAACTACAACCACAGAAAAATAAGACATTTCAATGAGTATGGAGTATTTGTTTGGAAAACGATTGCATTTTAAACCTTAAAGAGAAGATAAGGTAACTTTCAGGAGAACATACACATTAATATATTGATATAATAAGAAATACCTGCGTAATTTCTAAAACAAATGTGCATTCATGTTAATTTATGGCATGGTTTTGTCCTATATAATATTGTACTAATTTCAAAGATCGAAAGTTGAAATGAAGATTCTACTCATAGTGATAACAATAAACATGTGCTCAACTTCAGTTAATGTCAAATATATAATGTTATACCGTGACATAACCGCATGACCTTGATGTCAAATATTGAGAAACAAACAATGCCAAGCATATTGATGAATCAAAAGCTGATCCTATTTTATTTTATTTTGCAGAATAGTGTTTAGTCAAGACCGCGGATACGTCGTAAGGGTAAAGATCACCATCATCGCCTATGTTAGAGTAAATTTTCAAGTACCTAATGAGTATCCGAGAAATATAAACATAAACATAGTAGTAGATTACGGCACACCAACGGTAGATAATGCATAAAGAGGCTGAATATATTTCAAGCCAGTTTTCTTCTTTTCTTTTCAAGCGCGTATACCGTTCAGAACACTATGTTTTACCTCCTAAAAAGGCCATAATAATCCCAATTTAGACCGACGCCATCAATAAAAGCAATGACCTGATCAAAGATGAAGATACAATTAAAGACGGTCGGTACAAAAAAATAAGACAACGTTGAAGCGAAATGAAACAAACTTTATAAAAAAGACCACTTGAATAGCAGCAAGAAAGAGCAAACGAAAATAACCTCAATATTTGGTACAATATGTATGTGTGTGTCTGTGTGTACACATACACATATAATAAACAATCATTCACTAACTTAGATAAACCACGGTGGGAAACTCTCAAAAGCAGAATCCATTCTACAAGAGGATGGCAGAGAGGTGTGTTATGGTAGAGATACAAATGTTTTACGCTGGAAGTGAAATATCATCAACAGTATTACTCGAACATATCAACCTAACAGTGGTTTAACCATTTTCAAGAGACCCACTGCAGGGTTATTGCCACAAAATTTCTACAATTTGCTTTCAATTTTGGTTAGTTGCTAGCTAAAACAACACAAACAGCCCTTGAAGAGCCATCATCACTGAATTTAACATAGCACTTGCATTTAGTAATACAAATACTAATAGTAGATCTTAAAACTACCCTAGGCTAAATTGAACATTGAAATGTGATGTGTTGATGTTAATACGACCTTTGCATCTACTACCACTTCCTAAAGAAGATCAAAAAGGTATTATATTGTAAGTAACTCCAACGGCTCCCGACAATATAGTTATGATTTCCCAGAATGTAAAGTACCCAAAACCTGCATTGGGTGAGTTTGTGGAATGTAATTCAAGGCATTGAAAATCAAAAAGTCATTCTGGAAATTCAACATTCGATAAATATAATCACCAAGAAAGTGAGTGACTAAAAAGTGGATTAATGATGGGTTAATTTACCTGCTGGAAGACACCACAATATCACTAAGACAACAGTAAATATAACCCCCATTCAATTTCCTTCCTAGTTTTTCTTGTGAACTCTTCGTTGATGCAATAAACTGATCTAAAAACAAACTCGTGAGAATAAAGAGAAAAAATGAAAAACAGAAGGAAAGAGGAAAAACGATTAGGGGTTAGATTTTCTTTGCAACTTATCAACTAATACACCGTCTAAATAAATCATCATGCTTCAACTTCTTCTTCCTCCAGTAATTAAACCTAAACCCAAAAATACACACAATCAATATTAAATCAAATTTATAAACAATGGACATGAAAGTTGTAACCAATTAATCTAGTTATCACTGTATCTACTAACCTAATTCAAATCTCAATTAACAATAGAGATGCAAAATCTAGGTTTTTGCGTGGACTATTGAAGGATTTGAACGCTTTAAGGTTTCGAAAATGAATTTTGTTGTTCTTCCCATGGATAGCTCCCACAACATTCAGACAGTCTCCTTCCAGATATATTCTCCAGAGTCCTCGTTCCTTAGCCCATAAAACTGTATCCAAAGCTCTTAATGCCAATTAACATTAAAATTAAGTTGGAGAAAACATGATAGAGGAAAATTAGGGCTACTATATATACTTGCAAGTGATTGCACCCAATAACAAAAATAAGGATAACAGGGAAACTGATTGATTTTTACCTTGTTAGGGAAAAATATTGGAAGAGTGTAGTTCAATCCTAAACAACTTTAGAGCTGCAGAGGTTTTCTCAAATTTAGGGTTACATCAGTTATTTTCATAAAATATGAACTGTAAGGGGAATACGATAAACCTTTTTTTTGTAACTTTTTCAAACCATCACCAAGTCTACCCTCTTCACCCATACTCTCTCCAATCCATCGCTGAAATGTTGTTATCATAATCAATGAGATCCCGCAATTAATCCAAGAAAACCAAATATCAGGTCGCAAGGAAGAATACCAATGGTATACCTCTTAGTAATACGATCAATGAAACAACAAAAAATGATCGGGTTTACCTGGAAGCTTAATAACAGTGGATGCATTAAAAAAAAATAAAAAAAAAATATTAATAACCTGTACAAAGTATAAAAAAGTGAAAAAGTTAATCACAGAACATACTGGGAGAGGAAAGGAGAAAAACGACGGGTATAAAATAGAGTAAGAAATTAGAAATAGAAGAAATTGGATCTTCTTATTTCTTATCACCTGGAGTAAAATAAAGTAAAAAAACCAATAGAAACTTACAGGTACTACGAATGTGTTTTTTTATATTTTCCTAGAGCATTCTCGTATTTTCCCATTAAGCTCTTCAAATGTTGACTTTACCTACTTGAGTTGAGTTCTTAATTTACTACAACATTTGGTAAAGCGAGAGCATAGACAGATATTAAACCACATAATAATAAGAAGGCATTACTTGGAACAAAAACTAAATGAACCATACCAGTCATCATCTACAGAGGAAATACATCCGTAATTAGGCAAGATGTGCAGAAGTTGGTGAAACTTCAAACACCAAGCAATTATACAAGGTCAGCAACATGGACTTTCTTCCTCTCAACCACTTTCTCACCTGGTGTTATAACAACTGTTGAAAGCATTCATAAGAAGAGTTAAAACTCTAGCTATATAAATTTTGAGTGAAAAACAATGCAAATTAACTAAAACTTGAATTTGTACTTACATCAGACAACCATATTACATATTCAAAAGAATTCTTGATCAAACAATTATCCAATGTATGAACATACTGATAGCCATTGTCTTTGAATGATTTAATCTGGAAAATTTTCAGGTCCGCCATACAAAGTTAAAAGCAGACCTGCATGACAGTTACAATAAAAATTAAGGCACTCTGAGATCAAATTAAAAACACCATGGAAACCCCAAGAAATTGAACTTCTATTTGAACTTATCATATATAGATCATCTATTTTAACTTATCATATACAAATTTTGTTGTTACAGTCTTTAAGATGAAGCTCAAATAGATTAGATAAAACTGTTATGAAAAGAAAAATCTGTTATGCATCAAATAGATTGTGTAACTAAAGGATCGAACATTTGAAGATGAAATAGAAAATAGTTCTTCATAGATTGATATCGAATAGACTCGCCAAATTACCTGCAAATTGGGCAATAACACATCTCAAGCAAACACAAACATCTAATGGAGTAGTTAAAAGAACCCCAATACTACTGCCTAGAGCATTGAATCCATTAAATATTCAGTAAACACGATGGTTTACCAATCATATTCAGTTTCATGCTCCCCTACAAAACCAATACCAAAGAAACGGTGTGATTCAGTAACTCTGCAATTACCTGTCAATTGGATTTTTTGGCTAAAACATATTTTGTATAGAAAAATCAACTAAATTTTGTAAACAAAAAAATCCCTAAAAATATAATTAGGGTTTGTAACTTCGGCTCAATTCAATATTCAAAACCAGCAGTTCAACCAATTAAAAAATCAAAATTTTGAATACATCTACAGCTAATGATGATAAATCTAAAAACCCCCATAGTATACTAATTAATGAAGAATGAAAAGATTAAAGAAGAAAATTCAGATGGAAATATTTGAACCTGGAATATTTTTAACGATCGATTTCTTCATCTGGTTACAAATCGATCTCAACCCAACCCTGATCATCATCCAAGAACTCTCAATCCTTATCATTATTCTTCTTTGTGAATTATGTCGAATTGCAGTGATCCATTTTTGTTGATGGTGGCGAATGATATGGTGGTGGTGGGGTTCGACTCGATTGATTCTCGTCATATTGTGGTGTTAGGGAAAAATATTGGAAGAGTGTAGTTCAAGCCTAAACAACTTTAGAGCTGCAGAGGTTTTCTCAAATTTAGGGTTGCATCAGTTATTTTCATAAAAGATGAACTGTAAGGGGAAGACGATAAACCATTTTTTGTTACTTTGTCAAACCATCACCAAGGCTACCCTCTTCACCCATACTCTCTCCAATACATCGATGAAATGTTGTTATCATAATCAATGAGATCCCGCAATTAATCCAAGAAAACCAAATATCAGGTCGCAATGAAGAATACCAATGGTATACCTCTCAGTAATACGATTAATGAAACAACAATAAATGATCGGGTTTACCTGGAAGCTTAATAACAGTGGCTGCATTAAAAAAAAAATAAAAAAAAAAAAATTAATAACCTGTACAAAGTATAAAAAGTGAAAAAGTTAATCACAGAACATACTGGGAGAGGAAAGGAGAAAAACGACGGGTATAAAATAGAGTAAGAAATTAGAAATAGAAGAAATTAGATCTTCTTATTTCTTATCACCTGGAGTAAAATAAAATAAAAAAACCAATAGAAACTTACAGATACTACGAATGTTTTTTTTATATTTTCCTAGAGCATTCTCGTATTTTCCCATTAAGCTCTTCAAATGTTGACTTTACCTACTTGAGTTGAGTTCTTAATTTACTACAACATTTGGTAATGCGAGAGCTTAGACAGATATTAAACCACATAATAATAAGTAGGCATTACTTGGAACAAAAACTCAATGAACCATACCAGTCATCATCTACAGAGGAAATACATCCGTAATTAGGCAAGATGTGAAGAAGTTGGTGAAACTTCAAACACCAAGAAATTATCCAAGGTCAGCAACATGGACTTTCTTCCTCTCAACCACTTTCTCACCTAGTGTTATAACAACTGTTGAAAGCGTTTATAAGAAGAGTTAAAACTCTAGCTATATAAAGTTTGAGTGAAAAACAATGCAAATTAACTAAAACTTGAATTTGTGCTTACATCAGACAACCATATTACATATTCAAAAGAACTCTTGATCAAACAATTATCCAATGTATGAACATACTGATAGCCATTGTCTTTGACTGATTTAATCCGGAAAATTTTCAGGTCCGCCATACAAAGTTAAAAGAAGACCTGCATGACAGTTACAATAAAAATTAAGGCACTCTGAGATCAAATTAAAAACACCATGGAAACCCCAAGAAATTGAACTTCTATTTGAACTTATCATATGTAGATCATTTATTTTAACTTATCATATACAAATTTTGTTGTTACAGTCTTTAAGATGAAGCTCAAATAGATTAGATAAAACTGTTATGAAAAGAAAAATCTGTTATGCATCAAATAGATTGTGTAACTAAAGGATCGAACATTTGAAGATGAAATAGAAAACAGTTCTTCATAGATTGATATCGAATAGACTCGCCAAATTACCTGAAAATTGGGCAATAACACTTCTCAAGCAAACACAAACATCTAATGGAGTAGTTAAAAGAACCCCATTACTACTACCTAGAGCATTGAATCCATTAAATATTCAGTAAACACGATGGTTTACCAATCATATTCAGTTTCATGCTCCCCTACAAAACCAATACCAAAGAGACGGTGTGATTCAGTAACTCTGCAATTACCTGTCAATTGGATTTTTTGGCTAAAACATATTTTGTATAGAAAAATCAACTAAAATTTGTAAACAAAAAAATCCCTAAAAATATAATTAGGGTTTGTAACTTCGGCTCAATTCAAGATTCAAAACCAGCAGTTCAACCAATTAAAAAATCAAAATTTTGAATACATCTATATCTAATGATGATAAAAATAAAAACCCCCATAGTATACTAATTAATGAAGAATGAAACAGATTAAAAAAGAAAATTCAGATGGGAATATTTGAACCTGGAATATTTTTAACGATCGATTTATTCATCTGGTTACAAATAGAGCTCAACCCAACCCTTATCATCATCCAAGAACTCTCAATCCTTATCATTATTCTTCTTTGTGAATTATGTCGAATTGCAGTGATCCATTTTTGTTGATGGTGGTGATGGATATGGTGGTGGTGGGGCTCGGCTCGATTGATTCTCGTCATATTGTGTTGTTAGGGAAAGATATTGGAAGAGTGTAGTTCAAGCCTAAACAACTTTAGAGCTGCAGAGGTTTTCTCAAATTTAGGGTTGCATCAGTTATTTTCATAAAAGATGAACTATAAGGGGAAGACGATAAACCTTTTTTTGTTACTTTGTCAAACCATCACCAAGGCTACCCTCTTCACCCATACTCTCTCCAATCCATCGTTGATATGTTGTTATCATAATCAATGAGATCCTGCAACTAATCAAAGAAAACCAAATATCAGGTCGCAAGGAAGAATACCAACGGTATACCTCTAAGTAATACGATCATTGAAACAACAAAAAATGATCGGGTTTACCTGGAAGCTTAATAACAGTGGCTGCATTAAAAAAATAAAAAAAAATAAAATCAATAACCCGTACAAAGTATAAAAAGTGAAAAAGTTAATCACAGAACATAATGGGAGAGGAAAGGAGAAAAACGACGGGTATAAAATAGAGTAAGAAATTAGAAATAGAAGAAATTGGATCTTCTTATTTCTTATCACCTGGAGTAAAAAAAAAAAAAACCAATAAAAACTTACAGGTACTACGAATGTTTTTTTTATATTTTCCTAGAGCATTCTCGTATTTTCCCATTAAGCACTTCAAATGTTGACTTTACATACTTGAGTTGAGTTCTTAATTTACTACAACATTTGGTAAAGCGAGAGCATAGACAGATATTAAACCACATAATAATAAGTAGGCATTACTTGGAACAAAAACTCAATGAACCATACCAGTCATCATCTACAGAGGAAATACATCCGTAATTAGGCAAGATGTGCAGAAGTTGGTGAAACTTCAAACACCAAGAAATTATCCAAGGTCAGCAACATGGAATTTCTTCCTCTCAACCACTTTCTCACCTAGTGTTATAACAACTGTTGAAAGCGTTCATAAGAAGAGTTAAAACTCTAGCTATATAAATTTTGAGTGAAAAACAATGCAAATTAACTAAAACTTGAATTTGTACTTACATCAGACAACCATATTACATATTCAAAAGAACTCTTGATCAAACAATTATCCAATGTATGAACATACTGATAGCCATTGTCTTTGACTGATTTAATATGGAAAATTTTCAGGTCCGCCATACAAAGTTAAAAGAAGACCTGCATGACAGTTACAATAAAAATAAGGCACTCTGAGATCAAATTAAAAACACCATGGAAACCCCAAGAAATTGAACTTCTATTTGAACTTATGATATGTAGATCATTTATTTTAACTTATCATATACAAATTTTGTTGTTACAGTCTTTAAGATGAATCTCAAATAGATTAGATAAAACTGTTATGAAAAGAAAAATCTGTTATGCATCAAATAGATTGTGTAACTAAAGGATCGAACATTTAAAGATGAAATAGAAAACAGTTCTTCATAGATTGATATCGAATAGACTCGCCAAATTACCTGCAAATTGGGCAATAACACTTCTCAAGCAAACACAAACATCTAATGGAGTAGTTAAAAGAACCCCATTACTACTGCCTAGAGCATTGAATCCATTAAATATTCAGTACACACGATGATTTACCAATCATATTAAGTTTCATGCTCCCCTACAAAACCAATACCAAAGAGACGGTGTGATTCAGTAACTCTGCAATTACCTGTCAATTGGATTTTTTGGCTAAAACATATTTTGTATAGAAAAATCAACTAAAATTTGTAAACAAAAAAAATCCCTAAAAATAAAATTAGGGTTTGTAACTTCGGCTCAATTCAAGATTCAAAACCAACAGTTCAACCAATTAAAAAATCAAAATTTTGAATACATCTACAACTAATGATGATAAATCTAAAAACCCCCATAGTATACTAATTAATGAAGAATGAAACAAATTAAAGAAGAAAATTCAGATGAGAATATTTGAACCTGGAATATTTTTAACGATCGATTTATTCATCTGGTTACAAATCGAGCTCAACCCAACCCTTATCATCATTCTTCTTTGTGAATTATGTCGAATTGCAGTGATCCATTTTTGTTGATGGTGGCGATGGATATGTAGTGTATTCCATTGCGGACAACCATTGTTAAGATCATAAGTTCAGGTTTTCTCCTTTGCTAGAATTTTGTGTGCCCTCTTCTTCTAAGTTTCTTATACTTGTTGAACTGAAATCGAATTTATATGTAGGCAATACGGACGGGTTGGGTCCATCCAAATGTCAATCTTGAAAACCCTGAGGCAGGCTTGGTAAGGTCTCTACTATTGTTGTTTACAGTTACAAAAGGTTTTTATTTTCTACAACTAGATGCTTGAGGAGGGTTGCAATTTTTTTAGTAGTCAGGTGTTACCCATTTGCGGGTGTGACATCAGGGATGATAAATTGAGTTGAACATTCTCTACTTTTAACCGATGCACCTTCTTATATTTAGTTGCTTCTGACATTGAATTACAATGAATCAGAATACAAAGGTGCTGGTTGGCCCGAAGAAAGAGAGACTTGACATAAAGGTGGCTTTATCAACTTCATTTGTCTTTGGAGGCCACAATTCATCCATTTTATTTTCACCTTCCAACCGTAACTGGAGGTAGAAACTTTAACCATGGATTTCAAGAGGAGGGAGGAGTTAGCATTCAGTTTTCTTGTCTATGTTACACGGTACTCCCTTTTCTAGGTAAATTTTATGTTTAGGAAGACTTTTATGAAATTAAATATACATAGGAATGGTAGCATTGAGATGGTGGTTATACTAATACTTCAAACAAAGTAGTGCAAATAGGATATATGGATGGTTAAAACATGCTTATTGTTCAGAAGATTACTTTGGTTGAAGTCCAAAAGCAAAAGCTACCATTACGAATAATGACAATCCTGTTTAACATAAAACTTCGGTAGTACTAGATTATGATGAATGAACTACAAATGCCAGTGTGACCTTCTCTTTGCCCTATTTTTTTTCTAAGATTTCATAAGGCGCAGTTACATAATCCTTAAAAACTATTCTTAAACGTACATATTTCAATCTGTCGGTAGGTTAATGTACTTGAGCTTGCGATGGACACTATATAATACTCCCTCCGTCCTAGTTTACTTGCCAAAATTGGTTTTTGCACACAGATTAAGAAATGTAAAGAGAGTGGATTTTTTCCAAAATTACCCCAAGCTAGCATTTAAGATACATAGTTTTTACATGTCTAGTTTTCTGGTCTTTACTTGAAGAACTCAAAATAAAATAAAAATAAAGGATATAGAGAGAGATGAGAATTTAAAGTTGTGTATAAGAAATAGAATTACACAATTCTCAATAATATGACATGATTCCAACAGAGGGGTAAATTAGGATAAAAAGTGGAAAAATATGAAACTTGGCAAGTAATTTAGGACAAAAAAAATCCCCAATTTTGGCAAGTAAACTAGGACGGAGGGAGTAAGATTTTTTCTCTCAGGTCAAAACCATGTTAACAGTTTGATGAGTAACATAGTGTTAACATGATACTTAGCAATATGACTGATTTATTTATATTTATATTTCATCACACTGTCACATTTCCGTATATTGCGTCATTCAAGCTTGGGTTTCCATTGTATTCTAATTTTTAGGTTTTACAAATTCAGTTTAACTTATGTTTGTAGTCTTTAATTGGTTCAATCTTTGATTTCTTTGTACTTAAATGTTTGATTATCTTATTTCTTAATATTTTGCTTCCTTGAGCACAAACTCTTGCATCTGCTTTGGAATCTGAATTTTTTTAGCCTTACATTCACGCAGGTGCAGCTAAATTCGTTCCACTATGGAGGTACTGCCTACAACCACGGTTGAGCTATATACTATATTTTCGGGTTTCATCTCAAGTAGGCAACAATGTCGACTTTGAATTTCAGAGTGGCAGTAAACTTAGGAAGTTAAGTCATTAATGTATACGTCGTTTCATTTGGGGAATTAATTTCAATTGGCTTTTAGATTTTTTCATATGGAATCCGACCTTTCTCGAACCAAAGTTCAGGAGTTTTGATCTGCATGTTGTTGAATCAATCAAATTTGAAGCTGGGAAGAGGTGAGATGATCATGGTCTTCCTAGGAAAACACAAAATTTACTTCTGGCCTTCATAGTGAGCAGATGATTCGAGGCTAGAGATTTTGATGGTTATGACTAACGACCAGATTATTTGAAGTTCGGAAAAGTTTATCACTTTCAGGAAATGAGGTGGAAACTATTCAATAGGTACTAAAACCATTTCACTGATATGAAATCATTTCACCACAAGAATATGCAGTGAGTGTTCCCCGAAATAGCCAACATTCTTTTAAGGTGGCTGGGATCCATTAGCACAAATGATATAGTGTTTATTCTTTTCTTTCCAACTTGCATTATTTGATTTGGGATTCATATTCGTGTCCACTACTGGATTTATTGGGATTCATATGCGGTAAGTTCAACAATTCTTTAGTGTAAAGGACTACGGAATTTAGTGCTACAAGACATCCTCTTTTGAATCTTGATATCTTGCCAGATGAATTAGTTTAGGATGTCAGCCTTTTGAAAATCTAGCATTTGTGAGTCCTTGCTTTAAACTGATTTTTTGTTCAATGAACGTCTTTTGTATATCAATGTTCTTAAATACTCATTTCTGATGGCTATCAAAACTGCATATAAAAACTAAAAGGAGAGGTTGAGCCGGGGCCGTAAGGCCCCGGAGATACCTAGTTATAGAAATAAAAAATAAAAGCAATGCCGTTACAGCAGGAATTATTTCTACCTTTTTCTTTTTTCTCAACTAAAATTGTGAAATGTTCATGTATCGGAGTTATTTCTATCTTTACTCTTGTCTTTGTTTCTTCCTGACTTGAGTTGCCTTCCTTTCCTCTGCCAAAGTAGCTGAGTTGAGAGATATTAGACTCTCCACATAACTCACTGGTAGACTGTGTTCCATTTGAAAACCGGTGATTGTCAAAACTCTGGTTGAACCAACAATCCTGGGGTCATAAAGAAGTTTTTCATAGCCAGTATCTATTAAAACCTCACCGTTAGGAAAAGACCATACCAGCTTCAACGCAGTCTCATCGATATTGTACAAAGAAGATATCAAACTGAAATGTTTAGTCCAAGATTCTCTCACTCCATAATCTTTCATTAACCATACATCAATGGGGCTCATCCAATAACACATACCATTACAAACAATCAAGCTGATGAGACTGTCATCTTGTAGCCCAACACGTTCATGTATTGCTATTCGCCTGTTAAGTTGTTCTGGATATAACAACTCCACAAATTTCTCGCTGTTGATATCAAAAGAGACTATAACTCTTGAACTTGTAGCTTTGATATAAGCTGGCCAATGAAGAGCTCCATTAAAAAGGCAAAGACACGAGTCACTATTTGGAGGTATAAACATGTATTGGTTCATGGTTTGGATAGTTTTCCACGAGCAATTATAAGTTTCCCACGAAGTGTTGGATCCTCCTAGTGTACAGACCTCAATTTGAGAATAAACAAGACCAATATTGATCTCATCTGTCACAATCTTTACCAATTTGTATTCCTCGAGATGGGAGTCGTAGCCAAACCCATATCTAATTTTGTCTCCTAAATACGGCTTTACCCTACGGCTGCAAACTAATTCCTTATGTTCACCAGTTGAAGGATTCCAAATGCAAAAGTCAGTATATCTATATTGAATCCATATACAAACCAAACCATTACAAGAGTCGACTACCTGGATTTTACTGCAGCTAGATTCCCTTTCGATTGGGAAATCCATTGGAATAGCTCCATCACATGTTGCTGATCCTGCTGATGGTATTGAAGCATAATCTATTGAACGGCACCTAGTAGTGAACCTGTCCATCTCGGGAGATATAAGCAGAAGCTTAGGGTTTTTCATGCTGCTGTTGTTATGGTTAAGGTGATGCTTAATGAAATCAGGGTTAGAAAGTAGTTTGCATAAACGTTTGCATACACATCTACATCTTTGAATAGATTTCACAGGTAACCTTTCAAAAATATCTACTTGAATATCTTCTGGTAGCCTCCTTATCAACATCTTCTTTTCTTCTTTCTTATTCCTTCCTAGGGTTTCAACACTGTGGCAGGAAATGGTCAAAACAGTGCGTTTTATAGTACATCTAAACCTAGCTATTGTTGGAAATAATTATTCAAAATATACGGTAGGAATTTGTCCATTAAGTAAAAATATATTTTGCTAGATTTGATATTGATTTGGTCTTTAACGTGTGGGATATGAGACCTAATATTTAGGAAGTAATTGACGTGATATGGGAAGTTGATCAAGTAAGTTGGGTAATTAGTGGCTAAAATGTAGGAGTTTTATTTGTAATGGGTTGGTGGAGTCATCTCTTTTGTAAGCCTATAAAAGGTTAATGAAAATGCAACAGAAGTTTTATCAATGTAATCTTTTATGTGAGTTTTGTGCAAATCTCTCTCTCTCTCTCTGCTCTCTTGATCCATGAATTCCAACAGCTATGATTTTGGACTTCTGGGCTGGGGCTGTGACCACCTCACCAAGTCGCAATTTTAGCATTAGTCTTTGATATTAAAGCGTGTACAAAATAGATATGTGTTTGATTAATCTCAAGCTAACACAAGCATAGACTTGGTCGTGTTGTGTGTCTATTTGAGGAATTCTTGAATCCTGTTTGATACTAGAGCAGAAATGCAAACCTGAGTAGGAAAGTAACGGATACCGTTAGCAGTGTTTCCTCTCCATAGGGACATAATTCCTTCATCCTTAATCGTTCTACCAAAACAATTTCCAATACCCTTGAAAGGTTCAGCTAGTCTACCAGATTTGATCATTTCATCCTGGTTTTGGATCAATAGTTTCACACGTTCAATAGGAGCTGCAGCAGTTTTTGATACGGCAGCGGAGAAACCACCCATGAGAAAATCAATCATAAAACCAGCAAAGCCTTTTTCTGACGGTGCTTGGACGCAAATTGGTGATGACGGACCACTGAAAGCCATGGGAAGATCATGGTTTGTCCTGCATGTTTGCATAGACCAATTCTTCTGTAACCCTCCATTTGTAATGTTCCCCCCGTAGCTTTGTAACCTCCTATAAGCAGAAGCCGTATAGAAGCCACCATTATACATTTGCGCATCTTGAGATTTATAGCAGGAACTGAGTTGAAGTTGACCGCTTAGTTTCTGAATGACAGTTGGGTGATGTCGATTTGAATCTGCCATTGCTTGTTATCTGCAAAATTTTCAAATGCGCAAGAATGAGATAACAAACCCTCGTCAAGTAGGAAATGAGCACGACTTCTAAAGCATACCAAAAAAAAATAATGGCAGCGAAATTTGAAAAAAAAAATACAAATTACTGACTGTTTTCAAAAACAAAATAAAATAAGTTATCAATCTATCATAGGCGGTATAGTTTATCAAAAAAAATCATAGGCGGTACAAATTCCTTCCCAGAAAGATTACAATGTTGTATAACGAAAACACTCCATGTACCAGATCAGATAGGTGTCATGCACAAACAAGATTTCTCAGAAAATTGATCGCGTACAATACAAAACACACACACACACTTGATAATCATGAATTTCTTTTGTGTTAATATTACATACATAATCTGTTCATTGTACACATGCAATAACTTCTAGTTGTCAAATTACCCTCTAATAAGTTGTCAAATGGCCTTAGCTATATAAGGAAACCTTAGTTTTACTTTATACTAAGAACTGCTTACATCTCAATTCACTGATGAAAAAACTAGACTTGCAAAAACAAAGAATACCGAAGCAATTAGAATTCGTACATGCATAATGGGTGTGTCAAAGAGACATTACCTGGTAAAAAAGAGAGTGGGAAGAGAGAAAAATCAAGTGAGAAGTTAGGGAAAATGACTACTAATGATTATTATGTACATTTGAAGATGAAATAGAAAACAGTTCTTCATAGATTGATATCGAATAGACTCGCCGAATTACCTGCAAATTGGGCAATAACACTTCTCAAGCAAACACAAACATCTAATGGAGTAGTTAAAAGAACCCCAATACTACTACCTAGAGCATTGAATCCATTAAATATTCAGTAAACACGATGGTTTACCAATCATATTCAGTTTCATGCTCCCCTACAAAACCAATACCAAAGAGACGGTGTGATTCAGTAACTCTGCAATTACCTGTCAATTGGATTTTTTGGCTAAAACATATTTTGTATAGAAAAATCAACTAAAATTTGTAAACAAAAAATCCCTAAAAATATAATTAGGGTTTGTAACTTCGGCTCAATTCAAGATTCAATACCAGTAGTTCAACCAATTAAAAAATCAAAATTTTGAATACATCTACAGCTAACGATGATAAATCTAAAAACCCCCATAGTATACTAATTAATGAAGAATGAAACAGATTAAAGAAGAAAATTCAGATGGGAATATTTGAACCTGGAATATTTTTAACGATCGTTTATTCATCTGGTTACAAATCGAGCTCAACCCAACCCTTATCATCATCCAAGAACTCTCAATCCTTATCATTATTCTTCTTTGTGAATTATGTCGAATTGCAGTGATCCATTTTTGTTGATGGTGGCGATGGATATGGTGGTGGCGGGGTTCGGCTTGATTGATTCTCGTCATATTGTGTTGTTAGGGCAAAATATTGGAAGAGTGTAGTTCAAGCCTAAACAACTTTAGAGATGCAGAGGTTTTCTCAAATTTAGGGTTGCATCAGTTATTTTCTTAAAAGATGAACTGTAAGGGGAAGATGATAAACCTTTTTTTGTTACTTTGTCAAACCATCACCAAGGCTACCCTCTTCACCCATACTCTCTCCAATCCATCGAAGAAATGTTGTTATCATAATCAATGATATCCCGCAATTAATCCAAGAAAACCAAATATCAGGTAGCAAGGAAGAATACCAATGGTATACATCTTAGTAATACGATCAATGAAACAACAAAAAATGATCGGGTTTACCTGGAAGCTTAATAACAGTGGTTGCATTAAAATAAAAAATAAAAAAAATCAATAACCTGTACAAAGTATAAAAAGTGAAAAAGTCAATCACATAACATACTGGGAGAGGAAAGGAGAAAAACGACGGGTATAAAATAGAGTAAGAAATCAGAAATAGAAGAAATTGGATCTTCTTATTTCTTATCACCTGGAGTAAAAAAAAAAAAAAACCAATAGAAACTTACAGGTACTACTACGAAGAAGAAAGGCAGTAAAACAGGGAGAGGCGAAGACGTGGTGAAAAAAGGGTTTGGAGAAGCTTTTATACGCCAGAGTTTATCACCTACGCGAATTGCGTGTGCAGCAAAATTATTTGTGGCCGAAAATATGTAAATTGGTGGTAAAATGGGAAGAGAGAGAGTTTAGCCACCCCTATATTTCGTTCCCCACGTTGAAACTTAGCATTAACCGAAATTTCTCAGCCGTCTAAGGACTACTCCATCCGAAGCATCCCAACCTTCGGATCGGAACTAAATTAAACGTCGTCCGTCTGATAGATTTAGTCATCAAGGACATAAACCTCATACCTTTTTATAACAATGATTTTAATTTTTTTTCTTAAATTATTGGATAAAGAGTATTACATTAACTAGTTGGAAGCCTAACAAGGTAAGCTCCAACAACATACTACTACATTAATTGAATAGGTTGTCGTGCTAACCTACCAGCGAGCCTCATGGGTAACCTAGCTACCCAATGGAGCCGAAGCGGATGGGGGGGCTGAGATTGTGTCACAAGGGGGGCAAACTAACACTACCTTCCATGTTAATTCCTGCAATATTACGCCATTGGGGGCTTGAACCTGTGACCTCCTGGAACGTATGAAACTTTGGGGAACGGGGATGACCAACTGAGCTAGGGCCCGTTCTTATTTTATTTTATTTATTTTTTTGACAAAATCCGCAGTTAATCAGTGGGTGATTGGGCCGGACACGATTGAATTTTTCAAATCCGCAACTTTGACGGATTAGACGCGGATTACCCCTAATCCACATCCATCCGTCCGTTGCACACCCCTACTCCTACCCATTATTCCACAACAATAATCCTTACTAAAAGAATGTCCATGAAATGACAATTCCACCCAGAAGGTAATGGGTTACTCCTACAACACGTCTATGTACCATGCTGAACTAATTGGTAATCCAAACCATGCATTGCATGTATATATTTTTGGGAAAATTAGGAAAATGCTCCAATATGGGATGCAATATTGTAAATCTACCCTAATGTTAAAAATAATTGGAAAAATGCCCCATTCCGTTAACATTGCCATCCAGCCAAGTCAAGTCACATGTGTAAGGCTACCATCACCATCAGAACCACCAGTAAAACCGCCGCCGCCACCACCTGAACGTTAAACCTTGAACCCTAAATCCTGAATCCATAATTTTGAGCCCGAACCCTAAATTCTAAAGGATATACAGTAGAACCTCTGTAATTAATACTCACTAAAATAATAATCTCGCTAAAATAATAAAATTTCTTTGTCCCTTCTTGGGCCTATAGTGCTAAAATAATAATTTCGATAATATAATAATTTAATACGTTTCAAAAATCTCCCTTTAGTATTTATAGGTCCCAAATATTATATAAATTAATATTTACTAATAAGAAAATTTAAAAGGTTTTTATACGTTTTAAACTTTAGGAAACTATGAATCAATAGTTACGTTGCTTGTTTTTCTTTGAAGTTTAAATCAAATTGTATTTCATCCCTAATAGTTCGTAATGCACTCATAACACCCAGAGTTGCATTATTATATTACAACAAATTCTATTCCAATGAATGAATATCTAATTTTTTGTAGTCACTTCAAATTCCAAATCGTTCAAATTAAATGAGTCAAATTTAATTTATTGACGTTATCAATAGGAAATATTCTCTAAATTAATATATTATTAATTTATAGATAATTTAATATCTCTTTAAATTAATAAAATTTAGTGGTCCCAAGGATATTAAATTATAGAGGTTTAACTGTATTTGTCTTTTTTTTTCACGTGTGTGAGCTCACACATGTGTCTTTTAAATTCTAAATGATGTATTTATATCCTAGTTTAATTGGGGGCCATGAATATTAATTGAGGGCCATGCACTAGAAGACAAAATAGGTCTCCCAATAGCAAATTGGGTCACCCCTTATAAAAAAACTTTATAAATGCCTAAACTAGCCCTCAGTGATTAGTTTTAAGAGTTAATGAATATGATTAGTTTGTTAATTTAGTTTAGATAAAAATCTGTTTTGTGGATAAAACTTTGGGGAAATATTTTTTTTAGGTTTTTATGTTTTGAGAAGAAGAAGTGGAGTTTTGAGAGTAAAAACTAGGGTTTTTATAAATGAGTGATTCAAGTGGAGGGAATGAGGTTGGTGAAGGTTCAAAAAACAACCATGATTGTGTTGATGGCAAGATTGTATCAACTAATCCAATGGATTGGATGTTTGATGAAGAGATGATGTTAATGGAGGAAGCCATGAATAATGGTGGAAATGAAGATCCTACTGCTCAAAATGAAGGAACCAACACTCAAAATGAAGAACCCGCACCTCAAAACAATCAGGTAAACCTCCAATACTCTTGGAAATTGTCATAACGGTGCTTGATGTTGTCGATTGATGGTGAATATGCAACTACACCGTTTACTGGTCGTTATACTCGGGGTACGGAAAGGTTAACGACACTCTAAAGTCGTCAAACTATACACACACACGGTGACGACTCTAACCTGCAACTTTCTCCCGTTATGAAAAATCGTTAACGTGGTGTCCAAAACTGCGACGACTCTATTGAGTAGTTTATCAATAGTCGTTACGCATTTAATTTAATACCAAGACGACTATTAAATCCAAAGTCTCTGTTAAAAAAACCAGGTGAGTCGTTATATGTGTAGGCCGAAACACTGCCGACCCTAACCAAATCAATTTTTTTTTACTTACAGTCGTTAGTTTTGATACTCAGAAACATTAACGACTCTTGGTTGAAGTTTTAAAGATGTTTGATTTCATATAATAATTTCATTGAATCGAAAAAGTCTTACATCTTGCATATAGTTGCATTGAAGGAAATAAAATACAATAGATAATAACGGTGCACTTAAACACTCAACCATAGATCCTGTAATTATAGGTAGTGCCGTGCAAGATGAGGTAGCAATCGTCGAAGTCAAACTTGTTCCCAAGAAGCACCTCGTATCGATTATACGCCTTCCCCAACTAAAAACACAAAACAAAAACTTAGTTAGTATTGTTCAAAGCTAGATTTAGATAAGTTTCACCTCTTGTTTAAATACTTACTCTTACAACGCTCAACATATTGGGCATGGCTTTCCTTACGGCATTAATTTCTCTTTTGAAAGCATCACATTCTAATTTTATCTCCTTGAACCTTTCCTTGACGAGTTTCAAAGACCTTGAATTGCAATTTCCGTCTAACTCCACAAAAATTATGAATACACGGTTCCACCAAGCATCCGAATTATCATCGATGTCTTTTCCAAGACTTTCAAAGTGGTCTGTGACTGTTAACCAAGCTCTCACAATGGCGCAATTCTCTTCGGAAGTGTACGGGGTAGCCATGCCATTTTCTCTTGTTTTTCCTCTTGAATGATAAATATCCTATATGAGAATGGTAAGAGAAGGTTGAGAGTTATGGTTTGTGTTGGGAAGATGTGAGATATGGGTCTCTATTTATTGAAACCCAAAACCCAACAATCATTTTTTTTGAATTTTAACCGTTGCCCAACTCAATATTGGGAATGGAAGAAGAGATACGCAAAAGAACCGTGCGACCTACTAAAAAACAAAACACTTACACTCCATATTCTACGAAGGAAGAAGAAGAGAAGCGAGAGGCCGAAAAACGAGGCAAAGATCAAGCGCATCGCCGCGAAGTATTTAAGCAAGTCGAGGAAGAGACCGAATGGGTCAAAAATTATTACATCGTCAAAGATCTTCACAAAGAACAACAACATGAAAGTACATTTTGGATTCACATTGGTTTGGGCCCTTTCGTTAATTCCAACACCAAACTACGGTATGATTATCCTCCATCCCACATTCGTGATATAACGATACACGTTATAAGATTGTGCAACCGGTATAACGAGTTCCTGGTAAGACACAAATGGGATAGTCCGGCGGCCCAGGATGCATATACCAAATGGAGGGGAGAACGGTTTTATCACATCGAAGCCGCAATGGTGGTTAAATCATCCGCTGAGAAAAGTAACATGTAATTTGTTGAGTACGATATATGTTAGACTTGAGAACTAGATGTAATTAATGTTAGTATTTGAATGAAATTATTGACGAGAGTCGTCAACCTTTAAATATACTACATAACGACTCTTAAATGTATTTTATTGTTTCTCTACGGTCGTCATGTTTGTATACGATTTACCTAACGACATGCAGAGCCTGAACCCTTAGAAATAAATATGTAGCGTCTGTTTAAAAATTTACAAGAGTCGTTAGTCTGCAATTTACAATACTTAACGACTCCTGAAGAGTCGTTACTCTGCTAACATCGAAGATAACGACTGTAGCACACAGTTAATCTTCTCTACTCCAGGCTACAAATTTTTTCAAACAAACAAACATACTAGTAAACATCTTTCTAACATGTTATAAAAACAAAGTACATTCAACAAACCAACCAACCCTAACCAAACCCACAAGTAGTTCTAAAAAACACATAAGTTGTTCAAACAAACACATTATGTTAATTCAACAGTAACATGTCCTTACACAAAACAACCATCTCCACCTAGACCTCCTCTTTACCTCCCTGATCGAGAAACTTTCCGGCTTCTCTTTGGAGGACCCTGATTTCCACTGCCCCCTGGCGAACCACCAACTCCTGGAGATCCTTGCTCATCATTAGGTTGGCTACTTTGCCCCTCTTCAGCAAGTTCTTGTGCTAGATGGCTACGTGATTTCCGGGACCTCTTACCATCCTTACCCACCTCAACAAACATCTTCTTTGCATTGGGATTTTCAATGTGCGTCATGTAATCATCGCACCTACGTAGCTTTGCAGGCTCAAACGCTTCCCCTTTGTCAGCAGAGCAACAAAATGACTTCACAAAAAGCTTCACTCGTTCCCTCTATAACCATCCAAATACCATTTCACATTAGTTTAAGAATGTACGTATATGAATAACACAATCACAGAATAAAATCCTCACCATTAGTTTAAGGATGGTACTATCATCTCTAGTGTCAGCTTGAGAAGTAGAGGTGGATGCTCTTTTGGTCCTCTTACCCGTAGCCTGATCAATCCGTATCACCCTACCATGGGAGAAGCCTTCGTACCATTGAGAGTAATCTGTTGTTGCCTCATGACCTTCATTCGCATGCCCCCAATCTCTAATGTCTACCAACCTAGAGTGTCTAGCATTCCAATGCTTGATATCAGGTTCAGGTTCGTAGACCAGCTTTATGTCTGAATTTTCAGCCATGCATTTGTCCAACTTGTGCTTGAACGGAGGTACATAGTCGTCATCGGGGCAATCTTGAATAAACCCAAGTTGACGCATGATTCTCATCGGATTGTACATTGAAAAACCGTTAGGGTGAAACAAAGGTCCATGATAATACACAACATCTTCTATTGCTCCAAGTCTGATATCCTTGTATGGATTGAAGATTACCTCTTCCGACGTGATGTTGTCAAGTTTTTGGCGCATCGCTATCAACGCATCAGTTTGTTCCTTATCCTGAGAACCAGTGAACAAGCAACGGGTTCCTGTTGCACTACCTTGGCTCCAATGTGGATTGGGTTTCACATCGACATTATCTTTGAATAGTGACGGGAAATGATCATAAATCCACACCTATAACAAAGGGCCAAAGTAGAAATTTAAAAACTATCAAAATAACAAAAAAAGTTTAAGGGAGAAAACCTCCAAAAAAAAAAAACCACTTTCATCAATCCAAATACCTGGATTATAGCCAAATTCCCATTAATTTGAGAAGTCCTTTCGCGAGACGCCTGGGAAAACTGACCATTCAAATGTGACACTATGGCAGTCCCCCAAGAGTACTTGTTCACATCTTTCAATGGATCCAAAAGTTTTAGAAGGTTGGCGCTAACCCTGTTACCTTTGCTGTCGGGAAATACAACCGAGGCAAGGACGTACAACAAATACCCAGCTGCCGCATAACGACATTCCATATCAGAGAGACCGTGTTTTTTTTTCCTTATCTTCTGTACCAGAAAACATATTCCTAATTTCCACAAGTTTGAACTCTTTTTTCGGTTAATTAGTTCCCGGAACGAAACGCCCTTTAGTCATCTCTTTATCCCAGCCAAACAAGTTGTTGGTCCATGTATAAATTTCATCCCAACTAGGTCTTCTCTTGAACTTCTCACCGGTTGATTTACCTTCGACCTGCAGCCCTAATATCTATTCAGCATCATCAGGAGTCAATGCCATCTCGCCAAAAGTAAGTTGGAATGTGTCGACTTCTGCGTAATACCTTTCACAGAAACTAGATAATGCGACTTTATCATACGCAATCACAGAGTTCACAACAGCATTGTACAAACCGGAGTTTTCAACCAAGTCTCTAAATCTTGCACATTCACCTTCTAGCGGCCACAACTCCATTTTATTGAAAGAATATTGGTGCCTGAAAAGACGGGCGACATTCTTATGATCCTACAAAACATAAACAAGTAAATATTATCATCAAAATTTAGAAAAATAACATCAACTAATGAAATAGGAGCTATAGTTGGGATTCTTACGATTGTATCATAGATTGTACGAGCCTATGATCCAGGATATCCAAAAATAACTTTGCCGCCATCTCTAGGTTGTCCTCTTGGTTTACCACTTCTTTGAGGAGACAACCTCAAATGACTATCAGGAACGTGTCTCTCGCTCGGTGCAATATCTGTTCCATCCTTCTTAACGCTCTTTACAGGCTTTGGCTTTGCACTCTCCTCCTCAGGTTCTGCATCATTTTTACCTTCTTCCTATTCTTCCTCCTCCTCATCACCACCATTATTACCTCCATCCTCTTCCTCCTCCTCATCACCACCATTATTACCTTCATCCTCTTCCTCCTCCTCATCACCACCATTATTACCTTCATCCTCTTCCTCCTCCTCATAACTCTCTTGTTCCTCTTGTATCTCTTCTTGTATTTCTTCTTCATCTCGTATGGGCGGATCTTCTTGTATCTCTTCTTCTTCATCATCATCTCTACCATCAGCGGAAATAACAGGAGAGGATGATAGCGACGAATACGACAACTCGACACCTTTGTCTCTTGGTTGGGTGATAGAAAACGAAACCTCACTCGGATTTCTTCCGCGTAATTGACCGGCAACTAAGTATTTACCGTGGCGTGGAGGTTTGGAAGGAGGAGCCATCAACATTTGAACCGTGTGTTTGGTCTTCTTGGTGCTATATCCAAAACACCAAAAAATATATTCAGGGTCGTCATTTGGATTATATAAAACACAAACGACCCTTAAATTTTAGGTGACAATTCTTACGTACGACACTGACGACCCTTACAAAAATTTTAACAGAGGGGGTGTTTTTCCCCTATCAGGGTCGTTAAACAACTCTAAGGGTCGTCCTAATATAGTCGTCATCTTCAACATTTATATATGACGACCCTAATCTAGGGAAAAAGTTTCTGAAGAACAAACAACAGGGTCGTCAGCTTCAACATAATACCTTAACGAACTTTCATACAGTTTACATGCAGATCAAAAGTCGTTAGGGTATTGTTTAGTACAGACTGCCGACCCTTATTCTTTAACCGCTAATATTCAGTTACCAAACTGATTTTTGCGAAAAAACACAACAAAAAATAGAATACAAGGTGGGTTTAAGTTCACATACCTTCTAATTGGAGCCATTTTTTCCTTGGGTTGCGATTTTTCCGGATTTGAGGTCCCAGAATCAGCGACCTTGTTTTTCACGGTATCAACGATATTAACGGTGGGACGTTCCTTGCGAGCGGTTTGCTTTGTGCGTGCCATTTTTGTAGAAGAATTTTATCGTCGATTAAAGTTTTATTATCGACGATTACGCGATGAATCGGGCGAAAAAAGAAAGAAAAAAAAGGTCGTTAATGGTGGTGGGGAAGAGGAGAAAGGGAGGAGAGGAAGATGAAGAGAGTGAAAGTGAAAATGATTTTTGTTTGGGTTTTAGGATATAAATTGGGGGCCTAATTAGGAGGGTTAATTAGTGATTAACTGATTCTTAATTTTTAGGTTTATGAAAGGGTAAAATAGTATTTTCAATTTTCGGATCCATACGCCCCTGTAAATAATGGGGTACAAATAAAACGTTCAGGCCCCCAATTAATATTCATGGCCCCCAATTAAACTAGGATTTATATTTGGATGGGGCATTTTTCCAAGTTTTAAAGTGTTGGGGCAGATTTCCAACGTTGCGCCCTATAGGGCATAAAGTATCTAAAGTCTCTAATAGGAATTTCCTCACACATCTCAACCGTCATTCTTTTTTGCTTACCAATAAGATTCTCTTTTTCTTATATTCAGCTGGAGCAGGTTAAAGACATAAAACTAGTTTCAAGAGCTCTAATTTGATGATACTATTGTCACCAAAATAGCATGTCGAAATGAGATATGGGCCGGGATCATGGAAGTTTGGAACTCATGATTTTAATAAAGGGAGTAGACAAGAACCTGTGACCGTCTGACCTTCCATTATTTTTAATCCTACGGCTTTCAATTCTTATTAAAAATTAATAATGATATTTAGAAGATTTTCTCATATAAATTAGACTTGTTTGGTCAACGTTGTTCATTTCAGATTCAGAAAATTTGATACATTCATTAAAAAAGAACTTAAAATCCCGTGATATGTTGCAGAAATGATTGTAGAAATAAAACAAAGAATGCGACAAATTCCTCACTTCATAATACAACACAATTATAGAGAAGGGAATCAAGCAGCAGATGGTCTGGCAAACTATGCGGCAGACGGGAAGTCAAGCAGGAAACTTATCAACATCAGTCTGGGACCAAGCTATCCCACAATTTATAAGCCAAATTCAATTTAATGATTCCGTGGGTATAAAATACCCGCGTGTAATAGCACTTTAGTCCGTTTCTCTCTAGTTTTCTCATGCTTAAAAAAAAAAAACGTTGTTCATTTGGTTAATGAGCTGCCGATTAGATTATGAGGGGTGAACAAATGAATTTCCTTAAATTTTGAGTTAAGTTCACTGGGTATATAGATTTTCTCTAAGCATATATCTAAAATACGAGAACTAAATTCCTTAAATCAGCAACTAAATATCCGTAGGTTTTTATGTCAAGGGAACGGTACACTTTACTAACTTAAATCAGCAACTAAATATCCGTAGGTTTTTATGTCAAGGGAACGGTACACTTTACTAATTTTTAACAGCTTAATTTCAATGTGAACATTCACGGATGAAAATATAAAGAATTAACTGGGTTGAGCTCAATAAGTTCTTGATCTGCAGTCAAAACCAATCACTACAACAAACTTAGTATATTGCAGTACCCTATAATTGTTACATAAACCCCTATTAGTGTCGCGATAACCTATGTAGCAAGAAGTCATTTTTGCAGCACCAATTTTATTACTGCAGCAAGAGATTATACTTTTTTGTCACACCCTTTTTATATTGTTGTCACAGTTGTGCAGTAAAAATTTCATTTTGCAGCACTAAATTATATTTTTTAGCTGCAGGTGAAAAGTACTGTGACTAGAAATTTGCTTTTGCAACACCTATTTTAAAGGTGTGGCAATATATGGTGTAGCAATAGCTATATTTTCTTGTAGTGAATTGAGAACCAATGTTGTCAACATACACAACGATTCATCATCTGCATTGTCTCCGTTTTAAATATACTCGATTCTAAATCATTATCGTGAAATAAAATCCGTTGCAGCAGTAAAACCATTTAAATTTCTAGTAGCAATTTCCTCTAACATCTCAATCTTCATCACTTCTCTTATTAATAAAAATCACTTTTCCTTGTGAAATCATAATTAAGTTGTATCAAAAACACCATGCAAATACATATATGTTCTTATAAATCCGGAGCAGGTTAGACATAAAATTAGTATTTCCATGAACTCTAATTTGGTGATATTGTAGTCACCAAAATATCATGTCGAAATAAGATATATGTCTTGGTAAAGAAAATCAAATTAAAACCAAATTCGGACACTAAACAAAAATTACCCTTATTAAAAATCGTTTTACAGTACGAAAAACCATAAAGAAAGATGGCAGAACAGCTAAACTTCTGACAGTATCCGGATGCAACATATATGTATTTAGTTTATTACAAATTAAACCATTGAACCTCTACATCCACCATGACGGTTTTGGTTTTGAGAACTTTCACCATGATTTAATTGATTGATTGGTAAGTAATCCAGATGCATCTTAATAGTATTTACTAAATCTTGCACATCCTTTGACAGACGCTCCTGACTAGTTTGCAAGGACACTATCTCTTTCTCTAATCTTCCAACACGATGTTCCACGGAACCACCATTAACTTCACCAACTGTGGTCGCCAAATTGTTGCTTTTTCCATCTTCATCAGATAACCTACTGTTAATCTTCTTTCCCTTGAAACCCATCACAGAATGAGTAGAAAATTAAGATGATTATGAATTATTTGCAAGGACACTTAAAATTAAAGAATATTAGTTACCTTTGATCCAGTGAGAGCAATATGTTCGCATGCGGGAGAGACAGTTGCCGATTCATTTCTTGATAGATTACTTGCCGATTCATTTCTAGATAGATTACTGGACATCGGAGAACGAACTTTGTTGGATGGCTGGAAGAATGCAGGGCATGCAACGTGGCCCCACCTTGGTAATTCACTTGATAGAGGCGACTCTGGGTGGAGAAGCTGCTGATTCCTACTTCCCTGTGCTTCAGTGAAGTAATTAGTTTCGTCATCCCCAGATATTTTATGTGCAAGTAGTGGAGCATTTGTCGACCTATCGTTCACACGGTGCATTAATGTCTCCGAAATCCTTACTGATTTTGTTAGTTTATTGTGACATGAATTGCATACACGATGAAGCTTGTTGTTGTTTGGTGCCAGTGACACATTTATGGCCTTCTTATTGCTACATACACGACAGAAAACAAGCCCGCAATTATAACAGTTGTGCTTTTTCCTGGTGAACCCGAAAACTATTCTGCACCCACTACAACTAGATTGATGAGTAGAGAAAATAGATTTATGTACACAAATTGCAGCCGTAAAACTAGAACCACAAATTACACTCTCTACTTGTCTCTCTCTCAAGGCTTCCACTGGAGCTGGAGAGTTTCTATCTTCGGTATCTCCCAAGCCTAATCTTCCATTTGCACCTTTACCCCAAGTAAAAACTCCCCCCCTTGATGTCAAAACAGCAATATGATACGATCCAGACGAAATATTCTTAACAAATTCTCCTTTAAGCTTTCCTTCAACAATTGTGATTGAATTATCCCTGGCTTGTGGATTTCCAAGTTGCCCATTAGCAGCAGCTCCTATGGTACAAACTTTACCTGTGTTCATTAGTGCAACAGTGAGCATCCTACCGCACGATACTTGAAGAAAATCATAATGCACAAGCCTTGCAACGCATGATGGTAAAACCTTTCTCCCTTGATCCAGGTGTCCTAGTTTTCCTTTATCCCCATCTCCCCATGTAAATAACTTTCCGGCAAGAGAATTTGATTTCGAGGAATCAAACATGATATCAACAACCGCTGCCATATGCCATGATCCACATGCAACTGATTTAACCCGTAATCCTTTTAGAGATTCAACTTCTTTAGGCTGTGAAACACTTAAATTATTTCCATGCCCCAGCACCCCAAAGAGATTCAATTTAGGAAAAGAGATTGGTTTATGAAAGAGGAGGTTTTTTTATTTTTTTGGAATGTTTGAAAGGCTCTTTGGGTTTTTCTAAACTAGCTCTCACTCTTACTTGCTTTCCTCACTTTTACATAAACTGTCCACAACCACTCTAGTTTTCTCTAGAATTTTCTAATCTTATCTTTTTTACTAACTCTTTCTCTAGAATACTCTAGGCATTAGCCACTAACTTTGACTGACTGACTCTTTTTCTAGCCACTAAACTTTCTGCTTTCTAGAAGACTCTAGCCACTAAACTTTTTCTTCTCTCTAGAAGACTCTAGCCACTAACATTTTTAGCTTCTAGAGGACTCTAGCTACTGCCCCATTTGCACCCCAAATGTTCCTCACAAATTCTAATTTTTTATTATTATTCATAAGTAAATAACTGCCCTGAAGAGCTTACAACTGCCGTATGCCATTCCCCACATACAACACTTGACACATATATACCATCCAAAGGACCAGAGATTTTATGAGGCCACCACTTATTTCTGTTGCCCCTGTTATCTAAAAGTTCACCACCAACGCAGTTCACACCCCACGTATACAGTTCACCAGCATGCGTTAGAGCACACGTATGATATTCACCGCAAGCAACAGACTCTATATGAACCTCATTTAGAGTTTCAACAATCTTCGGATAAAACACATCCATATTAACTTTGTGTCCCAATCTTCCTCCTTTTTCATGTCCCCAGCAGAACACTTCTCCTTGTCTAGTAACCAAGGATGAATATTTTCCGCCAAAGGAAATGTTCTTAATATCTAAATTTTCTGTTGATTCTAGTAATTTGGGTAACAAAGAATCAGTTCTTGCGTAACTACAGTTACCAATTTTATCAACTGCACCACCCAAGTATCCCCCTTCTGTTCCTTCTCCCCATATCAATATGTCCCTGAGAACTTCATTACTTTCTGCTGGTGGAAATGGCAGCGATTGAGAGGTGAATTCACTAGAATAGCTTGTTTGATATTCGGCGATAAGTGAAGTTTCCCCTTTCTTCTCCATCATATCATTGTGAGTTGCTTTATCTGTTATTGTTGGCTCTAGTGAAAAAATAATATTGGAAGAATGTGGCAACCCATTTGATAAACACCGGACAAGTGACCGGCTTGGACTCGCACAAAAGCTCCGCACCTAAGTAATGACAACCACATGATCCAGAGATAAAATGTGTAAGTTTCTCTGTAAACATTATTAACCCACAGTTTTGATAGTTGAAGACAAGTCAGGGATAGTTTTGGACCTGGTCAGGAATTTCTGTAGGGACATCTTCCACGATTCCGAGATCATGCTTTCGTCTAGTATAACCAGATGGACTGTTGACACAGCTTTGTACACCTTTGCGACTTTTCAGAATACGTAAAGGTCCTGAGTGGTTGGAAATGCTAGTAGTGATCAAAGCTCTCAAACCAGTACACCAAGTTTCTGCTTGAACTCTGTCCTTGCATATCTAAAAAAAGTGAAATTAAAGAGAAAACGTAAGGGATGTAAAGGACTCCTTGCATATCTAAATCTAAAGTAACAGCAAATAAAGAGAAATTAAAGAGAAAACATAAGCGATGTACAGGACAGACAGAAAACGAATCAGAGTTTTTGACGGTGAGAGTAAACAAGATGAGATTACCAAATCAAGCGATCGTTCACCATTAGCATAGATGAGGGAAAATGATTGGTACTCCTTTTCCGGTTGAGGTTGTCTCTGAAAATTTACCTACAGAATTTCAGTACAACAATTTAGTGAAAATAACACGGAAACATAACACAAGCAACCAAGCGCACATATATGGGTGCATACAGTCCTCTGGCCGACAAGTATGTGTGTAACCCATTCCAAACTCAAGCGCCTTTCTTTCTTCCCAGAATACCACAATAAAAGATTCTCATCCTGTAACATATATATGCAATTATTAGCTATGGAGCATTCAGTTTTAAGTACACACGTAGAAGAGTTTAACAAACGTAAACAAGCAGAAGAAACAAAACCGCTGAAAGCCTGAAGGGACAGAATTTAGGCTTTCCTCTCCTTCCATACTTCAAAAGTTGTGCACCTTTTTTCAAGGCCACAATGGCCTGCGCATACAAATTACAAAAGTTAGGCACTAATGGTATATATTTTTTATAAGCTGATCACAGTGAAAGATTCGGAACTACAATGCTGAGGGGGTTTAAGCTGAAGAATATCTCGATATCAAACCAAAAAGTTCAACCTGTTGAATATCTCGGTCAAAAGAGAATGTTTTTTTTGCTGATATTGCTGTTGAAATTCTCATGGAATCTTTATCCATTCTTGTAGATAGTGAGTAGGGAAATAGAAAGAAATGGAAAACCAAAAAACTGCTCAGTAGTTCAGTAGTGTAATCACATGACTTATATTGACGGATCAGCCAGCCAGTTTGGTAGGTAACAAAATTTAGAGTAGTCGCGAAGGTATCAAGTATGGGATCATGATTGTGTTTAGGAATAAACTATGTACAGTGATTAGTTGCTACAAAATTTATGAATCATCACATGTATTCACCTTTTCAGACTGGTTCATGTTTTTCATAATTGTTCCCATCTTAATATCTGGTCTTACATAATCACAACATATTTTCCTAGTCAAGTTTCTAAAACGAGATTCATCGGACCTAACCTAACATATGATTTCCTAGATTTAACAACACTGTTCACCATTAATTGGTTTGTTAATCTTTCTTATATCATACATTAAGAGCTCCAGAACTTTTTAGGTTTAGGATATTAAGGTTCCTAGGAAAATCTGTTGTTAGTCCTTTCATAAGACCTTACTTTTTTAATGCTATTTTCAACTTTAATTTATTGATTACAGTAGATAAACCTCTGCGACCTATCATAACTTGACAGCTTACTTACTTGACCGAGACATTGGATTTGACTGATCAAACTTGAATTTGCACCTTCATATTAAACGTTTTATATGGTCCCAAAAGGCAACAGAGTGAAGCTGTTCAGATATCAATTTCATTTCGTAGTTGTCTTTGAAGTAACTTGTCCCCCTGGTAGCCATGGATAATTTCTTGTTAACACAGAAGAAAGGAAATGTTTTTGATTTGGGGTGTGAGTTCTAGTTTCGTCCTCTTTTGACATTGATGGCATGCAGTCCTTTTGATTAGCCTTTTCAAAAATAGTTGCTCAAATATAACTTTCAGAACCTTTTCAAGTAACTTGTCCCCCTGGTAACTTGAAGTAACTTGTCCCCCTGGTAGCCATGGATAATTTCTTGTTAACACAGAAGAAAGGAAATGTTTTTGATTTGGGGTGTGAGTTCTAGTTTCGTCCTCTTTTGACATTGCTGGCATGCAGTCCTTTTGATTAGCCTTTTCAAAAATAGTTGCTCTAATATCACTTTCAGAACCTTTTCAAAAATAGTTGCTCAAATATGACTTTCAGAAATTAAGGGAGGATTTCAAATTAATAACATGTTCAGACATAAAAGTGATTAATGATAAATGAGGAGGGTCTATATTTTGATTGGGAGCCTATTTAAGTTTTCATCAACGATGAAAACTAGTCAGTATATAGTTTTTTCGAATGCCAAAACAGAACAACTTTTTCACCAATCTAGCATGCCAAATCGTAAAAGAAGTAGATTTGGGGTGTGAGTTCGTCCTCTTTTATCCATTTGCCTTTTCAAAAATAGTTGCTCTAATATCACTTTCAGAACCTTTTCAAAAATAGTTGCTCAAATATGACTTTCAGAAATTAAGGGAGGATTTCAAATTAATAACAAGGGAACATGGAGTAAACATATGTTCAGACATAAAAGTGATTAATGATAAATGAGGAGGGTCTATATTTCTGAACCCAGCCATGTGGGATTTCACTATTCACTATTTAAGTTTTCATCAACGATGAAAACTAGCCAGTATATAGTTTTCTAATAACCAACATGGCCACATCTTAATCGAATGCCATGTATGTATATCTCCCATATGATCACAGAACAACTTTTTCACGCGTTATCCATTTGCTTGTACAATGTATGTAGTTAGGAACGATGATCATTATTTAGATACATATAATTCAAGAAACGAGTTTCAGCAACGGTGCAAAATGGAAGTTATGAACAAGTTGCGAGTCGCATACGAGTCTACGACCACAGGTCATGTATTGTGTAGATAACAGTGCATAAGATAACATTACCACATTACAATAGTAAAGTCTTTAGGTGATGCTGCTACTAACCAATGACACGTTTGAAGGTGAGAATTGTGATAGCATCTCATCGTTCAGTCAAAAAATTTAGGTGCCCACCAGTTTTGAACATTTTTTTTTTTTCCTTTCTTTCTTTCTTTCTTCTTCTTCTGATCCATTAGCGACAGGACCTAACTAATTCTTTTTTCTTGATCAATTAGAAGCGTGAAAATTGAACCCCTAATAATTTTTGTTATTATTTTTTTTTATCAGGAAAATTGAAACCCTAGCTTATAGCCAAATGTAACAATCCTAATTGGTTAACATAGACCTGTTGGTGTTGCCAATTAAAG
The DNA here is from genome assembly GCA_023529315.1 of Papaver bracteatum. Classification (NCBI taxonomy): domain Eukaryota; kingdom Viridiplantae; phylum Streptophyta; class Magnoliopsida; order Ranunculales; family Papaveraceae; genus Papaver; species Papaver bracteatum. Next base: position 561,689 of record JAJJWX010000717.1, read on the forward strand.
AACTATTTTTTTTTTTTTTGGGATCATGGTTTTTTTGTGGGGACCATAATATCAATTTTAGTAAGACATTTAAAAGTAAACTGAAGCCATCCTTATCCAAATATTTATTCTAATACCTAAATTACTCATTTTATCATTTTTATAATTTTTTTACACTTATTGTAATATAGAGAAAGAGGATAAAGAGATAAAGAGACACAATGTAGAGGGGAAGAAGAGAGAGAGAGAAATTCTATTAATCTGTATATAATACAATGTTTAAAGCCTCCATTTATATAGATAGAAGACTTGGTGTTCAAAATATGTAAACCCTAAACTTAGACATGAAGGGAATCTTAGTAAATAAACTTGGTTTATAACACTCCCCCTGATGACCACTGTGGCTAAGTCAGTACAAACATATCAGGAAAACTCAAAAGAGAAAAACCTGAAATTGCACAAGCATGTAAGACTTGAAATAGTGCTGGACACACATATGTTGCCTCGTTAAAACCTTGACAAGGAAAACCCAGTGGGACAAAACCTTGACAAAGGAAAAAGAGTACACCGCGATAAGTCCAGTAAATGCACCTTTGATGATGGCGCTCCCCCCTGATGAGTACTTCAATTATATCTTGGCTTGCAAATTTTGAGTCGAGACTTTCCAATTTTGAAGAACGAATTTCTTGAATGTAGAAGATATTTATTCTGATGAAGTCTTCTTTTGTGTTAGTCTTATGATGGTAGTGTACTCGAATCTTCAAGCTTCTCCAAATGCACTGAGAACTTGAGTATTGGTTTGCTATCTTTAGAGATGATTTGCATATGTAGTTGATGTAGTTTCTTCAACAAGGTGCCAATATGTAGTTAGAGTACCAAAGGTGAACAAAATTTGTGATCATACCTTATATGGATCAAAATGATATCCAAATTCATAGGAGATGTTTATGTTGATGGGGTCTAACAAAATGATCTAGTAAATGGTGGGAATCCACCAAATAACTGAAATCGATAAAACTCCCCCTTGGATGACCACCATGTTGAATTAAATTGCCTCACTAAAACCTCGCCTGTAAAACCCAATGGGTAAAAAACTTGGACAAAGGAAAAAGAGCACAAATACCAACATTTTGAAATAAAATAAATGTCATGTTGCCTCGTTAAAACCACATGGGACAAAACCTGAAACGAAAGAAAAAGAGTACAACTTTTGAAGAGTTATGGATGCTAACTCAGTTATATGAGTATTACAGAAAATGAGCATCAAAATCACATCTCTAGTCTATCTCAACGACGAGTTTAAGCTAGCATAATTCTAACTGCAGATTTAAGAAAGGAAATAAAATAGAATTTATACTACTAAAGCGTGGATTTTTGTGTTTTTAAGGACTCCTCAAGAGACCCATAAAGTTGATAGCATCAACTAATTAATCCGGATTCTTGGTTTTATACCAAATTCTAAAAACACATAGAGGATTGTTCGACCTGACATAATCAAATCAGGTGGCTGCCTAAATATGTTCCCAACCACATTTCTCGTGTAAATGCAATACGAGTCCTTCAAGGATTACCACGCCAAAAGCATCATACATGGATAACAAAAGTTAATTGAAACAATCCTTGGGTCTAAGAAAAAATAGAACCCTCAAATCATTTTTACAACGAACATATTTCTCAGACAATACATTATGACTACACCAACCAATAAGTAATAGGTTTGGAAATTTTAAGGTGTTAAGTCTTGGATCCAAATTTGTGTTAACCAAGAAACAATAATCCAATCTAATTTGGATTGTATGCCAACCAATCACATATGTCGATATTTCTTTGGAAAGGGGTTCGAAACCACCATATATTTTTTTTATGTCAGTAGCTACTATAACCGAATATTCGACAATCATATTAACTTATCACAATTCTCAAATATATGCATATCTTGAAAAACAATTACAGAAATACTAGTACCAGCGCCTGCAGGCATTATAATATCCTCATCTTCAAGTGAGAAGATATTATATTTGAGAAAGTGAATTTGGTACACTCAATTGGAGCACTACCAGTAGCCTCGTATAGAGCGTTACTTGTTTGCTAGATGTGATTGTATTTTCCTATTGAAGAGACAAAAGATTATATAAAAGAAAAATGAGATATTCACGCTAATCATATAATGACAACCTTTATCAAATTGATTATGATGGGAGAGAATTTGATATAACTTTTAAGTTAATGAATACCAACTTCTGACAGTGTATAGTCTCCTCCTGATTATGGCGGAGATATTTTCATCTCATATACGAAAAGAAGTTTTGTTGAGTATTATCCGATTAAATCGAGGACATATACTCATAATAATTTCTGGATTTTACCAATCGGACTGTAGATAATGACTTCTAGAGTCATAAAAAATGTCCTAATAAAATTGTTATCTGCTTGACATACAAATTTAACATCAACCATAGGTTTTCAAAATATGTAAACAAATCTCCAAATAATTTCATGACCTCTATGGCCAATGAGATAATGATTTAGAATGAGATTATGGCACTTTATTTTTCAAAAAATAAAATAAAAATGAATTCAAGATCAATTTAGTCACTACAATGACTAATAATATAGGCTAACAAGCCGGGTGCGTACCCATTGATCTTTTGTATCAAACTATATTAATTCCTGCTACAAGTGGAACTGTCCAAATATTGGAGATTATTACGGCTAGGAAATATAAAAATTTCTCAATACCATAACAATATTTTATCCCTTTAGGATCGATAGGGAAAAACCAAATCCAGTTGGATTATATGTTTATTCTTAAGAAATATGAAGAAATCATTTTCGTTATTGAATTTAGAAAAATCCATGGTTTCCGGTAAGAAATAGAAACCAAATACTGAATCAAATTATATTGGCATCTCATCTAAGCGATAGAGAAAACCAACACAAGTTCATTTGCACGTTTCATGAAAAGGAAAAAAAAAATGTTTTCATGTAGTCATCGCATAGGGATAATCCACTTTGCGGTTAAACAGATGGTTTGTTGTAAAGGAATAGAAACCAGATAAAAAAAACACATGATATTCATCCAATGGACAAAGATACCAAACTTGATTGGCCGTAGGTTTTTCAACCATGAACGTGATTAATTACCGCAAAGATTTAAATTGCGATATCACCTGATTTTGGTGATTACAGTTTCATTAAAAGAATAGAAACTATAAACCATATTTGTTGGATTTTTTTTTTGTTCTTTTCTCTATATAAAAAGAAGAATTAGAAAAGAATGGAAATCAAATTTAATCGATAATATTGATCACCCGTTTCCATAAATATACACCATAGCTGAACCAATGGATTTCAAATGCAAGTCTTACACAAATAAAATTATACACGGTGAGAAAATAATATGGACACATATTAGAACATACGTTAGAAGTTGGTATCCAGTTCATACTTCATAGTGTTGGAATATTTAATAGACCACAAACATTAGAAGATTCAAGAACACCTCAAACTTATGGCCCGTGTGCCTCTGATGGAATACACTAATAAAACTATGTGAGAATAGATGACAAATCCCATCCATGAGCTTCTTTGGTTACCCTTGCGGACCAAAAGGTTAACTAGGTTGGAGAGCTAAAATCAAAACTAGTGGATTACTTCCCCCCATTCTCTGTGCAGATCGTTTGGGATCAATAATATTGATCCAGCCGTAAGTACATGTAAAGACAAAACATAGACAAAACAAATGTCAGTACACCATGTAACTACGTTTAAATAAATCAACCCATAAAGAAAAAGAAAAGAAACAAAAAAAAAAAAAAACTAGAAAGTGTTTGTTTCCCGGTGATTTTCTTTTCTTCGTTAGACGACCGTATAGCTCAGCGTGAGTCGTGCTGATAATGTATTGTAATATAGAGAAAGGGGATAAAGAGATAAAGAGACACAATATAGAGGGGAAGAAGAGAGATAGAAATTCTATTAATTTGTATATAATACAATGTTTAAAGCCTCCGTTTATATAGATAGAAGACTTGGTGTCCAAGATATGTAAACCCTAATCTTAGACACGAAGGGCATCTTAGTAAATAAACTTGGTTTATAACAACACTTTGGTTATTTTAATTTTATTATTATTATTTATTTTTTAAACCTGTTTAAAAAAATATTATATTTTTTCCAAATCTTTAAATTCGTTTTCTTTAAATAGGTTTTGGTATATTAAAAAATCCAAAAAAAGGTTTAATATAAATTTAATTGAGAAAAAAAAGTAAATATTTTTTTAATTAAAGGGTAACTTAGTCATTTTGGAACTTTAGGGCATTCCTTAAAACCATGGTCCCACAAAATGGTTCCTATTAAATGTAAAAGCTAAAAATTAATGGGCCTGGGTTTTGAACCACTGATCTTGATCCACAAACCATGCTAAGATTTTTATAGGGGAAATTAGGCTAAGACCCAAAAAATATATAATTCTTGTTGTTAGGCCCAAGATATTTTTTAGATTCCGTGACACCCAAAATTATCCGAAATTATTTAAAATCGCTGCATAACTTGTTATGCATCCTATTTTTTCAGGGGTATAATTGGTAAGAAAACTTAAATATAACATATCTAAAAATCACGCCTTGGAATTTTATAAATTTTATCGCATTAGAAATCTTTTAAATATCTATACAACGAGTACAAACAAAAATACCTAATTTAACTTTTTTTTACGAAAAAGTCGGAGGCAATTGTTGTTTAGGAATTTTTTTCGGAAACTTGATACATAACAATTATGCAGCCATTAAAAAAGATGCATAACCCATTATGCAGATACAACAAAAGATGCATAAAAAGTTATGCAACCATATTTTGGTTCACGCATCTACTAATTTTGTTATGCAACCATTACATATATGCCTAAAAAAATAACATCACAGTTCACAAAAAAAAAGAAAAAAAGAAGCGCATAACGAATTATGCAATCATTTTCTCTTCCAGATAACAAGTTATGCATCCAGAGTTTCTCGTTCGGATGAACTGAAGGCGAAATATATTAGAATTGAACATCACGGGTTTAAATATTACCAGAGTTAGAACTGGGTTTCTCGTTGGATGAACTGAGGACGAAATATATCAGAATTGAACATCACAGGTTCAAAGATTAAGAGAGTGAGACCTGAGTTTCTCGTTCGGATGAACTGAGGACGAAATATATCAGAAATGAACATTAAAGGTTCAAATATTACCAGATTTAGACATGGGTTTCTCGTTCGGCTGAACTGAGGACGAAATATATCAGAATTGAACATCACAAGTTCAAATATTACTAAAGTTAGACCTGAGTTTCTCGTTCGGATGAACTGGGGACGAAATATATCAGAATTGAACATCAGAGGTTCAAATATTACTAGAGTTAGACCTGAGTTTCTCGTTCGGATGAACAGGAGACGAAATATATAAGAATTGGACATCACAGGTTTAAATATTACTAAGCTAGAGATGAGTTTCTCGTTCGGAAGAACTGAGGACGAAATATTTCAGAATTGAACATCACAGGTTCAAATATTACCAAAGTTAGACCTGAGTTTCTCGTTCAGATGAACTGAGAACGAAATATATCATAGTTGAACATCACAGGTTCAAAGATTACCAGAGTTAGACCTGAGTTTCTCATTCGGATGAAGTGAAGACGAAATATATCAGAATTGAACATCATAGGTTTAAATATTAGTAGAGTTAGACCTAGGTTTCTCGTTCGGATGAACTGAGGACGAAATATATCAGAATTGAAAATCACAGGTTCAAAATCTACTAAAGTTAGACCTGAGTTTGTCGTTCGGATGAACTGAGGAAGAAATATATCAGAATTGAACATCAGAGGTTCAAATATTACTAGAGTTAGACCTGAGTTTCTCGTTCGGATGAACTGAACACGAAATATATCAGAATTATACAGTATAGGTTCAAAGATTACTAGAGTTAGACTTAAGTTTCTCGTTCGAATGAACTGGAGACGAAATATTTCAGAATTGAACATCATAGATTCAAAGATTACTAGAGTTAGACCTGAGTTTCTCGTTCGTATGAAGTGGAGATGAAATATATCAGAAGTGCACTAAATAAAGTAAATATTACATATTGTGAAAATGACAATATTACCCTTATTGGAAAAAAGTGCAATAAATATTATGGAGACTTTGAAAATGACCATACTACCGTTATTGGAAAAAAGTGCAATGAATATTAGGGAGATTGTGAAAATGACCAGACTACCCTTATCGGAAATAAGTAAAGTAAAATATTACAGACTGTGAAAATGACCATATTACCCTTATTGGAAAAAAGTGCAATAAATATTATGGAGACTGTGAAAATGACCATACTAATCTTATTGGAAAAAAGTGCAATAAATATTATGGAGACTGTGAAAATGACCATACTACCCTTATCGGAAATAAATAAAGTAATTTTATAAACTATGAAAATGACCATATTACCCTTATTGGAAATAAGTGCAATAAATATTACGGAGACTGTGAAAATGACCACACTACCCTTATTGGAAAAAAATGCAATAAATATTATGGAGAATGTGAAAATGACCATATTACCATTATTGGAAATAATTGCAATAAATATTATGGAGACTGTGAAAATGACCAGACTACCCTTATCGAAAATAAGTAAAGTAAATATTAGAGACTATGAAAATGACCATATTACCCTTAGTGGAAATAAGTTCAATTAATATTATGGAGACTGTGAAAATGACCAGACTACCCTTATTGAAAATAAATAAAGTAAATATTATATACGATGAAAATGACCATATTACCCTTATTAGAAATAAGTGCAATAAATATTATGGAGACTGTGAGAATGACCAGACTACCCTTATGAAAAATAAATAAAGTAAATGTTACCTACTGTGAAAATGACCATATTACCCTTAGTGGAATTAAGTGTAATAAATATTACAGAATGTGAAAATCTCGATAATACTTATTGCACTTATTTCCAACAAGGGTAATATGGTCATTTTCACAGTCTCAATAATATTTATTGCACTTATTTCTAGTAAGGGTAATATGGTCATTTTCAAAGTGTGCAATATTTACTTTATTTATTTTCAATAAGGGTAGTTTGGTCATTTTCGCAGTCCACATAATATTTATTGCACTTATTTCTAATAAGAGTAATACGGTCATTTTCTCAGTCTGTAATATTTACTTTACTTATTACACTTAATTGGGTAGTCTGGTCATTTTCACTGTCTCCATAATATTTATTTCACTTATTTCCAGTAAGGGTAATATGGTCATTTTCAAAGAGTGTAATATTTATTACTTATTATCGATAAGGGTTGTCTGATCATTTCACCGTCTCCATAATATTTATTGCACTATTTCCAATAAGGGTAATATGGTCATTTTCACAGTCTCCATAATATTTATTGCATCGATAATAACGAGGTGAGAAAAGGAGGGTCCCGCCTAAGAAAATTAGCAGTGGTTCAACTAGGTAACGCAGTCGCAGTGTGGGTTGATGAATCGGGGATATAATCGTAATTATAAAATTTATACAACGACCGTTTTTAACGCTCTAATTTGTGCTCCGAAAATTTATTATATTTACGTCCGTCTTGACCGGTCCACTATTCGTTGACCGCTATTGAGGGTCGAGGATGTGGGTCATTAAAACCCCCTTCTCCACTAGTGAGAGAGTTCACAAGAGAGATTTTGAGGGGAATGAAATATTCAGTATTGCGAAGAAAGAACCATTGGAAGAGTGGCAGAAAAGAGCTATTTAATTTTCAGCAGTAGATGCACCGGATAGAGGAGCTTCGCACACGGATCCATTGGTGATAACTTATAATATTGGAAGAGTGGCAGAAAAGAGATCTTTTACCATGCATTAAAACCATGGGATATAGAGATTCAGATCTAGTACGGGTTTAACGGGGTTGCATCAAAGCCAAAAGGCGAGCTGGTTGTAAAAATCTTTGCGGGAGAACTGGAGACCGAAGTAACAGTTTGCGTTGTGGATGTGGAATCTCCTTATAATTCCCTAATTGGTCGACCTTAGATTCACGGCATAAAAGGGATAGCATCAACCTACCATCAAGCCATGCGGTTTCCAATGCCAAGTGGAATAGGCGAGATCAAAGGTGATTCAAAAGATGCAAGAGATTGCAACGAGAAAGATGTTCATAACTACGAAGAAAAGCTAAAGCGAAAGAAGGAGCAGAGGAAGAGGGTGCTAGAGGCAAAGAAAGAGGAGGAACTGATGATATATACATTAAAGGCAAAAGAAGGATTGTCTATACTGAGCAAAATTCCAAAAAATAAAGGCGAGCCTTTAAATTCCAAACGTTCATGAACTTCGCTGAAATAGAGCCCACAAAGGAGATAAATTTCGGCAGTGACGATGAGTTGAAGATAATAAAGATTGGAACGAAGATGGGAATTGACGAAGAAAGGAGATTAATAGAGCCGATGAAGGAATATATTGATGTTTTCGCATGGAACATGAACGAGATGCCAGGAATACAGATCCGAGAATTGCATGTCATAAATTGGACCTCGATCCGGGAATCGGACCAATAAGGAAAAGAATACGTAAGATTGCAACTACTTATCACAAATAGATAGAGCAAGAGCTTCAAAATATTATGGATTCTGGGATTATAAGACCAACTAAGTATCCAACATGGATTGCTAACATGGTAATAGTACCAAAAAAGAACAAAGGTATAAGGATATGCATAGATTTCAGTGATTTAAACACTGCTTGCCTGAAGGATAGCTCCCCATTACCAAACATACCACAAATGGTGGAGTCAGCGTCTGGATACAAACGTCTTTCGTTGATGGATGGCTATTTAGGTTACAACCAGATTCCTCTCGCAGAAGAAGATTAAGAACACACAACTTTTTTCGCTCCAAGAGGGTTGTATTATTATACCAGGATGACATTTGGATTGAAGAATGCGAGTGTAACATATAAACGAATGGTGGAGAAGATCTTTGCCAAGTGGGTTCATACCAAGCTGGAGGTTCATGTTGACGATATGATGGTTAAAACTAAAGAATCAGGAGATCATGTGGAAGACTTACGAGAAATCTTTGAGCAAATGAGAAAATACAAAATGTAGATAAATCCTGCGAAATGCAAATTCGGGGTAGAATCAACGAAGTTCTTGGGGCACATTATATCGGAGAAAGGAATTGAAGTAGATCCATCCAAGGCTCAATCCATATTGGACATTCTATCACCCGCAACGGTAAAAGATGTGCAAAAGTTAAATGGGAAGTTGGCATCTTTGGAGAGATTTATTTCTAGATCTTCGAATAAATGCAAACATTTCTTTGATATTTAGAAGAAAGGGGCTAAGTTTGCATGGACTAATGAGTGGGAGCGGGCATTACAAAATATGAAGGAACACCTCATTAATTTGTCCATCCTTCAGAAACCATAACCTGGCGAAGAGCTACTGATATGTCTCGTAACTACACCAAATGCAATAAGTGCAGTGCTACTTCGTTCAGATGAAGGGGTCGAAAAACCAGTCTTCTACGTCAGGAAAACTCTCAATGCAGCAGAAAAAAATTATCCAAAAATTGAAAAGCTAATACTGGCCTTAGTATATGCATCAGAGAAGTTGCGAACTTATTTTCAGACTCACAAGATCAAGGTTTTAACTCGAGTCCCAATAGAGTCAACTTTGAAGAATACGAAGAGAGTAGGGCGAGTTGAAAGATTAAATACCCCAATTGACCAATTTGGATTGAAATACGAAGTCCAGACTTCCACGAAGTCACACATAGTTGCAGAATGTTTAGCTGAATTCCCGTTAGAAGAAGACGAGGGAGTGGAAGAAATGATGGAGATAGATGAAGATCGCCCATATCCAACAGACTTGTTGAAAGAAAATCACCCGAGAAGATGGGAAATATTTGTAGATGGATTGTCTAATAGTGCCTGGGGAGGCATGGGAATAGTATATACTTCGCCAGGAGGAGCAAGAACAGTTTTCTTCTTTCAATTGGAGTATAAGGAAACTAACAATGAAACAGAATATGAAGCAATTATACAAGCCTTAAGACTGGCTATTGAGATGGAGTTGGACGAAGTAAGAATAACCAGCAATTCGCAGCTTGTGGTCAGGAAGATATCAAGCAAATGATGTTGTAATGAACAGATACTTACAGCTTGTGAAAGAGTATTCTAAGAAAATACCAAACATAATCTGGAGACAGGTGAGTAGAGATAATAACAGACATGCTGATGCCTTCGGAGAAATACATTCGTATTGAACGATTAATGCAACCATCAGTGACTAACAAATTGGAAGGTGAAGAAATTCTGATGATTGAAAATGCGAATACACCTGTTGAACTAAGGGAAGATGATTGGAGAACTACAATTTATAAGTATCTAGAGAAAGGAGATCTACCTCGTGATAGATGTGAAGCACACAAGATTAAGGGGAGGTCCACGAATTATGAACTGCGAGAAGGAATCTTGTATCGAAGGTCATTCCTAGGCTCGTTGTTCTTATGCTTGTCACAAGAAGAAGGAATTGAAATCATGGAGGCAATACACTACGGTGATGCCGGAAATCACAGCGGCACGAGATCCTTGGCTCATAAAACCAAAACACAAGGGTATTTATGGCCACATATGCATAAAGATGCGAAGAACATTGCAACGAGGTGTGAAGCATGTCAGAGATTTGGAAAATGCATACATGCACCGGAAACAAGTTTAAATTCCATATTAAGTGTATGGCCATTTTCCATCTGGGGAATAGATATCGTGGGGCCATTTGTCACGGGAAGTCAGCAGCAAAAATATTTAATAGTGGCAACGGATTATTTCACGAAGTGGGTTGAAGAAAACCCGTGAAGCATACAAGAGATGGTGACATATATGACTTCATACTTGAGAACATAATTTGTAGATTGGGTATATTAATTATATGTCCTTCCTTTTCAAACCCAACAAATATATCCTTATTCAAAAATAAATATGTCCCTACTTTTTTTTTAACCTTATCCATTTAATATTACATTACCTTAATACCCTCACTCATGTAATATTTTTCTTTATTTCAAAATGGAACAAATTTCTTCTTGTACCACTTCACCACCACCACTAGCATCACCACTACCAACATTCAACTACCATTCCACCACCACTGTTCAACAATCACCAACTACCAACCGCCACCACGACCAATATTCCACCACCACCATTACACCAATAACAGTCCTCCACCACTACTAGTCCGTCGCCGCCACCACCACCACCACCACTGGTTCAAATATTTTTGTATTAACAACTGTAGTTGATCCATTTCAGTTGGATCAACAATGGATGTTTATCCATTTCAGTTGGATCAATAGTGGATGTTTATCCATGATGATGGATCAACAATAAGTGGCATAACACTGAAATTGATATACCCTTCATAAACAGTAGAATTTTATCCATTTCACAGTAGAAGTTTATCCATTGCAGTTGGATCAACAGTAGAAGTTTATCCATTGCAGTTGGATCAACAATATAAGTTTATCCATTTTAGTTGGATCAACAATGGATGTTTATCCATGCTGATGGAAAAATGCTACCATTTCACCAGCTGTAGTTTTAGATCCACCAACAAAACCATCAAACACCATTAATAATCCATAGAAGCAACCACCACCACCATCGGTTCAGATAATTTTGTATCAACAACAGTAGTTTATCCATTTCAGTTGGATCAACAATGAATGTTTATCCATTTCAGTTGGATCAACAATGGATGTTTATCCATGATGGTGGATCAACATTAAGTGGTATGAAACTGAAATTGATACATTTCAGTTGGATCAACAGTAGAAGTTTATCCATTGCAGTTGGATTAACAATATACGTTTATCCATTTTAGTTGGATCAACAATGAACCACCACCACCGTCGCCACCAGAACCACCACCGCCGTCACTGTTTTCTGCAGTTTCAGATCCACAAATAATAATAATGATCAAAACATAAATTCAATGAACCCCCAGAGACAAACATACCACACACAGATCATATATGATGATAATAATAATAATAATGATCAAAACATTAATCATTATTCACCTAATTGGAGATATATCAATATCTCTAATTGCCTGCCATGTAAATAGAAATGACTCTGGAAACAAAACTAATTCAATAAATGTATCTGCATTCCTTTGAATTGGTAATTGACAAGCATTGCCATCACTTGGGGTAGTTTATTTTGGTCAATGGTTTACGAAACACCAAAATATGTAAGATGGAAAAAAAAAGTGAAGACTTACAATAGAAGATTAAATAAATGTACACAGTACCCAATATGAGAAACTGAATTCTCGTCCACCACTACGAAGTCCACCAATTCCATTACCAACAGAAAAGCATCTCATACTCTAAAACCTAATCCTTCACTTACACAAGGGCCACCTCCAACTTCGTCTCCACCAATGAAAATTGCACCACCAACAGCGCATCCGACTCCAATTTTACTTTACCAATCAACAATATTAGTACCTGTAACATATGCAATGGTATTTACAACAAAAAACAATGAAATCAAAAATTAACAATCTCTATATAATTTTGAAATATAAGCTTGAATTTATGCATAAATTTGTAGATCGGAATCTATAATAAAAATCGAATTACTAAAAATCGAATCCTAAGAAGAGATCTCTCTTGAATCTTAATGATGAATTGTTGATGATAATGAATTATCTCGATCTTAGTATATTTTTTGACTAATTCCAACCAGAATTTTATTCCTCTCTCGATTATTCCGCTGGAAACTCTATTTCTCAAATGAAATTGTGTTACTACAACATATTCGAATTGAAGATGGTGGCGGAGATGATGGTGGCGGAGATGATGGTGGCGGAGGTTATGTTTATGACGCAAGAGAAAAGAGAGGTTGTGGTGGTAACAGAGGTGGTAATGGTGATGGTGTCTGTTGTTTGAGAGAGTCAAAGAGAAAATTTCGATCTCCAAAGAAAAGAACGAAAACTAATCTATTAATGTTTAGAAGGGTAATTATGGAAAGATCAAAAATTATTGATGGACCCAAATGAGCTTAAATATGGAGAGGGATATATTTATTATGTAATAAGGATATTTGTGTATCCCATTAAAACAAGGGATACTTATACAATTACCACTTGTAGATTTGGGATCCCATTGCAAATTGTCTCTGACAACGGGAAGCAGTTCGAATGCGAGAATGTGAGCATGCTATTTAACACGTTCAAGATACAATCTGGAAAGCCAACTCCGCTATATCCATAGAGCAATGGAAAAGCTGAGGAGACAAATAAAACAATAGCATCCACCTTGAAAAAGAAGATAGAAGTACACCATCATGATTGGTGCGAGGAAGTCCCGAACATGCTATGGTCATACATGACAACAAGAAGAGAAGCAACAAGGATGTCTCCTTGATGCTTAACATACGGAGTAGAGGCAGTCTTATCTACTGAGATTATGATCCCTACCACTAAGCAGGAGGCATGGAGAAAGGGTTTGAATTCGGACATGATCTTGGAGAAGTTGGATGATTTGGAGGAGAACAGAGAGACAGCTCTGCAACACATGACGAATTATCACCGAAGGCTATCTCGTGAATACAATAAAAGGGTAGAGGAAAGGAGCTTCGTACCATGGGAACTAGTCTTGCGAGAAATACCTCCTTATCAAAAAGGACTTGGAGGAAAGCTGGAGCCTACTTGGGAAGGGTCGTTCATTGTAAAAATAGTGGTAGGAAATGGAGCCTATGAACTTGCAGACTGCGAAGGAAAAGGCACAGATAGTGAATGGGACATCATATATGGTGAAGCAGAAAGACGTGGTCATAGATTAGACCACCCATGAAATCCGTTTTATATCAAGAAATATTATCCTTAGCCATCAGATAAGTTCGCTAAAGGAAAAAATGTAATACAAAATAAAAGGCAAATTTGTACTCGACAAAAAAATAAAAATAAACGCGAAGTATGATCAAAAGAAAAAAGTGAAATGAAATGAAAGCAAGATAAATGAAATGAAATATTTATCGAGCAAAACGCGAAATATGAGCAAAATAAAGAAAATACGAAATGAGAATATGAACGAAAAGAAAAAAAATATATATATCAAATTGGGTGAAATAAGACCTCACGAAAAGGCAAGTAAGACCTCACTATGTGGCTGCATAAGACCCACAAAATAAAGTATATATGAAAAGAAAGAAAGAAAAAAGAGTCTCCAGGGAGATTATAAAACCTCTAATTAGGGAGGCTGAGACCCCGTGGCGCGCAACTTAGAGTAACAATAAGAGGAAACAAACAAGAAATGTGACAATCTCAGTAAAATCAAATAGGGGCAATGATAAGACCCATCCTCCGAGGGCCCCTGTTTGGGTAACCACTCGGTAAGGGGTGTAGGAACGAGACCAGTGGAGATGGAAGATGGCCTGACGTGATTCCTTCACTCGGTTCCAAAGAAACCCCACCTAGGGTGTGACTTCGTAACCAAGAGCCATATCAACGAAGGTATAAGAAGTCACGAAATAACTGATACCTAAGCCCAAAATAAAGGGGGTACTCAGGGGGAATATAAAGGGACGACACCCTCCTTTAGGGAGCTAAGTGACCAAAAAATACGGCAATGTTACGGGGCTGGTATTCATGGGAATATGTAGGCCTATGATATTGTCGCACTATAAGACCTCGATGAGCGAGTTAAGGCGAGGTTGATGGATCTTTACTTCGCAAGAGTAAAGAGCGCCTGAGACTTTGTCGAAAAAACCCTGATCAACGGGGTGGGGAAAAATAAGACCTTAACTAGGAGGCGAAATAAGACCTCAAGATAACAAAATAGAACGTAGGGAAGATAAGAGGCAGACAAGTAGAAGAACTAGGCTCGTTAAGACCATCTCATGGCAGGTAAATTTCCTAGAATAGTTAAGAAATTAACTACAAGTAGAAGACAATAAGACCTTAACTAGGAGGCAAATTAAACCCTCATATAATATTTCTCCGATAGGGAGAGAGATGTGAGGAAAAAATGAAACCTTGGAAAAACAAAAAGGCAAGATACTAAGCAAAGCAATAGGCAAGCATATGACCCTGCTTGACCTTTTTTAAGATGAAAAGAAACGAGATGAATAAAGTACGAAGTAAATATACAAAGAATGCAATACAAGTGATAATGATAAAGAATCATGAAAATTCGAGAAATCCTTATCGAATAAGAAATACTTGTAATTGAAATATTGCACAAGATAACATTTATGTTAACTCGATTATGTTATGGTTTAAATATTAATAGTGCTGGAACAAGCTCAAAGGCAACGAGATATAATTGTAGGAGAGATAAAAGGCGCAGAGAAGAGCAAAACATAGACGAGACAAGGAGAAACAAAGAGAACCAGAAAGACGAGAAAAGCGCAGGTATGCAACATAAATCCACAAAATAATAAGAGGCAAGTATATACTTTAAATTTTATTTTATTCTTTTGAGCATTTACTTCGCATAAAGTAAATATTGATTTAGTGAAATAGAAAGGCAAATTATGTTGTAGACTGCAGGAACGCTCCAAAAATTCGAAAAGAATGAAAGGCAAGTATATACATTTTTAGATTAGTCATTCTTTGCGTATTTCCTTCACAAGTATATACTTTGCATGCTTAATACAAGCTAATATGTTAACTCAAATTTTTGAGCTAAAGGTCTACGAGTTAGAATACATGCAATATTTGTTAGGTATACTGAAAAAGCGGGGGTCTAACAACCTCACCCAATATTTCGATTAGCAATCTGTATGGACAACTCCGAGTTGTTTTCTAGAGAATCAACTAGACTCAATCAATAGAAAATACTCAAAGAGTTATTATCTCAATCTCTCAATTTGATTTACTCAAGCAAATGTGATTAGCGAGTCTAATCAAAGAGAGATAACTTGGATGGTACCAAAGACCAATATCCAAGTGTCAATCAATTTAAATCAACAACCAATAAGGTCGGATATTCTAATCAATTGAACAACGCACAACCTGTATTATTTTAATTATATAACAAAATATGATGCGGAAAAGAAATAACACAGACACCGGAATTTTGTTAACGAGGAAACCGTAAATGAAGAAAAACCTCGGGACCTAGTCCAGATTAAACATACATTGTATTAAGCCGCTATAGACACTATCCTCCTTCAAATTAACTTCGGTCTGGACTGTAGTTGAACCCCAATCAATCTCACACTAATCCAAGGTACAATTATGCTCCTACGCCTCTGATCCTAGTAGTATACTTCGAACTTGATTCCCTTAGATGATCTCACCCACAACCAAGAATTGCTACGACCCAAAGTCGAAGACTTTAGCAAAGAAATCTGTCTCACACAGAAAAGTATACAAGATAGATAAATCCGTCTCCCACGAATAAACCTATGAGTTTTGTTCTGTCTTTTGATAAATCAAGGTGAATAGGAACCAATCAACTAGACTTATATTCCCGAAGAACAGCTCAGTTTTATTAATCACCTCACAATAGTCTTAATCGACGCTGCGAAAAAAGATATTTTGGAATCACAAACGATAAGACGAAGATGTTTGTGATTACTTTTATATCTTGCCTATCGGAGATTGAAATCTCAAGCCAATTATTACAATTGTACTCGTACGATGAAAACAGCAAGATCAGATCACACAACTATAAGAAAAGTAGTATCGGTCTGGCTTCACAATCCCAATGAAGTCTTTAAGTCGTTAACCTGGTTTCAGAAGAATAAAACCAAAGGTCAAAGGAGAATCGACTCTAGATTAGCAAACTAGTATCACACAAAATGTGTGGGGATTAGGTTTTGATGGTTATTTTCAATGATGTTGTAATAATATGATTAGTTCAAGACTTGTGAAAACATATTTTTAGACTTAATTTTAAAGAAAATATATAACAAACTCAAAATTAAAAGTGTCGTGAGAATTATGGAGAGACTGGGGCTAGGATTCCACTATTTACCAATTCCAAAGTGATACCAATTTCAATCATGCAATTTCACACGTTCAATTTGATTCTCAAATATTGCAAAAGTAGATTTTTTAGAATCAACAAATGTTAATCCAAAGCACGGGATATCAAAAACCATTTTCCAAGAATATTCCATCAATAGAAAATACAATTGTTTAACAAAAATCATAAAATCTATTTCCAATCTAGGCAAATAATCATAATTAAAAATTGCACAGATTAAATAATTAAGAATTACCACTTTGTCATTGGCAAGATAGCTTCCTCCGTCGCCCCAAAGGATGGGTTTAGCACATCATGTTGGAAACACGCTAAAAAATCATTATTATTGCTCAATGGGTGTTTACAAAGATGAAAATGGAGAAAATGATGAAAATCGGGTGTTTGCAACGTTTATAATTGTTGCGAACACTGTTACAGTAAACGATAAAAACGAACTGCCGCTGTTACTGTCTCTGCGACCCACACAGATGTGTCGTTATAACTGTTTGAAAATGACTGTCTTGGGTGGTCTGTTCTTGGTGTTCTTCAGGTAAGCAGCAACAGAAAAAGAGTTTTCCTGCAACTCGATTTCTCGACTCTGTGATGCTCTGTTATCTCTCCAACTCTCTGTTATCCTCTTATGTGATCCAAGCAGCATATTTATACTCCTCAGCCTCATTTAATCACGCCATAATTCTCAAAATTCTTCATTGAACTCGGGCAGTAAAGAAAATATGATGGGAATATTTTATTCCCTAATTTTGCTTCTCACGCGTTTCTACAGCTAAAAAATCTCCTTATTTATCTTTGTCAAGGTCCAAAGTGTTGCCCGAGTCATCATACATGAGCAGAACACGTTCAAAATCTCCAAAACGCATGCAGACCCGTGTACGTGTACATGTTGCTCTGATTTCTTGTCTCGGTTTTTCCAGCCAAATTCAGTCGAAACCATCGACCATACCATTCCTGTGATGATGAATCAAGTTGAACCATGAAGTTTCAGCCATTGAATCGCCCTAAAACACGCCCAAATCAGCAACCCTAATTCTGGTTCTTTGAAACCAGATTTTCCCGCCAAAAAAAAATTTGAAAGGGAGAAGATGGGTGTCCCCCTAACCAAACCGGGGGTGCGAATAGAAGATGCCTTGAGGGGTGCCTTTATCCAAAATAAAGGTGCCTTTATCACTTTTCTCCGGGGGGTCCAAAACGCACTTTTCGAGCAACTTTTTCCACACAAATGTATTTCTCCAAAAACACCTAAACAAACATAAGAACACCAAAATTAGTACAAAAATCGAGACTAACAATAGAGACACTGAGAACAAATCAGACACAAAAATGTGTCTATCAAATACCCCCAAACTTATTATTTGCTAGTCCCGAGAAAATCTAATAAAAATCTAACTCACTAGTTAGCCCAGTGACCGAGTTAATCTCGGGAGGGTTTACAAGAGGTGTACCCACAAAACCTTGACTTCTAATTGGTCACCAGTATCCAAAGATCTATGGGGACATACGTATTCTCAACCTATCGCCAAGTAACCAGAGTGCCAGAGAAATTAAAGGTGCCATCTCTAAAGCTGACTGAAGAAAAGGGGAGACACATCTGCAACACTGCTAGATAAAGAGATATCCGCTACACAGCGAGATAAACATTGTAAGATGCGTCCGCTGATTTACAACTGGATAAGATTAGGAGAGAGAAAAATATGAGAGGGACATCTGCTACACAGCTAGACTAATTACGTGTGATGATTTAAACCAGTGCTAGAAAGATCTTATGCCATATTGAAAGCGGACTAACAAGCAACCAAATGTATCTTTTCTTTGACTCTCTCATAGTGCTCAGTAGAAACAACGTCTTCGGATTCAACTGTTGATGAGAACTCCTGAACCTCATAAAACCTTGACAATTAACTATTCTCTTTGATTCCTCATTTGAAACTTCTTTATAGATTTCTACTTCCCTATGGCCTTATTGAACAAAATTTAAAATTTAAACTTTATATTTTTTCATTTTTTCATTTTTTTTTTTTGGTGTAGAGTAATAACAAGACAAAAATTTACATGGCCATCACATAAGGAATTTAACACTTGGATCTCCGCAACTTGTAATTTCTTAGTATCATGAACTTCAACAACTTATATCGTTTGATTTTTCTTGCTCTTATAACTTCTTGTAACCCTTGATTTTGAATTTTGATTTTCTATTGTTGCTTCTAAACCTTAAACGTCTTCCACTTTCTTCATAGATTTTGATGTCGCTCCGATTGTTGATGATGATAAGATTCTACTGAGAGAGTGCCGTAATCCAGTAACTAAGACTACATTGTGAGGTTGCTTTGTCTTTCTGCCATTTTCTGACCTACTTGCCTTTCTATCATGGATGGTTAGGTCCATCACGGTTACCCTCTAAAAGGAACAAGTTCTCTCCTGAATTTCAAGTATCTCAATGTCTTTTTCTCTATTGTCTCAATAGGTTGTTATCCCTAGCATTCCAATTTCTATATTTTCGGTGAGAAACAGTATGTAAACTTAGATAACCGGATACCAAGTGACGCTAGAAGTTTCTCCCTTACCCCCAAACTTAAATCTAACATTGTCCTCAATGTTCTAAAGATAAAATTAAAAACATGAACAAGGAGAAACTGTTACTACTTGAGGGAAAAGAAATAAGGAAGGATATTACCGTATTCATGAGCGTGGGTGCCTTCCATAAAATGATAAATTTAAAGTTTTTAGCTAGACATCAAATACCTCAAAAGGATTGTCACCTTCCAAATTCATATACCAATAGCCGAAATAGTTGTGGGTCCTCAGAACCAAATAGAGCAGACACAAATGAAAGACTACCATCTTGGATTAGAAAAATGAGCAGACAGAGCATAGCTTGATCTAGGGATTTTATTAAGGAAACTAGATTTATCTGGGGTGTCTCTTTGGGCTCTATATAAGTGTCTATGACAACAGGTTCAACCGAATGACATGTCTCTAAGATCTGGGTTTCTTCATGGACAATATCTGGAGGATCAGGTATAAGAGTTTGAAGAAACTCAATAAGTATCTTAGACGCACAAAGATCGAGTCCCAAGTTAGGGACTTCAATTAGGGGTACATGACGATCACTAGAGTCATCATTACCCCCAAACTTAGGGTGAACAATATCCTCAAATGGACCAAAATATATGGGATGGATTCCAGGGTCCATAAAGTTAGCACAATAACTAGATTCTTTGGGAGACTGGTCATCTAAACGAACAACATCATCATATAAGGGATTATATAAGAAAATATCTAATATAGGCTCATCAACTAAGGTGTTCGTCATGGTTAACTCCTCCGAATCACTGAAAGGTTCATCAAATAATGGATTATTAAACATAGTGCAGGCTAAAGGATCATGAACTAGAGTGCTAATCATGTTCACCACTTCTAAATCATCTATCTCAGAAGACTTAATGACATTAAATATATTTAGCTCAGTAGTCATATTACCAAAAGATATGTTCATAAGTCCAGTTCTACAATTGATGACAGCATTAGATGTGGCTAAGAATGGGCGACCTAAAATCACCGGGATTTTAGCACCTGGGTCCTGAACAGGATGGGTATCTAGTACAACAAAATACACTGGGTATATGAACCTATCAACCTCAATAAGAACATCTTCTATGACACCACGAGGCACTTTGACAGACCTATCATCTAATTATAGTGTCATTTTAGTCGATTTCAACTTACCAAGACCTAGCTGGGTGTATACATGATACAGGAGTATGTTAACACTATCTTCTAAGTCAAGTAAAGATTTATCGACCATGTGATTACCAATCGCACAAGAAATGGTGGGGCATCCAGGGTCCTTATACTTAGGGGGTGTTTGGTTCAGAAGAATTGAACTTACTTGACCAGCTAAAAATGCTTTCTTATGGACATTAAGCTTACACTTTCGAGTACAAAGATCTTTAAGTAACTTGGCATAAGCAGGAATTTGCCTAATTGCTTCTAATAACGGAATGTTGATGTTCACCTTCTTAAATGTTTCCATTATCTCGTTGAAAATCGATTCCTTCTTTGTTGGGGTTAACAACTGAGGATATGGGGCTCTAGGCACAAAGGTAGTCCTATCAGGAATTTCTTGGGACTCCTTATGAATTGTTTCAGTTTCCTCAACTACGGGTTTCTCTTGTGGAGTAGAAGGTGGAACTACAGTATGTCCACTAGGCATGTATACCTTATTGTCTACCGTTTTACCGCTCCTAAGGGTTGTTATAGAGTTCACATGGTTTTAAGATTTCTCACCAGCTAAAGATATTTGATGGACTCCTCTAGGATTGGGCTGTGGCTGACTAGGGAACTTGCCTTTTTCTCTCAAAGTCTCATTTATCTGACTAACTTGGATTTTTAACTCGGAAATATCTCGAGAGTTAGCCTGGACCATCTTTTTGTTTTCATCTAGACCTTGTGCAACCGTTCGCTGAAGTTATATAGTGTTTTGAGTTAACAAGGAGAGAGACTCTTCTAAACTCATGATTTTATTATCTGAAGGGGTTTGAAACTGTGTTGGTCCTGAAGGATTCTTAGCATAGCCAAAACCTGGGGGAATAACCTGAGAGTTACTAGGATGACCTTGACTCTGGCCCTTAAACCAAGAAAGGTTTGGATGGATTCTCCAACTAGGGTTATAGGTTTCTGAATATGGGTCAAACTTTTGATGGTTCTCAAATCTAGTGTTCTTATAAAGAGCATGGGCTTGCTCTTCAGTATTCCGTCCTTCCCAAAAGGCTCTACTCTACCACTAGAGTGACTCAATTCTAAAACTTCTAACCTTTTAGCTATGGCTGCTATTTTGGCATCTGATTCAAAAGATCCTTCAACTCTATTAACAGTTCATCTACCAAGAAGAATGGTTTTCTTAGGCTCCATACTATTTTCCCATAGGTAGGTCTTTTCGGCGATTTCATTCAAAAATGTCATCGCTTCATCAACAGTTTTATTCTCAAACCCACCTGAGCATAAGGACTCAACCATGATTATTATTGAATAATCTAAGCCTTCGCAGATGATATGAACTAGCCTAACCTTTTCTAAAACGTGGTGATGAAATTGAGATATTAAGTCATTGAACCTTTACAAATACCTATATAGAGATTCTCCCTCTTGTTGAGAAAAAGTACAAATCTGCGTCCTAATAGACGATGTTTTATACCTGGGGAAAAACTTCTGTAACAAGGAAGCTGTGAGTTGGTCATAGGTTTCAATTGATTCAGAAGCCAAACTATATAGCCAAGCTTTGGCTTTGTCTTTCAGGGAAAAGGGGAATAACCTAAGTTTCAAAGCATCATTAACTAGGTTTTTAATTCTCAGAGTACTAAAAACTTCCTCGAATTCTATAATATGAAAATATGGTTTTTCACTTTCTTTCCTTAAAACGATTGGGAGCATCTGTAGGGTCCCAAGTTTCAGTTCATAATTTTCCTCGGTTTCAGCTAACTTGATACATGACGGACGAGAGGTCCTAGTTGGATTTAGCAAAGCTTTCAAAGTTTCCATTTATGGCACTACCAAAAGACTAGGAGTACTTTCTTCACTAATTGTCAGGTTTTCAGAGCTGAATTTTCCAAAAACAGGGCTCTAAAAAGAAGAGTCTTCGAGCTCCCCGCCTTCACAAGAAGAACTACTAGGTTTGTCTCTAATTAAACGACCTAGAATGTTTCTTTTCCAAGCCCGTTCTCTAATTACCTCGGGCATACACTAGAAAAACAAAATTAAAAAGAAAAATACAAAAAGGAAGGGAAGTTCTATGGAAACACAAACAAGGATGACTCAACCACAACAAACCTACTGATTTCTAGCAAACAAAAAGCATGATGGCTCCACTTGTATTGTTTTCTAGACCAGCTTCTAATCCTTCGAAAGGGAATTCGTTACAATCTGATCAAACCTCTCTGGAATCAATCCGAGATTAAGTATGTTGAATAGAGGCAAGGGAAGATGCGTGGAGCTTTGATGCCCAAGGCCTAACTGCATTACAAGGCGGCGCAGTCACGCATTCAACTTTCAGAAACCATAATGAACTTAAAAGCCTTCTCAAAAGAGTAACCAATATTTTTCGAACGACTTTCCTATTAAGCTCGTTACCATATCGGTCTCGTTCTATTCCAAATTTTAAGGCTTAGGTTCGCGTTAAGTATCGTTTTCCTAAGGCGGGAAAGAAGAGAACGGTGATGAAATCCGAACCCTTATCTTATATGGCCAGTTCTTGCCCTTTACTAGGAAATTAAAACAGACGTATTCAGTTCCTCGACATATATGCAAACGAAGGAATACACTAACTC
This sequence comes from Papaver bracteatum, assembly GCA_023529315.1. Lineage (NCBI taxonomy): Eukaryota > Viridiplantae > Streptophyta > Magnoliopsida > Ranunculales > Papaveraceae > Papaver > Papaver bracteatum. The sequence continues at coordinate 585,024 of JAJJWX010000717.1, forward strand.
GCTGACAGGGGATTCACGAGTGTTTCGACAAACTTACCTCCCGTACCAGATGGGGGATGAACCGTTGAAGTCGACTCGGGCCATGACTCCTATGTCATGTATGAACCAGAGGGGCTTAGGTGATATCGTAATCACCGTCCTTCTCTTCAAATAATTAGATATTTAATTTTACCCTTCCTTAGGGTTTAACAATAAAAAAATGTCCAAATGTCCAAGTCCAAAGTCCAAAAATTAAAGTGCAAAAATAAAAAGAAAATTACAAAATTTAGAGAAATCCAAATACAATCTAAAAAAAATAAACTCTTTTTTTTTCTCTTTTTTTTCATAATAAAAAAATCTTCTTCTTTCGCTCCTTTCGCTTTTCCTTTTAATCCAAGTCTTTAAGTATTCACCAAAAGCTTTGGAACAATTTTCTTTCGCTCCAAATTCCAAATTCTGTAAGGAAAAGACAAAAACCCAAAAACGTAAAGAAGAATAAATAAAATAAAAACAAATAAAAACCTAAAAAATCTAAAAACTCTAGCCAAAAGACAAGTCCGTGTCGACGGCGCCAAAAATTGATGATATTTTCAATGATGTTGTAGTAATATGATTCGTTCAAGACTTGTGAAAGAAGATTTTTAGACTTAATTTTAAAGAAAATATATAACAAACTCAAAATTAAAAGTGTCGTGAGAATTATGGAGAGAATGGGGCTAGGATTCCACTATTTACCAATTCCAAAGTGATACCAATTACAATCATGCAATTTCACACGTTTAATTTGATTCTCAAATATTGAAAAAGTATACTTTTTAGAAACAACAAATGTTAATCCAAAGCATGGGATATCAAAAACCATTGGCCAAGCATATTCCATCAATAGAAAATACAATTGTTTAACAAAAATCATAAAATCTATTTTCAATCTAGGCAAATAATCATAATTAAAAATTTCACAGATTAAATAATTAAGAATTACCACTTTGTCATTGGCAAGATAGCTTCCTCCGTCGCCCCAAAGGATGGGTTTAGAACATCATGTTGGAAGTACGCTCAAAATTCATTTTTATTGCTCAAAGGGTGTTTACAAAAATGAAAATGGAGAAAATGATGAAAATCGGGTGTTTGCAACGTTTATAATTGTTGCAAACACTGTTACAGTAAACGATAAAAACGAACTGCCGCTGTTACTGTCTCTGCGACCCACAAAGATGTGTCGTTATCACTGTTTGAAAACGACTGTCTTGGGTGGTCGGTTCTTTGTGTTCTTCAGGTAAGCAGTAGCAGAAAAGAGTTTTCATGCAACTCGATTTCTCTACTCTCTGTGATGCTCTGTTATCTCTCCCAAATCTCCGTTATCCTCTTATGTGATCCAAGCAGCATATTTATACTCCTCAGCCTCATTTAATCACGCCATAATTCTCAAAATTCTTCATTGAACTCGGGCAGTAATATTTTCTTCCCAGATTTAGCTTCTCACGCGTTTCTACAGCTGAAAAATCTCCTTATTTATCTTTGTCAAGGTCCAAAGTGTTTCTCGAGTCATCAGACATGAGCAGAACACGTTCAAAATCTCCAAAACGCATGCAGACCCGTGTACGTGTACATGTTGCTTTGATTTCTTGTCTCGGTTTTTCCAGCCCAATTCAGTCGAAACCATTGACCATACCATTCCTGTGATGATGAATCAAGTCGAACCATGAAGTTTCAGCCATTGAATCGCCCTAAAACACGCCCAAATCAGCAACCCTAATTCTGGTTCTTTGAAACCAGATTTTCCCGCCAAAAACAAATTTGAAAGGGAGAAGATGGGTGTCCCCTAACCAAACCGGGGGTGTGAATAGCAGATTCCTTGAGGGGTGCCTGGGGGTGCCCTTATCCAAAATGAGGGTGCCTTTATCACTTTTCTTCGGGGGTCCAAAAAGCACTTTTCGAGCAACTTTTTCCACTCAAATGTATTTCTCCAAAAACACCTAAAAAAAATAAAAACACCAAAATTAGCACAAAAATCGAGACTAACAATAGAGACACTGAGAACAAATCAGACGCAAAAATGTGTCTATCAGGTTTCCCAGTTGCTAGAGTTCTCCCTTATATAGTCTTTCAAATCAGGGTTTGCAATCAATGTTATCTTAGTAACAAAGCATTCAATATTCACCGTTAGATGAAAACCTAATTAGATACAAGCTAATATATCTCAACCGTTAGATCGAAAACTTAGCTTGCCATACACACATGTACTTGATGATTTTTGGTTTGCGTAACCGTACCCAAACGTGTACAATAGTTGGTTCAATATTAGTCAACCAAATGGTTATCCAAATGATAACTTTCATATCAACCATATTCATCTTCACTATAACTAGTCCAAATGACTCAAATGAACTAGTTAGAGAGTTGTTCAATTTCTATGAGATCTTATGTACTACACAAGACACAATAGAAGCAAAAACGATGTGATTCACTCGAATCAATTCATGAACTATAAAGCCACGGTTTGAAATAGCATTCCTTAGATAATTTAGATAAGTTCACGAACATCATTTTTAGACATAACCACTCAAGTAACCGGTTGTAGTTCACAAACTCCAGCAGAAATTCTCGGGTTAGAGAACTTCTGTCAGTTCGCGTACTGAGTTAGCGGACTGAAACCGAGCTACAACTCCAGCAGAAATTCTCGGGTTCGAGAACTACGCACGTTCGCGGACCGAGTTCGCATACTGGGTTGATTGCTCAAGTTCCGGTTTTCACTTGATCAATAAAGTTCGCAAACTTCTGTTCAAGTGCTAAGGACTTATACATATATGTGTTACCACAACAATGTATATATTCCCAGTGGTTATATTTTCGAAACTCTCATTTCAATCATTGAAATATTCTCAGAGGACGTCATATAGTTGTTATTCACAAACTAGCTAGTTTTCGTCAGAGCAATTTCCAAAGTTATTGAAACATAACATGCTTTCGTCACTTGGCAAAGATGAACTTGGCTAAAGCGAAAGCTTTACCAACACACATTTCGAAAAATAGATAAGCTAGATACACTCATCTCGAAATGTCACATGTGTATATTCTTAGTCTATATAGTAAAACGACTTTTGTCTCAAGATAGGAGATAGAATAGATAGACTTTTGAGTGATAGATAAGATCAAGTCTCTACATACCTTTTAGTCGATAAAGATCCACTGGTTCCTTGAGCATCCCTTCATCTTGTATGATGATTTCCATAGAGTTCTTGAGCTCAACTACACTTTCTATCCTAGTCTGAGACCTTAGCTATAGTAGACTAAAAATCAAGACTTTATAGTTTTGATCACTAACATTGACAAACATGCTTGAGATAGCAATGCATGCGAGTTCGGATGATCAATGCTCTAACAATCTCCCCCTTTGTCAATTTTAGTGGAAAAACTATTAATAAATATGAAATACAAAAAATATATAAATAAATTTGTAGCTCCTATTCCACATGTCTAATCTTCAACAATACTCGAAATATTCGTCACTTCCAAGTTGTCCAATGATCCCAAAGGTTGTAAGTTTAGCATCATCGTTGTTGAAAATCCGTAGCTATAACAATGAGAAAAGCATAGGTTATCAATCATTGTTATACAGTTTCATAGTATTATTACACCGCGTCAAAGTCCAATTGCATCACAACTTCAACAACAATACTATGGTGATACTTCACTCCCCCTTAGTAAATACTCCATCTCACATGGAAACCACTCCCCCTTACATAATGATCCTTAAACCATATGTATTTGTAGTGTTAACTACATATTAATTCTCCCCCTTTTTGTCAATAAAATTGGCAAAGGTACAAGAACGAGATCCTAATGAAATTTCCGTAAGACACATTTCATGACCAAGGTAAATGTGTATCATCTTGTTTAGATGTAATCATAAATCCAAAGCTAAATGCATTCATAAAGGAGTATATAAATACGCAAGATAACCCCTCTAATATTTCATAGACGCACTCCCCATAAAGATTTGGCAATTAAGCACAAGTTCGAAAGAACTCTCCCCCATAATATGTCATTCCCTAAGGAACAACAAGAGCCACCTTAATTTCAAAAAGACAAGAAGGATTTCTTTAGACTCAACAAATTACATACAAGTATGAATTTGGAATCCAACAAGAAATATTCAATCAAATTAACCAAAGCGAACCAAGATTAATTTGACGAAATATGCTCAACACAAGTAAACTTATAGAGACTTAATAAATCAATTAGATTAATCACAAGAAAACTCACAAATAATCTAATTTTCATACTCAACCAAACTAATTACAAGAGTAATCAATTTAATTGGCCACACTCGACATAATAAAATCTATGGAGAAATGACTAAGTTAATCATGAAAAACCAACCTAGTCAAAAGAGATGCTCAACATAAGAAGTTTATGGAGTGCTAACTAAATAACCATACTAGATGATTGATTTAGTTCATTTGGGATCAACATAAGAGATTATGGAACCCCGACTAAGATTATCATAAGACATGACAACCTTAACCGTACATGTACTCAACATAACAAAACTTATGGAATACAAACTAAATAACCACACAAGTTGATTAATTTAGTTCTTAATGCTCAACATATAGCATCTCATGGATCAACCAACCATGCCAATAAGGAATCGACTTAGTCATATCGGGCTCAACATAAGATACATAATGGAGACTTCATAGTAATAATAATATAGATCAATAAAGCTCTATACTGTGAATTATACAAGGATTCATTCTATGTTTCCATCACCATTTGCACAATGACATATAATAGAAATAATCCTTGAATCACAAAATATTTTAACCTATCTTACATTAATAATTGACAATATAGGCTTAACTTTTGTGTTTGTCAAAAGTATATTCATCCTTTTATCAATATTTGCATACCAATTCACGAACGACTTTACTTTTGAAAAAATATGGGACAATCAAGTTCACGAATGTAAACACACATATCCCATCAAAATATTACAATATGTAAAACCATAAAGATTAATACTGCAACCATCATCTTCCAAACAAATTTAGAATTTTTAAACCAAAAAATCTAAAAAAAAGAAGATGAAAAACATTGGATATATCTATATATAATCACAATAATGCCTATTCCAAAACACTAGTTATTCTTCTAAACAAAAGAGAAATAATGGAAGATTTACTAGGAAAAATTAACTCAAACATGTCTACAATAAAATGATCACAAGCAAAAGTTCACATTCGACAGCTTCACATGTTTCAAGACCTTTGAGTTGTGATCCATATTATTAATTGCGTCTTCAGAGAAGATATCCTTATTGATAAATTCTTTAACATGTGACTTCATGAGACAAAAGTCTGCGGTAACCTTTTTCAACTCACTTCTAACCACATCAAGATCCTTCATTGTATCAACAAGTTGCAGTTTTGCTTTCTTAAAGTATTTCAGAAAGTCATGAACCACTTCAGCAGACACCATGTCCTCGTTCTCAAAATCTTGATGTGAGTAGGCATAGTAACATGAGGCATTAGGTGCACCATCTTCTACAAGATTTCTTTTATTCCTTCCTTTTGATTCAATATCAAAACCTTTATCAAGAAATCCCTTAGCAAAAGCACCATGTAGAGATGTAGAAGAGGACATTCTTGAAAATCCAAAGGATAACCTAGAGTTTACGTACGTGACTTATGTAATTCAATAGGTAAGCTATTTAAAGGTTTCTTAGGAAGGAAGGTTTTTAGGGTTTTCAAGATGTAAACTCGAGATGGTAACCTGTGTACACATCTTAACACAATACACCCAAAAAAAAAAAAAAACTCGAGACAATTTAAACAGGGAAAAACCAATAAAAGACATTACAAATACTTTTAGACAACATTGTCTGCTGACACTAGTTTAGCTATAAACGATAAGAGAATAGTTCAACTAGTCAAAAAACAGATTGCCAAAGTACACTTGAATTCCACACATCTTGCCCAACAGGATTTTTATGAGCAAGTTCCTAATCCTTGTGATTAATTAGCACAAGTATGAGCTCTGATATCACTCAAGAAACTGTGTTTATGATCAAGTCTCTTTTTCCTTCTGAATTTTGAGAGAGACTCCTTTTGATTTGAGAAATTATCATAAAACTCACTGCTATTAAAATATGAGACATAGTTTAAGTTCTTACCAGAAGAGTCTTGACTTGAGGAGGATAACAACCTGTCGACAATTTCTTTGTAACCTTGAATCATCTTTATCAGGTTATTCCTTATATCATCAACTTTTCTTCTTTCTTATGGGATTTTCTTCAAATCAGGGGAAGCATTTTTTTCAGAAAAAACAACTTGGTCTTTTCTCAGACGATTATTATCAAGTCTTTTGTTCTGCTTCCTAGTATTTTAGGAACTCATTGAACTGACCTTCCTGGTACCGAACACAGGATTCATATGAAAACCAATGGGTTTCGACATACGAATGTCAGTTACACCTTTGAGGATTAAGTCTAAGGTGCGTTGAAGTTGAACAAGAGAAATTTTATTCAGCTTAGAGTTTCCCTTTTGTTTGGCAGAAACTTTTGCTTCGCAAAAGTAAAATACCTTCTGATCACACGAGTGACTAGGCAGTTTAGTATTGACATTCTCGTCAGGAGATTTCTTCCTTCCATATGGTGTGGAATTTCCTTGATCAGAGGAAACTAACATATCTTTCTTAACTGGAAGGGACTCCATCTTTACTTCTGGTGCTGGAGCATTTTCAGTTGTAGCAGAAGTAATTGGTATATTGGACTGCTTAGAGCATCCTTGAATAAAGATATTACTCAAGTGATGTTTTATTTCCAATGCATTCTTTTTCAGGTTTGCATCAAGAGTCATACATGAGAGATGTTGAATAAAGATATTACTCAAGTGATGTTTTATTTCCAATGCATTCTTTTTCAAGGTTTGCATCAAGAGTCAACATGAGAGATGATCTTCATATGGTGTGCCTTTGACTAAGAGATTTTCTTTGGATTTGCCTCTTATCATACCAAGAAGAACACGTTATACAACTTAATAAAGTGCAGTCTCTTATCATACCAAGAAGAACACTGACGTGCTGTTTCATCTGATTGAGTCTATCAGCTTGAATTCTAACAAGATTTAGAATCAACTCACTCTCTTCAGCTGTTTTACTAAATGTGAAGTATTATCCCTAACAAAGAGTGAAATACAGATATGGCAGAATAACGTTCTCTCTTGTTATAGCCCTAAAGGTATAGATTCAAAGAGACTTTGGTATGTTGAAGGTCCAAAAGGGGTTCATGCAATTCCTCATGCGAATAGCACTGCATCGTTGAAAGAATTTGGATAAGAGCTAGTTGATTGTTAAGATATGCATCTGAAAAGTTATGTTGCAATGCACCATTGAAGGATGACTATCCGAATTCAAATCGAGAAGCCAATATATATTTAAAATTCGTTTTCTAAAGATTTCAAAGTGGGTGACCTTCAAATTTTTCTTATTTTTATGAATCAAAAGAGTAAATTTCTTTATGTTCTTTATAAAGAGTCGTTGAATAAGCTGTATAAGCCATTTGAACTTGTTGGGAAGGTAAAATGCATCACCAAAATATGTCATATGCCGAGTTATGTTATGGTGGTAAATTCCAGGGTTGGGTTCAAGGCCTTGTAACTTTAATGGATTTCAACTTGACCTAACATAGTAGTCAGAGATCCTTGGTCATGTCATGTGAAAATAAATGGGCATCGATACTCGAGGGTGCTGGTTCGTATCTCTGCATTGAGCATGTGAATATAAATGGGATCCTTGGGATGATTGATTTTTCTTCTTGTTCCTATATTTTAGGGTTTACCCCTACAAGTTTTTGGCATGATTAGTTTGCAAAAATGCAAAATCCAAATCAACGATGGAGAGGCCTAAGAGTTTGCAAAAGAATTATTTTTTGGGGACCAGCCTTTTTTTTTGGGACCATTGTTTTATTTTGGGTAAGACATTAGAAGTAAATCTAGGTCACCCCTTATCTAGATATTTATATTAACACCTAAATTACCCTCATGATTAATTTTGGGTAATAACTAGTTAGTGTTCACTACGGGAAAAAACAACGTTTACAACACAATCTAAGAGTTGTAGTACCCCTACGACAACTCCATTTCAAGGGTTATGGAAGGGGGTATTGTAGAAAGTCCAAGCTTTTCTACAATACTTGACTAAGAGTTGTAAATGTTGTTGTGATTCATGGTCCGACAATATTTTGCCAAAGTTGTGATTCTCTTTCGATTTTTTTTGAAATCCTAACACAACTCTTGCTTGTGTTGTATGACTATTTTACACAACAAAGGATGCGTATCGTAAAAATATGTAACACAACACTTGTATAAGTTAAAGGTCTATCTTAGACAACCTAGGATGTGTATCGTAAAAATATGTAACACAACACTTGTATAAGTTGAAGGACTATCTTAGACAACCTAGGATGTGTATTGTAGAAATATGTAACAACTCTTATTACCATTATGAATAAGATTTGCACAACACTTGTTAGAGTTGTAGAACTATGTTGGACATCACCTAGTTATGTCGTAAAGACAGTAGTTCACAACCATTGGTTTGTGTAGTTGATATATGGAACACAACTCTTATTAGAAGTTGTGTGCATAAAACTATTTTGAAAAAAAAATTATAGCTGAAACCGAATTGTCGAAAGTATTTTACATTCATAATTTCATATTAAAATGCCAGTGTAACACATTTACATTCATTCAAGACCTTCCACTCCCTGCCACTCCAATTGCATTACCTAGCTAACTTCAAATCACCTTGTATGAAAGTGTGTTGCGCAACTAAAGAAAAGAAAATGATACATTCTTTGAACATGACTAAAAATATCATATATCTATCATACAATCGGACAAGCACTATCATACAAGCACAGTCCTCCCAATATCCTCAAGCTTTGCCATATCTGACTTGTTAATCTTATTCCCAATGCTTGACATCCAATCAATTCGAAAACTGATATTGCACAGAAAAAGAAAACAAACTGAAACAATGAGCATAGCCCACAAATGACAAAATTACTGAGAAGGAATTAGTATAGAACCATTAGTATAAACATACCTGAAGCATGTAATATTTACAGACGCAATCGGGTCCAGCTTTTGGCAGTCCAATGTAAAATACTCATGGGGTTCTCTGCAAAAATATAACTTTAACCTTTCAAAACCAAGTCAGTAAATCAAGTGCAAACACAAAGCACAAGAACCATTAAATTAAATTTAGACTAAATCCCACAAAGCACAAACCACAAAAATACAGAACTTCTTTTTGTTACACTTCTATCTTGGTAAAACCCTTCTATATATTAAAACAGAGACGGGACAACTGATAAAAACATAGATGGAACAACCGATAAAAAAACAGATTCATTTGAAAGAATTCTTGTCAAATAAACGCATTTTAACACCTTTAATTTAAAAAATCAAACTACTTACTGTAATTGCAATAGGTTGCCGGACAAGTACATTTTTGAAACTCTTGGCAGTAATATCTTAGCAAGGAACCTACAGAGGAAGTCCATCACAGAATGAGAGCAAATAACGGAAATAAAGAAAATGTGTAAGCTTCATTGCTCAATATCAGTACCAATTTCAGCTTTACCTAAAACACATCGTCGCAGCCATTGTGACCACCAGCATCTACAATCGCTCTACAACTTCATCTCTACATCTCCGTTGCAATACATCCATTCATACAAGTCCATTTTCATATCAACTCAATCACCAACTCAAGCTCATCTTACAAGCCTAGCCTGATTACACATTTAGAAAATCAATCAAATTAAATGGAGTTAAACCTAATTGCTTCCCTGATTACGGCCTGTCTTTCTTCTCCTCTCGCTGGATATTTGTAGGTTGTCCTGCTTACTTCAACTAGGACCGAGCTGTATTTTCCAGGACCAATCTAGGTACCTGACTTCTAGATTCAAGTCCTTCCAACATATCCACAGCACTAGTCTCAAATCAATCCAACACGTATTCAATTCACCGGCTTTACATTCCCTGACCATCTAACTTCTAGGTCACGGCTTCTTCCTTCCCCGACTGCACATCTCAAATCCAACCATAGCAGACTCCAAGTCAGCACCAGCAACACCAATTCAGCTGCCTGCAACTTCCTGCATCACCAGAACACCACCAACTCAAAGATAAAAGATATAAACTCAATTGAAGTCAGCTTAGATTACCCCCATGTTAACTGAATTCGATCACGACAAGCCTTTATCTCCACCAGTCAATTCAGTCACAACATCAGCTCATTCTGTCAAATGATTTCATCTCCATTACCAGACTTCATATAGATCCACTAATTGGTTCCAAGATTCGCTCCACTTGCACCAGCTGCACCCTGAGCTTCTAAAGAAAGGTACCAGTTAGATTTAAGACTCGTCTTCTCTCATGTCTTCATAGCCATGACCATGCCATCAACTCATTACTTTCTCCCTGATGTCGCAGTTGCTATTTTCTCATATCCTGCCACCTCGAGCAACACCTTCCTTACCAGTAAAATATAAGCTTCAGCTCAAGAAGAAGATGTAAGTCTTGCCTCTTTCAAAATGTCCTCGAAAACTATACCAACTTTAGTGACAAGTTCTCGAGGAACTTGATTTCCATCGGTATCATAGAGAGCATAGATGCAAAAGCAAAGAAAAATAAGCATTTTTCATCAGTATGTAAATGGATAATAGCTAGCCTGGAAGTCTTTAACAATAAGTCTACTACCTTTCTAAGTCATCATCGTACAATACAGAATTGTCACCACTAGTTCGCTCACAAGATATGGCAGCGACGGAACTAGGATTTTAAACACAACACATTGAATCAAATCTGTTCACACAATAATATTAGTTAATCTAACATTTGTTTCAGACTCTTATAAAAATAGTGCACAACAATAATTCTAGTATCCAAAGATATAGAGAGCCACGGATATTGCATATGCAATCCACAGTCAAACTAGTTAGTATACCATTTTTTGTGTCGATATTGTTCTAGTACTTCTATATTTTTGTGTCGTATCAGTACTAAATGTCAACGAAGTTTGATGGTGGTTTTAGGTACATTAATTCGCACACCGGCATCAATGGGCTTCGCTCATATAATTGACTAAATTTCAGTGAAGAACCACCATCAAACCAAATATTCTAGTCACTAAAGACATTAGGAAGCTTCTTCGACGGTGCTGGAACACTAAAATTTAAACGGCAAGAGTTCGAAAGAGTTGAACTCGAGTATCATCCTATCTGAGATATCAACGGGAGGCCATGTTAAAGTTGGAGAATTATTAATGGAACAAACTTAACAGTGAACCCTGAAATCAAAAGTCCCCAAAATCAATAAAACCCCTAAACATTCAGTTGTACCAAAAGAATGATAAAAAAGAAAAATCGAGAAGAGATTGAGTGAAATAATGTTACCCTTTTTGCTGTAAAGAAAGAGAGACGCAACAACAAACCCTGAAATATTAACGCGTCAACTTAGAGTAGTCAATTGAATCTTACATAAAATTGAATTTCTCATTTTCCATTCCTTTCCAAATCCCCATTCAGAAATCTAGTGGCCTATTTAATTTTAACAAGACACACAAGATTTGATACCAAAACTAAATCAAACAGACTACTGATGTTAAATCTCTTAAATTAGTCTGTTAATAAAACTTTTTTAATTCTACAGAAAAAGAACCATACCACTTCAGCTGTTCTGCGAGACTCCAGCAATCACCCAAAACACCACTGCTTGCCTTCAATAGACCAACACAAATTGAGTCCAAAACCCAACATAAAAACCCCCATATTCATTCGCTGCTCTCATCAACTAGGTCTGTGCAGTCATAAGAAGATGATATCTCAACTGACTCGGCTGAAATTTAATCCATTGCAACCCCGACTCGATCCCTGAATATCCATCTCTAAATTCCATCAACCGAGCTCATAGAATGAACCCAGTTCTCGTTCACATAGAACCAACATTAGTACCAATAACAACTCCAATTTCGACATAAATCATCCCCATGGAAACATCCAGAAAACCCCAAACTCCACAAATTTGTTGATACTGATGTTGCCTTAACTGATATCCACCATTAACAAACCTTGGATTCTCTGTTCTTGGCTACATCAACAATCAAATCGAGAGAAACCCCCAATTTTACTCTCAAACCCTCACTCATGAGACTCTCAAATTCTTCTCCTCTGATTATTCGCCGTCTTTAATCTCGAGCTCACCTTGTTACTGATTTCAGAACTAACTTGAACCCAATCTTCAATTTACTTATAAACTGTGAGAGCTAGTCATTAACAGACCCTTGAGCAATCTCCATCAAACCCTAACTTCCCATGAATATCAACAACATCAAATACACAAATTCATCCAGATTCGATCCCTAAATCGAATATTACGAATTCTGAGATTGAATCAGTGAAAGAAGAAATCGGTAGCATATTACGAATTAAAGTTGGGTTTCATTTGATTTAGGTTTTGTAGAAGGTGGATCTGAGGTATTCGATTGATGAGTTTCTGTGACTGATGTTGTGATGATTTTTACCAAAAATTGCATATGAGATCTAATATGGGTCGATCCAATCAAGAAATGGAGATGAAGATGAGGGATTGAGAGAAGAAGAGAGGTTTTCTTCGGGGGAGAGGAAGAGGAGTCGAAGAAAGAAAGAAAGTGATAGAGCTCTGGAAGTTTGAGGGACGGTTTAGTGGTTGTGAGGTCGAGCAAGAGAATGTACGAACAAGATTTCATTTCACCCACTCATGCGGATTAAGGGAAGATCTTGACGGTTGAGATTTTTCTTGGGGTGGTCATACGGATTGAGGAGCATGTGTTTCTCGTTGTGTTAATACGAACTCATTATTCGATTATCTTATTAACCTTTGACACGAAAAAAAATTCCAAAAAAAATATTAATAAATTTATGGCATTGTTATCGATATTCTGATATAAAAAAATCCAAAAAATGTATAAGAATGAATCGGGAAAATGAAAAATGAAATCGATAATTGGTGTGTTTCTTGAAATCGATAGGTCATGAAGCTTTGGGAGAGTTATGACTTCAAATGATAGGTCATGAAAACTGAAACATGGATTTCTATAGGTCATGAAGCTTTGGGAGAGTTATGAATTCAAACATAGCATGATATATCATTGAAATCAATAAATATGAAGCTCATAGTCGATTGGAACTTCAAATATGGTATAACGACATCGAAAATATGAACCAATAAGCTCTGAGAGGGTTCTGACTTCAAACGTAGCATGATACATCATCAAAATCGATAAGTATGAAGCTCAATGTCAAATCAAACTTAAAAGATGGTATAACGGCATAGAAGCTATGGACCACGAAGCTCTGAGAGGGTTCTGACTTCAAACTTAGCATGATACATCATCGAAATTGACTACTCTAAGTCATAAACTTAGTAAGAATGACAAATCCATCCATTTAAATGTAAGATTCCATCGAAACATTCCCCGAAACTTTAAACAAACCCTATTTTTGCATACTGTATGCATAACGTGACTCCGAGATATTCTACAAAACCTTAAACAAACCCTATTTCTGCATAAATGAATGCATACCAGGATCTTAAATATAAACCTGGCCGCGAGTTGACTACTATAAGTCAGCAACTTGGTAAGAACGAAGAAACCATCCATTTACAAGTAAGATTCCTTCGGAATATTCTACGAAACCTCAAACAAACCTATTTTTGCATATTGCATGCATATCAGGCTCAGAGATCGAAACCTGGCTACGAGTTGACTACTATAAGTCAGAAACTTGGTAAGAACGAAGAAACTATCCATTTACAAGTAAGATTCCTTCGGAATATTCTACGAAACCTCAAACAAACCTATTTTTGCATATTGTATGCATATCAGGCTCAGAGATTGAAACCTGGCTACGAGTTGACTACTATAAGTCAGATACTTGGTAAGAACGAAGAAACCATCCATTTACATGTAAGATTCCTTCAGAATATTCTACAAAACCTTAATCAAACCCTATTTTTGCATAAATGAATGCATACCAGGATCTTAAATCGAAACATGGCTACGAGTTGACTACTATAAGTCAGAAACTTGGTAAGAACGAAGAAACCATCCATTTACATGTAAGATTCCTTCAGAATATTCTACAAAACCTTAAACAAACCCTATTTCTGCATAAATGAGTGCATACCAGGATCTTAAATCGAAACCTGGCCGCGAGTTGACTACTATAAGTCAGAAACTTGGTAAGAACGAAGCAACCATCCATTTAAAAGTAAGATTCCTTCGGAATATTCTACGAAACCTCAAACAAACCTATTTTTGCATATTGTATGCATATCAGGCTCAGAGATCGAAACCTGGCTACGAGTTGACTACTATAAGTCAGATACTTGGTAAGAACGAAGAAACCATCCATTTACATGTAAGATTCCTTCAGAATATTCTACGAAACCTCAAACAAACCTATTTCTGCCTATTGTATGCATACCAGTCTTAGAGATCGGAACTTGGATGGAGTTTACTACTATAAGTCAGAAACTTGGTAAGAACGACGAATTCATCCATTTACAGGTAAGATTTATTCTAGATATTCTACAAAACCTTAAACAAACCCTATTTCTGCATAAATGCATGCATACCAGGATCTTAAATCGAAACCTGGCCGCGAGTTGACTACTCTAAGTGAAAATCTTGGTAAGAACGATGAAATCCATCCATTTACAGGTAAGATACCTTTGGAATATTCCACGAAACATTAAACCAACCATATTCTGGCATATTGTATGCAAACCCTGGCTCCGAGATCGAAACATGGCCGTCAGTGGACTACTATAAGTCCGAAATTTCGTAAGAACGATGAAATCCATCCATTTACAACAAATATTCCTTTGGAATATTCCACGAAACATAAAATGACCATATTACCCTTGATGAAAATAAGTAATATAAATATTACACTTTTAAAATGACCATATTACCCTTGATGAAAATAAGTGCAATAAATATTATGGAGACTGCAAAAATGACCAGACTACCCTTATTGGAAATAAGTAAAGTAAATATTATAAAATGTGAAAATGACCATATTACCCTTGATGGAAATAAGTGCAATAAACATTATGGAGACTGTGAAAATGACCAGACTACCCTTATCGGAAATAAGTAATTTTCGAGAGAAGGCTTTCGTTGTTTGCGGCTCTCGTCCACTGAGCATTATTTTTTTGGCATGACATTTTGTTTTACAACATTTATGAAGGGTTGTCATAAAGTTAGTGTATTAAAGAACCACAAACTTGACAGAACCTGTGATAGTATAGGATGGTTAGTGGTGTATATTTCCATGCCCGAACCTCATTTTTTCCAACATTATATATTTTTACTTCAAAAAAACTTATAAGTGTTGTTATAGGTTTCTATTTAAAAAAAAATAAAAAAATAAAAATAAATCAAAACTTGTGAACTAAAAGGATGGTTGATGAGCTAGACTTCCATGCAGTAGGCAAAGGATCGAATCCCGCCAACCTCATTTTTTTCCAACATTATATATTTATACTTCAACAACACTTATAAGTGTTGTTATAGGTTTCTATTTAAAAAAAAATGAAAAAAACCAAAAATGGTGAAGTGAAAGGATGGTTGACGAGCTAGACTTCCATGCAGTAGGTTCATGTTCGAATCTCCCCTCTAACATATTTTTCATTATCATATTTTTTTGTTCTTCAACAACATTTGTGAGAGTTGTGATAGGCTAAGTCACTACACTTATAAAACAGAGTTGTTATAGCTAAATGTCATCACAACTCTTTTTCTTAAAGAGTTGTCATTTGTTTTCTTAGCGCAACCCCTTGGTCCTAAGTGTTGGTAGTGATGATATACGACAACGCTTCCTCTGAAATCAGTTGTAAAAGATAGGACTTTCTATAATGTTTAGAAAAGCGATGTAAAACCCCAGTTGTAGATGTATATTTTTCCCATAGTGGTTAATAATAGTTAGTGTAACGATTAGTGAAATGATTAAGTTAAAGATACTTAGTGAGATTAAAAAATCAGATGGGTTTTTTTTTAAAAAGAAGTAGAATTATTGAGGGAGTAAAGTTAGAGAATATGAAGAAGAAAAACATAGATTTTACCAACCACGACCAGAGGAAGAGTATTTGGGTACTCAGGTAGGCTTCAAACTTAGATAATGTTGGTTGAATTGGTTTAAATATTCATAAAACTGTAATTTTATATAAAAATTTCCTGCTAGGTTCCGGTAGTTCGGTTACCAAGTGTGAAGAACAGGTAACCGAAATACGTGTTTGGTTAATAAATGTCAAGAACATGTAACCGAACACAGAGTTCGATTTCTTTCTTCAAACACACAGGTAGCCAAACTTTAGTAATTAGATTTACAGAGGTATGTTCGGTTGGTTCGCAAACTTCAACGCAACCAAGTTCCCAACTGAACTGCAGGTTAAAAGTAACCTAGTGTAAGAAGTTCAGTTGGTTCGCAAACTTCAACATTTTTTGCGAATCAACCGAACTGAGCTTATATATACATATATGTAATTAGGCAAACGTTCGGTTACTACGAAATTTATTTCTTGGCGAATTAGGTAGAGTTCGGTTACGAAGTTTTAACAGTTTTGTTTTTTTTTTTGTATCGAGAGTACAGTTCAATTAAAGTAAAAAGTTAACAATTTTTGCGATCCAACCGAACTGCACTTGCAAATGCATAGTTCGGTTACTTTGGATTTTATTCGTGATAACCGAACTTTTTGCGACAAAACCGAACGTTTTGCGACGTAACCGAACAAAAAGTTCGGCAGAGACTTTTTTTTTGCGACGTAACCGAACCTTTCTCTGAAAAAAAACCCTCCATTACACCTCTCTGCAACTTCCATTTTCAACCTATTTTGATGATTACTTCTCATTTTTTCAACCAAAAACGAATGACAAGTATTGGGTTTGTGAGAATATATTTGTTAATGATTTAAATTAAGCGATATATATATATATATATAGAGGTGGTGGTGGTGGTAATCGGTGGTTGGTGGTGGTGAATATCGAAGGTGGTGGTGGTGGTAATCGGCGGTGGTGGTGGGAGGAGGTGGTGGTGGTAATCGGTGGTTGGTGGTGGGGATGATCGGAGGTGGTGGTGGTGGTAATCGGAGGTGGTGGTTATTAGGTTGATTTTAAATTAAATTAGGTTAAGGGTAGGTTAGTCATTTCAGATCTTTAGGACATCCCTTATAACTATAGGAAAGGTAGCCTAATAAAATCATGGTCCCCTTAAGAGAACCATGGTCCCTAAAAAATTATTCTTGCAAAAATGCGAAAACCAAATCAGTGCTGGATGGAGAGGCCCAAGAACTTTGTAAGCAAGTTTCAACAACAAGTGGTTGATAGACCATGTAGGACTATGGGATGGGCATCTGCAAGCAAGTTTCAACAAGTGGTTGATAACCCATGTAGGATTATGTGATGGACATCCTTTATGAAAGTTTCAACAGGTGGTTGATAGCCCATGTACACGTAGGATTATGGGATGGGCATCCAAACCATCACTGATCGGCGATTGATAGTGCAATCCTAATATAATCAATAGTACTTATAAAATAAGAGGGTTCGGTGTGTCACGGGACGGCCAAGATACATTCATTTTTCTAGCTGGTGGCTAGGATTTTCTCATCCAGTCCAATCTGCTTTTGGTCAATCCAATGGCTAGCAATACAACTGTGCACCGTTAGCCGTATTAATTCCCCGTCTTCATTACAATTTTTTAACACCGAACCAACCCTAGGAATTCATTAGGATTTCCATTACCACTTTAGCACCAAAAGAAAATATCAATCGACAACAGAAATCGGGAATTAATGGCCATCTCATCATCACACTCTCAATTGAATTTTGTCAGTTACGGAGAAGAAATCGTACGAGGTCATTTAATTTTCAACACTAGAAGATATTCCCAGCCTAATTGAATGTTTACGACTTTACAAAGGAAAAACGCTTATCCCAGCTTTGGATTTTCCATATAAATGTTTAATCTCATTCGAGAGAAGCATCAGATCCACCAGTTAAGCATGTAAGTTTTACCTCTTTCCTTACTTCCATCAGATGGTATAACCACTTAGGATTATAGCCAAAAAATTGATTTTCATTTTGTTGATTTGTTGTTTGTTTTCCACCTAATTTTGATTCAGGTTTATTTGTTTCATATAACCAATTGGGATTATACCCAATTAAAATCGTTTCCATTGATTCGATTAGTGTTTCCATTTGGGGTTCTAGACAATTTCACTTCAAAAATTAGCCTATCGTATTGTTGCTATGTGGTTTCCAGTTTGCGCATATGGTTGTGTTGCTTTTGTCAATAAGGTGCAGAACAAGACATTAGCAGACTAACTGATATCTTCGTGGTTTTCAATTTGCGCATGGTATTGTTGCTTTTTTCATTAAGGTGCAGACTAAGAGATTACCAGACTAGGTGATTAACTCCAGAATATTTCTTTCGCTTAATCCAGTTTTTCTATTTTTTACTTGATGATGTTTTTTTTTCTCACTGAAGTCCAATCTAAGTCATTGGGTCTACCATTTCTCTTGGTCCTGTCTTTAATTAGGTATCTGATGAAATACCTTTTGAAATTGTCTCCAGCTATCAAAAGAACAATCGAAATGGCGTGTCAGCTGAATTGTAAACCCCAGAAGGTAGGTTCCCCGGCTACGAATGACGACTTCAAGACATGTACCAGAAGATCTACCCTTGACGAAGGAAAAGCAAGCGTCATGATAGTTCGGGTTGCTACAAAAGCAGAAGAGTTGGATGTTATGTCCACCAACGATGTTCTCAGTGCTCATATGATTATTGTTGACGAGCATGTACCAGTCCTTCATTAAGCTGTGGAATTTCAGATCTCCCTCAATTCCTTCAACATGAAACATAATATCCAGACTAGCTTCACAGTTACCTGTGTTAACTACCATACCCAACATGTGCATTTTTGATCAGACAAAGTTATTTTTCCAAATGTGAAAGTTCAAGGGAACTCGCACATGGTTGATTGACAGCCCAAAAAGATGACTCGCCTTGACGAAAGTTATTGTTCTTCCGCAAGTTTTTTATGTACCTATCATGTATTGAAAGACTTTTGGCAACTGAAGATGAAATTTGATTTAATATTCATGAAAGACGATTTGGTAGTCTACTGATGATGCTGTTTCCTAATGAAGCAATCATGATATGATCTAATAAACCTAATTTAATAACCGCGCAATGCATCCCTTACAAGCTTCAGACTATATAAGCAGGTTCCATTGTACAAAAATTTAGTGTTTATGCGTTTTGTATTTATATTTTTGGTGTTATTCCGTTCAAATTAGATCGTAGATCATGGGTGTCTGTAAAATGTTTTTATTGACGTTATGAAACCTTTTTACGGAGAAACAAAATCAAGGACACTTGGCTGAATTATAAATATAGTTAGACGTTTACAAAAGGGCACCCTTGCAGGAACGGCATGGAATATTCCCTTATTCATGCGAAAGTATGTCTGTATTACAACAATACAATGGGAACATTATCTATATGCCCCTACTATGAGACTCATTGCAAATATACCCTTTTGAACTTTACAAATACCCCTTGTGTGTAATATATATACAAAACCATTAACATTAAAAAAAAAAAAAAAAAAAAAAAACCCTCTACTGTTCGCCATCACCATTGTCCACCACCGCCACCAACCACCACCACGACGACTGTCCACCACCTACGACAGCCACCACCACCGCCACCACTATTGTGACATACCGGAAAATTACGCCTTTGGCGCGTCGCCCCGTGGGCCGTAACTCTCCCGGTGCGCCATGATGAAGCTATGATCCGGGCCTCATCCCAAGGCAAATGCACGTTCATTTTCCCTTGCAAGCATGCTCGTGGAGCATGATGCAACTAAGTTAGCTTCCCCACCTTTCCAAAGTCACCCTCGTCCGCAAAGGGGTATATGGCCATAAGGCCATTGCCAATGCATTTTCATGCATCTTTGGCTTTGCCTTTACTTAGGGAATTCATCTATGAATTTCCTACCTAGATGAGCAACCGTCATATTTCCGTGTCTTGTCCAGGCATAAAGCATAAGCCGTGGACTTTGGCGCAGGCCACACCAAGCCCTTGCCATTCTCTACGTTGCTTCGCTTACCAAGTCTTCATAACTTGATAGGTAGTATGAGCATCCACTTGTTTGCATGCAACTAGGCCTCATCAAGTCTGGCCAAAATCATCTCTTGCGTCGAGCTGCCGAGCTTAGATGATATGAGGGGACAACGTGATGGACCGGCAATGCTGCAACTTATTGCGGCTGCCTACGTACCCTTCCATACTCTAAAGGGATCAAGCACAGACCGTAGTTCATCCTCGAAGGGACAAGCAACTTAAGACAACTCGTTTGCTAGGCCGTGGCCAAAATAGTGGTAATGGCCTAGTCCGTATAGGTCGTTCGTCAAATACATCCAAGTGATGCATCATCGGGTCCGTGGAATGGCATAGTGATGCCTAAGCATCAAATGCCCTCTCTCAAGGCTAAGCAACTATAAATGAGCCTTAGGCATCATTTATACTCTTCCGGCTATGCTATGAAGCTTACTTGGTGCATAGTCCGCATATGCACCTTCAACCAACTACCCTTTCCTATATATGTTTATTTGACATTTTTAGAACTCTGATTGGAGGGGATAAAATCCTTCATCAACTCCCCGTTTTACTATTCATGGCCGTTGCCATGTATTTTCCGGAATAACCGGCCAAGGTGGCTGTACATTCAGTTCTGGCTCACATGCCAATTCCTATGCCAACTCGATGTTCAGCCAGGATGGCTATACTCTAGCTTTGGCCCGTAGGTTGCTCCCATGCCCAGCCGTATGCATTACCAACCCGATGTCCAGCCATGTTGGTTGTACATTCATTAATTAAGGCCATCTACCCAATTGGCTTGGAGCACCTTTGGTGCAAGATTGGCTCTTGGCCAATGTAACTTCCAACTAAGGTCATATTGGCCTTAGCCAATATGCATACATGAAGTGCCTTACCTGGCACCCAATATTGACCCTTGGTCAAATGCCCAACGCAATGCGCCATTTTGGCGTTGTATTGGCCTTAAGCCAATCTACCTCTTACCAACCAACGGAAGCTTTGGATGAAGCTTCATCTCAGTCCATGGCGTATCTTTCAGCATGCGCTATGCGAAAAATACGGGGTGTTACAACTATCCACCACAGCCAACCGCCACCACTGTCCACCACCACCAACCGTCACCACTGCACCACCGCCAACCGCCACTGTCCACCACCTCCGCCGCCGCCCACCACCACTGCCGCCAACAACCACCACCACCAACCAGCACGGCCGCCAACCATCACCACTGCGGTCAACCACCACCACCGCCGCCACCGTCCACCACCTCTTCCGCCCACCACCACCGCCGCCAACCACCACCACTATCCACCACCGCCGCCAACCAGCACCACCATTTTCCTCTAACACTTCCGCCAACCACCACCACCAACTACCACCACCGACAACCAGCGCCAATGTACACCACCGACAACCACCACCACTACCTACCACCGCCACCAACCACCACCACTTTCATCCACCGCCACCAATCACCACCAGCAACCACCAATTCCACCAGCATCATCTAGAGGAAACTTGATGAAAGTTGTCTCCAAATATGGAGGCAACTTGCTGAAGTTGTCTCCACATATGGAAGAAACTAGGACAAGTTGTCTCCACATATGGAAGAAACTAGGACAAGTTGTCTCCACATTATGAAAACTATACACAAAAAATGAACCCGGCGTCAGTCGAACACGCATCATTTGACATAGAGTCGGTCGTGCTACCATTCACAACAGTTTTGTTAATGCAAAATGACATACAAAATAACATCCAAATAGATATACTACAACTACTGAACTTCCTAAGCATTCATTTATCCTCTTGAAATTAAAGCATGAGCATCATCATCACAACCATCATCAGCAACTCAACACAACAACTACTCTAAGATATATGTATACAATAATTTCAGATGAATGAATGGACCCAAAAACATAACCAAGTTGCCTCCAAACTAGAATCAACTAGCTCAACTTGCCTCCAATCTGGAATCAACTAGCTCAACTTGCCTCCAAAAGTGAAAGAAACTTTCTCAAATTATCTCCAAAAAAATGAAGCAACTAGCTCAAGTTGTCTCCAATAGCGGAAGCAACTTGGTCAAGTTGTTTCCAAAGTTGGAAGCAACTTGAAGAGGTTGTCAAGGATTAAAATTACTTTACCTTCCCGACGGAGCAGTTGTGATCTATCAACCAGATAAACCTAATTCCAAAACCACCAATACCCATAAACCCATTGCACTTTACAGCCTGAAAGTATAAAAAGAATTTGTTCAACTTACCTGCACTTTAGATGCAAGTACAATGAAAAAAGAATTCTATAAAAATCAGTGACAACCAACACAACATCACATATGGAATCTTCCACTATTACATACTAAAGCATCCCAACTTAACAATACTAGTAAGAACCAACACAATCCTTATTAAAGATAATAACAGTGGCATACGCATTAACTAACTACAAGCATATATAATAGAATAAAAAACTGAAATTCAATACAGAAACAACAGATACAAGTTGTCTCCAGAAAAAGGAATCAACTAGCAAAAGTTGTTCCTAACAGTGGAAACAACTTGGTCAAATTGTTTCCAAAGTTGGAGGCAACTTGATGAGGTTGTTTCCAAAAATCTGAAGCTTAGTAGTAAAAAGGCAAGCTAAAAATACAGTAACTGAATGACATTTTAGTTTCGGCTTCTAGATAGCACCTCTTACATTATTGAGAACGTTTGCAATAACAAAAACGATACCCATCTGAAGCTCGTTTTAACCACAAATAAAAAGTCAAATCAACTACTCAATATTAGATGTGTACAACTTCATAATGAGCGAGCCTAGTGTGTACATCACCAATACCATGAATCCTATATGCATAAGTATACGACTGTATGTATGGTGGGGATGAAAAGCCTATACAAAGTCCACTAGTTAGGCAAGACCCTTTTTTGTCTAGTGCTAGTAAAAAGAAAATGGCCCCTTATGCTGGAAAATGTATGCACATTTTCATGTAAATACAAAACACTTCTATTTCACGGTTAAAGCTACTTCTGCATGATGCACATGCATCCGGCTAACTACTTGATCGGTAGTAAAAGAACAAAAGTGTAACATGTTCTATAATTAGCAGAGGGATGTAACCACTGTGAAAGTGAGACTAAAGATGGAAATTCAACCAACAAAATCAACTGTGAAATCTCTGATTATTACCTTAGCATTACAAATTTATCACTAAAAAAAATACTTTATTAACAGTACTTGACAAAAATTTGCATACTCATCAGGAAATAAAATTGTTTAACTTGATACCAAGATAAAGTAAACCTGTGAAACTACTCAATTAGTTAAAGATAATGGAAGAAAAAGATTGATATATATCTGAAATTTAATATCATCAAAACCAAATAGATTACTGTTAGGAAAATCAATTAACGAAATTCAAATTAATTCAAGGGGTAATATAGATTAAGGAAATTTGAGTTCAAATCTACTTTTAGATATTCAATTGGTGTTACATATTGAGAGTCAACTCGAATTTTACTCAAGAACCCTAGAAAAATTTGATTGAAAATTTTCGAATTTATTTTCTCAAAACAAAGACTAAGTTGAGACTAATTTAGGTATAAACTCTAGTTATGAATCTGAAAAGAAGATCGTGCTGAAACCGAAGCTATTAAGTTTAGTTTTCCATTTTTTAAACAAAATAATTTTAATTTTAGATAGATGAGTGAATCGATTGAACTAGAACTATAAGGAGAGATTATACATATCTTTCGATACATTTTTCGTTGATGAATCTTTGTTTTCAGTTGGCGGTGCATTGAAGTGGCGGTATTTGCAGAGGTGGTAATGGTGAACGAAAGTGGAATGGAGAAAAGAATGACCGACATTTTTCAGATCTATAATCTTAATGAAAAGAAAATGCTGTTCGCCGAAACAGGGGAGGGTAAGTTTGGAATTAGTGACTAAATAAATTTCCTTCTCAAAACTAAAGGGTATAATTAAAATTGATTAGGGTATTTGTAAAGACCCATGGATAGTAGGGGTACTTATAACATTCCCACCAATTATAAATACAATCCTTACTAGCTTCAGACTATATAAGCAGGTTCCAATGTACAAAAATTTAGTGTTTGTGTTTCATAGTTATACTTTTGGTGCTATTCCGCTCAAATTAGATCGCAGATCATAAGTGTTTAGAAAATGTTTAATACCCCATCTTACAACAGTGTGAAATAGTCAGTGCCGATAGTTACGCGTCATTCCCTAGTAATATATAGAAGATCTTTGGAATCCCTTTGTCCAATGTGGGTCTTATTTTAGATTTTTTTCGAAACCAAGCGTATAAGGGTTTGATTTAAAAGCAAGTAACAACCAAATATGACTACTGTTTTTAATGGTAGTTTGCGAATTAGGCCTGGAATATTAGATTACATGCGTAGTTTACAACCACTCAGGTCACATAGACAAGGCTAACATCCATGATTTTATGCTCATGTCATAAGCCATATATGTGTCCGTGATTGGAGGTCAAAAACTGTAAAAAAAATTATTTTTTATTTTTTGGAAGGAATGAGGGGCTTCAAAGAGCCCCTAAGATCAATTTATTAGACTACCTCATTCAAATTGAGGTTTGAAGGATTACATAGAAGAGGTGGTAGATAAACACACCCTCTTGTTTCATCATTATACATTTTGTACCAACAGAACAATTGTATAATGTAATTTGCGTTTTTTGAGATTACATAAAACCAAATAACATGGAAGAGACTAACAGAGGTGTTGATCCTACAAGTGAGAAAAATGATGCTCCAAAAAGTATCTTGATCATTCCCCATACCGGCTTGTTGATCCCCTAAATTATCACATCAATAAGAATAAGATTTTTCTTCAAAAACTGTAGTTGCTTGGTCGGTAAGGGGAAAAAAAAAAAACCTAATTGTACAATAAGACTCGAAAAATCAGAAGATATATCAAGAAAAATATATAGGTTTTTTCGTTAAAGCTCTTTTGTTTACTGCATCATTTGTTCGCATCTGATAGCCGCAGTTTTGTTGGAAGATGGATAAGTTGAGTTCAGATATCATATTAGAAATACTTAATCGTTTACCCATCAAATCCATCTTGCAATGCAGAAAAGTATGCAGAATCTGGCGAAGTATATTGGGGAAACCCAAGACAGGTATGTTATTCACACATAAACCTAAAAATCCCTTTGATGATGTCGAACTCGACTATGTAGAACAATTTTTACAACCACAAAATTCTTATATAAGGGTTACGAAGATAGGTCGTGTACATACTGAAAACCATTCCTTCGAGTTGGTTGGTTCTTGCCATGGTTTGATATGTTACAAAACTAATGAAGGTAGCGGTAGTGTTATGTACATTTTCAATCCCATCACTGTTGAACGTATTCGTATACCACCAGCGACTGGTAAAACATTTTGGTGTAAAGGATTCGGTTATTGTCATTCCACTGACACATACAAGGTTGTTAACATTTCTAAAGCCGAAAATGGCAACCGTCAGGTCCAAGTTTACACTCTTGGTGATGGCAGCGGGTGGAGAGACAAACAAGAAACTATCTATACGATTCCGATCTGGGAATCGGGCGTTTATGCAAATGGGGCTCTTCATTGGTTAGATGAAGAAACTAACAGTAAAATTGTAGCCTTTGATTTAGCAGATGAAACATGTCGGTGTCTCCCATCACCACCTTGTCGTGTTCCATTTCACGCTAGTCTCGGTTCGATTGAAGGGAATCTGTATCTGTGTCTTACTTACGTACTGGAAGGTGAATGTATGATGGATATATGGGTATTTGAGAAGAAAAATATGAACAACGACGGACGTAGGAATTCTGTAAAAGAGCATACCTATTTTGACTCATTCACTTGGATCATGATGCTCAGCAGAAAATGGATTTCAGTCGGAAAGTGTCAACTATTGTCCTTTACGGAGAGTGAAATTCAACTATGGCAGGGTGGCGTTCTCTATTGCTGGGACCCTAA
Organism: Papaver bracteatum; assembly: GCA_023529315.1. Classification (NCBI taxonomy): domain Eukaryota; kingdom Viridiplantae; phylum Streptophyta; class Magnoliopsida; order Ranunculales; family Papaveraceae; genus Papaver; species Papaver bracteatum. The sequence goes on from JAJJWX010000717.1 coordinate 611,223, forward strand.
AGCTACAGATTCAAACAACGTATGGTACGTTGACGATCCACAATGGAGTGCACAAGCAGTTCCTCATATGCATAGCCTTGTTTCGTTGAAATATTTTGGAGAAGAGCTAGCTGATTAGATAAAGTTAGCGTGCATTGCATAATGGAAGGAACCGAGAAGCCTTCAATGTTTAAAATTGGTTTTTTCCAGATGTTATGATTCTGTGATCCTACTATTGGAAATGGCATTTTGCTAGCTATATATATTTTTCACCATGAACTGTCTATTAGTAATTGACTTGGGTTATTTTTATTATTATGAATGAAAAAAATATTTTTCTTTATGATCTTTATTTATACCTAGGCTTTGAATATGCCGTCAAAGCTATTTGAACTTGCAGATACGCCTGTCTATTGACCTTGCATCGGAAAAACATGTGATGTGATATGCAAAGTGTTACGTAATGAGATAGTAAATTCCAGTGTTGGGCACAATCGGATAGGGTAGAATATAATGGTTTCTTTCATCTGACTTTTTAACTTTCGGAAAATGGGTCATATGATCATATGTCGTAAAGTGTGGGAGTAATGGACCTGTAAAATATAGGCCTGGGTGAAAAAGGCATGAGAAATATTAGCCATATATACACTTTGCTTTAAACTTTATTTTTTTTCTTATCTCTTTCTCTTTCTTATTTATTTTCTCTCTCTACAATTAAAATTAATCGTGAGAAATATCTTAACTTCTGAAATATAAGTTGGATTTTAATGAAATTTATATTTTTAGAAATGGCTCGAAATTCTCTACGAGACAAGATCCATTGTTGATATGAAATTCAAAAAAAAAATTTATTTTAAACCAGGCCGAGGATACATTATGCACCTAGATACAACTTGACCAAAACTTATTTCCTATAAAAATATGCACTGCCAAAATTTCTTCTCGAAAAAAAACTTGGCCAAAATTTATTTTCTATAGGAATATACATTATGCACCTAGGTACAACCTCACTAAAATTTATTTCCTGTATGAATGTGCATTATGCACCGAGGTGCACCTGGTCAAAACCTATTTTCTATAACAATATGCATTATGCACCCCAGGTGCACCTGTGCAAAACCTATTTCCTTTAAAGACTACACATTATGAGCCTGGGTGCATCTTATGTATTTTGGGGATAAATCTAGCTAGCTAGGTTTATCTTACTAATCACTTGCAATATATTATACACAACCAAAATTCCTAGTTCATGATCTTGATCATTAAATCCACCATCACTATCATCACATTCACCATCAAAAAATCAACCAAAACCAAGCATTAATGAAGAAAAGAAGAGACAACAAAAAATTCAAAAAAGAAATACATTATGCACTTGGGTGCACTTGAGCAAAACTTATTTCCTGTAATCAATGTGCATTATGCACTCTGGTGCATCTAGCACAAAATCCTATTTTCTGTAAGAATATACATTGTGTATCTTGTGTATTCTGTGGATAAATCTAGGTTTAACCTGGTAATCTCCTCCAACAGCAAGTGTCAACAATAAAAGTCAGATCATTCAGGCATTTAAACAGACGGCTTATGTGCATTTTGGTGTTGATACAGGTATGAATTTGTGGTTGATTTCTAAGTTATTCTATAGCCCCTTCCCTGCAACAATCTCAATTCCAACAACAACCCATGACCAATAAACCATTCTATCACTCATAAACATTACCATTCAACTATAATTGGCCATACAAATCCATAAACCATTCAATCTATACAAAAATTACCACTCATCCGTGACAACACAAATTCATTGTGTTGAATGAATTAAGCTCAATTCTGACATGACCTCTTTCATGTTCAAAGTAATTTAAATCTACTGTGTAGGAGGTAGTGTTGGGTATGGCGTTTGGTTCGTATCAGTTAAGAGATTAACACTCCCTTTTTGCACTTTACAACCACCACCACCCATAATAAACAGTCAGACAAATGGATACGGGAGGTTAGTATTCAATATCAAAAAATTACAAATTACCTTCTTTCGTTATATCAATTTAAAAATGTGATAAAAAACGATAGCTTTCCGAACACCCCATTAAATTCGGATAAAATTTTACATCGATAAGAAATTGATCATCGTCGAGCTTCTCGCCATTAAACTCTAATTCTTATTGACCCTTCACCAAATCCATTCCCCCAGACATTTTCGCAATATGTTTGAAGAAGATAATTTTAGCGGTCATCTTGACGATCTAATTCATCTCTAATTCTAAACCATCACTAGACATTTTTATCAGTCAAAAACTCAAATTCACATCACAAACCCTTAGAAAAATCCCATCTTAATCACCCCAAATTAAAGATATAATAAAATCAAAATAACCCATTAATCAAAACTCAAGAACACAAATCGTAGTCTGTTTCTGCTTAACGGAGGTGGTGGAGGAGAAACTCGAGAGCAGTCTATTAAGGAGATTAAAAAAGAAGAGAGGGTATTTAAGTCGGTTTCCCTAAAAATAAATTTTAATAATGGGATGAAATATCTTTTTTGGATACTAAAAAAGTATCTTGAAGAATCTTGTCCATTTAAAAGGTTGTCATATTTTACAAGTTTTTTAGACCCATAAATTCAAATCCAAGGACTAATTAAACAAAAAACTGTTTTAACTCTTGCTTCTCTGGCATTTGAGGATTTGAACCTGACCGTACTAATATAATGTTCATTGATCATCTCTAGTGTCTTGGTGATAGAGGAGGATTATAAACATCTGAAATTTTATATATTGAGCCTTTTTTTTTTCCATTTTAGTTGTCCTGTTCAAGCTAATTTATATATTGAGCCTTTTGTTTTTCCATTTTGGTTGTCCTGTTCAATCATTAAACATATATAGCAGTGCTAACTGTTACCATTACAACAATGCGATAATATGCATATCTACATATAAATAATCTTTGCTACTTCCAATAAGTACATATGAACCCTCTTCTTCTCCCTCTCCGAATAACCGTTTTTTCCAGAAAACTTTCCCAAAACTCTCTTCTTCTAAATTTCTTCATCACTAAATCTAAATCTACTCGGATCTGATTTTTTCAGATTTGAGTAGATTTGGGTTTTGTAATTAGTTTTCAAGTTTTCAATAAAAAATCACATTGTTTGTGATTTTAGGTTTTAGGGTTTGTTTTTTGTTTTACTGTTAATATCTCATGGCTATCTCATGTCATGTGATTGTATTCATATGCGCCATTAGTGCGATTTCCTTTAGACTTCGAGCGTTTCAATTGGAATCCGATGATATACTCATGTATATCTTCGAAGTCAATCAATTTCGGTGTGACGATGATCAAAATTCAATCAAGCAAGATCAATGCCTACTGGAATTGGTTATGATAATGATGTTTTGTGCAAACTATCCTTATGAAGGATTTTCTCTTAATGAAGAAGAAGAAGAAGTTTCCAAATGGTGGATGCAAAATCAAAACACCATCCCTCCAATTACATCAATTGCTTCCATGATCAACAATTATGTAATTTTGTCATATTACAATTCTTATGTTGTTGTAATATTTTGCTTTTGTACTTTTATGTTGTATTTATCTGATGTACTTGAATTAGCCTGTTCATGGCTTCCAATTAATATAATCTAAAAAGGTTTATCCTTTTTTTTCCTTCAAAAAAAAAAAAAGTACATATGAACCAAAATAACATGTCAAAATAAAATATGATGAAACGGCTTTTGAAAAAAAAAAAACAAGCATATACCTTCTGAACTATAATGTATTTGTGTATGAACTAAGGGTAAATTGTTATTTGTGTGAACTTTTTTTCTCCTCTTTGAAACCAAATATACTAGGTATATAAAAATAACAAATCGACCTCCATGAGAAAAATATACTTGGTAAATAAAAATAAACTCTTCGTAATTCTCAACATAATCTCTTGATCAACAGTCAAATTGGCCAATAAGATCAAAATCCGTGTGAATTTTAACATTCTCATACTTCTATGTCATTGTCTTTGATCCAAAAATAAAGTTATTCGCAACAGTTTCCTCTAACATCTTACTATAATGACCGATATGCATATTTATTTTCAGAATTGGTATAGGATTGATTCTTAAAATATCCATTGTTTGGCTTTTATCTAGAATTGTATTTTAATTTATAATGTCTCTGTAAGAAATGAAATTTGTATTCCACTTACACTAATTTGATGATGTTATAGTCATCAAAATACCAACTAGAATTGTCTAGAAAAAAAAATTAGATAGAATAATCAATCAAACTCTATATAGTTCATTATTAGATTTATTTTTTTTTTGCTAGGAAAAATCAGTATATTAAACCAACAAGAGTTTTACAGATTCAATAGGAATGGTGGAATTGTATCAAGCCATTCACCTGAACTACTGTGCTGCCTGCAATGCTTGGCAGCAACATCAGCAAGGGATAAAAATTCCAAATTACGACTAACATGTCTAACTTCGTAGAAGCTAAGATTGTTCAAGATAAAAATACAATCCTCTAAGATAGTATTACTGAACCATCTAGTCTGGCTATTTTTATTTTTAAAGTAAGAAACTGGATTTTTCGCATCACTACTGATGCATACTGCTTCAAAATCCAGACTCCTTTCCCAATTAGCAGCTGCAAGGATTGCAAGACTTTCCGCTTCTTCCGAGTCCCTGGCTAACCCTGAAATCATTTTGCATCCTCTATAGTTCCCTGTTTGATCAACCAAGTAGATGCCAATACCAATTTTATTAGAGATCTTAATATAGGAAGCATCACAATACATCATAATACAATTGGAAGGGAGAACTACAGAATTAATTTCTGATGAAACAGCTTGAGTAATTGTGGGATTAGTGTTAGTGATAGACGACTGCATTGTTTCTTCTGCAAGTTTTATTGCATAAGAAGCAGTTGCAGTAGCATTTAGAGATTTCCCTTGAAAAGTTTTGAAGCACCTGTATCTCCAAATAGTCCAAGCTGTAGTAAGAATTCTGCACAACATAGCTTTGTCATTGCAAGAGGAAATCCACTTACATAACCAAGTGTTAATATCTATACCAGCATCAGAGTCTTGCAAGACCAAGCTACCATTAGGAATTATTGCCCAAACAACTTTAGAGAAAGAACAATGTAAAAAGAGGTGTTCAGCAGTTTCAATTATATTGTCACCACATAAAACACACAGATTATCTTGTTCTATAGTAAACCTAAACACCCTAGGTTTAGTATGGAGAATATTTCTTATGCATTTCCACAAAAACAGTTGAACTTTAGGTAAAACAGGAGTATTCCACAGGTCTTTATAAATTTTAGTCTGCTGGATGGAAAGTTGATCCCTATTTTGGCTAGAAATGATTCTATAAGCTGTCTTCACAGAAAAAGTTCCAGATTTTGTGTGAGGCCAAATTAATCTATCCTCCCCTGACAAAGGTAACCTAATATCGCTAATTTTTTGACAATTTTCCTGAGTGAAAAAGTACTTAAGTAGGTCCATGTTCCACTGTTTAACATCATCTATGATAAAACCCGAGACTTTGAGGTTGGGGTTAGGATACGCAATGCATAAGGGCTCACTAGCTTTTTCAATCCAATTATCAGTGAAAGCTAGAATTTTATCACCTTTCTTAGCTTCCCAAAAGCAATGTTCCCTAATGATTTTCAAACCTTTACAAATACATTTCCAAATCCAAGAGGAATCCTTGGGCACAGGGTGATGAAGAGCATGCACATGTCGAAAATACTTACATTTGAGAATAAAAGCCCACAAATCATCTGAGTTGTGGATGAGATTCCAAGCAGTTTTGGCTAACATAGCCAAATTGAATTGGCTTAGATTTTTGAAACCTAAGCCTCCTTGAAGTTTGTGACAACAAACATTGTCCCAAGCAATGGGGTAACTACCACTTGGTTGGTTTTTACCCCACCAAAAGTCTCTTTGAGACTTTTCCATCTTACACAGAACTTCATCCGGAAGAAGAAAAGTATTCATTTGATAAATATGGGACGTTTTTAGAACATGATTGACCATAATGGATCTGCCAGATTGTGTCATATTTTTACCTTTCCATTTAGCAGCTCGTTTATCAAAATGATCAGCTAGGTGTGCAAAGGCAACACTCTTTGATCTCCCTATGAAAAGAGGGATACCAAGGTATTTTTCATTAAGATCAATTTTCCTAATGTTGAGATGCCTAATGAGAGATACACAGAAATCTGGACTGCAATTCTTACTAAAGAAGCATCCAGATTTTTGTAGATTGATTACCTGACCAGAACAAGCACTAAAGTCATTAATAAGGGATAAAACACACTCAGCTTCATTATGAGAAGCATTGCTAAATATAAGGCAATCATCTGCGAAGAACAGATGAGAGATGCTAGGAGCATCTTTAGTGACCTTAATCCCATGGATGAGGCCTAAAGATTCAGCATAAGAGAGTATCGAGAAAAAGACTCCATACATATAATGAAAAGGAATGAGAATTTTATTAAAAAGAAAACCCCAAAGAAAGCCTCCTTGTCTTTGTAAAAGAAACCCGGCCAGATGCGCAACCTATTAGTCTACGAAACCATTTTAACCACCACCTCCAACATGACGTTTTTGACAGTGAGAGCTTTCACCATGATAAAATTGATTGATTGGCACTTTATTCATAGTATTAACTAAGTCTTGCACATCCTTTAAGACACGGTCTTGACTACTTCGCAGAGACAATATCTCTTTCTCCAATCTTTCAACACGATCTTCTACGGTATCACCTGTAACTTCACCCATTTTGGTCGCCAAATTGTTGCGTTTTCCATCTTGATCAGCAGTGGAGAGCCTATTATTTGTCTTCTTTCCCTTTAAACCCATGACAAGATGAGTAGAAAATTTAGAAGATAATGCATGAATTATTTTAAAGGACATTTAAAACTAAAGATTACATACCTTTGATCCAGTACTTAGAGCAGCCTGTTCATATGTGGGAGAAACAATAGTTAATTCATTTGTAGATACATAACTGGACATTGACGAACGTTCGTTATTAGATGTCTGAAAGAATGTAGGACATGCTACATGGCCCCATCTTGGAATTTCACTTGACAAAGGCGAATCAGGTTGAATAAAGTGATGATTTACCGACAGCTTCCTAGTGTATGGTCCTTCAATGAAGTTAATTTCGACATCCCCAGATACTTTATGTACAAGACTATTTGTCGAAGTTAGTTCCATCCTATCATTTTCATGGTGTATTAACCTCTCCGAATTTACTGACTTCGTTATTCGGTGCCAATGACGCATTTATAATCTTCTTATTGCTACAGACACGACAGAAAACAAACCCGCAATTATAACAGTTATGTTTCTTCATGGTGAACCCAAAAACTGTTTTACACCCTCTACAACTAGATTGATGAGTAGATAAAATAGGTTTATGTACACAAACTGCAGCCGTGAAATTAGACCCACAAATCACACTGTCCACTTGTCTGTCGCTCAAGGCTTCAACTAAAGTTGGAGAGTTTCTATCTTCAGTATCTCCCAAGCCTAAACGTCCATTTGCACCTTTTCCCCAAGTAAAAACTTTTCCTCTTGATATTAAAACAGCAATGTGATACGCACCAGACGAAATACCCTTAACAAATTCACCTTTAAGCCTTCCTTCAACAATTATAATTGAATGATCCTTGATTTGTGGATTTCCAAGTTGCCCATTAGCCAAAACTCCCATGGTACAAACTTTACCTGTAATCATCAATCCAACAGTGTGCATCCTACCACACGATACCTGAACAAAATCATAATGCACAAGCCTTGCTACACATGTTGGTAGAGTCTTTCTCCCTTGATCCAAATGTCCTAGTTTTCCTTTATCCCCATCTCCCCATGTAAATAACTTTCCCGCGAGAGAATTTGGTTTCGAGGAATCAAACATGATATCAACAACTGCTGCCGTATGCCATGATCCGCACGCAACAGATTTAACTCGTAATCCTTTTAACGATTCAACTTCTTTAGGCTGTGAAACACTTAAATCATTTCCATGCCCCAGCACTCCAAATGTTCCTTCGCCATAAGTAAACAACTTCCCCGAGGAACTAACTAATGCTGTATGGCATTCCCCACATGTAACGCTGGAAACATATATACCATTCAAAGGACCAGAAACTTTTTGAGGCCACCACTTATTTCTATTACCACTATTATCTAAAGGTTCACCTCCAACACAATTAACACCCCAGGTATAAAGTTCACCGGAATCTGTCACGGCACACGTATGATATTCACCGCAAGCAACGGACTCTAGATAAACCTCATTTAAAGTTTCAACAATCTTCGGATAAAACACATCCATATTAACTTTATGTCCCAATCTTCCTCCGTTTTCATGTCCCCAGCAGAACACTTCTCCTTGTCTAGTAACCAAGGCAGCATGTTTTCCTCCGAAAGAAATGTTCTTGATATCTAAATTTTCTGTTGATTCTAGTAATATAGGTAACAAAGAATCATATCTTGCAACTGCGCCACCCAAGTATCCTCCTCCAATTCCTTCTCCCCATACCAATATGTCCCTGGGAACGTCATTACATTCTGTTGGTGGAATTGGCTGTGACTGAGAGGTGAATTCACTTGGTGAAGTTGTTTGATATTCTGCGGTAAGAGGAATTGGCCCTTTGTTATCTATGACATCGTTGCGAATTAAGGTCTCTGCTATTCTCGATTCTGATGATGAACAAACAGTACTCGAAGAATATGGCAACCCTTTTGGCAAACACCTCACAAGTGACCGACTAGGAGTCGCACATAGGCTCCGCACCTTAACAATGAGTTACCAACACAATCCAATGTTAAAATAAGAAAAATGATATAGTTTTGCTCGCGCACCGTAATGTGGCGAGCTATTAACATTCAAATCACGGTGTGTTTATAACTATTAGAGGATTTAGGATATTTATATGGTTGCCGCATTACATATAACTTATAAGGGGATGCGCACCCCCGCAAGGTAGTTTAAAAAATGCTTGGAGAGGGAACAATTGGTTAGTCTGTCATATGGTTTGAGATTTGGGGTTGGGTTCATTTGGAGTTGTTTAGGTTAAGTTATGAAACCTGTTTTGGGGTCTACTCAAAAAAATTGCTTTCTACTAACTAGGGTATCGGGATATAGGGTGTATTAGGGATCCTAAGAGCAACCACAGTCATGGGACTAAAGACCAAATACTATCGAAAGAGCAGACACTATCGAGCGACTAAAGATCAAACCAAAGACCAAATACCAGACCAAATTTGGTCTTTAGTCTAGTCTTTAGTCGGGCGTAGATTCCATTCGCTTTGATGGGGCGTAAGTTCAAGTTACGCCTGATCCAAAAAAATTGGGGATTCACGATTCGCCCGAATGGGCGGAACTCAAAGTTTCGCCCAAATAAAAAAATGGAAATAAGTTGGGGCGGAACTCATAAGTTCCGCCAAAAAAAAAATTTAAAAAAAAAAATAAGTTGGGGCGCAAGTATTAGTTGCGCCTGACCAAATTTGGTCTTCCCACCCGTAGTGTCGCACACGGAGTAAACCCAAAATTTTCAAATTTTTTTGGTCTTTACTCTTTGGTTATAATCGTATGACTGCAGTTGCTCTAAGTTACCGAGTTATCCTAGATTACTTACATAATTGTCAGTTTACCAATAAAAAAAAACCTAATCTAGTTTAAAGAAAAAAATAAAAAAAAAAATGGACATAATCTATAAAAATCATTTTTTTGTTTGTAGACGAAGTGAAATTCGTCTAGGAATAAAACTGGCATTGTTCTTCATTTTATAATTAGAAATTGAATTTCGGTTGGGAAAAAAAAAAACATCATAGATTACTGTATTTTTCAAACAACACTAGATTAGCCTAGCAAAAAGAATTGTCAACCAAACTGAACACCGGGTTGTTCTTCATTTCATACTTTATCGTCACTATATGAAATTCAGTTGGAAAGGAAAAAAAAAACTTAGATGAACTTTACTGTGTATTTCGAACAACACATGGTTCGATTGAAATTTTTTTATCAACATAGCTAGAGCATGTGTTACATTTCATGTAGTCACAATTAAAATCGGCTGGGAACAAAATTCAAGCTGAATGTTACTATGTGTTGTTCAAATGAAGAACAGTGACAGGTTCATCTAATAAAAAAAAAAAGCTACCTAGTCAAACCTTGTGTTGATCCTCATTTTGTAATTATAGATTGAAACCCCTGGAAAAAAAGAGTTAGCGGATACTTACTGTGTTCGTCATATAGGAAGATCCACACAAGGTTCGGCTAGCAATTTTTTTTTATTGACCCAGCCGAATCTTGTGTTATTCTTTATGTGTGATTAAAAATTATCTTACCGGCATAAAAATGCTTGTTGCGGCTTATCTTATATCTTGTGTTAGTTGGTCTCTTTTCTTTGCTTTAAGATATCCTTCCTTAATTGGGACCTATGGTAATTAATTGGGGCCTATGAATTTTTACATCCACCCCATAGAAAATGATAAGTGATGTTTAAGTTTGATGAAACTACCATTTTACCCTTTATCAAATATTAATACTACTAATTTGTCCCCATCAATTCCTAATCATAAAATTAATAACTAAAATCAAAATCATAAAACTAAAATCATAAAATTTAAAAACTAAAATCAAAATCAAAATCATAAAATTAAAAACTAAAATCAAAATCAAATTCATTTCCATCTCCACTTAAACTGATTCTTCTTCTTTTCTTCTCAACCCAATCCTATAAACTAGGTTTTAGTAACATAAAATTGCTCAAAAATTGAAAATTTTGAAATCAAAATTTTCCTGGTTTATCATAATCGGTTAACATTAATGTATATGTGATCCGATTGCAAATAGAAACAGTTTATGTTCATGCCCACAAAGACCGATTGTCCTTGATATGTTTTCTGGTTCGAGAAATTTGAACCAGAATCAGATTACATTAGCATTTACAAAAAATGATTGTTGATGTATAATGTTAGAATCGGATTTTATATGTGTGTCGAGTAAACCGATTGGTGTTCTCAATTTTTCTGTATCTTTTTTTTATTAGAATCGGATTACATGAGCATTCTTATAAACCGATTCCTGTTGTGCAATGTCAGGAATCGGTTTTTACACATATTTCGTGTAAACCGATTCTAGTTAACCCATTTTTTTTCAGTTAATACTCGATTTCATTTCATTAACTCGGGTATAGAATGAATTTTAATTTTATTTGATGTTTAACAACAAATAATTCACAGATAAAAAAGAGAAAATTTACCCACAATCGGTTTACGCTCATGCCAATATAAACCGATTATGGATAATCGGTTGATTTTCATGTCCATATAAACCGATTCTGGGTAGAAGCTAGTTTCAAAAAATATCTGTATGTTTTTGAGGTTACAATCGGTATATGTTTTTGACAACATATACCGATTCTGAGTTGGTGTTCTTCAAAAAAAAAAAATTAATTTTTTTCATATTCAAATGATTCATTAGCACAAGTTAATTTCACATCTAACACGAAATTTTATCACTAATCATCCAAATTAACACTAATTAATTAGGTGTAAATTTTCCATTAAAAAGATAATTGGTTAAGGGGTTATCCATTTTACTTCAAAATGTCTTTTTTTTGTCACGTAGTGATAGCCCAAATTAATTCCTATAGGCCCCAATTTAGGAAGGTTAGATATTGTTTGATTTAGTTTTTTATGATTGCTTTTTCTTTAAGGTTGTTTTATTTTATTTTGATTTTTTCTTTAATGGGTTTAAGTCTTCTTAGACCATTGTTGTTGTATTTTGGTTTCTTTAATAACAATATAAATTTTATGGTTAACGAAAAAACTAAAGATATTCAGTTGGGAAAAACAAAATCCCTAACACAGTTTAAACTCCATTAATTAGGAATGCGCAATTGGGGGATACATTTATTAATTGGGGGATATAGCTACATGATAAAATAGGTGTCCCAATAGCAATTCTGGGTGACCTCCTATGTAATTATTTTTTTAATTCCTAATCTAGCCCCCACTAATCAAGATTAGTGATTAATTAAAATTAGTAAAATGTTAAGTATTTGGGTGATAAATTAGTGTGTATTTATTTTTATTTGATTTTGTGTGGGTTAGTTGAGAGTGAAGGAGGGAAAAAAATTTGAGTGGAATTTTTTTTTTTGAAAATAGAAGATGATTGTGATGAGAGAATTGCTGCTAAGAGGTTGAAATTTGATTTTTTTCCTTTCAATCCATCATTGTTGCAGCTGAAAAAGATCGGTGCTGGCATGGTATTCAACCAAAAAACCATGCCGGCATCTGTCGTAATATTTCAGTGAATTGATCTTCAAAACCTTTTTTTTTTGTTATAATCAGTCCACTTCCGGCATAGTAAGGTGATTCTCGAGCATGCCGGTACCTGCGCCGACATAGTATGTTGCTTAAATTTCTATGCCGGCACAGGATGAAAAGTATCCAGAAACTTGATATTTTTTTCACTTGACTACCGGCATTGATAGGAAGTTCTCGAGCATGCCGGCACCATTTTCCGGCATATGGTCTTCATCAATTCCAGCATGGTCTTCATCACTTTCAGCATGATCTTCATCATTACGTTTTGAATTTTTTATGGTTTTAATGCCGGCACAGTTAGTTGATTATCGAGCATGCCGGCACTTAACTACCGGCATGGTCTTCATCTTTAATTTCTATGTCGGCACCATTTTCCGGCATGGTCTTCATCCATTCTGCTGGTCCGAAAGGGATTAACTTATAGAGTTTCACATGCACTAGGTTATTCCGTGTTAATCTATTTTACTACATAATAATTCCACTTTGTTTCTTGAGTTGAACACATAATAATCCTACAAGTTTATTTCTTGAGTTGAACACAAAGTTTTTAAGAAAACTCTCTGTTTCTAAATTTAAGTTGAACAATATTTTTAGACAGTCCGATAAAATATGAAAAAATATGGTTAAAACAATATTATCTGTGAATCAGGTACACAGACAATATTTAACATTAAAAAATAGTGCAAAACAGTTGTCTAGGTTGCTCGTAAGTTTTTGAAATTAAATGTCTAACTGTTTGTAAGTGCAATTTTCACTCCTGATCCAACCGCGGTAAATGAAATACCTAAAATAAAAGATAACTTCCTTATTTTTTTTAATGCAAATTAGGTTCTTCATACTATAAAGGTAGTTAGGCAATTTTTAGAGGAAAAAATAAAGCAGCTTAGTCTTTTTACTAGGTTTAGTGTCCCATATCCCATTAACATAGATGGGAATAACCCAACATATGTGAGAAACCACATTCACATCACATGGACAAACCACATTTACTGAACGAACACGTGAATGAGAAGTCAACAGGCTTTTATGAGTTTGACATAAGGTCACTCTCCAAACTTCGCAGACCCTGGGTGCAAAAATCAGCCACCTTCCATTTCTTGCTCAGATCTATGGACTAGATACGAGAGCAAGGATCTCATTTACCCTGCTTTCTAGTTTAGTTATTGCTAGCGTGTTTAGATTTTGTTTCTTTTTCTTTTTATTAGATCTTGTTTTTACCAAGACCCTATTTTATAATTTCATGGTGGTAATGGTATTTTTGGGGTTAATGACATATGGTAAAAGATCATTCTGATCTTGGTAACGGTGATCAAGATATGGCCTCTGCTGGTTTTTGGGTGCCGAAGAAGATAAGACATTTTCAAGTCTTTAAAGGTGATATCAAAGTCATGGTTGCTGACTGTGGTAATTGATATATATATATTAATGTGTGTCAAAATTGGGTTTGCTTCTTGTGGAAGCGGATTTGTTTGTGGTGATGATGGCTTCTCTATTTGATATACTGGGCTTGGCACTACCAATTTAATGGTAGTAATGGTGTCTCTGCGTATAGTGCAATCTTGATTACACAAAACTGAATTAGGGCATCGACAACTTATGAGCTTTCTCTTCTCCTAGACTTTGGGATTTCACTTTTTCTATTTTTGTTAGTATTGCTTTCTTTTCTCTTCATGGCTTTTTCCTCTTTTTTTTTTTTTTTTTGTTGTATTTGTGTCCTTGTTATTTGCTGCATGTATGTGCATGAATAAAACTGTCTCTTCCAACCAAAAAAGAAAAAAGAAAAAAAGTAAACCAAGCTATCTTTTACCACTTTAAAAATAAACTCCACCAACAGCACCCTGAAAAATAAATTAAGTTTCTATAGACAGATGTTTGTAAGTTTCTATTTAAACAACACAACCAGATTCAAAAACTAACCCCTGCACCGCTGCACGTACAGTTTCGATAGTGCTTAAAGTAAGTGAAGGCTAGATATTACTTAAAGTAAGTGAAGGATAGTTGTAGGACCTGAGAAATTTTTGTAGCATGTTCCACGATTCTGAGATCATTCTTTCGCGCAGTTTAACCAGCTGGACTGTTTACACAGCTTTGTACACCTTTGCAGCTTTTCAGAATACGTAATGGTCCAGAGTGGTTGGAAGTGCTAGTGATCAAATCTCTCAAACCAGTACACCAAGTTTCTGCTTGAACTTTGTCCTTGCATATCTAATTAACAAAAAACAAATAGATCGAAAAGGAAACATAAGGTCGAGCACATTACGGACTTGCAGACGAAATTGCAAACAAGAGAGTACCAAATCAAGCGATCGTTGACCGTCAGCATAGATGAGGGAAAAGGATTGGTGCTCTTTTTCTGGTTGAGGTTGTCTCTGAAAATTTACCTACAGAACTCCAGTACGACCAGTTAGTGAAATGAACAAGGAAACATAACAAAAGGAACCATGTGTGTAGAAATATATATGGGTGCATACAGTCCTCTGGCCAACAAGTATGTGTGCAACTGAGTCCAAACTCAAGCGCCTTTCCCTCTTCCCAGAATACCATAGTAAATGACTCTCATCCTGTAACATATACAACTATCAACTATATATATATCTTGCGTGATCGGTTTTAAGGACATGTATGGACGTGAAGAAGCATAAGAAAGAAACATACCGTGGAAAGCCTGAAGGGACAAAATTTAGGCTTTCCTCTCCTTCCATACTTCACAAGCAGTGCACCTTTTTTCAAGGCTACAATTGCCTGCACATAGAAATTAAGTCTCAATAAATTACAAAGTGGATGATCTGTTTGTATGAGCTATCTATACAAGCTGATCACAGCAAAACATTCTGAACTATACAACGCTCTAAGGAAATCACCGAACAATCACAATCTCAAAATAATTTTTGTGAACCTGTTGGACTTCTCGATCAAGAGGAAAGGTTGTTTTTGGTGATGTTGCTGTTGAAATTCTCATGGAATCTTTATTCATTTTCATAGAAAGTGATCGTGAGAGATAGATTGGGAGAAATGGAAGAACCTTAAATAAAACGAGAGCAGCACTCAGTAGTGTAATTAGCAACTTGGCATGACTTGTACATATGTTTGACGGATCAACCGTAGGCTAAATGGCCTATATCATAGATGTGATGATGAATCCATGATTGGGTTAGGAATGAAATCAACTACAGCTATTCGTATAGACAGAATTTATGTTACAAAGTAATCACTTTCACGTACCAACTCTCTAATCCAATCCAGTAATTTCGTACTTATGTACTGCATCTCTAACTAATTTTATTTCATTTCTTCTCTGTAAAGCGTGGTTGGTTAACTTGTCGGGATCATCTTTTCCTTTTAATTATCTAAATACATCGGTGCAATATGTGTGTATCCATTCGGTAGTAGCTACTGTTCTTTATGTATATATCCATTCGGTAGTAGCTAGTTGAAAAATCCTTTGTTAATTAGGTAGTGCATTTTGATGTAATAATACCTGGTATGTAACAAATTCACAACTTAATAAAGTCCGACATGTGACATGTGTTTGCGTATTATTAGCGGGTAAAGGAGTACAGGGGCCGCTAATTGTAGTACTGTAACAGCAGATTTTCCCAATCAAATTAATTAACTTCCATGAAAATGAACAGTCCCAACTTCCAAAAAGAGACGTATAATTAACGTTCACCATTATTTGGTTGTAAGTATCTAATTAATATTTCTACAGTGTGAACTTTAACTTTTGGAGTACTATTTTGGTTTGATGTTTCTTGAAGGGGACCTTTTCTATTATTTTGGCTCCAAAAAAGTAACTAAATTGGAAATTGATTTTTTCCTTTTTTAACTCTTAATATGAGGAAAAAGAAACAAAGGCAAAACAAAAGCAAACTAAGGAGAGAAACCTAGAACCCCATCTAGTGAGAAATATAAGTAGTGGGGTTTCCTGGGATTCCACTAATTGTAAATATTGTTTTGCAATGACAGTTCTTTCGGATAAAAGAAAAAAATAATATTGGCCAAGGGTTAAACTCCTAAATTATATGTTAAGAGTTCAATTTCCCCATCTAATTGAGAAAAGTGTGTTAGGGTCGGAGAGTCAAGAGGATATGTAGGATTTTTATTGAGAGTTTGTATCATTTTAATTTTAATTTCTTTTATACTCCCCGTCTCCTAAATTTTAAAGATTTTTTTTTCCAATCAGATTAATCTAAGAGATTATTATTTTCTTAGAGATATTTTGTAAAAGGGTCGTATGTTTGTGGCCGAATTAGGGTCGGGGTGTAGAACATGTCGTTAATGTGTTAGGGTCGGAGACTAACCAAAGACCGTTAAAACATACTTGAAGAATATGGCAACCTAATTGGGCCGACCGAGCGAAGTGAGGGAGGACCTTATATATGGTGACTTTGTGTCAATGTGAAGCGTGACATTTTTTTTTCAATTGGACAAAAAAGATTGGATTTGGTGTAACCAAAAAGGACGTAGGTGTAATTTTTTTAAAGAAGGGAACTAGATATAAAAGCCAAATTTTATTATAATTCCTTATGTATCATATAACCAAACTTTAAAATAACATATCTAAAAATCCGTGCCTTGGAATTTTATAAATTTTATCTCATTGGAAAGCTAATAAAAAAACCTATCCAACGAGCACAAACAACAATATCAAATTTAGATTTTTTACGAAAAAATCGGAGATATTTATCATTTTAGGCACAATTTTGAAAATATTTTTTTTTGATAAACGAACTCTTCATTAAGAAAGAAAAAAAGAATGAGGGGGGCAGAGCCTTACCTCGGAGAACAAGGAGAAAGGGAAAAAACGAGAACGGAAAGCAAAACAAACCAAGCTAAAGCCACAAATTACAAATACAAATTACATATTGCAAAACCGATATAAAGGGAGAACCGAGTTGTCAATGTCACAATTTTGAAAATAAATGTATATCATTTATGCACAAAGGATACATATTACTTTATGTAACCATATTTTGGTTTATTCATCAACTAATTTTCCTTTGCAACTAATAAAACGATGTACTCTTCCCGTTTCAAAAAAGTGATATTTTCATTTTAGGAACAAATTTTCTTTTACAGTCCAATTGCAGCAATGTTTCCTTTTTTCTTCGGTCGTCCCTCCCCACCGTGGCAACGGTCATCTAGTTTAGCCATAAATGTACCACCCTTTTATAAAATATCTCTAGTTTCCACATATTGCACATTTATATTAGGAACAGAGGAGGGAATACATTTCAATGGGCTTTCACCTACGGCGAATATTATCTTCGCCTCCCTAACGGAACTAGGATTTCATATTAGGGAGGGCTTGAAAAAAAAATTCTTCTTTGCACAATGTAATGAAATACCTCTAACAATGGGCTCTTGTATCCAACTGATTGGCGCAGCAGCATCCAAATGCAGCTTTGAAGGAATCAAACGTCTTTTACACTTTTGATCTGCTAGTCCTCCTTGTTGGATCAGAAAATCACAGACTCAATGAAAGTGCATCATGATGTGGGGAAGCCATAGTCGTTATCACATTGCAGTCTGAATTGTTCTCTTGTAACAAGCAGTGAATCAAGTTAAGCTTTTTCCTGGTTTTGACAATAATGAATTAAGTTGATCACAAGTTTGTTATTTTCATAGATATTCAATGGCTTTAGTCTAACTGCATCAAGTGTAGACAACCAGCAAAGAATACATCATGAATACCCTTAAAACCCGACTGTATCTGAACCTGACTTTAGGCCTTTGCATCAAGTATTGTCAATAGACTCAACATGCTGGTGTTTGGTCTAACATATTTGACAATAAACAAATCAAATAATAATTATAAAAGGTAACAAAAAAAAATTAAAGATTGAAGATCAAATGGCTTGTGATTTGTTGATTTTACTGATGGGATAAGCAGCTATAAATACATTTTTATTTTCGGCAATTGTAACTGTCCTATATGCTTAATATTGCATTATATACTTGTGGTTCATTCTAAATGGATGAAGTTGATTTAGTGTTCCATCTACTTATACTTTGATGTGGTAGCATAACTACTCTAATCAAGAGTCACATTTAATCTTCACCCTACATCAGTAATTCAGCCATATTAAGGGATGCATCGGACTCTGCGTACCAGTAATGCAAACATTACAGAAACTAGCAAAATATAAGAGAGTTTATTTTTGTTGTCAATGCAGTTGTTTGGATTGAGAAAGAACCAACCATTTTTCTGTCAATATACTTGCTTGGATTAAGAAAGAACCATCACGGAAGAAGCAGCAAAACAATATGTTTTAAACCATTTATGACCAAAAAATAAAATTGTCAAGAAGACAAAGACTATTACTTCTGTGTGTTTCATTCTCACCTGGTTCACCCATATCGTCATATATATACATATACCAAATAGTATTTGTCTTCTTGACGATAGTATTGTTAGAATGTGGGCATCCAATTCAAAAACAATTGGCAATGAGTGGAGAGGCCCTAAAGGATTATAAACCACAAGATCTTAGATTTCCCAAACAATGTGGGACTAATAATCTCAACACGCCCCCTCACGTGTAGCCTCGTAAGGTCTAACACGTGGACATTAAATCGGGTGATGCGGTGTAAAGGCGCGGTCAATGACTCGTCGCAAATAGCATGCTCTGATACCATGTTAGAATATGAGCATCCAACTAAAAACCAATTGGCAATGAGTGGAGAGGCCCTAAAAGATTATAAACCGCAGGATCTTAAGTTGCCCAAACAATTTGGGACTAATAATCTCAACAAGCATATGAGGTAAATCATATATATATATATACGATAGGTTCACCTTGGCGTGGCACCAAATGAAATCCGATGCAAGTTAGTAGTATCCTAGGATTGCCTACATCCTATTTTAGCCTAGTTCCTTAATTTATAAGTAAAGGATATATGTGTAATTTCAATTTCACTACCCTAGTATATAAGGTAAGAGCGAGAGAGAGAAGGGATCCAATTTTCTTTTCTCTATTATCTTCTCCTTCCTCCATCACCACTTAGATATAGAGCTATACCAAAAACCCATTAATGAGGTCTTACATAACTCCAAATATAGTATAGTGAAGAATGATAGATGTAGGTCCCATTATGGATCGAACCATGTAAAAACATTTGTGTCTCATTTACATTTTTAGCACTTTCATCTTCATTTTTATGTGAAATATGTGTAGATATAGAAATTGTTAAGGGGTGTAGTTTGTAGGATTTCCTGCATCCACAATCACTAACCTAAATTAAATCAAATATCATATGAAATTAAGAAAGTACTCAAATAACGTATGTAACATCAAATCACCGATTTACCTTAGCTGGTGTTTTCCTGGTTTTCCTTCTTTCAGTCCTTTCCCCCTCAAGCGAAGAAAAATTTAGGGTGAAAAAAAAAATAGGCCTGTTTTTTTTAGGGTTACAACCATAGGCCCGTTTTTTTGAACTTTGCAAATATATGCCAGTTTTGACCGTTTTATTGAAAAAACGGCTAACGGTGGTTATCCACCTTTTTGACACCGTTAGTGTAGGCTAAAAATACAATTAAGCCCTTTGAATCATTAACTTGCCGAGTTACAGTTTTAACTCGCCGATTTTGCACAATAACTCAGTTCTGACTGGGTATACAGTGTACTTGTACACCTCGTCAAACTGGCCACGTCACCATACACTACACCAAACTAGTTATACAGTGTACTCAGTTTTGACTAGTTATACTGTGTACTTGCACACCTCAAAAACGTAAAGGAATTTAACAAAAATCTAAAAATGTAGCTTGAAAATGTCACAAAGATCTTGATTACTATATCAGGCATTATCTTTACAAAGGTATGCATCACTATATAAATGTGGCATGTAAAAGAGCTTGCCTGAAATGAAGCTATAAACTATGCAGGATTGGAACTCTTACAACACTGACATTTCTTTGTATGTCTGAAAAGAAGACTCTCTATCTAGTACATCCAAAATCTACAGAGCCCTCTGCAAACCAGCAACAACATACTAATTTAACTGATCATTAGATGGCTAAAACCATCAAATTCACCTCAAAATCAAATTCAATACAATCCCCAAATCTCTTCGATCGAGCTCAAAACCCTTACATCAATACACATAACAGCAACAACTTTAGATTACCATCTTCCATGTAATACTTGAACAACACCAGGCTAGACAGCAATAACTGTAACACCCCGAGTTCCGGACCAGGGTCAAACCCATATGGAGATCCGAACTCGGAGCGTTACGGGTCGGAAAGAGACTTATGCATATATATTTTTGCTAATTTAATTTTTTTGTACAAAACATAGTTTAAACTTGACTTAACATAAACTGAAGCATATAAATCCGCTTATTATCTTAACAACAATTTCAACCAAACATATTATTTCAAATTACATTTAAAGCAATTACAAAGACACAACGAAATCGTTAAGCTACACATTTTTAACTTCCACTTCCAACTTCCGTGAAATCTGCAAGAATGTTAATTGGGGTGAGATGACAGCTCAATAGAATGCATTCCCTTTTTAAGTACATGTGAAACGTATGAATCAATCAAAGAAAATATACAACAAGAGAATACAACACAACTTCAATGATTTACTTATATATCCATTAAACAAACTCATTCCTTTATATTTATGCACGAGTTTCCTCGGTTCGTTCCCCGCCTATTTACTTATCGGGGTCATTCCGACAAATTGCACGAGTTTCATCAGTTCGTACCCTGCCAATACGCTTATCGGAGTCATTCTGATAAGTTGCACGAGTTTCCTCAGTTCGTGCCCCGCCATTCAAATAAACATCCACTTGTTTATAAAATCATATTATCATACGTCATATATCCTAATATTCCAAACATCATCAACAAGTTGTGATTTCACAACAATCCTCAATTTAATAATCACATTATCATTTCACATAAGAAATCATATAAATTCGAATAATACATTAGACAAACCCGATTAAGGTTTAACTTGATTCTACGCAACCAGGACATCCAAAAGTTTATCATACAAAAGTTTCAAACAAAACCAATGGGTCAAACCATAGTTATTCAATTTACAATGCAATCCTAAAAACTGGGCAGATCACATCATAATACCAAATTATTCACCTTAAATTCATATTAACCTGGAATTGACCAAATTTAAAGCACAATGAAAGATATTATACATATACACAACTTTTGTTTAGAGTACAAATCAGTCTAACATCATTAAGGTTACCAAAATCAATCAAAAACATGTTAGAACGAAACTTTCCAGAAAATTCAGAAATATCGCCCAAATAGAAACAAACATTCAACTGTGAATTTACAGTGGATTGTTCTCGAATTTTAACTAGGAATTCTTACACATGTTATATATCAATAATAGAAGGTTGATCATCAATCGGATGCACATAATTACACAGATAAATTTCAGAACCTAACAAATCAAAAAACAAATACGAATTTTGAAATCAAAAACAAGCAAATCACATATAGAGAAAAAAAGAATCTAGCATTCTACCTCTTAATTTGCTACAAACACCTCCTGATTTTTATTATCTTTCTTCTCCAAAAACCTCTAGCTCCATCTTCCTCTCCTTCTCATTTCTATCTAGCTTAAGTTTACGTTTTATAACTATTTCCTTTTCTTTATCTCTTTATTTCCTTTTATAAATTATACACACTAATGCAATACATAACTCCTATTAGAGCATCTCCAAGAGAGGGTGAATTTATTTATTTTTAGTGACACATAGGATTTTAGACCCCCATTTAGCATAAATCTATCTCCAATAGTAGGGTGCTACAAGTTAGGAGGGATCAATTACTAAATATGAAGGTGTTCAAGAAAGTGTTATCTACACCTCCGGTTGCACCTCCACGACATGTTTTTAACCAATTTTCTTTTAATTCTAAGAGTTAAATTTCTCACTGTTGGAGATGGTTTTTTAGATATGAGGTCCTATATTTACTCTATGTATAGACCCCATAAATAAAAGGACTAAATAAAAAATCCACGTAGGAATTTTTCCACCTTTTGTTGGAGATGCTCTTAATAAAAAATTATAATACATCATATTTATTTTCCTTAATTGTTTTAATTGTATCTTCATTTTCTTTTAATAAAAATGGTAATTAGGTAACTATTTCCACCCTAACATTTTACTAAGTTGTAAGAGAATAAATTCTAAATATCTAAATTCAAGTGTCACAACCTAGACTAAAGGCAAAGGAACTTAGTTATCAACAACATAGTAATTAGCTATGTAGGGTAAAACCCGACATAAAAAGATGAATAAAAATTATGGGTATTACAACAACTCTCATTGTTTCTTAGATAGAATAATAACCAACACTTACCATACTTTGTACTACTTCGAGAACACCAACATATCATCACCATCTGGCCTCAATTATCAATGGAAACAACAAAACCTCAAATTGCATTTACAGCATGTCCTACACCCTTCAAGTAAACCCAATTGTCTCAACTGCTAAACAAACCCCATTTGGAAAACTCACGAAGAAAGAAAAAACAAAACAGAAAAGAGGAGGACATAAAGGCATGATTTATATCCAGGTATCGGTTTGCATTGCATCATGTCGACCAACTCTTAGTGATGGGAGCAAACAAGTTAACCATACAATTCCTAACTCGGGTTTTCCAACAAGTTAACCATGATCTTATTTTATTTTATTTTGAACATGATTGTGCATGCAAGACATTGGTGAGACCAAGTACCCCGACTCTAAAAAAACATAAATAAAATACCGAATGAAAAATGTTGAAACACTGACTCCAAGAGCATCAGCTTGTGGAGAATCATGTCCTACACCCTTGTGCTTAAACATTTATGCATACCCAGTCAGATATTCTAGAAAAAATACACACTGAAATCCGTATCATACACTAATCAAATCCAGATGCCCAAATCAATAATAAATCCTAATTAAACCAATTTCAAATCACAATAACAAATTTCTACAATTGATAATTACCAATTTGAAGTTATCCATGACAAACAAAGTTGGGTTCAAGTATCAAAGGAAGTATCAATTAACTTAATCTTAATCTCTTCCAACTCATATATGTAAATGCATGCACACAATAGAGTAAATTAAACACTACTTTAAGTCTTTCATAGGTAAATCAAAGTGTACTGTAGAGTAAACTATAATGATTCTAGTGAAGCATTAAACCAAAGTACCTAACATAGTATATCTTCAAATTCTTACCCTCCTAACCTTCTCTGAAAGGGAAACAAACAGAGTTTTGTTCAATACAACCTAGAGCACTCATAGTCTAATATCAGAAACAACCTTTAAAGGAAGTAACAACTGATAACCAATTAGATACACAAATTTTAAAAGATTAACCAACATCCAAAACATCTAAAAGATAAACCCATGAATGCACAATTTTAAGTAAAAATCAACTTAATTTTCTTACCACAACAAAACCAAGCAATGACACACACATACACACACCGGTTGTTTGTAAAAATGCAGTAGCACTTTTCCCCTTAAAAATGATCAATTTTTCTGAATCTGAAGCATAAATCCGAAACCCACGTCATAATAAACTCAAATTTAATCAACCAGTAAGAAGAATACATAAATTAATTGATTGAAGAAGGAAAAAAAAAATTAGAGTACTTAGGAGGTAGAAGTAGAAACCCTTACTTGGAATCGATATAGAAGGAAACTGATTGTTCTTACAAACCAAATATATCTGCTCAGCTCAAGAATTTAAACAAAACATCTCCTGTAACAATCTCCTCAACTCAACAACTTCTTCCATTACCAACACCATGCAAAACCCATCTTTATTCCTTCTTATTTACCTGAATTCCATTAAAACCCTTCAAGCACATCTGCAAACTTTAATCTAACCACAACCCAATCTTCTATGTACATCTTCTATGTCCCCAAATTAGAAACTCAAACCTTAGTTCACTGATTTCTCAAATTGAGATCTTCTTCGTAATTGAACCCTGGAATTAACTTGATAATCTTCTTGTCTAAGTCATCCTCTTTAAACCCATCCTTAGTTGATTTGTTTTAAGATCAATTCATCATCAACTCTCTAAAACCATAACCCTAATTCTGCACTTCTCTCTGTTTTATCACCTCAATCATAAACCCTAACAAACCCTAACAATACCTAATTATTATTCATCATGATTTGTAACAACACCATCTCCTTAATATCTATAATATTTTATCAACTGATTCTATCAATCTATACTCACCAACACTCAGCAGAAGAATAGGAGAAAAAAAAAGAAAATGATTTTCTTCGATTGGTTTTGGTGATAAAAACGATAAGAATGACTAAGGTGCCCGCCCAGAATTTTAATCTAAGCCATTAATTCTTCACGGGATTAACAGATCAAACACCAAAATGATAACACGTGTATAAATGGCATATGGGTAATTTGGTTGTCATTATCTCATCTCATATGAGGAGAAATTGACCGAGATATTGACAAAACTAACGGATTTGGATGGAAACATGGATGGAGGCCTAGATTTGCAAAGTTGAAAAAAATGGACCAATGGTTATCTATCGGGTTAAAAATCATGCTTATATCTGTTTACAATCCAAAAATTTATGCATATAGTTAAGTTTAACCAAATTCTTACTCTGGCTTGGTAACAGATATACCTGCGCTTTAGCTAGATTGATATGATGTACTACCTAAGTAAACCAAAAAAAAATTCTTTCTGGGGGGGGGGGGGGGTGGATTAAGCCAGGGTAAGTCTGGCAGTTGTTCCACCCTATATAGTGTGAGGTATACATTGGGGATTTGTGTCCCCCAATCGTGCATATTATCTTCGACTCCCTAATAAGCATATCACTGCAATTGTGCACTTTGTACTGGATAATTTTCACAATGAAATGGCTATTAGTTATTTCACAATGAAGTGGCTAATTACCTTGTTTAATGAGGTGCATCTTTGCCTTCCCAAGTAAACTATGCAGTGGTCAAAATAAGTGGCCCTAATTGTGCAATTAAGAGAAAATATTCCCATCTCACTGATCAATCAACTTAATGAAGATCAGTATTGTTCAACAGTTTGAGCTACAAAATTCCCATCTCACTATTCAGACTTCAGGTGTTAACGAGTTCCAACTCAGGAAACTAAAGATTAATGGGCTTGGTTAACTAAAACAAAAGGTGATTTTTGCTATGTTTTTTTTCACAGCGCCGTAAGCCGTGTACTTAGGTCAAGATTGGAAAACCCTAACTATATAACCTTGTTTCAGAGAAGAACCAGAAGAATCCCTCACGAGACAATAATCAGTACTGGACACAGATATTCAAATCTGTAGTAATGAAAAACCTGAATTCAGATATCCTATTAGAAATACTTACTCGATTACCCAAGACCGAGACATGTATCTATTAGAGTATATATATATATATATAAGGTAGCCGAGGTCATCATATATAGAAGTACCGAGGCAACCCTATAGTCAAGGCATATGTGGACAATTATCCCAGGAGCAGAGAAGGTTCGAGGAAACTGTTCCGTGAAGTGAGGACCAAGTCAAGTGACCGTGCAACCAAGGCATGTGAAGTGAAGGCCAAGTTAAATACATTACCTAGAATAACTACTTCCTAGTTTAGTTTAATCTAACTCTATAAATTAGAGTTCTCCATTTAATTATAAATCATCCCAGTGTTATCTAATTCTAGAGATTAATAATATTCACCCTAAGGGGTTTCTTCCGTGGTCGTAGGAACCACATTAAACATCGTCTTCCACTATTATTTTGGTATGTAGATTTGTTTCTCCTTTATTGTTCCTTAATAATTGATTTATCTTCTTGTTTTTTATCATGATCAATGATATCCATCTTTGTTTTGATCTACATATCAAAATTTAAGATGGTATTAGAGCCATGCGCTCTCGATCCTTATTGCTTCCGCAATCAAATACTTTCAAAGATATCAAATCTTTTCTTTTCTTTGGATCACATGCATCATACTGTGATTGATTATCCAAACCAATCTTCAAAAGTATTGGTTTTCTGATCAATTCTTATTCGTTGGAATTTTTATCTTCAATTTTTATTTTCATGGAGGACCTTAATATAGGTTTACTTTATAACTGTCGACCTATAACACCTCATCTTTGGTTCATGGAAATCAGTCTTTGTTGGATTTTCTTCTATGAACTCTATAGCTAAATCCAAGCGTTTATTGGCCCTAATAAATCGTTAGGGTTTCAGTCGTATTGACAATCAAAAGTAGTTTTTCTTGTCAAACACTGTGAGAAGATTAGGTTTCTTACCATTAATCGGCTTAGTTTTCCCTTCTCTAATCCAGTGGACTCTATTACTTACCATGATGGTAATGAAGCTCAAAGTGAGCATGGTTGTGGTAGTGCATCAACCTACACACCGAGCAATCACGCAAACACGTCTAAATGTTTTTTACTGTAGTGTACGAACCTACGTAACAAAAAAGTAGTGCATTCACCTACAACAAGGTTAGAATTTTTTTTATTCAATTTCCCTCACAAAAACTCCTTTCGTGATCATATTTTTCATCAACAGTGATGTCTTTTTTCTACGGAAAGTGTCCCTTTCGTGATCATATTTTGATATATTAATTTCAGTGCTATTAATGGTTTGGTCCTATACATTGTGACTGATGACGGGAAAGAGAAGAAGGTGACCATTGACTTTGATCCTTTCAACCCTATTCATCATATCTCTCTAAAATTAGTTTTTCACTCATGAAAACTCTCTTTGACGATCATATTTTTCTCTCCTTTGTGATCGTATTCGGTAGTGATTGATGAATCATTCACAAATCTTAAGTTACTGTTGAGTTGTGTTTTCCATCAAAGAGCCCTTTTCTTTGTCAATAGTTTGTCCCAATATCACAGAGAATATTTCACTCAATATCATGACTCTCCTCTCCAAATGATCCAATATTATTCATTCATGAAATATTTATTCCACTGTGTATGGACGATTCCTTTAATGGTTGTCTTGTTTGATAGTTATGATACTGCTAACAAACCAAGCCCATTATCCAGGAACCTGCAAAACAAAGCAGTGACATCAATCAACAGTTTAAGAGATCATCCTTAGATATTTTCTCGTTTTTATGGGACGTTCCAAGGTCAGTCCAAGTCTATTTTATCCGGTGACACAGAAAGCTTGCAGCCAGTTACGTCACCAAATTCAATTCTGTGATAACTATTTCGTTTATCAGCTCTTTTGAGCACATTATCCGGTGCTGTCAATAAAAAAAAAAAGGAGAGCCAAGTTCAAGTCTCGTGGTTAATGTTAATCGACAATTCAAGATACAAGTTCTCTTCGACAAGTATTCAAGTTACACTGTGCGATCAAGTTTTTCAACTACCTTTTAGAAGTCGTCTCCAACCATTATTACAAAGTGAAGAGATTACAAAGTGAAAAAGTTAAATGATGGTGTTTTCTACAGATCACCTGAAGTATTTAAGTTGCACATTACGTTTCTCTGCATGTCCAACTTGAGGGGAGTATTAGAGTATATATATACAAGGTAGCCGAGGTCATCATATATAGAAGGACCGAGGCAACCCTATAGGCAAGCCATATGTAGACAATTATCCTAGGAGCAGAGAAGGTTCGAGGAAACTGTACCGTGAAGTGAGGACCAAGTCAAGTGACCGTGCAACCAAGGCATGTGAAGTGAAGGCCAAGTTAAATACATTACCTAGAATAACTACCTTCCTAGTTTAGTTTAATCTAACTCTATTAATTAGAGTTCTCCATGTAAGTATAAATCATCCCAGTATTATCTAATTCTGGAGATTAATAATATTCACCCTAAGGGCTTTCGTCCGTAGACGTAGGAACCACGTTCAACATCGTCTTCCACTATTATTTTGGTATGTAGATTTTTTTCTCCTTTATTGTTCCTTAATAATTGATTTATCTTCTTGTTTTCTATCATGATCAACGATATCCATCTTAGTTTTCATCTACATATCAAAATTTAAGAAAAACCATCTTACACTGCAGAAAAGTATGCAGACTCTGGCAAAATCTCCTGGGGAAACCCAAGACAGGTATGCTTTTCACAAATAAGACTACATATAATGGTTACACCGAATTATACTATAGAGAACAACTTTCTGAGATGGAAAACTAAAATTTTACAGAAGAACCATAATTTTTTTACAATATAGTTACAAGGATAGGAGATATGGGAAAATATCTTCCGTCTCCTTCTGGTTGGTTGGTTCTTGGAATGGTTTGGTATGCTACATATCTTATGCACCCGAAATCGATCAGGTTATGTACATTTACAATCCCATCACTGATGAGCGTATTCATGTTCCCGAGACTGGTAAGCATCATCAGTGTGTTGGATTAGGTTATTGTCATCTCACCGGTACATATAAGGTTGTTCAGATCTCTAACATGGAAAATGGAAAGCCACAACGCGCCCAAGTCTACACTGTTGGTAATGGCAGCGGGTGGAGAGACATACCAAAAAT
Organism: Papaver bracteatum; assembly: GCA_023529315.1. Lineage (NCBI taxonomy): Eukaryota > Viridiplantae > Streptophyta > Magnoliopsida > Ranunculales > Papaveraceae > Papaver > Papaver bracteatum. The sequence goes on from JAJJWX010000717.1 coordinate 640,043, forward strand.
TACCCATAGGATCTTGGCATGGAGGGGAGTTTTTCCTAATGGGGTTCTTCATTGGTTAAATAAAGATTCTAGCTGTGATAACATTGCATCCTTTGATTTAGAAGATGAAAAATATCGATTTCTCCCGTCACCCACAGTTTGTCGTTTTACTTCCAATTCCTACGTTGTTGTGACCCTTGAAGGGGATCTGTGTTTGTGTATATCTTATATAGAACAAGATGAACCTATGATAGATGTAAGGGCATTCTAGAAGAAAATATAAACAACTTCCAACGTAGGACTCATTCCAAAGCACGCACATACATTAACTCTTTTACTTGGATCAAGATGTTCAGTAGAAAATTGGATTCAAGCTCAAAGTGTCAACTATTATCCCTAACAGAGACACAAAATTTACTTTCTCAAAATGATGTTCTCTCTTCTTATGACCTTGAAGCTACAACAACTTCAACAAAACTATTGTGTACTGAAGTTGCAAAAGGGTATGTTACAACAATTCCTCATATGAATAGCCTTGTTTCGTTGAAAGATCTCGGTGAAGAGCTAGTTGATTACTAATGTTGGAAAAGGATTAATAAAAAAAGGATTTTTAAAGTATTAATAAAAACTTATAATTTATTGTTTTCTTTTGTGAATGAAACTTATTAGTCCCACATTGTGGAGTTTCCAATTTTTAGTAATTTTAAGAGACTATATAAACCTTTTAGTCCCACATCGGGGAGTTTTTCTTCTTAAGTTGTATTTTTCAATTATTTAAACAAATTCACTACTTTTGAAAAATCAAGGGGAAAGGGGTTTCTCTATATTTAGAGTGACCCCCAAGGGAAAAAATATTTTATATTGTTTTCTTAAGCGTTCACGATTTTCCTTTATGGATTTTTTGGAGTTGCCAAGATCAAGTTTGAGCATCTACTACATATGCTAGTAGTAGGTGTAGTAGGGTGTTTTATCTTGGAGATATCCTTCCTGTGAGGGATATAGCATCACTCTTGAGTGTATCCGGGCGCTAATGTCTTAAGGGAAACATGTTGAACACGTGACTCACTCTATTTTTCAAAGTTTTTCCTTGTTGTTGTTGTGGAGATATGGGAAGATCGCTCGTTTCGTAAAATCCATCACTTCCATTACAAAGGAGCTAAGTATCAATAACTTTTGCTTATTTGATTTTTCTTTGTTTTTGATTATTGCACCCAAGAATCTTAAGACATTAAAAGTTTGTAATAATCATGGATGTTAATTGTGGAGTGAAAAAATAAAAACGAATTTTTTGTCAGCTGTAGAGTTTCGAATTTATCTCTCAACCTAGAAGGAATTTCGATGAACCCTTTTTAAAAAACGTATTATACATCCTTATAGTTACCCACGTAAAACTTCGGAATTTTTGGAGTTGTAAAAGTATTTGTTTTGATATTTTACACAACATAGAAACGTTCCTGAAAATATTCTAAGGAGCAGAAATTTGTTGTTAACTAAAGTAGTTTTTGTGCGGTATCCTTGATTTTTTTGAAACGGTTATTCAAACAAAGTTTGTAAATCTAGATGTTATCTTCGAAACTCATATTTTACTTTCCGATTTGGAACTGTGGTTTGTGAATAAAGGTGTCATTTCCAAGGGACATAGATAATAGGCGCATGTGGTTGGAAACAAATCTTCCAAAGCTAGCGTAAGTGAGAACATCGAATGTAAATCTAAGCGTGGTCTTCATAAGAAAGGTATGATTCGTAAAACTGAATCTTGCATTACTTTAATTAAGGGTTATTTTTTATGTTTGTAAATTCCTGGCCTTATGGCTGTAAATTATAGACAACGTAAAAACCTTAATAAGTAGAAAGTTAATGCTAATTTAGTTGAAACAAACTAGAACGATTTCAGTGGCATGATGTCGGAAGTTATTATAATAACCAATGTGATAGATTGGTGGGTGGACTCTGGAGCCACCAAGCATGTTTTTTGAAACAAATACATTTTTACCTTCTATTAGAGGATAAAGGATGTTGAGAAACTTTGTATGAGTAACTCATTTGCGACAGAGGTTTCATAAAAGGAAATGGTTGAGTAGAAGCTCATATCTATAATATTCTCACATTGAATGAAGTTTTCATGTTCCGAGCATATGTAAGAATCTTGTATCTTGTTCTGTTGTAGATGGTAAAATATTTAAAATTTTAATTGAATCTGGAAAACTTGTTGTAGCTAGGCTGTGATTTTTTAGGCAAGAGTTATAGGAATTTCGGTCTATATAAGCTTAACGGAAAAACTGATGAAGTGAACATAGTTGATTTTTGTGTTTTATTTTGTGTGATTGAATGTTTTTCATGATAGACTTGGAATCGTAAACTTATAAGTCAATGCTTAAACTGGCCAGCATAGGCTGCGTACCCAAATTTAGTTTGGATTTTGAACACAAAAGTGAAATATGTGTAGAATCAAAATATGCTATAACATATTTTAGCACAAATGTTCAGAGTAATTCTAAGCCCTTATAGTTAATTAAGTTAGGCCAAGTTGACATGAGTTCAACCCAAAACCACTAATCAGGTAAAAGATGGTTTATAACTTTCGTAGATGATTGTATAAGGTACTATCTTGTATACTTTCTTAGGGACAAGGATGATGCCTTACAAGCCTTAAGATGTACAAACTTGAAGTTCAAAACCAATTAAAATCCTTGAACATAACAGATGTATCCTTAAGGAGATGATAATTTCCATGTTGATTAGTTCAGGATTACCTGCGACCTTATGGGGGGACGCATTCCTCTTAACTAGTATATCCTGAATAGAGTACCCTTTTAAGGATCGGATAAAACTCCATATGATTTATGGAAAGGTAGATGACCTCCTTATGAATGCGTCAAAGTGTGGGGGTGTTTGACTAAGATTGTCATTCCTCTTCCTAAAAGAACTAGATAAAAACCAAAAATGTTGTTTGTGTCTTCATATAGGGTATGCTGATCAAAAGTATACTTCTACACATAAATTTTTGGTTGTGTGTTATGACTTTTCTGACTTTGTTATGAATATTATTATAGAATCTAGGGATGCTGAGTTCTTTGAACATGTTTATTCTTAAACATGTACATCATTAGAGATGTGTTGTTGATCCCCTAGATTTATTTTCAAATACTAAGAACTTATCTTAAAGGAAGATGAAGTTAAGGTTGAGCCTAAGAGAAGTAAAAGAATTAGAATTGAGACTTCTTATGAAGTCGACTCCATAACATGCCTAGCTTAGTCTGAGCCCCATACTTGTAAGGAAGACTTGACATCTACTGAAACCCCATTCTATTAAGAAGCTTCATTTAGTGAAATGGACTCATTCAGTTGGAACCAGACTTGGGAGCTTGCTAGTTTCCTCCAGGGGGGTAAGACCATGGGATGTAAATGAGTTTTTAATATAAAACGTAAGGTATATGGAACTGTGAAAAATTTAAGGATAGGTTGGTAGCTAAAGGCTATAAATTAAAAGAAGGTGTAGATTTCCTTTATTCTTATTCATTTGTGACGAGAATTACTTCTGCTGAGATGTTAATTGTTATTGCTTCCATAAAAAACTTAGAGATACATCAGATGGTTGTTAAGATAGCTTTTCTAAAACCGTGAATTAGATAAAGAAATTTACATAGACCAACCTGACGACTTTGTTTTGAAAGGTTATGAAGACAAAGTTTGTAAGTGGAACAAATCTTTGTATGGTTTTCAAATAAGCACGTAAACAATGACACGGAAAATTTGGTCATGTGATAATGTATAATGGATTTAAGTTAATGACTCTGACAAGTATTTTACAAGTAACTTTTTAAGGATGCATGTATGATTGTATGCTTGTATGTTGATGATATGCTTATACTTGATACAAACATAGATGTGATTAAGTCCACTAAAACATGCACTGAATGAGAACGTTGACTTGAAAGACTTAGGCCCTTTTGATGTAATCTTAGGGATGAGGATTATAAGATAATCAAACATTTATAGTTTTAGTCATTCTCATTATGTTGAATTGTGCTTAAGAGATACAATCAGTCTGATTGTAAGCCTGCTTGTAATTTGTACGATTATTCTTGTAGACTCAATAAAAATAAAGGTAGTGGAGTATCTTAACTTGAATACTCAAGAGTTATAGGATGTCTGATGAATTTTATGAACTATAAGAGTCTAGACATTGCATATATTGTGAGTAAGTTAAGTAGATATAATTGAAGTCAATAAAAAGAACATTCAGATGCACTGAGTAGAGTATCATGGTACCTAAAATACTCTATTACCTTTTATTTGATTTATGAAAGGTATATTGCTGTCCTTGAGGGACTTTATGATGCAAACTGGATAGTTGACTCAGAGGAGTCTAAGTCTATGAGTGGATATGGTTTCACTCTAGCATAAGGTTTTTTTTTTGGAAGATTTCCAAACATACATATACTGCTCAATTCATTATGGAATCTAAGAGTATTGCGTTAGATAAACCACGAGAGGGGGCCGAGTGCCTAAGATGCTTTTTAGAAGACATTTCTCTCTGGCATAGGCCTGTGATAGATATATCTATACATTGTGTTAGCAAAACTATAATAACTAAAGCTAAAAATAACTAATCTCAATCGGCGTTATTTCAATTGATTGGATAAAGTCCAAGGAGAATATCGCGCAACCTTTGGTGAAAGGTTTATTCAAAGAGATAGTTAGAAATGCATCGAGGGGGATGGCGCTTAAGCACACAAATTAAACTTTCCATGAAGGATACTTAACCTTGCTGACTGGATATCCCAAGATCAAGGTTTCGAATGAGATAACTAATTTGTGGTGGGTAAAGGTAAACACTATCATAGAATTTCATTCTATTTCCCTTCCCTATGGTGTAGACATGATAGTGCAACTGCATGTGAAGGATGAATTTTAATAAGTCTTAATGAGTTCCATAGTTTCAATTTAAGATTGAAGTGGGGTGTAACAGTAACACTCTTTATGCAAACTCACCTATCTAAATGAGGAAGTGGGGACGCTTCCTATGAGAATATGATCTTTGATTCTCTAGAGCATTCTGAGAAACAAGATATGTCCAGGGCCAAATTGGACAAAACGACACGAGCTTGGCAACCAACATTGGAGACATCACTCATGGTTGTTATCGTGAATTACATCAAACACTAGCAGTTCAAGATATAGTTCACTGTATCTAGCAAGTAATTCCGGTAATATCTCACTAAGAAAAGGCTCAAGACCTCATGGACACCTCTGCCTAAAATGGTATTTCCTGTGATTTTTATGTGATTTTCGTTTTGATGGTTTTGGTATTAATGGAACTTAGGACCTAAGGGTCACTAAGGGTTCACTAGTTCATGTTTTTTCACTTTGGTGAAAGGAACCTTTAGTCTTACTTGTGAGGAACTAAAGATGAAAGCTCCATACTATATGATTGCAATCCATAGTATGACCCCTGGGTCGACACACTGTTGTGTGAGTGAGATGACGTTGGAATGGCTAGTGTGACTTCAACATGCATGATCTATCTGCATGTTTAGTCAGTTCGGGTCGTGAGATTGGGTTGTTGATTTACCAAGATCAATATGTGTTTTCGTGTTTTATTGAGTTTTCATTCATGTGGGGGATTGTTGGAAAACGATTAATAAAAAAAAAGGAATTTTTTAGTTTTAATAAAAACTTATAATTTATTTTTTTCTTTTGTGAATGAAACTTATTAGTCCCACATTGTGGAATTTCCAATTTTTAGTAGTTTTAAGAGAATATATAAACCTTTTAGTCCCACATCGGGGAGTTTTTCTTCTTAAGTTGTATTTGTCAATTATATAAACAAATTCACTACTTTTGTAAAATCAAAGGGAAAGGGGTTGCTCTATATTTAGAGGGACCCAAGGGAAAAAATATTTTATATTATTTTCTTAAGCGTTCGCGATTTTCCTTTATGGTATTTTCGGAGTTTCCAATCTCAAGTTTGAGCATCTACTACATATGCTAGTAGTAGGTGTAGTAGGGTGTTTTATCTTGGAGATATCTATCCTGTGAGGGATATAGCATCACTCTTGAGTGTAGCTGGGCGCTAATGTCTTAAGGGCAACGTGTTGAACATATATTATTTTCTTAAGCGTTCGCGATTTTCCGTTATGGTTTTTTCGGAGTTGCTAATCTCAAGTTTGAGCATCTACTACATATGCTAGTAGTAGGTGTAGTAGGGTGTTTTATCCTAGAGATATTTGTCATGTGAGGGATATAGCATCACTCATGAGTGTAGCCGGGCGCTAATGTCTTAAGGGCAACGTGTTGAACACGTGACCCACTCTGTTTTTCAAAGTTTTTCCTTGTTGTTGTTGTGGAGATATGGGAAGTCGCTCGTTTCGTCAAATTCATCACTTCCATTACAAATGAGCTAAGTATCAATAAGTTTTGCTTATTTGATTTTTCTTTGTCTTTGATTATTGCACCCAACAACTAATATATTTGAAATTTAGCTTGCACATTAAGGGACGAGTATTCGAAATCGGGTTGAAGTCTAGTATAATTTAGAAAAATAGTATGAAATTCTTTGATGTTTTTTTTTTTTGCCCTATTTAATTTCCTGAAGATTTTAATGTCTGTGAGTTTACTTTTGAGAGGGCCATTGTGTTCCCTGATTTTTACAATGAAATGTCTATGAATAAGCCCAGCCATTTGGGCTTGCAGCCTTGTACATACCCATTAATGTGACAATTTACCTTCACCATAAATCAACTGAGATTTTAATTACAAGCCGTTTGCCCTATATCCGTGTTCGGAGATCATCAGGTTTGGGAGTTTGTGGTTACTCTGGTAGCCGCAATTTTTTTGGAAAAAGGAATGATGGATAAGTTGAATTCAGTTATCCTGTTAGAAATATCTAATCGGTTACCTATCAAATCCATCATGCAATGCAGAGAAGTATGCAAAATCTGGCGAAGTCTATTTGGGAAAACAAAGATATACACGCTTTTCACAAATCCGCTTGAATGGGCCCCTTGACGATGTCGAACTCTACTGTAGAGAACAATCTTCTGAGATGGTTAATTTTCATTTGGAGAAAATCTGTATCTGTACTCCTTTATTTACATTAAAAAAGGTGAACGTATGATGCATATATGGATATTCAAGAAGAATAATATGAACAACTGCCAACAAAGTACTCGTATAAAAGAGCGTACCTACTTTGTTGAGCGCTCTTTTATACGAGTACTCTTTCACTCGAATCAATGTGCTCAGCAGAAAATGGGATTCAATATTAAACTCAAAGTGTCAACTGTTATCCCTAAGAAAGAATGAAATTCTTCTATAAAAGATATGTTTTTGCATGCGGTGATGGTTTTTTGGGCAATAGGGGTTCCATCTGAAAGTGCCAGCAGAATTGGAGTTGAGCGCTCTGTAAGGGAATCTACTTTTTTAGCTTTATTTTAGGTCTTCGTCTTAATCATGGATGCTTGTTGTGGTTTTGTGTGTCTTTCCTTCTATCATTCTTCACCTGATCGTTGTGCTTCTCTTCTAATTTTACTGGTGGTTTGTTCCATAAACCTGTATCCATTTCTACGCTCTGTTCATCTTCAATTGCTAATTGGGAAAAGGTTCATTGAACTTTGCAAATTCAGTCTTTACTAATTGGAGAGCTCATAAACCTGTATCCATTTTTATGCTATGATCCGTGCTGAAACTATTCCAATAAGAAAAAAACAAATCAAGGTACGCTATGCATGCCAAAGCGAACCGGATCAAAAATTCCTTAATCGGCATATACCTGGCAGATGATTGTGTTGTTTTCTACTATAGCATTCCCATATGGAAGGAGTTTGAGATCCATAATGTCAGTGATCCCGCTTGAGAATATTTTTGGGAAGTACTTCACTATGAAATATGTACACCCAGGACAGAATGCTTCATAATAGAGAGCCACAGAAACTTTGGCAGGTTTACTGCTAAGTACCGGTACCACACCTGGTTTTGGCGCCGACAATGTTGATGCCACAACAACAGAAGACAAATTTTGAGTTGAAACTAAGAGAATCATCAGAGACAAAACTAACGTGAATGAACAAGAAGCCACGGTTACAGAAGAAGCCTAAGATTCAAGTTTAGAGTGACAATGGGATAGGAAATTATCAAGGTTTATAAAGAAATTTGGATTGCCATTTCTGGATAATCTGAGTGGGTAGCTGGGATAGGAATTGATGTCTATAGTTATAGACATTTGTGGCACAACTTTCATACATCATGCTTGCCAGCTGCAACACCCGGTCACCAGTGGAAGCTTCAAGGAAAGGTCCGGGGTAACCAAATTTGTAGAACAGATTTCATTAGAACCCTATGTACTTCCTTTCATTGTGGCTTTGGAGTACTCATAAACCAGATTAGGGATGTCCATTTGCCCCACCCAAACCGATCCCCGTGGGTACCCGCCCCGTTTGGGTAGGGTTTTACCCGCACAAATGGGGATGGGTCGGGTATGGGTAATACCCGAAACCTAAGCTAAGGGGATGGGGTGGGGAAGGGATTCAAAGTCCCCACCCTATACCCGCCCCGTAGCTTTCATATCAGAAAGGGTTTAGACTTTTATGTAATAATTTGTATCGAATTTTTATACTTCTACCACTTAGTCGAATTTTCTTTCATTTATTATATTTTTTTTATTATATTCTTGATCGGTCTTCTATATTCATCACTTTCGCTTTTTTGTTGTGATTAAACACATTCTCTGAAAGTTAAAATAGTGAAAATGATACAGATAATGAAATGATTAACATGTCGAAAATAGAATGAGAAGAGGAAAAGTAGAAAAACTAATAAGTCATTTAAAAAAAAAAATTCACTTTAAGATGAATTTGAATTTAATGTGAACATTTCTTTTTTTAATTTTTAGAATGCATTATTGTTATGTTATTATTTTTGTTTGAATCATATTTAAGTTTTGATTATAAACAAATTTATGTATTAACACCGTGTAACAGGTAATCCATGGAAAACCCGCCCCATACGGGTATTCTCCATACCCACCCCACCCCGATTCATGTGGGTAATGGGACGGATATGGATATTTTTTTACGAACGGGGTAGTGACTGGAATTGGCATACTCGCCCCATACCCTCCCATGACCATCCCTAAACCGGATGCAGGTTGTGCAATGCTCGGAAAGGGTATACGCTAATGAGGTCAAACATTTATGTGTTGACTGATGAAATAATAAATTCCAGGTATGTAATTACTATTGCTCTGATCAAGCTAAGTCTTGGATCAACTTTAACTCTCATAGTCTCGGTTCCTGCACTGACCATATCCAAATAAATGATACCACGTAAAAGTTGGCATGCATGTAAAGGTACTCTGGTTGCATCAAACATGTTGCAAGTACGGTTCGGTGAGATGTCTCCAATGCATCTGGACAGGCTTTTGCAATATGCTTCATCTGGATAGTATTAACTGCACTGACTAGATTCTGTATCACTGGAAATCATGAGCAAGGGGGCCTAAAATATACTGCTAACAAAGTCCCATAAACCGGACGGAGATTTTATACACGCGACATTTGCCATACGTATATCCACTAGAAATAACCTGTTCCGTAACGGCACGGCATATGACAGAATAATTTTTTGTTATATTGATTTTCATAATTATTGTCAAATGTGGTAAGACTTATTTTGATCATGTGAACCTGTAGCTGTGAAAATCTTAGATGTTGGTCATCCAAATAATTATAAATTTGGTTACACTTGCAACTGAGTAAAATGATAAAAATGCTAGGTAAATTGTTTTATCTTTCCCTAAAATAATAATTCTTACTCGATCCCCAATGATTGTTAGTCTTTGATATTGATTTGTATTGTGTTCAGGCCATTTTGTTGAATCTTCATCAGTCGAGAAATAAATGTAGTTATTTCCTCCCAAAAATTCTTCCTTGATTGCTGGCACCTTCCTCCTTTGTTCGTTATCCATATGCCCTAGTGATTTCATTCCGGTATTATCCCATGTCATTTTCATTGCATGGTTTCTGCAAAGCCTCAAATCCATACTCTCATTCTCTTCACGAATTATTATCAATAGTTTAGCGTACTCAGCTAATGCATGAAGCATGGCTTTTTATCTAAATATGTACAATTTTGCTAAAAGGATGAATAACCGGGTACGCGATACCTACGGGTATCCGACGGGTCTTTACCTATTTGGACCCGTTGAAATTCGCATCCAATTTGGAAACTACCCATCGGGGTCCAATTTTAAAGCCCAAAACCAGAGACGAATTTACTGGGTCCGGTTCCAGGTAATGAGTATCCATTGACAGCCCTTGCTAATTAAAACTTATTTTGGTTTCGGCTTTTTTAAGTCTTGCACCAAAGAATTGATATTGGATGTTAAATAATTTCCACCAGAGAAATAACCCGTACATATATTAGGCTGAAAAAAGAAAGGTAGACTTCACTTACTATCATCCTTTTTTTTTTATTATAAATAATTTATTATATTTCAATTGTTTTATGGTGGTTAATTATAACATTTTGTTAAGAAAATAAAAAGTAACCTAGTTTAATTTAAAGATATGAGTTTATGATCATTAGTTATACTAATCATATTTATGATAATGTTTATAGTATTAATTTGCATAGCCAATTAATTAGTATTAATCCTCTTGAAGAGGTGATAGCAAACTATATAAATGACCCGGACATTAATATTAAGAAAATCCACCCAAAGTTTATCGATGTAAGGAACTTATAAATATATGACCGTCAGATGTTTATAGTAAGGATCAGATGTGATGATTGGATATCCGTTTATCTCCCAAATGTTATATGGCCCTCGGTTGCTAAAAATAACCTGTGTCGTAACGGGACTGTTTATATTTTTATTTTTTTAGGTCTTTTAGTCTTCCAATTTTAAGAGAGTTCTCTATTTTGTTTAAGGCCAAAATAATTTTCATGCATACATAATAAAATTAGTCATATACATTACCAAAAATCCAACAACCAAATTATTTAAGTAATAGTGTATATATGTGAATCCATTCCCATCAGATTCACCTTACCACCACCGAGTCCTATTAATGCATATATGATTTCATTGAAATGTTTACTATAGAATAAGTAAGTATATAGTTAGGTATGAGTAAATGTATGGTTAGATATTCTAACCGCCAGTATATGTTTGATCAAATCTTAAAGTATCTTATCATGTGTTTGTAACCGTAATAGATATGTCACCCCCATTTTTCTTAGAATTTAATATTTCAATTAATATATTGAGTTATGAGGTGATGTATTAATTAAAGGTTAATAAATTTAGGTTTATAATGAAAGAGGTTACAAACACCACGAGTTAAATGTATATTGCTAGGATGAAACTGGGATGGTTGGATCATCCGTTTGTCTCCAAAACATTATATGGCCGTCGGTGGCTAAAAAATCCATTATGTTATATATTATAGATGTTTGGAGGAGGTCAAGACTGTAACGTCTTGGCGGAGAAAAAGAAGAAAACCCTAATTCACATGTATTAACCCTGATTAGAACTAACTTTCATTGGAAACTGAAGGGAATCGCGATGGATAAGTTGAATTCAGATCTGGTATTAGAAATACTTAATCGATTACCAACTGTTGAGTCCGACTTGCAATGCCGAAAAGTATGCAGAATTTGGCGAAATCTCTTGGGGAAACCAAAGACAGATACGCTATTAGCACTTAGTCTTAGATGTAGTTTTGATGATATCGAAATTTACTCTAAAGAACAATCTTCGGAGATTTTTAATTTGGATAATTTGGATCTCAGTCGACCTTCAGGTTGGTTGGTTCTTGCAATGGTTTGGTATGTTACAAAAATTATGAAGGAATATACAGTGATGTTCTGTACATCTTCAATCCCATCACTGGTGAACGTATTCGTCTTCCCAAGTCGGGTAAATTTCATATGTGTGCAGTATTCAGGTATTTTCATTCTTCTGATACATACAAGGTTGTTAAAATTTGTCATATTGAATATCGCAAGCTACAATGCCAAGTTTACACTATTGGTGATGGCCGCGGGTGGAGAGTTATACTAGAATTTACTTACACGTTCTATGAGTCTGGAGTTTATGTTAATGGGGCTCTTATTTGATTAAATCAATATTCTAACGGTGATATTGTAGCCTTTGATTTAGCTGATGAAACATTTCGATCTCTCCCATCACCACCTTGCGGTATTCCTTTTCATTACAGTAGACATGTTAATCTCGGGTCTCTTGAACAAAATCTACATATGTGTCTGTTATGAAAAGAAAGATGAACGTATAATGGATATATAGGTATTAGAGAAGAAAAATACATACAACTGCCAGTACTCCTATAAAAGATCATACCTACTTTAACTCTTTCATATGGATCAAGAAGTTCAGCAGAAAATGGGATTCAGAAGTAATCCCGAAGTGTCATCTAATGTCCCTAATAGAGAGTCAAACTCTGCTGATGGAGAATGACACTCTCTCATGTTATAACACTAAAGCTACAACTTCAAAGAAACTATGGTCTGTTAAAGATCCAGGAGGGATCGTTCAAGAAATTCCTCATATGAATAGCCTTGTTTCATTGAAAGATTTTGGAGAAGAGCTAGTTGGTTGGGAAGCTGCGCGTCCCAAAAATGTAGCTTTGTATGGATAATTTGACAGATTTAGTCATGGCATGCATATTCTCGTAAAGGAATTGTATTTAATGTATTAAGATTAGAGTTTACAACGGGTTCTTATACAATGAAGATAGCAGAATAAAAAGGAAACAAGATAAAAGAAAATACAGACTAATTACACCAGAATATACATCCAAGCTAACAGAATAATATCGAATAATATCAAATATATAGCAGAGATACGACATATCTTCCAACACCCCCCCTCAACCATAAAATGATGCTTAACACATCTTGAGGTTGTTTATTAGAAATTGTACCCGAGGAGAAGGCATGGGCTTAGTGATGAGATCTGCAAGTTGAAATTCCGATTAAACATAAGGTAGAGTAGTGGTCTTTTTCCCGAAGTGATGTCGTACAAAGTGACAGTCTATTTCTATGTGCTTTGTACGTTCATGGAAGACATCATTATGAGCAATGTGAATAGCAGCTTTGTTATCACAATAAAGGGAGGTCGACTCTGTTAAGTAAATTCACATGTCACCAAGAAGCCATCTTAACCAAACTATTTCAACAGTAGTGTGTACCATAGCACTATACTCAGCTTCAGCACTAGACCAAGAAACCACTGAATGTTTCTTACTACGCCATGAGATTAAAGAGTTTTCTAGAAATATATAGTGTCCAGTGGTAGAACATTTATCCGTCACATCCTCTTCCCAATCTGAGTCGGTGTATGCTCGAAGACGAAGGTCAGATGTAGTAGAAAAATGTAAACCATGATATAAAGTGCCTTTGATATACCATATGATTCGAAGAACTGCATCAAAATGAAAGGTACGAGGAGCAGACATGAATTGACTGACGATATGAACTGCATAGCTAATATCTGGCCTTGTAATCATCTGATAATTAAGACTACCAACAATCTGACGGTACAAAGTTGGATTGGGAAAAACTTTCCATCAGTGTGATTGAGTTTACATTCATCTCAAGAGGCATTTCTACAACTTTGCTATCGGTTAAACCAACACGAAGAATAATTTCAGATGCATATTTAACATGAGATGATTTATCAACTTCTATACCAAGAAAGTATCTTAAAGACCCAAGATCTTTCATTTCAAAACATGAATGTAAGTGAGATTTTAGAGCAACGATACCTGTTGTGTCACTACCTGTTATTACCATGTCATCATCATATAAGAGAAGAAGTATAAGGGCCTTCTTTGATCTTTTGAAAAATATTGTCGAGTCATATGGATTTTGAGTGAAACCATACTGAATAATAGTTGTAGAGAATTTTTCAAACCAAGCACGCATTGCTTGTTTAAGGCCATATAGAGCTTTACGAAGCTTACAAACTTTATTATGTAAGTGATCCAAACCTGGAGGTGGTCGCATATAAACTGCTTCCTAAAGTTATCCATGGATAAATGCATTCTTAACATCCATCTGATGAATATCCCACTTACGTGCTGAATCAACATCTAAAAGAGTATGTATCGTAGTCATACGAGCAACGGGAGCGAAGGTTTATTCGTAATCTATTCCATACTCTTGAGTGTATCCTTGAGCAACAAGACGAGACTTACGTATATCTAATGTGCCATCTGACTTTGTTTTGACCTTATAAACCCATTTAATTCCTATAATAGGTTTGCCTAGAGGTAAATCTACCATGTCCCATGTACCAGCTTATTTATGTGCAGTTAACTCATCCTTCATTGAGTCTTTCCAATCTGGGATCAGTGGAGCTTCTCTGTAATTCCTTGGTTCATGAATAGACAAAAATTTTGTTAAAGAATATTGATAATCAGACAACTCAGCTGGTGGTCTTCGACTACGAACATGCAATGTTCCAACTCCTGTCTCAGGATTCCCACTTGGAGTTGCATTGTCGGAATGGTCCATAGAGTGGTCTATATCATTTTCAATATCTTCAATATCTTCAATAGGAGATATGAGAGGAGTAATAGTGGTGGTATCTTCAAAAGAATGTATGAGAGGAGTAATGGTGGCAGGATCAACTGAGGAAGGAGAATTATTATCAAAAGGATCAATATAAGAGAAATTCTCTAGAGCAGATGGCTCAGTACTAGGGAGGGACCAGAAAGGTATTTTATCCCAATAGGTAACATGACGAGAGATGCTCAATCTTCTACTTTCCAGATCATAACATCTATACCCTTTTTGTTCTATGCCATAACCTAAAAACACACACATGGAATTATTTTTACTGAGTTTACTACGTTCTCTTTCTGAGAAAAGAACAAAACATGTTGACCCAAAGACATGCAGTTCAGAGTAATCTGGTTTCTTAGCGTACAGTTTTTCATATGGTGATATACCTCCTATAACAATAGTTGGAACTCGATGGATAGTATAAACAACAGTGAGAATAGATTCACCCCAAAAGTTATAGGGGACATAATATGAGAGAAGTTGAGTCCTATAAGTCTCAATATTATGGCGATGTATTCTTTCAGCGACACTATTTTTCTCGGGTGTTTCTGTGCATGATAGTTGAAGAAGAGTACTCTCTGATTTGAGAAATTTTTTGAATGGGTTTGAGATATATTCACCTCCTTGATCATCTCTAAAAACTCTAATGACTTTTCCAAACTGGTTTTTGATCATCTTAGAGAATTCAGTATATATATTATAAGAAAATATGCACTAGAACTGAATAGATAGATCTGTGTGTAACGTGTATAATCATCAATGTATAAAACATAGTATAATGACCCTCCCTTAGTAGCAATGGGATCTTTTCCCCAAACATCAGAGTGAATGAGATCAAAAGGTGCAGTGGAACAAGTAGTACTTTATTAAAGGGAAGAGCAGGATGTTTACCAAGCTTACATGCAATGTAATATGGTTTTTTTTTCTATAGGAAAATTTCCTAACATACCTTTATTAATCATGTAAGTAACACGAGAAAACGAAACATAACCTAACTTAGAGTGCCAAGAGATAAATGAAGAAGTGATAGATGATAAGGTGGAAGTAGCAGCAACCATTGGATTCTTGAGTTGATGAAGAATGATAAGAGACTCAAGTAGATACAGTCGACCAACTCTACGACCTATCCCAACAAGCCTTCTTGTATTGGGATACTGTATAAAAGAATCGATGGAGTAAAATGAATGTGAAAGCCTTGATTACATAGATGACCGATAGATATTAGATTCATCTTGATGTGAGGAACAAGTAACATATCTGGATTATATATCTTGTTCAAAATATTAATCTGACCAATATGACTAGCTGACGGTTTTGATCCATCTGCTGTATGAATCATAGTTGTCATGATATGATGCATTTTCTTAGGTGTCATAATAGGATGCAGTTTTTAAAACCATTCAGTTGAGAAAATACCTGTAGGAACTGAATTACAGTAGTTGATGTTGGATTGTTACCAATTGATAAGGCATGTTTGAGAATTTCTTGTATATCAGCTAGATTGCTTTATGTTGCTAAAGCATTTGATGAAGAGGTCATTTGTTCAGGTGTCTGTTCTGAACCAGATATTGGCATTGCTAGGGCTGCAGTGTAGTGTTTGATGCACCATTGAATCTTCTCTTTTGTCTCATGTTTCTAGATGATGGAGAAGTACAATTTCCAACTGTATGTCCAAAATATTTACAATATCTGCAATGTGGTGTCCTTGGTGATGGAGGTTGAGCACTTTGCATTGTCGAAACTTGAGAGAAATTTGGACTAGGTTGCATTGTGCAGTTCTTAGCTAGATGTCCATTTTTCATACAGTTCTGACATTGTACCTGTGACAAATCACGATAGGTAGAGAAGTTTCTTTATGAGTTAAAAGAAGTACTGAAATTTGAAGGTACTGCAAACACAGTTAGTATATCAGGTTTGATTCTTTTACGAATCCCTTCTGCAATGAGTTCAGAAAGATCATCTTCTACAGTTAGAAGTGGATATCGATGGAGAATAGATGCTCTTATTGATTCAAATTCTTCTCTCAAAGCCATCAGGAGTTGAACTAATCTGGATTCTTCTCTAAACTTCTCCCATACTTGTGCATCTGCTGTCCATTTTGGGTCCATGAGAGCTAACTGGTTCCATATAATTGACATCTCAGAATGAAAATCAGGAATCGATTAATCTGGTTATTGTTTCAACAATTGAATATCTTGTTCTAGCTTGTACCTTTGAGCAAAGTTAACCTGTGTGTACCACTTTGCAAGAAAATCCAAGGCTTCTTTGGCTTCTTCAAAACTGGTAAGTTGCATGCTTATCCAAGTGATCACTGTGTCGCCAATCCATGTAAGAATCTTGTGATTGTTGGTCTCCCATTCTTCAGTGCCATCTTTTTCAACATCTTTGTCTTTAGTACTGGTATTGACTGGTTTTGGACGTGTTTGTTTTCCATCAATATATTTCCACATGCTCTTGCCTTTGAGAAAACTTCTCATAAGAAATAACCAGTGATTATAATTGGTTTCATCAAACTTAACAGTGATAGGTGAGTATTTTTCTCTTGTCATGATTAACAGGATTTCTAGTTCTTAGGTTTAATGATATGAAACAAAGGGATTGCATAGATTTTAGATCTTCTTTGGCTCTGATGCTATAAAAATGAAAAGAGTATACAACAAGTTTTTATACAATGAAGATAGCAGAATAAAAACGAAACAAGATAAAAAAAAAATACAGACTAATTACACCAGAATATACATGCAAGCTAATAGAATAATATCAAATATATGACAGAGATACGACATATCTTCCAACACGCCCCCCCCCCCCAACCTCAATATGATGCTGAACACATCTTGAGGTTGCTTATCAGAAATTGTAGACGAGGAGAAGGAAGGGGCTTAGTGAAGAGATCTTCAAGTTGAAATTACGATTGAACATAAGGTAGAGTAATGGTATTTTTCCCGAAGTGATGTCGTACAAAGTGACAATACATTTCTATGTGATGTGTACGTTCATGGAAGACATCATTATGAGCAATGTGAATAGCATCTTTGTTATCACAATAAAGGGAAGTCGACTCTGTTAAGTAAATTCCCATGTCAGCAAGAAGCCATCTTAACCAAACTATTTCAACAATAGTGTGTGCCATAGCTCTATACTCAGCTTCAGTACAAGACCAAGAAACCACTGATTGTTTCTTACTACGCCATGAGATTAAAGAGTTTTCTACAAACATACATTATCCAGTGGTAGAACATCTATCCGTAACATCCCCTTACCAATTTGAGTCGGTGTATGCTCGAAGACGAAGGTCAGATATAGTAGAAAAATGTAAACCCTGATATAAAGTACCTTTGATATACCGTATGATTCGAAGAACTGCAGCAAAATGAAAAGTACGAGGAGGAGACATGTAGCTGTTTATGATTGCTCCTTTGTCAAATTTATTACTCCCTCCGTTCATTTTTAGTAGGCCTCCTTCTATAAATAAATGTTTCAAAAAAATAGGCTGGTTTCCTAATTGGGAAAGTCAAATGTTAGTTTAATATTTTGAGGCCACTTTTGTCTTAACTTATTTTTATGACAAGTGTCATGTGGTCCATTTCACTTTACTTCTTTTGCTGACAAGTGTCATTAGACCATTTCACTTCACTTCTTTTATTGACAAGTGGCATGAGGACCACTTTCAATGATTAGTTCTCTTAATTTCCTTAAACTTCTCTAAAAACAAAACTAGCCTATTAAAAAGGAACTGAGGGAGTATATGAATTGGTATTTAGTTTGTTTGCCTTAGGCTGTGGGATTGATACAATTAAGAGTCGTTCTATGGCACGGACGCGCGCATAACAAAGAAAAAACGGATGCATTTTGCTACCGTCTGATTTTTTTTCATAAAGATACGTGAGATTAGATGTTCTTAGAGTTTGATATTTATTTGTTTAGCCCTTCTTTGTATTGTAATATTCCTTGCACTTGTATACACAATTTTCACCTTTAAAACAATGGAAAATGAACTTGTTAATAGAAGAAAAACGACAATAATTACTATTTCACCTTTAAAACGAAAATGGTCGCTAGGACATTTCAGTAAATCAAGGAAAAATCTAGATTTCTCTCCTATTGTGGTTTTTGTTTCCCACAAAGTTCTGATCCTGTAGGGTAGTGAGAATTTTTTTTGGAGGGTTTTGATGCAACGCTTAATATGTTTGCTTCATAATGGGTTAACAATGTCTCATCAGTTGGTTGAAGAGATATCAATCTATTTAGTTGAAGAGATATCAATTTATTTAGAAGTAGATCAGAGAAAATATTAAATAAGATCTATTTGGATTAAAAATTTAGCCTCATAATCAATGTAAATTCTAAGGGTTTATATTCTCAAAGCTAGGAAGAATGTTTGAGAATTATTCATATTGGCATAATGATGATGAATAATATCAAGTTGCTTTTTTTTCATCATCGCATATAAGTTGCTAATGGTGGAGAGACAAAAATGATGAATATGAACCAGTGGACTTCCCTGCAAATAGCTAACAAGTTGTGGGTTTAGGGAAACGCAGATTTTTTTTAATCTTTAGTAATATGCACAGAGATATGTGCATCTCCAAGATGAAGCAATCCAACGGTGCAAAGGTGCGACCGTATATAGGCTATCACGCGCGCGTTATAGTGCGACTCGATAATTAAATAGTTTTGTAATGCCGATTTCATGTTTTTCTATTTGTAAGCATGTTGAATAAGCAGCTTAATTGCCAGTTTGTGCGACACAAAATATATTTTCAGTCTTTACAGTTTGTAGATGTTTTTGGTCAACACTTTTGCTTAGTGCATCAGTAATTCGCATCTGGTAGCGGTGATAATTTATTATTAATACATTGGAGATACTCACTCGCTTAACTATGAACTCCGATCTTGCAATGCAGAAAAATATGCAATCTCAAGGGAAGTCTCTTGGGGTAACTCAATATAAAGAGTCGTACAAATTTCCAGGATGATGTGTAGAAGTAGGATGTATCGAACAATCTTCAGAGAGTATTAATTTGAATGGTAACGAAGAACCAAGATTTATTTTATTTTACAAGATAGTTGCAAGGATAGGCAGTATATAAACTTGGTTTGATC
The DNA here is from genome assembly GCA_023529315.1 of Papaver bracteatum. NCBI lineage: Eukaryota > Viridiplantae > Streptophyta > Magnoliopsida > Ranunculales > Papaveraceae > Papaver > Papaver bracteatum. The sequence continues at coordinate 659,720 of JAJJWX010000717.1, forward strand.
CTGCAAGAGGAAATGCCTAAAAGTGTGACTGAAAAGTGAAAAAATTCCAAAAGTGTGACTGATCCCGAATATCTTCCAAAAGTGTGACTGATTTTACCTAATACTCAAGGTACCCTTTTATATCCCGATGTCTACATATCGCGTAAGGATGTCCACATATTTATAGTTGATGTATACATATTATAGTTGATGTCCACATATATATGGCCTGATGTCCACATATTTTATGAATATGTCCGATGTCTAGACATCGGAACATGGATGTCTACATTTATCCAACATATGATTATGCATATATTCTGGATGTCTACATATAATATCTACACATCGGATACTATTCATGGTGGGGTATCAGTGCTCGATATGTACACATCCTTACCCGATATGTGGACATCTAAGGACAAAATCCGGTATTTCCGTAAAATACTAGGGTATATATATCCGTTGACCGGTCATGGTCACACTTTTGGAAGGATTTCAAATTTGGTCACACTTTTGGAATTTCCCCACTTTTCAATCACACTTTTGTGTAAAGTCCCGATCTTGCAATGGTTTGCTACAGAACTAAAAGGTTCCAAATTGTTAATACAAAGTCAAAGTTGTAACTGGTATATAAGTAATACCAGAAGAATACATTTACGCCTTTACAGATTTTAATTCCTACTGAAGGAAAAACACGTAAAGAAAATCGAAAAGAAACAAGATGAAAAACAAATTCTTAAATGATGAAACAGTTTTTTTTTTTTATGAAGGATCTTAATCTCTTAGTTGCAGACTTATGTTCAACTCTCGATCTCTCACTTTCTAAATCTCTCATATCTCTCTCTCCTTTCCTTGAAGAAAAGGACACTTTGGCTGTTAAAAGGAAAAAAACCTAATTTTTCAAAAAATAGGTGTATGGCGTGCCCCGTAAAGTTTTCTGCATTTGGATTATTGGGTGAATAAAAACTGAAAAATGAGCCTGACAGCGGTTTTTACTATTTGAAGATGAAGTATTAAGCAACCCTTCTTCTCCCTCTACTATTCTCTCTCCTTCTCTCCAAACCTTAGAAAAACACATCTTCATCTTTTCCTTATTTGCTCAGATCTAGTCCTCTAAGGACCGGATTTGAGCAAAGATTTCTTGTTTTAGTAGTTAGTCGTGATTTAGAAGTTGATTAATAAATTTTTTCGCTATTCGAGCGTTTTTTTCTTCGCTATTAGAGCGATTTTTTTTTTCGCTATTAGGGCGATTCTATCTGCACTTTCATAGTGTTTCTTTCCTTAGATTTGTTCGTGATTCGTTATCTTGGATATAAATACATCGGCGATTCAACGTGGTCAAGATCAACTTCTTCATCGAAAAAATAGATCTTGGTTTTCCGGGTTACTCGCTATTCATGAAGAATATTTGGGCAAATTACTCCTCTCTCATATGAGCATCTCTTTTCAAAGAAGAAAACATATCAAAATGGTCGAATTATAATTTCGAATACCATTCCTTCTCCAATCTCTATGTACAAGAATTGGGTGTTGTCGTTGTTGTAGATCGTTCTTCTCTTTGCGATTTATTTTCTCGTTGCATCTTACTTGTATTTGTTTATTTGTTTTTGATGTACTTGTCTTTCTTGAAAACCATCATGTAAACATTTCTTTTATGGAATGAAATATTATGGTTTGTTGATAAAAAAAAAAAAAAAGAAGATGAAGTATTGTTACGGCCTCTCATGTTCAGTCAAACTCAGGTGTTGACGAGTTTTAACTCAGGCAATTGCCTACGAAACTGTAAAAACTAAAAGTTAACGGGCCTGGTTAATTACAACGACCGGTGAGATCTCTCTGCGGCCCAAACACCAGCCTAAGATTATTATACACGGCACCGGTGTCTTCAGCCGTGTACATAATAGTAGGGTCAAGATTGTTGGATCAGAAAACCCTGGCTGTGCTACAAGAAGAACCAGAAGAATCCATCTCAAGAAAATAACCAATCAAGACAGATACCGCATTAATGGAGAAACTGAATTCAGATATGGTATTAAAAATAGATACTCGATTACCTATCAAATCCGTCTTGCAATGCAGGAAAGTCTGCAGAATCTGGCGAAGTATATTTGGGAAACCCAAGACAGGTATGATTTGTTAGAAAAAACAATGTTTTGTTTTAATCAAAAAATGCATGGACCATGTTTTGATCCCAAGACCTATTACTCCCTAGATGTTTTTTCATGTGAATGAATAAAACATTAGTCCCATATAGACTAAAACACTTAGAGTTTTAGACTTAAATAGCATTGGTTTAGCCTTAAGGGTATGGCCCTTTGGGTCTTTAGACCTTTGTGTATGGGGAAAGCCCTAGACTATGGCAAGGTTGCCTAAACCTTATTGCATTTCTTATTTCCTTTCCCGTTCGTGCGTGCTTCGCACAGCACGCACGCTCGCTCGGCTCGGCTCGGCTCGGCTCGGCTCGGCGTGGGCGTGGGCGTGGGCGTGGGAGAGGGCGAGGGCGAGGGCGAGGGCGAGGGAGAGGGAGAGGGTGAGGGTGAGGGTGAGGGTGAGGGTGAGGGTGTGGGTTTATCCGACCCTATCTTTTTACTGAATTTTTCCACACGTTTCTCCCACACATATAAAGAATTTTATTCTTTACCTTCTCGGTTTTGGGTGTCCGACCCGTGTGCAAAAAACCTCGTGAAGCATCTTTAAAAAAAATGTCGTTGTAACACCTGTGCACCTCGAGAAGAATCTCGAAAAATTTTGAATTCCGACAAAACATTTTACTGTATTTTTAACGGATGCTTTTACTCGTCCGACAAAAGCTGAAGCGTGAATCACGGACAGTCTGTCGCACATTGGATTCTTGGTCGAACGTTGAAATGTTTTTTGCTATAAATACGAGAGAAGAATTTCATTTGAAACCATACCTTTCAGAACTCTTCTCTCGAAATTCTTCTTCTTCTTTTATTCTTTCGTAAATTTTATTTAAGTTTACGTAAACATTAAATAGAGTTCTTAGTTTACGAAACATAAAAAACGAGTTGTAGTTTACAGAAACATAATTTTGTAATACTACTTCTCCGTTTATAAAAACATAGTTAGTTTACGAAACATAAATTACTTTTTACATTTCTCCGAAACCGGTTGTAGTTTCGATTTATGTTTTTGTTTTCATTATTTGCCGCCAAGTTCTAAGGGTTCTCTCTGTGTATGCTACACATAGAGGAGAACTAACAGATAGTTGTATCCTGGAGGTAATTTGTTAATTGTTATAGCATCTCGAGGAGTAGCAGAAATATTACCTTTAGCTCAACGTATCTCATACGTGCCTCTACTAAGTTTTTTTAAATACTATCATCAAGTGCATCTCCCAGATAACAATAACACATCAATGAGTGTTAAGTATTTTTCTCATGTTTCTTGAGTTGTTTGTTACTATTATCAGTGTAATCAAAGTATTATTTCTCAGTTGCATACGAAATTGTAACTTATTTCCAACAATCTAAAGGTAATAGCTTGCCTGATTGTAATATTGTAATATTGTAAGAACATGGGAAAAAATACCGTAGAAAAACCACCAAAGTTCAGTGGTAAGGACTTTAAGAGATGGCAGTCTAAAATGCTATTCTTCCTAAATGACCAAAGGTTAGATGGATATGCTTTAGAAAAACCATCGAGAAAACTTCATCGCCGTGGTAATGAAGATAAATTGGACAGGTGGAATAGGAAGAATTATTTGTGCAAGAATCATATTCTTAATTGTCTTGATGATTCCTTGTATGACTTCTATAATGCAAAAGAAGATTTTAATGCTTTTGATTTATGGGAAGCTCTAGAAGAAAAATATCATCTTTCAAGTCTTTGGAAGTAAGAAATTCTTGATGGCTAAGTTCTTAGAATACAAGATGACTGACGAAAAGCCTGTGGTAGAACAGTTCGTTGAACTTCAACTCCTCATCAGCGAGATTCTTGCTGAAGGAATGACTTTTGATGAAGCTCTACAAGTATCGGCTGTGATTGAAAAGCTTCCACCCTCATGGAGCGAATACAAGAGGAGGCTGCGACACAAGACTCGTGAAATCACCATGGTAGAGCTTGGCAAAAAGATCCAGGTTGAGGAGCTGATGTGCAGCAAGGACAAGAGCATGATGCTGAGCAAAAACATGTCCAACAAAGCTCATGTTTTGGACGATAAAGCTGCTTCAAAGAAAACTCCTGGAGAATCCAGCAAAATGGGTAATAGACGTAACAGACGTCGAAAACCCAGAGGTAACAATTTTAAGCCTAGAGGTGGTGTCACTAAGCACACCATCAAAGGCGACTGTTTTAATTGTGGTAAACCTGGACATATGGCTAAAGACTGTAAGGCCCCTAAAAGGATCAAATATGATCCAAAACAGAAAAATAAGGCAAACATAGTAGAGGACTCTGGATATTTCAGCTGGCATGGTGTCTGAAGTCGACCTTGTCTCTAGTATGACTAATGTGAGAGACTGGTGGCTTGATTCTGGAGCCACCAAGCATGTCTGTAAATTCATAAATGCTTTCTCCTCCTATGCCATAGTAGGAGATGATGAGAAACTGTACATGGGAAATTCTTCCACCGCGAAAGTGGTGGGGAAAGGCAAGGTCGAACTGAAGCTAACTTCAGGAAAAACTCGCATTGAATGACGTATTCTACGTCCCAGACATATGCAAAAATCTCATCTCGAAACCATCCGCTTAGGAAAAGGTTTTAAAATTGTTGCTGAGTCCAATACTGTTGTGATTTCTAAGCATGGTGAATTCGTAGGAAAAGGTTATGTTACCGATAACATGATTAAGCTTAGTGTATCTGATTTGAAATTGAATGTTAATGCATCTTCTTCTGTTTATGTTTGTGACTCATCACATGTTTGGCATGATAGACTTGGGCATGTTAATTTCAAATCGCTAGAAAGACTTGCTAATTTAGGTTGCATACCTAAAATAAACTTTGATAAAAAACAAAGATGTGAAATCTGTGTTGAATCTAAATATGCAAGAAAACCATTTAATAAAAGTGTTGAACGTAGAACAGTTCCTTTGGAATTAATACACTCGGATTTAGGAGACTTGAAATCAACACCAACAAGAGGTGGTAGAAAATGGTATATCACTTTCATAGATGATTACTCACGATACTGTCAAGTTCATCTTCTTAGAAGTAAAGATGAGGCCTTAGAGGCTTTCAAGTTTTATAAACTTGAAGTAGAAAACCAAAAAGGAGTTAAAATTAAAACTCTTAGGTCAGATCGTGGCGGTGAGTATGTGATACCCATAGGTGAGTTTTGTAAACATAATGGAATCATTCATGAAACAACTGCACCATATTCACAGAATCGAATGGTGTAGCTGAAAGAAAAAATAGAACACTCATAGATATGGTAAATGCTATGTTGACAAGTTCAGGGTTATCTTCGAACTTGTGGGGGAAGCTATCCTTTCGCTTGCTATATTTTGAACCGAGTTCCATTTAAAAAATCTGATAAAACTCCTTATGAATTGTGGAATGGTAAACAACCTTCCTATGCATACTTTAAAGTGTGGGGGTGTTTGGCCAAGGTGGCCATTCCTCATCCCAAGAAAACTAAATTAGGTCCTAAAACAATTGACTGTGTTTTCTTAGGTATCCCGAGCATACAATTGCATACGGGTTCTTGGTCATCATCCCGACCATAATAACATTGGTCAGAACACCATATTGGAATCTAGAGATCTTTTGTGTTTTATGAACACATTTTTCCTTTAAGATCATGGACCTCGAAAAAGGGTCCATGATGACCTCCCGGATGTTCCATCGATTAGTCAAACTCCAACTTTGGAGTATGAGACTGAACTGAGAAGAAGTAAAAGGGTAAGAACTGAAACAAGTTTTGGCCCAGATTTTTTGACTCTAACGGTAGAGTCTGAACCCCAAACCTACAAAGAAGCTATGACTTCTCCAGAAGCTCCCTTCTGGGAAGAAGCTTCATTAAATGAATGGGAGTCCATTCAGCAAAATGAAACTTGGGAGCTTGTAGATTTACCTCCGGTAGTAAATCCATAGGTTGTAAATGGGTGTTCAAAAGGAAACTTAGAACAGATGGAACTATAGATAAATATAAAGCTAGGTTGGTAGCTAAAGGCTATAGACAACAGGAAGGATTAGATTTCTTCGATACTTATTCACCAGTCTCTAGAATCACCTCGATTAGGATGTTGATTGCTATAGCTTCAATTTATGATTTGCATATACATCAGATGGATGTTAAAACTGCATTTTTATATGGTGAATTGAATGAAGAAATTTATATGGATCAACCTGAAGGCTTTATTGTAAAAGGTTGTGAAAACAAAGTATGCAAGTTGAACAAATCTCTTTACGGTTTAAAACAAGCACCTAAACAATGGCATGAAAAATTTGATCATGTTATGATAACTAATGGTTTCAAGGTTAATGAATCTGATAAATGTGTTTACATTAAATCTGTGGATGATTCTCATGTTATTGTGTGCCTATATGTTGATGATATGCTCATATTAGGCAGTAACCTTGATATTATTAATAACATTAAAAGCATGCTTAGAGATAATTTTGACATGAAAGACTTAGGCCCTACTGATGTAATCTTAGGGATGAAAATCAGAAAGACGTCTGATGGATATAGTCTTAGTCAATCTCATTATGCTGAAACCGTATTAAAGAGATTTAATTATGAAAATGCTAAACCTGCATCTACTCCTTTTGATCCCACTTGTAAACTGAAAAAGAACAAGGGTAAGGGTATTGATCAACTTGAGTATTCTCGCATTATTGGTAGTCTTATGTATTTGATGAACTGTACAAGACCTGATATTGCTTATTCTGTGAGTAGATTAAGCAGGTATACTTGCAACCCAGGGCAGGATCACTGGTATGCTCTCTTTAGAGTTTTACGTTACTTGAGAGGGACCTCAAACTATTGCTTAAGTTTTGGGAAGTATCCTGCTGTACTGGAAGGGTATTGTGATGCCAACTGGATATCAGACTCAGAAGAGTGCAAGTCTACTAGTGGGTACATCTTATTACTTGGAGGTGCGTCTGTCTCATGGAAGTCCACCAAACAGACATGTATAGCTAAATCCACTATGGAGTCTGAATTTATAGCCTTGGAAAAAGCTGGAGAGGAAGATGAATGGATACGATGTTTCCTGGGAGGAATTCCACACTGGCCCAAGCATGTGTCTTCAATCGCAATCCACCGTGACAAGTAAAGCTGCTCTTGGTTGCGCAAAGAACAATGTATACAACGGGAAGTCTATACATATACGAAGAAGACACAAGACGGTGAAACAACTACTCTCTACTGGTATTATCTCGATAGACTTTGTAAAATCCAAAGATAATCTTGCAGATCCTTTGACGAAAGGCTTAACCAGAGAGGAAGTTAAATTTACATCGAGGGGGATGGGACTTAAGCTCATTGAATAAATCACCATGAAGGATACTCAACCTTGTGATTGGATTTCCAAAATCAAGGTTCAATGAGACAACTAATTTATGGTGATATTGGGTAAAGCACTATCTTTGTCCCTCCCTATGGTGTAACTGTGCGATAGTGCTACCTGCAGAATTAAGGATGATCTTTTGCGATCTTAATGGGTACCATGGCTTTGATTAAAGCGGGGTGTGGCAGGACACTCTTTATGGACTCACCTTTGTGGATGTTGGAAGTGGGGCCGCTTCCTATGAGAATTTGAGCTGATTCTCTAGAGACATTCATTAAGTCCGGGATTTTAGCCCACGGCCAAAATGGGCACAACCGCAAGAGCTTGGCACCTGTTTTCTTCGGTTGAGGCATCAAGTGTGGCTGTTATTTCTGAATTGCATTCATTGTTGGCGGTTCAAGACATTGCGTTCACCGTATCAACAAGCAGTTCAGGTAACCTCTCACTAAGTTAAGGTTCAATCCTTGGGACACCTTAGCCTATATTGTTGCCTTATGTTTTCTCGTGTTTTATCGAAATGTTTTATTATTCATGTGGGGGATTGTTAGAAAAAACAATGTTTTGTTTTAATCAAAAAATGCATGGACCATGTTTTGATCCCAAGACCTATTACTCCCTAGATGTTTTTTCATGTGAATGAATAAAACATTAGTCCCATATAGACTAAAACACTTAGAGTTTTAGACTTAAATAGCATTGGTTTAGCCTTAAGGGTATGGCCCTTTGGGTCTTTAGACCTTTGTGTATGGGGAAAGCCCTAGACTATGGCAAGGTTGCCTAAACCTTATTGCATTTCTTATTGCCTTTCCCGTTCGCGCGGTGCTTCGCACAGAAGCATGCACGCTCGCTCGGCTCGGCGTGGGCGTGGGCGTGGGAGAGGGAGAGGGCGAGGGAGAGGGTGAGGGTGAGGGTGAGGGTGTGGGTGTGGGTGTGGGTGTGGGTGTGGGTGTGGGTTTATCCGACCCTATCTTTTTACTGAATTTTTCCACACGTTTCTCCCACACATATAAAGAATTTTATTCTTTACCTTCTCGGTTTTGGGTGTCCGACCCGTGTGCAAAAAACCTCGTGAAGCATCTTTAAAAAAAATGTCGTTGTAACACCTGTGCACCTCGAGAAGAATCTCGACCCTATCATTTTACTGTATTTTTAACGGATGCTTTTACTCGTCCGACAAAAAGCTGAAGCGTGAATCACGGACAGTCTGTCGCACATTGGATTCTTGGTCGAACGTTGAAATGTTTTTTGCTATAAATACGAGAGAAGAATTTCATTTGAAACCATACCTTTCAGAACTCTTCTCTCTGAAATTCTTCTTCTTCTTTTATTCTTTCAGAAATTTTATTTAAGTTTACGAAACATTAAATAGAGTTCTTAGTTTACGAAACATAAAAAACGAGTTGTAGTTTACGAAACATAATTTTGTAATACTACTTCTCTGTTTATAAAAACATAGTTAGTTTACAGAAACATAAATTACTTTTTACATTTCTCTGAAACTGGTTGTAGTTTCGATTTATGTTTTTGTTTTCATTATTTGCTGCCAAGTTCTAAGGGTTCTCTCTGTATATGCTACACATAGAGGAGAACTAACAGTAGTTGTATCCTGGAGGTAATTTGTTAATTGTTATAGCATCTCAGAGGAGTAGCAGGCAATATTACCTTTAGCTCAGCGTATCTCATACGTGCCTCTACTAAGTTTTTTTAAATACTATCATCAGTGCATCTCCGGTATAACAATAACACATCAATGAGTGTTAAGTATTTTTCTCATGTTTCTTGAGTTGTTTGTTACTATTATCAGTGTAATCAAAGTATTATTTCTCAGTTGCATACGAAATTGTAACTTATTTCCAACATGATTTTCACAAATAAAACTTAAAATTATGGTTATACGGAATTATGTTATGGAGAACTACCTTCTGAGATGGTAAATTCAAATTTCACTAAAGAACCACAAAATTCTTACAAGATAGTTACAAGGATATTAGGAGATATTGGAAAAGCTCTTCCGTACTACTTCTGCCTGGCTGGTTCTTGCAATGGTTTGGTATGTTACATATGTTATGCACCCAAACTCGATCATGCTGTGTATATTTACAATCCCATCATGGGTGAGCGTATTCGTGGTCCCAAGATGTGTGAATACTATCAGTGTGCTGGATTCGGTTATTGTCATCTCACCGGTACATATAATCTTGTTCAGATCTCTTACGCTGAAGTTGGCGAACCACGATGTGTTCAAGTCTACACACTTGGTAATGGCAGCGGGTGGAGAGACATACCGGAAATTACCTGTAGGATCACGGGCTGTTGGGGTGTTTATGCTAATGGGCGTCTTCATTGGTTAACTAAAAAATCTAGCTGTGATATTGTAGCCTTTGATTTAACAGATGAAACATTGCAATATTTCCCATCACCGAAACTTCGTCATTTTTCTTCCAATTCCTATATCAATGTGACGCTTGAAGGGGATCTGTGTTTGTGTCTATCTTACATAGCGCAAGATGAACCTATGATGGATGTGTGGGCATTCAAGAATAAAAATATCAACAACTGCGGACGCAGTACTCGTTTGAAAGCACGTACCTACATTAACTCTTTTACTTGGATCAAGGTGTTCAGTACAAAAGTGGATTCAAGCTCAAAGTGTCAACTATTATCCCTAACAGAGACAAAAATTCTATTCTGTTAAAATGACGTTCTCTCTTGTTATGACCTTAAAGCTACAACAACTTCAACGAAACTATGGTGTATTGAAGATGCAAATGGATATGTTGAAGCAATTCCTCATATGAATAGCCTGGTTTCGTTGGAAGATCTCGGTGAAGAGCTAGTTGATAACTAATATATGTGTATTCAAAATCCGGTTGCAGTCTAGAATATCTAAAAGTAGTATAGAAATTTTTTCATGTTTTTTTATTTTTTGTTTTCCATTTCCTGATGATTTTACAACGAAGTACCTACATATTACCTAATTTTTACAATGAAGTGTCTATGAATAATCCGAGAAAGCCATTGAGCATGTGCATATATAACCATTGACATGACTATTTACTTGCATTGGGAAATTGTAGCCCTAATTGTTCAGATAAGTATATATATATATATCATTGGATCATACAATGTAGCCCGTATTACTATTGATCTTAGTGCTAGGGAATCTGATCAAGCACGGTCTTCGATCAAAATTAACTCTCATAGTTGGAAAATATTATGCTCAAGCTTTTTGCCTTATATATTTCCGTGTTGGGAGATTTGTTCAGGAAAATATTACAGAGGATTGTTAATAGAAACAAGGTTGCTGCAGAGCACGAGATTTGCCGACTAATAATATCTTCACCAAATCCTCATGCCCACGCCACCAATCACTAGTCTTAATATGGAAAGTAAATAAAAGAAATTTGAATCAATCACTACAGTGAGTCAACAAATTAAAGAGGGAAAGAAGAATTACGTGATTGATTCATTGTACATTTTAGTCAATATAAGTTACTTTCTTTTGACATTTTTATAGAAATAATTTTTAGTTCTTTGATGTAAATATAGTATTGTATCATTACTATATAAATGAATCTTCATCTTCTAGTCGATCACAACAAGTGAAAGACAAAAACTTTAGTGTCCATTTTATGATGGTATTAGTCTAGCCAGGAATCAAAAAAAAAACAAAAACAAAACAAAATTCCTTCTCTGTTGTCTTCTTCCCCTTCATCATTGTAACACCCCGAGTTCCGGACCAGGGTCAAACCCGTATGTTGTCTTTTTTTGATATAATTATTTCACTAAGCATTAAGAATTATTCTTAAATATGAGTTTAATTAATTATATAAATAAATAAATTAACAATACTCTCAACAAAATATTAAAATCAAATTACACATCAAATGATATTAACAAAAACAACATTGTCAACAATCCATCTAATTTTAAATTCCACTTCCACCATTTAAGAAATCTGCAAAAAATGTCAATTGGGGTGAGTTGACGGCTCAATAGGAATACTTTCTCATCCTCTAAAAATATACAAACATCACAATAAACCAAACAAGGTATGCATTCAACGATTTTGATTACAAATTTCACGTTACCCAATTAATTCTGAATTATTATTCATTTCATTTAATTTTTGAGTTCACAAGATTTAATGTCTTTGGTTCGTACACCCACCTATCGTTTGGCACGGACAGCCTCCATCAATGGTCAGGAACAAAAGTTCCTATGGGGATCATAACCATTTGCTCACAGGGATCATTACCCATTTCATTTTCGTTATCCGGTACGAAAAACCGCCATTGATGGTCAGGAAACACAAGTTCCTACTGGGGATCATTACCCATTTAAATCACGGGGATCATTACCTGCCATTAGCATGAAACATGTTTCATCTAACGGTAAAACATGAACTCTTCCTTTTAGTATTATTTTTTTACAATTTAATTTATATAATATTCTCATTTCAATTTCATGGTTATGCATACATTAGAAAAACAACCATCATACAATTCAAAATACAATAAAAGAAGAATATATCATTTTCAACCAAAGAAATCACATATGGATATTAGTAGAAGATGAGTTAGTAATGCAGAACGGAAGAGTTAGTAATGCAGAACGGAAGCGTGAATAAAGAATTTTGATAGTAAAAGTAGAAGAATATTTGAGAAAACTCAATATTGATTGATAATAATAATGTATATTCTAATACAAAGGACTTGTCCCCTATTTATAGAGAAGACAATAAAACTCATATTCCTAAAATAAGACTTAAACTTGAAAAATAAGAAATCCCTAAAATAAATAATGTTCTAGAACTAAATAATTTCTAAAAATAAGTAATTCTAAAAATAAGAAATACTACTCTAAATTAATTAAGCTCTAGCAATAATAATAAAAATACTAATCCTAAATCTAACGCATGTCCTACATCAGGCCCGCCATCTTGAAAAGAATTCGTCTCGAATTAACAAAGTATTGAAGAACATGTGCTACATTAGACCCGCCATCTTGAAAAGAATTTGTCTTCGAGTTCACCAAATATTGTAAACGACCCGTCCAACAAATAATATACTTCGAGTACATCAATGAAAGTAAAGTGTAGCACCACGTAATAGATCGTTTAACACTAAAACTGCCGTCAATGTTGCACGGTATATCTTTCATGGTAATTTTCCCGGAGTACGTTAGATCAGCAGACATCTTTGTGATTGGTTTTTGACCTCCAACAATAGGAACAACTGGTACTTCAACTTGACTAACTTCCGAAACCTGTAAAGAAGCTATTGATGGTGATTCTATTACCGGTGAAGATAGTATTGGCGTCAGAATATGTATCGTTGAAGGAGTAACCTCATGAAGGGTATCGAATCGTGACCAATCTATTTGTTCCAAAATAAGCTTTGCTTTTCCGATATGTTGAAAACTTGCCTCGTGTAATTCGGCAATTTCACGAAATATCTCATCAAGACTAGCACGACTACCTTGTTCGTTAGTCATGATAAAGTGTAAACGAACACTGACTTGTTTTAGAAAAAAAACAAAAGGTGTGGGACGTGAATAGTTGGTTTGATGGATAGTGGACCTAAATTAATTGTTATGGAGGTCGAGGACAGATGTTTAATGGAGGTGGAGTTTAAGGGAAAGGACGTGATGGAATATGAAAGAGGCACCGTGAAGAATTAATTAATTGATATGATTGAGAGGAACACTGTGGTGAAAGAGTGGGGAAGAAAAGGTGATTGAAGGAGGAATTAATTAATTAATGATTGATAGAAAAGGTGATGAAGTGCTGGTATTGTATACGTAGGTGACATGAGGGGAATTAGTATGGGTGAAAGTGGATGATGGACGTAACAGGAGCTAGTTGGAGCGGCGGACTATTTTTTTTTTTTTTTTTTTTGAAACGAAAATAAAAAAGGATAGGGTTTAGAAGAAGAGATGCGGAGATCTCGATAAGTAAAGGTGACGAAAGGGTAAAGGAAATTTAGAAGAAAAGAATAAAAGGACCGTAAGCCGAAGCTCTAGATTCCACTTAATGCGAACGGAAGCGTGAATAAAGAATTTTGATAGTAAAAGTAGAAGAATATTTGAGAAAACTCAATATTGATGTTATAAACTATTGTTTATTTACTAAGATGCCCTTCGTGTCTAAGTTTAGGGTTTACGTATCTTGGACACCAAGTCTTCTATCTATATAAATAGAGGCCTAATCTCTTGTATTATACACACATATCTAATGAGAATCTCTCTTTCTTCTTCCCCTCTATTTTGTGTCTCCTTTTTTTCTCTCTAGTTTACAACACGTCATCAGCAACGTAGAACTACCAACTGAGCGGTATAGCATATGTATCAAGGGGAGCTTCTAACAATCTTATAGTCTTTTAATATATATTTTTATTATTGATTGTTTATTCCTCAATAAACTGTTAATCAGTTCTTTATTTTTGTTTGTTTTTACATGTATTAATGATGATGAGATCAGCACTATGTGTGAGCGATCCCTTAAGGCTACTCATGGATGGACTTTGTGGTTTGTACATTTTCCACGCAAGCCCGTATTCTCCAACAACACCGTTTTGATGCCATGGTCCATGTAAAGCTCTAATATCCTCTTTATTTTACACTTTATAATATTATATAATAATTTTGGATATTGCCTTTTACTTTATATATATATATATATATATATATATATATATATATATATATATATATAATATACACACGTACTCTGTTTACGTGTGTATATAAATGGGCAATTATTTTTGAGTTTGTTTGTCCCATGTTCTCTAATCTTTTTTCCTAGAGAAAGAGAGAATAAATCCATCAAAAGATGGTTTATAGTTTCTATTCCTTTAATGAAACTGTAATCACCAAAAATTGGTATCGTTGTAGATTTTATTATCTTGACGGTAACTAATGACATGCATGGTTCATGGAACCTTCGACCAATTTAATTGGTATCTTTGTCCATTAGATGAAGATCATGTGATTAGTGGTTTCTATTTATTTTATTTTATTGTGCAAGAAACCATCCGTCAACTAACTATGCGATATTAAAAGCGACAATATTTTTTTTAATTTGTCGACACAATTTTATTAATTGTACAAACCAATTTTATTAATTGGCATTCAACTTTTAGCCAATATTGGTTAGTGATTTCTATTCCTTCAAAGAAATCGTCATCAACAAAAAGTAGGGTTTGCTCTACAAAGATTAACAATTATGATCTCTTTATTATCTTGAAAAGAATCATACAAGCCACTTGAAATTGTTTTTCTCTATCGACTTCCTAATGAGATATAGTTATTATTGGTTAAGCCAATCATTAAATACCGTAAACGAGAAAAATTATTGCATTCTTGATTTTTGAGCAATTTAAAATTTTCTCGGCAATAATCTCCAAAATTTGTATTTGTTCCACTTGTAGTTGGAATATAGAAGGATGTTAAAGGTCAATGGGTGCGCACCCAAATTCTGAGACTATATCATTAGTCCTTGTAGTGACTAAACTGGTCTTTAAATAATTCCTTTTAATACCGAAAGTGTCTATAATATCATCTTAAGGTGAATGATTATCTCGTTGGCCCTATAGGTCACGAATTTTATTTTTTTGGAGATTTATTTACATATTTTTTGTAACCAATAAAATCCATAAATGCTGGTAAAATTTGTATGTCAAGTAGACTACAAATTTTTTGTTGAATGACATAATCTTTTATGGCTCTATAAGTCGATCAGTATCTGTCATCCAAAACACAGATATTATTATCAGTATATGTCCTCGAATTAATTGGATAATACTTTACGAATTTTTTCTTCGTGTATGAGATAAAAGCCGTTCTTCCATAATCAGGGGGAGACTACACAATACAAGAGGTTGGTGTTATTTAACTCAAAAGTTATATCATTTTTTTTTCTCCCATCATGATTAAATCAAAAAGTCTGCCATTTAATATGACTGAATTATCTTATTTATCTTTTCCATAAGCTAATGCCATTTGAAAAGGAAAATCCAATCACATCTAGCAAGAATGTATATATGCTCCAACAGAGTCTATGATAATACGATTCACATTCTCAAAATACATATCTCCTCATTTGAATAAGAGGAGATTATAACGCCCGTGGGCACTTGTACCAGTAAATTTTGAATTTTTCAAAGTATGCATACACTGGAAGTTATGTGAGATCGTGATAAGAAAATTATTGTCGAATATTCATTTAAAGTAGCTACTAGAAATAAATGGTGGTCTTGAACCCCTCTGCAGAGGAACATCGACTGTGTGATTGGTTGACATGTAATCCAAATTAGATTGGATTATTATAATTTCCGAATTGACGCAATATAAGGATCCTAGCTCGACTTGACACCTTAAAATTGCCAAGCCTGAAAATTATAGTCCGGTGTTAGTCATATTGCGTATTAAGAGAAATACATCGTTTTACGAGCGATTTGGGGTTATATGTTCAAACCCTAGGATTGGTTCATTAACACTCTGTTCTTCTTATATAATGCATTTGCGTGGTAGTCTTGAAGTACTTGTATTGCATTCACACAAGATGTGGTTGGAGAAAATTATCGAATTTGTAATCCCTGGTGGATTAAAGTTATATTTAGGCAGCCATCTGACTTGTTTACGTCGGATTTAACAATCCTTTCGTGTTTTTAGAAATTTGGTGCCAAACCGAAAATGCGGATTAATTAGTTGATGATATCATATTTATATATAGGTCTCTTGAGGAGTCAATAAAAACACAAAAATCCACGCTTTAGCAGCATAGATTCTATTTTCTTTCTTTTTTCTTTTCTTAAATCTGCAGTTAGAATTATGCTAGCTTTAACTCGTCTTTGATATAGACTAGAGTTATTATTTTGATGCTCGTTTTTCTGTAATACTCATATAGTTGAGTTAGCATCCATAAATCGTCAAAAGTTGTACTCTTTTCCCTTCGTTTTAGGTTTTATCCCATGTGGTTTTCCTGACAAGGTTTTAACGAGGCAACATCTCATTGGCGTTTGATTTTCTTTCAAAAATGTTGATATTTGTGCTTTTTTTTCCTTCGTCCAAATTTTTTCCCTTTGGGTTTTATTGGAAAGGTTTTAGTGAGGCAATTTATTCAACATGGTGGTCATCCAAGGGGGAGTTGTATCGATTTCGGTTATTTGGTGGATTCCCACCATTAACTAGATCATTTTTTTATACCACATCAACATAAACATCTCCTAGGAATTTGGATATCATTTTGATCCATATAAGGTATGATCACAAATTTTGTTCACCTTTGGTACTGTAACTACATATTGGCACCTTGTTGAAGAAACTACATTAACTACATATGCAAATCATCTCCGAAGATAGCAAACCAAGACACAAGTTCTCAATGCATTTGGAGAAGCTTGAAGATTCGAGTACACTACCATTAGAAGACTAACACAAAAGAAGACTTCATCAGAAAAAATATCTTCTAGCATTCAAGAAATTCGTTCACCGAAATTGGGAAGTCTCGACTCAAAGATTTGCAACCCAAGAATTTACTGAAGTACTCATCAGGGGGAGCGTCATCATCAAATTAAGGTGCATTCACCGGACTTTATCAAGTTGTACTATTTTCCTTCGTCAAGGTTTTATTCCACTGGGTTTTTCCTTGTCAAGGTTTTAACGAGACAACATATTCGTGTCCAACACTGTCTGAGTCTTTACATGCTTACGCAATTTTAGGTTTTTCTCTTTTGAGTTTTCCAGATATGGTTGTAATGACTTAGCCACAGTGGTCATCAGGGGGAGTGTTATAAACTATTGTTTATTTACTAAGATGCCCTTCGTGTCTAAGTTTAGGGTTTACATATCTTGGACACCAAGTCTTCTATCTATATAAATAGAGGCCTAATCTCTTGTATTATACACACATATCTAATGAGAATCTCTCTTTCTTCTTCCCCTCTATTTTGTGTCTCCTTTTTTTCTCTAGTTTACAACAATTGATTTATAATAATAATTGTATCTAATACAAAGGACTTGTCCCCTATTTATAGAGAAGACAATAAAACTCATATTCCTAAAATAAGACTTAAACTTGAAAAATAAGAAATCCCTAAAATAAATAATGTTCTAGAACTAAATAATTTCTAAAAATAAGTAATTCTAAAAATAAGAAATACTACTCTAAATTAATTAAGCTCTAGCAATAATAATAAAAATACTAATCCTAAATCTAACGGATGTCCTACATCAGTTAGTAAACCTACCTTGATTTTCATTTAGCATCACATACACCAACAAACCCATAAATCATGTCATACAACAATATATTTCTTCCACTTCATAAATCATGATGATTATTGTTTCCAAATTGTTCATATAAGAAGATATAATAGGAAACTATATATGAGGAAGTTTAATTCTTTTAAGGAATACATGGAAATAAAGAAAAAGAGAGAGAAATCAGGATGAAGAAAGGTTTGTTTCTTATTTTATTTTCTCTAGCTAACCAAATGCACACATATATATGGTAGTCACCCATTAATTTCTCAAAGCATTATTACACATTAAATTAAACTTGCATGCAAAATTAAAGCTCAAATGGAATGTGATTGGTTTCCAATTTTGACCGAATTTTCACATATTTGTATTCTCCTAATGAATGCTATTAAATCTCATATTTATATTTATATCATAATGGCATATTCCTTAATTATATTCTATGAACATATTACACACATAATAAATCAATTTTATTAACGTACTCTACCATCAATTTTATTAACGTACTCTACCACCAAAATAAGGAAAGAGTAATTTAATTACACATGGAAGAATTATAGCAATGCAATTAAATACACATGCATAATAGCCATTATTTTTAAATTTATTTTCTTTCCTCTTTCTTATTCTCTAAAACGATTCCAAATCCTGTCATTTATATGTCCTAACAAATTTCATTCAATATAATAATTAGCCTTCATGTAAGAACATGCATAACAAATCATCTAAGTACTAGCATTCACTTTATTTTAGTAAATAATTTATTATAACTATTTATTACATTTTTCCTTCTACACAAAGTTAAAGAGTCAAATATTATTTTTAAATGGCACAATAAAGATTTTATGAGCTAACTATTTGATTATAAATTTACATATTTGGGCTTTTATATATTTTATGTCAGATGAGCCACAATAGGGAAACTAAAATATGGATAAAAAATTACCGGGTATCACATTCGTCCCGAAGTTTAGAACATGCTTACGATCTCAAAATCATGTAAATTATAAAATTCAAAAATCAATATCCACTTTAGCACACAAGTAAGTATTACACGTATTCCGACAAATCAATATGCATAATATTAAGCCAAAAACACATCAACCATGTCAAGCAATCATCCAATAGCAATTCATACAACATTTATTTATTATTTTTTTTATCATGGTCCCATTCAAGATCTAAAGCCTAGAGCTATAATACCAACTTGTAACACCCCGAGTTCCGGAACAGGGTAAAACCCGTATGGAGATCCGAACTCGAAGCGTTACGGGTCAGAAAGAGGCTAAAAAGTTTTATTATTTTTTTGATATAATTATTTCACTAAGCATAAAGAATTATTCTTAAACATGAGTTTAATTAATTATATAAATAAATACATTAACAATATTCTCAACAAAATATTAAAATCAAATTACACATCAAATGATATTAACAAAAACAACATTGTCAACAATCCATCTAATTTTAAATTCCACTTCCACCATTTAAGAAATCTGCAAAAAATGTCAATTGGGGTGAGTTGACGGCTCAATAGGAATACTTTCTCATCCTCTAAAAATATACAAACATCACAATAAACCAAACAAGGTATGCATTCAACGATTTTGATTACAAATTTCACGTTACCCAATTAATTCTGAATTATTATTCATTTCATTTAATTTTTGAGTTCACAGTACGAATGTCCTTGGTTCGTACACCCACCTATCGTTTGGCACGGACAGCCTCCATCAATGGTCAGGAACAAAAGTTCCTATGGGGATCATAACCATTTGCTCACAGGGATCATTACCCATTTCATTTTCGTTATCCGGTACGAAAAACCGCCATTGATGGTCAGGAAACACAAGTTCCTACTGGGGATCATTACCCATTTAAATCACGGGGATCATTACCTGCCATTAGCATGAAACATGTTTCATCTAACGGTAAAACATGAACTCTTCCTTTTAGTATTATTTTTTTACAATTTAATTTATATAATATTCTCATTTCAATTTCATGGTTATGCATACATTAGAAAAACAACCATCATACAATTCAAAATACAATAAAAGAAGAATATATCATTTTCAACCAAAGAAATCACATATGGATATTAGTAGAAGATGAGTTAGTAATGCAGAACGGAAGCGTGAATAAAGAATTTTGATAGTAAAAGTAGAAGAATATTTGAGAAAACTCAATATTGATTGATAATAATAATGTATATTCTAATACAAAGGACTTGTCCCCTATTTATAGAGAAGACAATAAAACTCATATTCCTAAAATAAGACTTAAACTTGAAAAATAAGAAATCCCTAAAATAAATAATGTTCTAGAACTAAATAATTTCTAAAAATAAGTAATTCTAAAAATAAGATATACTACTCTAAATTAATTAAGCTCTAGCAATAATAATAAAAATACTAATCCTAAATCTAACGCATGTCCTACATCAGGCCCGTCATCTTGAAAAGAATTCGTCTCGAATTAACAAAGTATTGAAGAACATGTGCTACATTAGACCCGCCATCTTGAAAAGAATTTGTCTTCGAGTTCACCAAATATTGTAAACGACCCGTCCAACAAATAATATACTTCGAGTACATCAATGAAAGTAAAGTGTAGCACCACGTAATAGATCGTTTAACACTAAAACTGCCGTCAATGTTGCACGGTATATCTTTCATGGTAATTTTCCCGGAGTACGTTAGATCAGCAGACATCTTTGTGATTGTTTTTTGACCTCCAACAATAGGAACAACTGGTACTTCAACTTGACTAACTTCCAAACCTGTAAAGAAGCTATTGATGGTGATTCTATTACCGGTGAAGATAGTATTGGCGTCAGAATATGTATCGTTGAAGGAGTAACCTCATGAAGGGTATCGAACTGTGACCAATCTATTTGTTCCAAAATAAGCTTTGCTTTTCCGATATGTTGAAAACTTGCCTCGTGTAATTCGGCAATTTCACGAAATATCTCATCAAGACTAGCACGACTACCTTGTTCGTTAGTCATGATAAAGTGTAAACGAACACTGACTTGTTTTAGAAAAAAACAAAAGGTGTGGGACGTGAATAGTTGGTTTGATGGATAGTGGACCTAAATTAATTGTTATGGAGGTCGAGGACAGATGTTTAATGGAGGTGGAGTTTAAGGGAAAGGACGTGATGGAATATGAAAGAGGCACCGTGAAGAATTAATTAATTGATATGATTGAGAGGAACACTGTGGTGAAAGAGTGGGGAAGAAAAGGTGATTGAAGGAGGAATTAATTAATTAATGATTGATAGAAAAGGTGATGAAGTGCTGGTATTGTATACGTAGGTGACATGAGGGGAATTAGTATGGGTGAAAGTGGATGATGGACGTAACAGGAGCTAGTTGGAGCGGCGGACGATTTTTTTTTTTTTTTTTTTGAAACGAAAATAAAAAAGGATAGGGTTTAGAAGAAGAGATGCGGAGATCTCGATAAGTAAAGGTGACGAAAGGGTAAAGGAAATTTAGAAGAAAAGAATAAGAGGACCGTAGTTTCGAAGCTCTAGATTCCACTTAATGCAGAACGGAAGCGTGAATAAAGAATTTTGATAGTAAAAGTAGAAGAATATTTGAGAAAACTCAATATTGATGTTATAAACTATTGTTTATTTACTAAGATGCCCTTCGTGTCTAAGTTTAGGGTTTACATATCTTGGACACCAAGTCTTCTATCTATATAAATAGATGCCTAATCTCTTGTATTATACACACATATCTAACGAGAATCTCTCTTTCTTCTTCCCCTCTATTTGGTGTCTCCTTCTTTTTTCTCTAGTTTACAACACGTCATCAGAACGTAGAACTACCAACTGAGCGGTATAGCATATGTATCAAGGGAGCTTCTAACAATCTTATAGTCTTTTAATATATATTTTTATTATTGATTGTTTATTCCTCAATAACTCGTTAATCAGTTCTTTATTTTTGTTTGTTTTTACATGTATTAATGATGATGAGATCAGCACTATGTGTGAGCGATCCCTTAAGGCTACTCATGGATGGACTTTGTGGTTTGTACATTTTCCACGCAAGCCCGTATTCTCCAACAGCACCGTTTTGATGCCATGGTCCATGTAAAGCTCTAATATCCTCTTTATTTTACACTTTATAATATTATATAATAATTTTTGATATTGCCTTTTTCTTTATATATATATATATATATATATATATATATATATATATATATATATATATATATAATATACACACGTACTCTGTTTACGTGTGTATATAAATGGGCAATTATTTTTGAGTTTGTTTGTCCCATGTTCTCTAATCTTTTTCCTAGAGAAAGAGAGAATAAATCCATCAAAAGATGGTTTATAGTTTCTATTCCTTTAATGAAACCGTAATCACCAAAAATTGGTATCGTTGTAGATTTTATTATCTTGACGGTAACTAATGACATGCATGGTTCATGGAACCTTCGACCAATTTAATTGGTATCTTTGTCCATTAGATGAAGATCATGTGATTAGTGGTTTCTATTTATTTTATTTTATTGTGCAAGAAACCATCCGTCAACTAACTATGCGATATTAAAAGCGACAATATTTTTTTTAATTTGTCGACACAATTTTATTAATTGTACAAACCAATTTTATTAATTGGCATTCAACTTTTAGCCAATATTGGTTAGTGATTTCTATTCCTTCAAAGAAATCGTCATCAACAAAAAGTAGGGTTTGCTCTACAAAGATTAACAATTATGATCTCTTTATTATCTTGAAAAGAATCATACAAGCCACTTGAAATTGTTTTTCTCTATCGACTTCCTAATGAGATATAGTTATTATTGGTTAAGCCAATCATTAAATACCGGTAAACGAGAAAAATTATTGCATTCTTGATTTTTGAGCAATTTAAAATTTTCTCGGCAATAATCTCCAAAATTTGTATTTGTTCCACTTGTAGTTGGAATATAGAAGGATGTTAAAGGTCAATGGGTGCGCACCCAAATTCTGAGACTATATCATTAGTCCTTGTAGTGACTAAACTGGTCTTTAAATAATTCCTTTTAATACCGAAAGTGTCTATAATATCATCTTAAGGTGAATGATTATCTCGTTGGCCCTATAGGTCACGAATTTTATTTTTTGGAGATTTATTTACATATTTTTTGTAACCAATAAAATCCATAAATGCTGGTAAAATTTGTATGTCAAGTAGACTACAAATTTTTTGTTGAATGACATAATCTTTTATGGCTCTATAAGTCGATCAGTATCTGTCATCCAAAACACAGATATTATTATCAGTATATGTCCTCGAATTAATTGGATAATACTTTACGAATTTTTTCTTCGTGTATGAGATAAAAGCCGTTCTTCCATAATCAGGGGGAGACTACACAATACAAGAGGTTGGTGTTATTTAACTCAAAAGTTATATCATTTTTTTTTCTCCCATCATGATTAAATCAAAAAGTCTGCCATTTAATATGACTGAATTATCTTATTTATCTTTTCCATAAGCTAATGCCATTTGAAAAGGAAAATCCAATCACATCTAGCAAGAATGTATATATGCTCCAACAGAGTCTATGATAATACGATTCACATTCTCAAAATACATATCTCCTCATTTGAATAAGAGGAGATTATAACGCCCGTGGGCACTTGTACCAAAGATAAATTTTGAATTTTTCAAAGTATGCATACACTGGAAGTTATGTGAGATCGTGATAAGAAAATTATTGTCGAATATTCATTTAAAGTAGCTACTAGAAATAAATGGTGGTCTTGAACCCCTCTGCAGAGGAACATCGATGTGTGATTGGTTGACATGTAATCCAAATTAGATTGGATTATTATAATTTCCGAATTGACGCAATATAAGGATCCTAGCTCGACTTGACACCTTAAAATTGCCAAGCCTGAAAATTATAGTCCGGTGTTAGTCATATTGCGTATTAAGAGAAATACATCGTTTACGAGCGATTTGGGGTTATATGTTCAAACCCTAGGATTGGTTCATTAACACTCTGTTCTTCTTATATAATGCATTTGCGTGGTAGTCTTGAAGTACTTGTATTGCATTCACACAAGATGTGGTTGGAGAAAATTATCGAATTTGTAATCCCTGGTGGATTAAAGTTATATTTAGGCAGCCATCTCGACTTGTTTACGTCGGATTTAACAATCCTTTCGTGTTTTTAGAAATTTGGTGCCAAACCGAAAAAATGCGGATTAATTAGTTGATGATATCATATTTATATATAGGTCTCTTGAGGAGTCAATAAAAACACAAAAATCCACGCTTTAGCAAAGATAGATTCTATTTTCTTTCTTTTTCTTTTCTTAAATCTGCAGTTAGAATTATGCTAGCTTTAACTCGTCTTTGATATAGACTAGAGTTATTATTTTGATGCTCGTTTTTCTGTAATACTCATATAGTTGAGTTAGCATCCATAAATCTTCAAAAGTTGTACTCTTTTCCCTTCGTTTTAGGTTTTATCCCATGTGGTTTTCCTGACAAGGTTTTAACGAGGCAACATCTCATTGGCGTTTGATTTTCTTTCAAAAATGTTGATATTTGTGCTTTTTTTTCCTTCGTCCAAATTTTTTCCCTTTGGGTTTTATTGGAAAGGTTTTAGTGAGGCAATTTATTCAACATGGTGGTCATCCAAGGGGGAGTTGTATCGATTTCGGTTATTTGGTGGATTCCCACCATTAACTAGATCATTTTTTTTATACCACATCAACATAAACATCTCCTAGGAATTTGGATATCATTTTGATCCATATAAGGTATGATCACAAATTTTGTTCACCTTTGGTACTGTAACTACATATTGGCACCTTGTTGAAGAAACTACATTAACTACATATGCAAATCATCTCCGAAGATAGCAAACCAAGACACAAGTTCTCAATGCATTTGGAGAAGCTTGAAGATTCGAGTACACTACCATTAGAAGACTAACACAAAAGAAGACTTCATCAGAAAAAATATCTTCTAGCATTCAAGAAATTCGTTCACCGAAATTGGGAAGTCTCGACTCAAAGATTTGCAACCCAAGAATTTACTGAAGTACTCATCAGGGGGAGCGTCATCATCAAATTAAGGTGCATTCACCGGACTTTATCAAGTTGTACTATTTTCCTTCGTCAAGGTTTTATTCCACTGGGTTTTTCCTTGTCAAGGTTTTAACGAGACAACATATTCGTGTCCAACACTGTCTGAGTCTTTACATGCTTACGCAATTTTAGGTTTTTCTCTTTTGAGTTTTCCAGATATGGTTGTAATGACTTAGCCACAGTGGTCATCAGGGGGAGTGTTATAAACTATTGTTTATTTACTAAGATGCCCTTCGTGTCTAAGTTTAGGGTTTACATATCTTGGACACCAAGTCTTCTATCTATATAAATAGAGGCCTAATCTCTTGTATTATACACACATATCTAATAAGAATCTCTCTTTCTTCTTCCCCTCTATTTTGTGTCTCCTTTTTTTCTCTAGTTTACAACAATTGATTTATAATAATAATTGTATCTAATACAAAGGACTTGTCCCCTATTTATAGAGAAGACAATAAAACTCATATTCCTAAAATAAGACTTAAACTTGAAAAATAAGAAATCCCTAAAATAAATAATGTTCTAGAACTAAATAATTTCTAAAAATAAGTAATTCTAAAAATAAGAAATACTACTCTAAATTAATTAAGCTCTAGCAATAATAATAAAAATACTAATCCTAAATCTAACGGATGTCCTACATCAGTTAGTAAACCTACCTTGATTTTCATTTAGCATCTCATACACCAACAAACCCATAAATCATGTCATACAACAATATATTTCTTCCACTTCATAAATCATGATGATTATTGTTTCCAAATTGTTCATATAAGAAGATATAATAGGAAACTATATATGAGGAAGTTTAATTCTTTTAAGGAATACATGGAAATAAAGAAAAAAGAGAGAGAAATCAGGATGAAGAAAGGTTTGTTTCTTATTTTATTTTCTCTAGCTAACCAAATGCACACATATATATGGTAGTCACCCATTAATTTCTCAAAGCATTATTACACATTAAATTAAACTTGCATGCAAAATTAAAGCTCAAATGGAATGTGATTGGTTTCCAATTTTGACCGAATTTTCACATATTTGTATTCTCCTAATGAATGCTATTAAATCTCATATTTATATTTATATCATAATGGCATATTCCTTAATTATATTCTATGAACATATTACACACATAATAAATCAATTTTATTAACGTACTCTACCATCAATTTTATTAACGTACTCTACCACCAAAATAAGGAAAGAGTAATTTAATTACACATGGAAGAATTATAGCAATGCAATTAAATACACATGCATAATAGCCATTATTTTTAAATTTATTTTCTTTCCTCTTTCTTATTCTCTAAAACGATTCCAAATCCTGTCATTTATATGTCCTAACAAATTTCATTCAATATAATAATTAGCCTTCATGTAAGAACATGCATAACAAATCATCTAAGTACTAGCATTCACTTTATTTTAGTAAATAATTTATTATAACTATTTATTACATTTTTCCTTCTACACAAAGTTAAAGAGTCAAATATTATTTTTAAATGGCACAATAAAGATTTTATGAGCTAACTATTTGATTATAAATTTACATATTTGGGCTTTTATATATTTTATGTCAGATGAGCCACAATAGGGAAACTAAAATATGGATAAAAAATTACGGGTATCACATTCGTCCCGAAGTTTAGAACATGCTTACGATCTCAAAATCATGTAAATTATAAAATTCAAAAATCAATATCCACTTTAGCACACAAGTAAGTATTACACGTATTCCGACAAATCAATATGCATAATATTAAGCCAAAAACACATCAACCATGTCAAGCAATCATCCAATAGCAATTCATACAACATTTATTTATTATTTTTTTTATCATGGTCCCATTCAAGATCTAAAGCCTAGAGCTATAATACCAACTTGTAACACCCCGAGTTCCGGAACAGGGTAAAACCCGTATGGAGATCCGAACTCGAAGCGTTACGGGTCGAAAGAGGCTAAAAAGTTTTATTATTTTTTTGATATAATTATTTCACTAAGCATAAAGAATTATTCTTAAACATGAGTTTAATTAATTATATAAATAAATACATTAACAATATTCTCAACAAAATATTAAAATCAAATTACACATCAAATGATATTAACAAAAACAACATTGTCAACAATCCATCTAATTTTAAATTCCACTTCCACCATTTAAGAAATCTGCAAAAAATGTCAATTGGGGTGAGTTGACGGCTCAATAGGCATACTTTCTCATCCTCTAAAAATATACAAACATCACAATAAACCAAACAAGGTATGCATTCAACGATTTTGATTACAAATTTCACGTTACCCAATTAATTTTTGAATTATTATTCATTTCATTTAATTTTTGAGTTCACAGTACGAATGTCCTTGGTTCGTACACCCACCTATCGTTTGGCACGGACAGCCTCCATCAATGGTCAGGAACAAAAGTTCCTATGGGGATCATACCCATTTGCTCACAGGGATCATTACCCATTTCATTTTCGTTATCCGGTACGAAAAACCGCCATTGATGGTCAGGAAACACAAGTTCCTACTGGGGATCATTACCCATTTAAATCACGGGGATCATTACCCGCCGTTAGCATGAAACATGTTTCATCTAACGGTAAAACATGAACTCTTCCTTTTAGTATTATTTTTTTACAATTTAATTTATATAATATTCTCATTTCAATTTCATGGTTATGCATACATTAGAAAAACAACCATCATACAATTCAAAATACAATAAAAGAAGAATATATCATTTTCAACCAAAGAAATCACATATGGATATTAGTAGAAGATGAGTTAGTAATGCAGAACGGAAGCGTGAATAAAGAATTTTGATAGTAAAAGTAGAAGAATATTTGAGAAAACTCAATATTGATTGATAATAATAATGTATATTCTAATACAAAGGACTTGTCCCCTATTTATAGAGAAGACAATAAAACTCATATTCCTAAAATAAGACTTAAACTTGAAAAATAAGAAATCCCTAAAATAAATAATGTTCTAGAACTAAATAATTTCTAAAAATAAGTAATTCTAAAAATAAGATATACTACTCTAAATTAATTAAGCTCTAGCAATAATAATAAAAATACTAATCCTAAATCTAACGCATGTCCTACATCAGGCCCGCCATCTTGAAAAGAATTCGTCTCGAATTAACAAAGTATTGAAGAACATGTGCTACATTAGACCCGCCGTCTTGAAAAGAATTTGTCTTCGAGTTCACCAAATATTGTAAACGACCCGTCCAACAAATAATATACTTCGAGTACATCAATGAAAGTAAAGTGTAGCACCACGTAATAGATCGTTTAACACTAAAACTGCCGTCAATGTTGCACGGTATATCTTTCATGGTAATTTTCCCGGAGTACGTTAGATCAGCAGACATCTTTGTGATTGTTTTTTGACCTCCAACAATAGGAACAACTGGTACTTCAACTTGACTAACTTCCGAAACCTGTAAAGAAGCTATTGATGGTGATTCTATTACCGGTGAAGATAGTATTGGCGTCAGAATATGTATCGTTGAAGGAGTAACCTCATGAAGGGTATCGAACTGTGACCAATCTATTTGTTCCAAAATAAGCTTTGCTTTTCCGATATGTTGAAAACTTGCCTCGTGTAATTCGGCAATTTCACGAAATATCTCATCAAGACTAGCACGACTACCTTGTTCGTTAGTCATGATAAAGTGTAAACGAACACTGACTTGTTTTAGAAATAAAACAAAAGGTGTGGGACGTGAATAGTTGGTTTGATGGATAGTGGACCTAAATTAATTGTTATGGAGGTCGAGGACAGATGTTTAATGGAGGTGGAGTTTAAGGGAAAGGACGTGATGGAATATGAAAGAGGCACCGTGAAGAATTAATTAATTGATATGATTGAGAGGAACACTGTGGTGAAAGAGTGGGGAAGAAAAGGTGATTGAAGGAGGAATTAATTAATTAATGATTGATAGAAAAGGTGATGAAGTGCTGGTATTGTATACGTAGGTGACATGAGGGGAATTAGTATGGGTGAAAGTGGATGATGGACGTAACAGGAGCTAGTTGGAGCGGCGGACGATTTTTTTTTTTTTTTTTTTTTGAAACGAAAATAAAAAAGGATAGGGTTTAGAAGAAGAGATGCGGAGATCTCGATAAGTAAAGGTGACGAAAGGGTAAAGGAAATTTAGAAGAAAAGAATAAAAGGACCGTAAGCCGAAGCTCTAGATTCCACTTAATGCAGAACGGAAGCGTGAATAAAGAATTTTGATAGTAAAAGTAGAAGAATATTTGAGAAAACTCAATATTGATGTTATAAACTATTGTTTATTTACTAAGATGCCCTTCGTGTCTAAGTTTAGGGTTTACGTATCTTGGACACCAAGTCTTCTATCTATATAAATAGATGCCTAATCTCTTGTATTATACACACATATCTAACGAGAATCTCTCTTTCTTCTTCCCCTCTATTTGGTGTCTCCTTCTTTTTTTCTCTAGTTTACAACACGTCATCAGCAACGTAGAACTACCAACTGAGCGGTATAGCATATGTATCAAGGGGAGCTTCTAACAATCTTATAGTCTTTTAATATATATTTTTATTATTGATTGTTTATTCCTCAATAAACTGTTAATCAGTTCTTTATTTTTGTTTGTTTTTACATGTATTAATGATGATGAGATCAGCACTATGTGTGAGCGATCCCTTAAGGCTACTCATGGATGGACTTTGTGGTTTGTACATTTTCCACGCAAGCCCGTATTCTCCAACAGCACCGTTTTGATGCCATGGTCCATGTAAAGCTCTAATATCCTCTTTATTTTACACTTTATAATATTATATAATAATTTTGGATATTGCCTTTTACTTTATATATATATATATATATATATATATATATATATATAATATACACACGTACTCTGTTTACGTGTGTATATAAATGGGCAATTATTTTTGAGTTTGTTTGTCCCATGTTCTCTAATCTTTTTCCTAGAGAAAGAGAGAATAAATCCATCAAAAGATGGTTTATAGTTTCTATTCCTTTAATGAAACTGTAATCACCAAAAATTGGTATCGTTGTAGATTTTATTATCTTGACGGTAACTAATGACATGCATGGTTCATGGAACCTTCGACCAATTTAATTGGTATCTTTGTCCATTAGATGAAGATCATGTGATTAGTGGTTTCTATTTATTTTATTTTATTGTGCAAGAAACCATCCGTCAACTAACTATGCGATATTAAAAGCGACAATATTTTTTTTAATTTGTCGACACAATTTTATTAATTGTACAAACCAATTTTATTAATTGGCATTCAACTTTTAGCCAATATTGGTTAGTGATTTCTATTCCTTCAAAGAAATCGTCATCAACAAAAAGTAGGGTTTGCTCTACAAAGATTAACAATTATGATCTCTTTATTATCTTGAAAAGAATCATACAAGCCACTTGAAATTGTTTTTCTCTATCGACTTCCTAATGAGATATAGTTATTATTGGTTAAGCCAATCATTAAATACGGTAAACGAGAAAAATTATTGCATTCTTGATTTTTGAGCAATTTAAAATTTTCTCGGCAATAATCTCCAAAATTTGTATTTGTTCCACTTGTAGTTGGAATATAGAAGGATGTTAAAGGTCAATGGGTGCGCACCCAAATTCTGAGACTATATCATTAGTCCTTGTAGTGACTAAACTGGTCTTTAAATAATTCCTTTTAATACCGAAAGTGTCTATAATATCATCTTAAGGTGAATGATTATCTCGTTGGCCCTATAGGTCACGAATTTTATTTTTTGGAGATTTATTTACATATTTTTTGTAACCAATAAAATCCATAAATGCTGGTAAAATTTGTATGTCAAGTAGACTACAAATTTTTTGTTGAATGACATAATCTTTTATGGCTCTATAAGTCGATCAGTATCTGTCATCCAAAACACAGATATTATTATCAGTATATGTCCTCGAATTAATTGGATAATACTTTACGAATTTTTTCTTCGTGTATGAGATAAAAGCCGTTCTTCCATAATCAGGGGGAGACTACACAATACAAGAGGTTGGTGTTATTTAACTCAAAAGTTATATCATTTTTTTTCTCCCATCATGATTAAATCAAAAAGTCTGCCATTTAATATGACTGAATTATCTTATTTATCTTTTCCATAAGCTAATGCCATTTGAAAAGGAAAATCCAATCACATCTAGCAAGAATGTATATATGCTCCAACAGAGTCTATGATAATACGATTCACATTCTCAAAATACATATCTCCTCATTTGAATAAGAGGAGATTATAACGCCCGTGGGCACTTGTACCAGTAAATTTTGAATTTTTCAAAGTATGCATACACTGGAAGTTATGTGAGATCGTGATAAGAAAATTATTGTCGAATATTCATTTAAAGTAGCTACTAGAAATAAATGGTGGTCTTGAACCCCTCTGCAGAGGAACATCGACTGTGTGATTGGTTGACATGTAATCCAAATTAGATTGGATTATTATAATTTCCGAATTGACGCAATATAAGGATCCTAGCTCGATTTGACACCTTAAAATTGCCAAGCCTGAAAATTATAGTCCGGTGTTAGTCATATTGCGTATTAAGAGAAATACATCGTTTTACGAGCGATTTGGGGTTATATGTTCAAACCCTAGGATTGGTTCATTAACACTCTGTTCTTCTTATTGAATGCATTTGCGTGGTAGTCTTGAAGTACTTGTATTGCATTCACACAAGATGTGGTTGGAGAAAATTATCGAATTTGTAATCCCTGGTGGATTAAAGTTATATTTAGGCAGCCATCTGACTTGTTTACGTCGGATTTAACAATCCTTTCGTGTTTTTAGAAATTTGGTGCCAAACCGAAAATGCGGATTAATTAGTTGATGATATCATATTTATATATAGGTCTCTTGAGGAGTCAATAAAAACACAAAAATCCACGCTTTAGCAGCATAGATTCTATTTTCTTTCTTTTTTCTTTTCTTAAATCTGCAGTTAGAATTATGCTAGCTTTAACTCGTCTTTGATATAGACTAGAGTTATTATTTTGATGCTCGTTTTTCTGTAATACTCATATAGTTGAGTTAGCATCCATAAATCGTCAAAAGTTGTACTCTTTTCCCTTCGTTTTAGGTTTTATCCCATGTGGTTTTCCTGACAAGGTTTTAACGAGGCAACATCTCATTGGCGTTTGATTTTCTTTCAAAAATGTTGATATTTGTGCTTTTTTTTCCTTCGTCCAAATTTTTTCCCTTTGGGTTTTATTGGAAAGGTTTTAGTGAGGCAATTTATTCAACATGGTGGTCATCCAAGGGGGAGTTGTATCGATTTCGGTTATTTGGTGGATTCCCACCATTAACTAGATCATTTTTTTTATACCACATCAACATAAACATCTCCTAGGAATTTGGATATCATTTTGATCCATATAAGGTATGATCACAAATTTTGTTCACCTTTGGTACTGTAACTACATATTGGCACCTTGTTGAAGAAACTACATTAACTACATATGCAAATCATCTCCGAAGATAGCAAACCAAGACACAAGTTCTCAATGCATTTGGAGAAGCTTGAAGATTCGAGTACACTACCATTAGAAGACTAACACAAAAGAAGACTTCATCAGAAAAAATATCTTCTAGCATTCAAGAAATTCGTTCACCGAAATTGGGAAGTCTCGACTCAAAGATTTGCAACCCAAGAATTTACTGAAGTACTCATCAGGGGGAGCGTCATCATCAAATTAAGGTGCATTCACCGGACTTTATCAAGTTGTACTATTTTCCTTCGTCAAGGTTTTATTCCACTGGGTTTTTCCTTGTCAAGGTTTTAACGAGACAACATATTCGTGTCCAACACTGTCTGAGTCTTTACATGCTTACGCAATTTTAGGTTTTTCTCTTTTGAGTTTTCCAGATATGGTTGTAATGACTTAGCCACAGTGGTCATCAGGGGGAGTGTTATAAACTATTGTTTATTTACTAAGATGCCCTTCGTGTCTAAGTTTAGGGTTTACATATCTTGGACACCAAGTCTTCTATCTATATAAATAGAGGCCTAATCTCTTGTATTATACACACATATCTAATAAGAATCTCTCTTTCTTCTTCCCCTCTATTTTGTGTCTCCTTTTTTTCTCTAGTTTACAACAATTGATTTATAATAATAATTGTATCTAATACAAAGGACTTGTCCCCTATTTATAGAGAAGACAATAAAACTCATATTCCTAAAATAAGACTTAAACTTGAAAAATAAGAAATCCCTAAAATAAATAATGTTCTAGAACTAAATAATTTCTAAAAATAAGTAATTCTAAAAATAAGAAATACTACTCTAAATTAATTAAGCTCTAGCAATAATAATAAAAATACTAATCCTAAATCTAACGGATGTCCTACATCAGTTAGTAAACCTACCTTGATTTTCATTTAGCATCACATACACCAACAAACCCATAAATCATGTCATACAACAATATATTTCTTCCACTTCATAAATCATGATGATTATTGTTTCCAAATTGTTCATATAAGAAGATATAATAGGAAACTATATATGAGGAAGTTTAATTCTTTTAAGGAATACATGGAAATAAAGAAAAAGAGAGAGAAATCAGGATGAAGAAAGGTTTGTTTCTTATTTTATTTTCTCTAGCTAACCAAATGCACACATATATATGGTAGTCACCCATTAATTTCTCAAAGCATTATTACACATTAAATTAAACTTGCATGCAAAATTAAAGCTCAAATGGAATGTGATTGGTTTCCAATTTTGACCGAATTTTCACATATTTGTATTCTCCTAATGAATGCTATTAAATCTCATATTTATATTTATATCATAATGGCATATTCCTTAATTATATTCTATGAACATATTACACACATAATAAATCAATTTTATTAACGTACTCTACCATCAATTTTATTAACGTACTCTACCACCAAAATAAGGAAAGAGTAATTTAATTACACATGGAAGAATTATAGCAATGCAATTAAATACACATGCATAATAGCCATTATTTTTAAATTTATTTTCTTTCCTCTTTCTTATTCTCTAAAACGATTCCAAATCCTGTCATTTATATGTCCTAACAAATTTCATTCAATATAATAATTAGCCTTCATGTAAGAACATGCATAACAAATCATCTAAGTACTAGCATTCACTTTATTTTAGTAAATAATTTATTATAACTATTTATTACATTTTTCCTTCTACACAAAGTTAAAGAGTCAAATATTATTTTTAAATGGCACAATAAAGATTTTATGAGCTAACTATTTGATTATAAATTTACATATTTGGGCTTTTATATATTTTATGTCAGATGAGCCACAATAGGGAAACTAAAATATGGATAAAAAATTACCGGGTATCACATTCTTAAAAGAAACTTCGTCCCGAAGTTTAGAACATGCTTACGATCTCAAAATCATGTAAATTATAAAATTCAAAAATCAATATCCACTTTAGCACACAAGTAAGTATTACACGTATTCCAACAAATCAATATGCATAATATTAAGCCAAAAACACATCAACCATGTCAAGCAATCATCCAATAGCAATTCATACAACATTTATTTATTATTTTTTTTATCATGGTCCCATTCAAGATCTAAAGCCTAGAGCTATAATACCAACTTGTAACACCCCGAGTTCGGAACAGGGTAAAACCCGTATGGAGATCCGAACTCGAGCGTTACGGGTCAGAAAGAGGCTAAAAAGTTTTATTATTTTTTTGATATAATTATTTCACTAAGCATAAAGAATTATTCTTAAACATGAGTTTAATTAATTATATAAATAAATACATTAACAATATTCTCAACAAAATATTAAAATCAAATTACACATCAAATGATATTAACAAAAACAACATTGTCAACAATCCATCTAATTTTAACTTCCACTTCCACCATTTATGAAATCTGCAAAAAATGTCAATTGGGGTGAGTTGACGGCTTAATAGGCATACTTTCCCATCCTATAAAAATATACAAACATCACAATAAACCAAACAAGGTATGCATTCAACGATTTTGATTACAAATTTCACGTTACCCAATTAATTCTGAATTATTATTCATTTCATTTAATTTTTGAGTTCACGGTACGAATGTCCTTGGTTCATACACCCAAGGAACCAAGGTTCATACGAATGTCCTTGGTTCGCAACTTAGTTTATGTCGGAAGTAGCATACAACTTCCACCGCAAAAACAAAAAAGAGAACTCTTTTCATTATCATACACGTGTTTAGCTTTTCCAATTCCAAATGTCCCACTTGTCAAGTCAATAAAATCATAAACAAATATGAAATTAAGATAAAATTTGGGGTTCTTAAACTTTCTTGTCTCCCTGTTTATATTTTAATCCCCGTATCTATCTTCTTCTCTGCTTCTATAACTAAAAATAATTTATAGTTTCACATTTTTTTCTGTCTTCTCCCTGATTTTGGTAACCCATCGATAATAATTTCCCTTTTATATCTACTTGTTCTTCTTTAAATTCTTTAATGATGTATTTGTATTGATTTTGTTTGTCTTCATATGGGTGTGTGTTGATATATGATTTAAAGAAATTGTTTTGTGATTTTGATTCTTAGCTTGATGATGAATGAGGGAGGAGATTGAAAATTTATGCTTTATAGAAAGGGGAAAAAAGACATATTGGATGATAAACCTGGCTTTTTTTTTTCTATCAGAAATCTTAAAATTCATTATACATCATGTCACTGTGAAATTATTTCCCTGTTTGAATGATATGTTGAAATTGAATAACTTAATAGATTTTTTTATCGACCCATTGAATCGGACAAGGTCGGTTGAATCACGGGTTAATCCGTCTGGGTCACCGTTTCTCACAAAATAAGCCGGTTTTTAGTGAAATTATTGGGCCACTGTTGTACCGGCACGGAAAAGTGACTCGGTCACCGATTCACTGAGCTGACCGGCCGGACCGGGCCAGTTTTCAGAACATTGTTAGTAAACCTACCTTGCTTTTCATTTAGCATCACATACACCAACAAACCCATAAATCATGTCATACAACAATATATTTCTTCCACTTCATAAATCATGATGATTATTGTTTCCAAATTGTTCATATAAGAAGATATAATAGGAAACTATATATGAGGAAGTTTAATTCTTTTAAGGAATACATGGAAACAAAGAAAAGGGAGAGAGAAATCAGGATGAAGAAAGGTTTGTTTCTTATTTTATTTTCTCTAGCTAACCAAATGCACACATATATATGGTTGTCACCCATTAATTTCTCAAACCATTATTTAACATTAAATTAAACTTGCATGCAAAATTAAATCTCAAATGGAATGTGATTGGTTTCCAATTTTGACCGAATTTTCACATATTTGTATTCTCCTAATGAATGCTATTAAATCTCATATTTATATTTATATTTATATTTATATCATAATGTCATATTCATTAATTATATTCTACTCCCTCCGTTCCATTTTACTTCCTTTTTTAGGGTTTCTTTTGTGTTCCAAATTAAATGATAGTTTTAGTTTTTTTTCCCAATTTTCACTCATCTACCCTTGCTTTGGAATCACACCAGAGAATTAATTCTCATGGTAATCAACAAAAAAATAATTACTCTATAATTTTTAAATATACCCCATGGAAGATATATGCTCAATCTTGTACATCCCAAGTACATAATTGTGGGATTGATAACCTTCCCTATATTTTAGAAACACAAAACTAGGTTATTTAAGTATTTAAGTAGGAATTAATTTGGGTATTATTGGAAAGTTTTTATTCTCTTTGTTATTTCTTAATATCCGTGGAAAATTCTACAACGTCAAGTAAATCGGAACGGAGGGAGTATAAACATATTACACACATAATAAATCAATTTTATTAACGTACTCTACCACCAAAATAAGGAAAGAGTAATTTAATTACACATGAAAGAATTATAGCAATGCAATTAAATACACATGCATAATAACCATTATTTTTAAATTTATTTTCTTTCCTCTTTCTTATTCTCTAAAACGATTCCAAATCCTTTCATTTATATGTCCTAACAAATTTCATTCAATATAATAATTAGCCTTCATGTAAGAACATGCATAACAAATCATCTAAGTACTAGCCTTCACTTTATTTTAGTAAATAATTTATTATAACTATTTATTACATTTTTCCTTCTACACAAAGTTAAAGAGTCAAATATTATTTTTAAATGGCACAATAAAGATTTTATGAGCTAACTATTTGATTATAAATTTACATATTTGGGCTTTTATATATTTTATGTCAGATGAGCCATAATAGGGAAACTAAAATATGGATAAAACATTACCGGGTATCACAATCATCATGGGCGATCAAACACCACCTCATACTCCAATCACTGAAACCACACCATCTGATGAAACCATGTCTATGGATACTGAAAATCAACAAGAAAATGATACTTATCACATTTATCCATCCAATAGTCCTACACTGGTTCTATATTCACCCTTACTTACCGGTGATAACTACGCCACCTAGGTAAGAGGCTTTAGCATGGCTCTAAATGCTAAAGATAAACTTGGTTATATTAATGGTTCTATTCCACAACCTTCTGATCCTGCGAAATTGTATAAATGGCAAAGATGCAATGATCTCGTTAGTATTTGGATCATGAATTCTAGCGCTGAGAAAATCAAGTGTACTCTCTCATTTTCAAAAATGGTGCTGATATTTGGGCCAACCTAAAAAAACGGTTTGGTCAATCGAATGCACCGCATATATACAAATTAAAACATTCAATCTCTTTGTTGA
The DNA here is from genome assembly GCA_023529315.1 of Papaver bracteatum. Classification (NCBI taxonomy): domain Eukaryota; kingdom Viridiplantae; phylum Streptophyta; class Magnoliopsida; order Ranunculales; family Papaveraceae; genus Papaver; species Papaver bracteatum. Next base: position 697,382 of record JAJJWX010000717.1, read on the forward strand.
AACAAGAAAACAAGGATATAAAAACCTATCATACTCAACTCAAATCTCTATGGGATGAGTTAGATTCCATCACTCCCGTGGAAATATGCATATGCAATGCTGGAAAAAACATCATTGAAATTCAAGATCGCAAGCCATGGAGTATCTCCAAGGCTTGAATGAACGTTATTCAGCTATTCGCAGTCAAATTTTGATGATCAAACCATTTCCTTCTCATGATGATATTTACAACTTGGTTCGACAAGAGGAAATCCAACAAGATCTTCATTCTGTTATTAATCCAACCATTGAATCTGCTGCTCTTCAAGTCCACCGTCAAGCACCACGTTTTGTAAAATCAAACAAACATGGCCGACCATTTTGTGATCACTGTAACAAACATGGTCATTGGGCTCACCAATGCTGGGAAATCCATGGGTACCCAAACAAAAACAAGAGTCAACAACATCATGAACGCCAAGAACATTCTCATAACCATGGTGCGATTAATGCCTCCGCTGCAACATCATCATCGGCAACCGATCCATTTTCCATGGATTTCACACTTGAAGAACGTAATCTCTTAAAGGAATTCATTGCTTCAAATAAATCTGCTTCAATGGTTCCTAGTGCAAATATTGCAGGTAATAATAATAACTTCACTTGGGTTATTAATAGTGGTGCATCGCATCATATTTGTAATGATCTTAGTTTATTTTCATCATATCATTCTGCTCCAACAAATTTATCTGTCCGAATACCAGATGGTACTCTTATCTCGGTACAAAATATTGGTATCATCTCCTTTTCTCCTAATTTTAAATTAATTGAGGTCTATCATATACCTCGGTTCAAATTCAATCTAATCTCTATATCTTAGTTGACAAAATCAACTCATTGTATAATCACCTTCTCACAACAATGTTGTACTTTTTAGGACCTGTCGACGATGGCGCCGATTGGTAAAGTTGACTTATATGGAGGACTTTATTATCTTAGGCCTACAAGTTCTCCAACTAGTTTATTTGTCTCTAAGAATAAGACATATGATGTTTGGCACTGGCGATTGGGCCACGCTAGTTTAGATCGCATTAAATTCCTAGTTAAAAATGTCTCTTATATTTCATCAAATGTCAATTACCAATGTGAAATCTGCCCACGGGCAAAACAATCAAGAATGAAATATAATTTAAGTACTACAAAATCTATTCGTCCATTTCAATTGATACATAGTGATATTTGGGGACCTTTCTCTACTCTCTCCCTAAATGGATCCAAATATTTTCTAACTATTGTGGATGATTTTACAAGATGCACTTGGATTTTCTTAATGCAAACCAAGGCTGAAACTCATAAGTACTTAAATCATTTTTTTAATTTCACCGTTACACAATACGAACATAAAATATCAACTGTGTCATCTGGAAATGGTGGCTGATTCATTCCACAACTCCAAACTTTTCGTTCCGACAATGGAACTGAATTTCTCAAAAAGTAACTCCAAGATTAGTTTAGTTCTAAAGGCATTTTGCATCAAAGAAGTTGTGTTTTAACACCCCCAACAAAATTGCGTAGTAGAACGTAAACACCACCATATTCTAAATGTTGCTAGGGCTATTAGATTTCATGCTAACCTACCTTTAGAATTCTGGGGTGAAGCTATTTTAACATCCACTTACATCATTAATAAGCTTCCATCACCTGCACTCGACAATAAATCTCCTCATGAACTTTTATTTGGTAAAGTTCCAGAATACAAACACTTTCGCGTGTTTGGATGTTTATGTTTTGCCCGAAATATTCATATCAAACACAAATTTGATAGTCGAGCTTTGCCCGACATATTTTTGGGTTATCCTTATGGTCAAAAAAGGATATCTAATTTTTGATCTTGAATCAAAAAGAAAATACACATCACGAGATGTTACATTTCATGAGGATATTTTTCCTTTTCAATCTCAATCAATAAGTCCATCGCCATCACTCAATGATTTTACATTTTAGGACTTCTCATCTTATCGCGACGATGAGTATAACACTTCACAAAATCCTCCAAATATATCTCATACCTCTACGGAAAATCCATCTTCAACCTCAAAAGATCTTCCTAATCATGAAGGATCCAGTTGTCAATCATCAACTAGTCCAGTGTTTAACATGAATGGAGAACATACACCTTCTTCACAAAAACAAGTATTATCTCTTCACCTAATTCTTCAAATGAAGAAATTGCGGCACCTCCTTCTCCTCGACCAACCCGTAATCGTAATCCCCCTTCTTATCTAAAAGATTTTATTTGCACAACACAAGAGTGTAAATCTTCATGTGCTTATCCTCTTACGAATTATATTTCTTATGATGAATTTAAGCCTCATCACAAGGCTTTCCTTACTCAAGTTGTCAGTCATGACGAACCGTCTTCTTTCACCCAAGCTATGAAATCCGAACTATGGCGAGATGCCATGGCGAAGGAAATTACAGCTTTGGAACAAAATAAAAAATGGATTCTCACTCGTTTGCCTCCTGGAAAATCACCCATTGGATGCAAATGGGTATATCGTATTAAATATAAATCCGATGGCAGTATCGAAAGATACAAAGCCAGATTAGTTACGAAGGGTTATACCCAAATCGAAGGAATTGATTATCATGATACTTTTGCCCCTGTTGCTAAACTAGTAACAGTATGTGTCTTATTATCTATTGCCGCCGTAAAAGGTTGGAGTCTTCACCAATTATATGTAAATAATGCATTTCTTCAAGGTGATCTTGATTAGGAAGTATATATTTCCCTTTCACCTGGTTTTTCAGCACCCGACAAATCCCTTGTATGTCGTTTAAATAAATCTCTTTATGGCCTCAAGCAAGCTTCCCGCCAATGGTTTGCAAAATTTTCTACGGCCCTCAAAGAGGAAGGATTTCAACAATCTTTGGCTGATTATTCTCTTTTTAGTGACATTCATGGTTCTCTTACCGTATTTGTTCTAGTATATGTCGATGATATTATCATTTCCGGAATGATCAATCTTTCATTAATTCTCTCAAAACACGTCTTGAATCTCACTTTTCTATCAAAGACTTGGGAAAACTTCAATATTTCCTAGGAATTGAAGTTTCTCGTTCCCATTCTGGAATTTTTCTTTGCCAATGCAAATATGTCCTAGACATTCTACGTGATTCTGGCCAAACTGGTTGTCGTCCTTCACCGTTCCCCATGGAACAACAACATCTTAAATTACTCACTACAGATGGAAATCCTCTCCCAGATCCTAGTATCTATCGACGACTCATAGGACGGCTTCTTTATCTCACAATTACTCGTCCAGATATCACATATGTTGTGAATTATCTTAGTCAATTTATGCAAGCTCCACGTAGTGCTCACATGGATGCTGTCACGCGCATTCTTCGTTACTTCAAAGGCTCCATTGGTCATGGCCTTTTTCTCTCTTCCAATAGTTCCCTTCATCTTAAGGTATTTACTGATTCTGACTGGGTGGGTTTTCCAACTACTCGACGCTCAACCACGGGTTATTTCACGATGCTCGACAATATCCCCATTTCTTGGAAATCCAAGAAACAACCTACTGTATCTAAGTCTTCCGCTGAAGCTGAATATCGAGCGTTAGCTAATTTAGCGGCTGAACTACAGTTGCTACACTTTTTATTCAAAGACTTCGGCATTTTATTCTCTCCACCAATCACCGTGTATTGTGATAGTCAAGCAGCCATTCATATAGCTGAAAATCCGGTTTTCCATGAACGTACAAAACATATTGAGGTAGACTGCCACTTTATTCGTGAGAAGATTCAGTCCAAACTCATTACTACTTCTTACATTCGATCCGCCGACCAGCTCGCTGACATCTTCACCAAACCACTTGGGGCTGACCAATTTCGACGTTTAGTAAGCAAGTTGGGCATTCGGCAACTATCACCTCCTGCTACAACTTGAGGGGGGTAATAATATCTTCACCAAATCCTCATGCCCACAATTAACGCCACCAATCACTAGTCTTAATATGGAAAGTAAATAAAAGAAATTTGAATCAATCACTATAGTGAGTCAACAAATTAAAGAGGGAAAGAAGAGTTACGTGATTGATTCATTGTACATTTTAGTCAATATAAGTTACTTTCTTTTGACATTTTTATAGAAATATTTTTTAGTTCTTTGATGTAAATATAGTATTGTATCATTACTATATAAATGAATCTTCATCTTCTAGTCGATCACAACAAGTAAAAGGCAAAAACTTTAGTGTCCATTTCATGACCGAGTAAGCCATTTGAGCTTGTACATACCCATTGATGTGACTATTTTAGCTTGCCAAGGTAAAATGCATTGGCCAAATCTGTGGACCTTACTTTTGTTCAGTTAAGTATCAATGTAGTGTTTGGGACTTACCGTATTAAACCCATAAAGCCATAAAACGACTGAGATTCTAAGCACAAGCAGTTTGCTCTATATCCGTGTTCGCTGTTCGGAGGTCATGAAGCTTAGTGGACCCAAAAACAACAAACCCTAGGTGGACAACAAGACTAAAAGGAGAATCGGAAAAGAATCATTTGGGAATTTGTCTTACCTCATATTCCCTCCGTCCCATTATTAGATGACCTACTTAGTTTAAAATTTTGTCCCACTATTAGTTGACCTATTTCATTAAACAAGGGGATATTTCTAAAATTATCTTTTTAATTGATTATCGGTAGTATAAGAAATATGTATAATTTAATATCAATGTTTATATTCGTTACATAGGTGTTTTAAAATTCTTTTCAATGATATAAAGTTTACGAAAATCCATGGTATAGTTTGAGAGATAAATCAATTTTAAATTTTACAAATTACTATCATAAGGATATAATTGTAAAAAATATCCCCTTTCATTCCTTGCCTTAATAATTGTGCAAACTTGAACTAAGTCATCTAATAGTGGGACGGAGGGAGTAATTTTTACGCAATTTTGTTGGAAAATGGGAATGATAATGGATAAGTGGAATTCAGACACCGTATTAGAAATATTTACTCGATTACCTATCAAATCAATCATGCAATGCAGAGAAGTATGCAAAATCCGGCGAAATCTATTGACGAAACCAGACAAGTACCCTTTTCACAGGTTGGTTGGTTCTTGCAATGGTTTGGTTTGTTTTGAAGCTTTAGGCGTTGTAGACATTTCCAATCCCATCACTGGTAAACGTATTCAAGTCCGAGGTGTATGGTTTTAGACTTTTAGTTGTGTGGATTGGGTCATTGTTATATTCCACTGGCGTTTATAAGGTTGTTAAGATTTCTTACATGCAAAATGCCAAGCGACGGAAATTACCTATGCCTTCTCGGATTCAGGCGTTTTTACTAATGGGGCTCTGTATTGGTTAAATATAAGATCTAAGTGTGATATTGTAGCCTTTGTTTTAACAAATGAAACATTTTAGTCTGTCCCGGCCGTCACCACTTTGTCATATTTGTTCTGGTTCCGATGATGATGTTAATTGTTGGTACCCTAATATTTGGCATAGGAAGTCTGGTTGCATCCGACATGTTGCAAGACTCTTGGTGACGGCCGAATTACATGTGAAGGCACTTGCTTTCTCAAGAAGTACTACAAGGGTTTTTGCAACTGTTAGTTGCAACTATTAGGTATGATGTCTCGAATGCATCAGGATAGTAAGTGCATGACTAGATTCCCTGATTGTTTAATTCAACAGCTTTTGATTAATCTATCTTGATAGTGTTTAGTATAGTATTTAGTAAAGTCGAATATTGTCAAGTCAAAGTCCTGTTGACTTTACAGACAGTCAAGTCTTGTAATGATAAGACCATGTATACTTGGTCAGCCTGTAATGTTTTCTTTAACAATTCATTCAATAACAAAAACTACTTTTCTGTTTTCTGATTCTTAATATCTGATATTGGAAAATGCAGCAGAATATAAACAGGATGATAAGACCATCATTTTCCAATAACACACCATATTCTTAAGTATATATGGTCTTATCATTCCACTGATACATACAAGGTTGTTAAAATTTGTCGAACTTCATACTATGGCGACCTACAATTCCAAGTCTACACTCTTGGTGACGGCCGTGTAGGGATGGCAAATTGCCCCACCCAAACCCATCCCCGTGGGGACACGCCCCTATGGGTTAGGGTTTTACCCGTATAAACGGGGAACGGGGCGGGGTACGGGGAATCCCCGAAAGTAGTATGCGGGGATGGGGTGGGGATGGTATTCAAGGTCCCCGCCCCATACCCGCCCCATTGTCATCCCTAACTGGAGGTAGATTTGTAAGTATCCAACGTAATCGACTTCATCCAGAAACACTGGAAGCTCTGATGTGCATTCACGATTGTATGTGGGATAAGATGAAAGGTAAAAGAATATTTGCTGAAATAAAACAATTTTTACGTTTAAATACTTTATTATTATTATGTGATATATTTTCTTTATATTTCAGTGTGTGGATTAAATCTGAACGGGGAATTTTTTGGGAAGATAATGAAGAAGACCATGATGACATGATTAGCATGGAGGAAAATAGTTAATAATGAAGATTAAAGAACCATAATACTTAATTGTGGATCAATTGTTTGCTTTATTTTTCAGTTTTAGTTGATTATTATAAACTTAAAATTATAGAATGCACTGCTTAGGTTATTATTATTGTTGTTTGAACCTTTATAATTATTTTTAAATTATTAGTATTTTAAGTGTAATGTTATGGTAACCCATGGGAAACCCATCCCATACCCGTCCCCGCCCCATTCTTACGGGGAACGGGTAGGGGATGGGTTTTGCTTTTTTGAACGGGGTAGGGGATGGGATTCAAGGTCCCCGCCCCATTGCCATCCCTACGGCCGTGGTTGGAGAGTTATACCAGAATTTAATTATACGTTCAATGAGTCCGGAGTTTATGTTAACGGGGCACTTATTTGGTTTAATAATTTTTCCAACGGTGATATTGTAGCATTTGATTTAGCTGATGAAACATTTCAATCTCTCCCATCATCACCTTGCGGTATTTCTTTTGATAGCAGTACACATGTTAGTCTCGGAACTCTTGGACAAAATCTATATATGTGTCTTCGTTACCGTAAAAAAGATGAACATTCAATAGATATATGGGTATTAGAGAAGAAAAATATGAACACCTGCCAACGTAGTACTCGTATAAAAGAGCGTACTTACTTTAACTCATTCTCATGGATCAAGAAGGTCAGCGGAAAATGGGATTCAGATGTAATCCCTATGTGTCATCTAATATCCCAAACAGAGAATGAAACTCTACTATTGCAGGATGGCATTCTCTCAAGTTCTGACATTCTCTCATGTTATAACTCTAAAGCTACAGCTTCAAAGAAACTATGGTCCGTTAAAGGTCCAAAAGGGATCGTTCAAGCAATTCCTCATATGAACAGCCTTGTTTCGTTGAAAGGTTTTGGAGAAGAGCTAGTTGGTTGGGAAGCTGTGCGTCCGGAAAATGTAGCTTTGTATGGATAATTGAATGATGAGGGTTAGCCATCCAAACAGTTAGCCTAATTACAATATTTAAAGTTAGCCTTTTCCATTTCCTAAAGATTATAAAGCCCTGTGAGCATTCTTTTTATTGTTTTTTTAAGAGCAGATACATCTTTATTAAATTACATGAAAAAATACTTCTGCATTCTAAGTATTTAATACGTGTAGTCCATTTGAATATTTTTATTCCAATAGTATAGCATGGGTCGTGTAGCATCTATTGGGTTGTATTGGGTATCTGCGCAAGTCATGTAGTGGAATTGGTATTATGTATTTGCTCGATCTGTCGAATATATTAGGAATTGGTATTTAGTTTGTTTGCCTTAGGGTGTGGATTTGAGGCAATTAAACAGTTTCATAATGGGGATTTCAGGATTTTCTATTGGTAAGCCTGTTGAATAAGCACCTTAATTGTCTGTTTGTGTGGCAGAAAATGGGTTTAAATAAGAAGACTGTAGTCGGTGTTAAATGGGGGTAGTTTTAATTAATTAGAAATCCCTTTTTGTATATGATGGAATCACAGTAAATAGAGAGAAAAAGAAGTTTGCGGCATTGCAAAATTTTATTTTCAACAGAATTTCAGGCCGGGAATATATAAGGTTTTTGGTAACTCTTTTGCTTATAGTTCATCCGTAATTCACGTATGGTAGCTGTTGGAATTGTGTTGCTCAAATGCACACATATAAGCAAAGCATTCTCCATACATAGTACCGAGGCTTTTTAGATAAAACCCCACACCTAACCTCAAGGTGGTCAAGTGGGGACAATATCGGTGCTATGTGGCCGTGCCCGGAAAGGTTGCGGCGGTCCACGGAGGTCCTACAAAATGGTATCAGAGCAAGGTGGAGCTGCCGGGAGTCGGGCTAAAGAGTGGTTATGGAATGCCGGTAGTCAGAAGGTCGCAGGTGGAGCCGGGAAGCTCAAAGTATGAGTAGTGTTCCAAGAGCATCTGGTGGCAGTAATCATTGTCTGATTGGTAGCATACGGACGGAGGTGACGAGGTGGTGTGTATTCTCACCAAGGTGGAGATTGTTGGAATTGTGTTGCTCAAATACACACATATAAGCAAAGCATTCTCCATACATAGTACCGAGGCCTTTTAGATAAAACCCCACACCTAACCTCAAGGTGGTCAAGTGGGGACAATATCAGTGCTATGTGGCCGTGTCCGGAAAGGGTGCGGCGGTCCGTGGAAGTCCTACAGTAGCCGTGATAGTAAATCGAATTCAGAGAGGGACGACGAAGTCACTACTTATATACTATGGGCCGGGTCAAATGAATTCTGTTATTACAACATTTTTTGATCCATATTAAGCTACAATTGAAAATAATATGGAAGTCCCCGTGGTATAAAGGCTTACTACTTTTGCCATAATAACATTAATCCTATTCTGGATACACCATTTTTAGTATTCCCAATCACTTGTCCATGTGTAACCACTGACTGTAAAATTGGGCATTTTTCTAACTTTATGATAAACTACTTTTTTGTAGCGCTTTCGAAGCTCTAGATTTTTAACTTGAGTACATTAAAATTGTATTGTGAACCAAATTCAAGGATCAATATGATGTGTAGTATTGGAAACTAGCACCCATTTGGACTATCTTAAACTGTTTGATCTAGTACAGTGAGTGACATAATTGGTATCACAAACTAAAAATATTGGGTGCCATAAACAATGTATGATCCCTAATTAACAATTTGCTCCAGCAAAATTAGTAAAATTTTATGTAGCCAACCCTTTTCTGATTAAAATCCCAAAATTAGAGGGTCACTTGTGGAGGTGTAAAACGTGCCGGCCCAGTACATCACAACCCACGAAATCACGTGCTTAGCGTGTTATGTGACGTGCCGTGCTGTGCTGGAGATTATGACGTGTCGTGTTGTGCCGTGCTTAAAGGCGTGCTGTGTTGGATTGTGCCAGAAAAATAAACGTGTTGTGTCGTGCTGTACTGTGCCAGACACATTTATTTTATATTTTTCAATATAAATATTTTTCAAATATTTAGGTATTGTATGTGTTATTATGAAAATAAGTCAACATAACCATAGTAGAATGTCAATAATTGGCTAGAATAAAGTTTTTTTTGTGAAATATACACAAAATATGATGTATTATGCCATGTTTTGTAGTATTTTATTATACATATTATGACGTGCTTTGTTAACGTGATGTGTTGTGTCATGCCACGTGTTAATCCGCGTCGTGATGTGCTGGGCTACAGTGCCAGTTAGTCTGACCCAGCCCGTCTCATTTAACTAACGTGATGTGTCGTGCTGGACTAAGTCACGTGCTGGGCATGGCTACGCTCAAATTTTAGCATGCTGGGCTGGGCTGTGCTCGTGCTGGCACAGCCCAATTTACACCTCTGGTCACTTGCACCCTCTCCTTCCGTCCCTGAATTCGGATATGGTATACATTAGAGATATTTGCTTACCTGTGAAGTTCTTCTTTTAATGGAGAAAAATATGCAATCTGTGGCGAAGTTTCTTGAAAATGCTCAAAACTGGACTGCTTTTCACAAAAAGTCTTGCACGCGAAAAGAGAGAAACGGAAGGAGAAATTAAACCACGGTTTTCTGTCCAAATCATCCCACTCTACCCTCTCCACTAGTCTCAGCCTAAGAGTAGTTAAGTAGACATCACTAGGAATCTAAGGGTGAGTGACAACCCATGCCTTGGATTGGCTACACCATGATGTATGGCATCACAATCATTGGTTGTGATTAGTGAAAACTACTGCTAGACTTATTTCATAGATTTTTTTCACTGTGAAACCTACGAGCGTAAAACTTCACGTGTGCACTCATTTTTTAGGTTAAAATTTTCTTCACACCATATTTTCTAAAATAATTTTTTCGCTTTCTTTTCTCGGTTTTTCTCTTTGTGACTTTCTTTTTACTTCGTCTTCTTTTTCTTATGATTACCTTTTATTGCCGTGATAACATGGTGAAATTAATCAAGAATAATCATGTTGTTTTCGTTAATGATAAGATTTTTGGAAGGAGATTCAAAGTGATTCCATTTTGAGATTTTCAATGAGTAGAGATCATTCAATGTTTTTTTTCTAGGTCTAATTCCATCTATTCTGCATGAAGTTATTATGAGTTCGGTGCCTTTCGATTTGGTTTTCCTGAGGTTATATAGAATAAAATCTATTTGTTTGATATTGTAATTATAATTTGGAGAACTAGGGTTTATGAGAAATTAAGATTAGGTTTGAAGAAAGGTAATGGTCCCGGTGGTTGTATGGATGTATGTATGGTGTCTCGAATCTGTGATTTGAGTTACATGGAAGATGTTAAGTAACAAGAAGATGATGTCGTTATGGACAAGAGGAGTTCAAAGAGAATAAAACGAAGAAGAATGAAGAAAATTATAATGTTGTTATGACTGCATAACATGTCATGCAGTCGAGAAAATGTCCGCATAAATTATGGATAATACACGAGTTGTATTATTAGAGAATCGTAACGAAGACATTTACCCAACATATCTTCATTATAAAGTTTAACTAAAACAAATCCATTGGGTTATCCGTACCCAATCCGTTCATCCGTGCATCCATTGGAAGCAAATCTGTTGGATGTTGTATTGGATGCGGATGCAAAATCAGTTGTGAATTGGATTAAAGAATTTTTTGGGGGGGATGACTTTTATGAGGGGACCATGATTTGATTAGGCCACCTTCTTTATGAGTATAATGGGTGACCTAAAATGTGGAGATGACTAAGTTTCCCTTTTATTAATTAAACAAATTTTTAAATTTTAATTTTAATTTTTGTTTTTTGTTTTTGTTTTTGTTTTAAAATTTTAATTTTTTTCAAGTTTTTTCAATTTTTTTTAATATCTTTTTTTTTTTGTATGTGGTTCGGCTAGGGGGAAAATAGTAAATCTAGTCGAACTTGAAGTTCGGTTTAGAGAAAATATATAAAAGTTTTTTTAGAAAGGAGTTCGGTCAAGTAAAAAATTTCTAAAACTTTTGCGAAACGCACCAAACTGAAAGTTCGGTTTGCAAAGATTTTTATGAATATAACCAAACCATGTTTAGTGTATTTTCAGATAGGAGTTCGGTTAAGTAAAAAATTTCTCAAAAAAAATTGCGAACGGATCGAACTCAAAGTTCGGCTAAGAGAAAATATATAAAGGTTGTTTTTTAGATAGGAGTTCGGTTAAGTAAAGAATTTCTGAAACTTTTGTGAATGCACCGAACTGAATGTTAGGCTTGCGAAGATGTTTATGAATATATACGGATCATGTTCAGTGTATTTTCAGATAGCAGTTCGGTTAAGTAAAAAAAATCTAAAAAAACTGCGAACGGACCGAACTCAAAGTTCGGTTAGGTACAAAATTTCTAAAACTTTTGCGAACGCACCGAACTCTGGGTTCGGTTTGTAAGTAAATTTTTCGTTCTAACCAATGTTTTCTTGGTGTTCTATGTTTAATGGAGTTCGGTTAGAAAACTAGATTTTTTTTCAAACTACTCCTAACCGAACAATACTCTGTAACTAACATTTCAAACCTAATTTGATGATTTCTAATCGATGTTTTCAATCAAAAACAAATTAAAAGTAATGGATTTGTGGGAAAATACCTCTGAATTTTCATATCGCTAGAGGGTTTACGAGAAAAATTCTAACGAATTTGCACTTGTCAAACCAAAGCTAATTAAAAAAAGTAAAATATTGAAAAAATATATATTTTTGTAATTAGTTTTCATAAAAAATAAATAAAAAATAATATAAGGACATTTTCGTCATTAACTAAAATATGTGGATAAGGGTCCGCTTCACTTTATTTCTAAATGTCCTCCTAGAATTAAAACCATGATCCCTTCAGAAAAAACCATGGTCTCCATAAAAAAATGGTTCATTGGATTGGATGCGGATGAATTGAAAACGGGCCTTAGTGGAAACTAGGGAGGCCCATGAACCTAACTGAGGCTTTAGAGCAATTTTCCGTATATATTTGATTGGAGTCCAAGTTGCAGCGGCTTAGTGAACAAAAAAAAAAGAACCTAGTTGTACAATAGACTCAGAGAAAGATCAGATCAGAGGAAAATTTGTCGGTGAATTGATAAAATCCAATTTAACCACCCTTAAAACAAGGTTGCGGCGGTGCATGTTTTCATTCTCATCCTTTTACGAGGGAAAATCTAAGTTTTTGCTTAATTCTTTTGTTTACAGCGCCCTTAAGTCGCATCTGGTACTCGGAATTCAGTTGGAAGATGGACAAGTTGAGTTCAGATATCATATTAGAAATACTTGATCGATTACCCAAGAGAGATATCAAATCCGTCTTGCAATATAGAAAAGTATGCAAACTATGGCGAAGTCTGTTAGGGAAACCCAAGACAGGTATGCTTTGTTGGGTGCAATAATCAAAACAAAGAAAAATCAAATAAGCAAAAGTTATTGATACTTAGCTGCTTTTAATGGAAGTGATGGATTTGACGAACGAGCGAGCTTCCCATATCTCCACGACAACAACAAGGTAAAACTTTGAAAAACAGAGTGAGTCACGTGTTCAACACGTTTCCCTTAAGACATTAGCGCCCGGCTACACTCAAGAGTAATGTTATAGCCCTCACATGACGGATATCTCCAGGATAAAACACCCTAATACACCTACTACTAGCATATGTGGTAGACTCAACTTGAGCTTGGAAACTCCGAAAAAACATAAAGGAAAATCACGAACGCTTGAGAAAACATATAAAATATCTTCCCTCGGGGGTCCCTCTAAAATATAGAGCAACCCCTTTCCCATAGATTTTACAAAAGTAGTGAATTTGTTTATATAATGGAACAAAACAACTTAAGAAGAGGAACTCCCCGATGTGGGACTAAAAAGCTTATATAGACTCTTAAAACAACTAAAAAGTGGAAACTCCACAATGTGGGACTAATAAGTTTTTCATTCACAAAAGAAAACAATAAATTATAATTTTATTAAAATATTAAATATCATTTTTTAGTAATTATTTTCCAACGATCCCTCACATGAATGAAAACTCAATAAAACACGAAAACACAGATAGATCTTGGTAATCAACAACCCAATATCCCGAACTGACTGAACATAAAGACAAATCGTGCATGTTGAAGTCATACTAGCCATTCATACGTCATCTCCCTCACACAATAGTGTGTTGACCCCAGGGTCATACTATGGATTGGAAAAATCATATAGTATAGAGAGCTTTCATCTTTAGTTCCTCAAAAGTGAGACTAAAGGTTCTTTCACCAAAGTGAAAAAGCATGAACTAGTGAACCCTTAGTGACCCTTAGGTACTAAGTTCTAGTAATACCAAAACCATCAAAACGAGAATCACATAAAAAGCGCAGGAAATACCATTTTAGGCAGAGGTGTCCATGAGGTCTTGAACCTGTGCTTAGTGAGATATTACCGGAATTAGTTTCTAGATACAGTGAACTTCTAGCATTTGATGTAATTCGCGATAATGACCACAGATTATATCTCCAAGGGTGATGCCAAGCTCATGTCGTTTTGTCCAATTTGGCCCTGGACATATGTTTCTCAGAATGCTCTAGAGAATCAAAGCTCATATTCTCATAGGAAGCAGCCCCACTTCCTCATTCAGATAGGTGAGTTTCCATAAAGTGTGTTACTGCTAAACCCCACTTCAATCATAAATTGAAACTATAGAACTCATTAAGACTTCTTAAAAGTCATCATTCACATGCAGTCACACTATCACGTCTACACCATAGGGAAGGGACGGAGAATAAAATTATCTAATAGTGTTTACCTTTACCCACCAAAAATTAGTTGTCTCATTAGAAACCTTGATCTTGGGATCTCCAGTCAGTAAGGTTGAGTATCCTTCATGGAAAGTTTAATTTATGAGCTTAAGCCCCATTCCCCTCAATACATTTATAACTATCTCTTTGGATAAACCTTTCGTCAAAGGTTGCGCGATATTCTCCTTGGACTTTATCCAATCAATGGAAATAACACCGATTGAGATTAGTTATTCTTAGCTTTAGATATTATAGCTTGGATAACACAATGTATATATATAGCTGGCACAGGCCTATGCCAGAGAGGAATGTCTTCTAAAAAGCATCTTAGGCACCCGGCCCCCTCTCGTGATTTATCTAACACAATACTCTCAGATTCCATAATGAATTGAGCAGTATATATCTGTTTGGAAATATTCCAAAAAAAAACCCTCATGCTAGAGTGAAACCATATCCACTCGTAGACTTAGACTCCTCTGAGTCAACTATACAGTTTGCATCATAAAGTCCCTCAAGGACAGCAAGATACCTTTCATAAATTAAATAAAAGGTAATAGAGTATTTTAGGTACCATAATACTCTACTCAGTGTATCTGAATGCTCTTGCTCTGGACTACAATTATATTTACTTAATTTACTCACAATATAGGCAATGTCTGGACTCTTACAATTCATAAAATTCATCAGACATCCTATAACTCTTGAGTATTCAAGTTAAGATACTCCACTATCCTTATTTTTCTTGAGTGTACAAGAATAATCGTATGGAGTACAAGCAGGCTTACAATCAGACTGATTGTATCTACTAAGCACAATTCAACCTAATGAGAATGACTAAGACTATAAATGTTTGATTATATTCTAATCCTCATCCCTAATATTACATCAAAAGGACCTAAGTCTAAGTCAACGTTCTCATTCAGTGCATGTTTTAGTGGAATTAATCACATCCATGTTTGTATCAAGTATAAGCATATCATCAACATACAAGTATACAATCACACATGCATCCTTAACAAGTTACTTGTAAATATACTTGTCAGATTCTTTAACTTAAATCCACTACACATTATTACATGATCAAATTTTCCATGTCACTATATACGTTCTTATTTGGAACCATAAAAATATTTGTTCAACTTACAAACTTTGTTTTCATAACCTTTCACTACAAAGTCCTCAGGTTGGTCTATGTAAATTTCTTTATCTAATTGACAGTTTTAGAAAAGCTATCTTAACATCCATATGATATATCTCCAAGTTATTTATGGAAGCAATATCAATTAGCATCTCAAGAGAAGTAATTCTCGTCACAAGTGAATAAGAATCAAGGAAATCTACACCTTCTTTTAGTTTATAGCCTTTAGCTACGAACTTAGCCTAATATTTTTCTACAGTTCCATCTGCCTAATGTTTCCTCTTAAAGACTAATTTACATCCCATGGTTTTACTCCCTGGAGGTAAACTAACAAGCTCCCAAGTATGGTTCCGACAGACTGAGTCCATTTCACTAAATGAAGCTTCTTACCAGAATGGGTTTTCAGTAGATGTCAAGGATTATTTACAAGTATGGAGATCAGACTAATCTAGGAATGTTACGAAGTCGGCTTCATAATAAGAAGTCACAAGTATAATTGTTTTACTTCTCTTAGGCTCAACCTTAACTTCATCTTACTTTAAGATAAGTTTTGACTATTTGAAAAAAACATCTAGGGGATCAAAAACATATCCCTAAGAAGATACAGTTTTCAAAATAAACATGTTCAAAGAAAATCCCTAGACTCCATAAAAATATTCACAAAAATACACACACCAATGTCAGAAAAATCACACCAAAGTCTAAAAATTCAGAACACACAACCAAAAATCTATATGCAGTAGGGTACTCAAGAAACCTTATATAACCCCCCCCCCCCCCCACACACACACACAAGTTGGCGGTTAATTCTTTAATCAACATGACATAAATCATCTCCTTAATAGTTGTGTTCTTACATTTAACTATACCATTAGACTATGGTGAATAAGGAGGTGCGATCTCATGAATAATTCCATTTAACAAGTAAAATTATCCTATATGAATTTCATACTCTCCACCATGTTTAGATATAACCAATTTAGTGGTAACATATACTTCGCTTTCATTTTCAAGTTTATACTCTTAAGGCTTCTAAGGAATCATCATCACCCCTAAGCAAGTATACAAGAGAGTACCTCGTACAATCATCTATGAAAGTTACAAACTACCTTTTACCACCTTAGTTTGGGTTTAACTCAATTCAAATATACATAACTAAATTAATTCTAACGGCTTAGAATTACTCTAAATATTTTTGCTAAAAGGTTTAATTTATAGCATATTTTGATTCTACACAGATTTCACTTTTGTGGTCAATATCCAAACTAAATTTGGGTACACATCCTACGTTAGCTAGTTTATGCATTGACTTATAAGTTTACGGTTCCACGTCCATCATGCAAAACATTCAATCACACAAAAGAAAACACAAGAATCAACTATGTTCACTTCATCATTTTTTTCATTAAGCGTATATAGACCCTAAGTCTTATAACTGTTGCCTAAAAAATCATATCCCTTAGTTAGAACAAGTTTTTCCACATTTAATTAATATCTTAAATCTTTTACCAACTACAACAGGACAAGATACAAGATTCTTGCATATGCCCCGAACATGAAAACTGCATTCAATGTGAGCATATTACAGATATGAGCTTATGCTCGACCTTTTCCTTTTATGCAACCTCTATTGCAGATGAGTTGCTCGTAAAGAGTTTCTCGACATCCCCTATCCTCTGATAGGAGGTGAATAGATTTGTTTTTCAACAAACATGCTTGGTGGCTCCAAAGTCCACCTACTGGTCTCTCACATTGGTTATTAAAATAACTTTTGACATCATGCCACTGAACTTGTTCTAGTTTGTTTCAACTAAATTAGCATTAACTTTCTACTTATTAAGGTTTTTATGTTGTCTGCAATTTACTGTCGTGTGGCCAGGAATTTTACAAACATAACAATCACCCTTAATTAAAGTAATGCCAGATTCAGTTTTACGAAACATACCTTTCTTATGAAGACTATGCTTATATTTGTGTTTATTGTTCTCTCTTTTGTCAGCTTTGGAATACTTGTGTTCATCCACATGCTCCTGGTAGCCATGTCCCTTTTCAATTTCATGTCACAATCTTCGTATATACTTTGACCACTGACACGGTAATTTCCCAATCACCTAATACACCACATCTCACAAACCTTAGTTCCGAATCAGAAAATAAAATATAAGTTTTGAAGATAACATCTAGATCTACAAACTTTGTTTGAATCACCATATCAAAAAACTCATGGTTACCCCATAAAAACTACTTTAGTTAACATCAAATTTTTGCTCGTCAGAATTTTTCAGGAACATTTCTCTGTTTTGTAAAATATCAAAAAAAAAAATTTACAGCTCCAACAATTCTGAAATTTTACGTGGGTAACTAACAGGATGTCACCTACGTTATGTCAAAAAGGTTCATCGAAATTCCTTCTAGGTTGAGAGATAAATTCGAAACTCTATAACTGACCAAAAATTAGTTTTTTGTTTTTCATTCCATAATTAACATCCATGATTATTACAAATTCTAATGTCTTAAGATTGTTGGGTGCAATAATCAAAACAAAAAAAAAATCAAATAAGCAAAAGTTATTGATACTTAGCTCCTTTTAATGGAAGTGATGGATTTGACGAAACGATCGAGCTTCCCATATCTCCACAATAACAACAAGGTAAAACTTTGAAAAACAGAGTGAGTCACATGTTCAACAAGTTTCCCTTAAGACATTAGCTCCCGGATACACTCAAGAGTAATGCTATATCCCTCACAGGACGGATATCTCCAGGATAAAACACCCTAATACACCTACTACTAGCATATGTAGTAGATGCTCAAATTGAGCTTGGAAACTCCGAAAAAACATAAAGGAAAATCGCGAACGCTTGAGAAAACGTATAAAATATCTTCCCTTGGAGGTCCCTCTAAAATATAGAGCAACCCCTTTCCCATAGATTTTACAAAAGTAGTGAATTTGTTTATATAATGGAACAAAACAATTTAAGAAGAGGAACTCACCGATGTGGGACTAAAAAACTTATATAGTCTCTTAAAACAACTAAAAAGTGGAAACTCCGCAATGTGGGACTAATAAGTTTTTCATTCAAAAAGAAAAAAATAAATTATAATTTTATTAAAACATTAAAAATCATTTTTTAGTAATTATTTTTCAACATGCTTTACATAGATAGTAAATCTATGTATGATGCTCTCCAACTCTACTATACAGAACAATTTTCTGAGATGGTTAATTTTGATTGTACCAAGGAACAATGGAAAATAGTTAAGACATATAGGCTACATAGTTGCTAGTGTATTGAACTTCACCTTAGTTGGTTCTTGCAATGGTTTGATATGCTACACAACTTTCGGGCACCAACGTCGTGATTTTATACGCATTTTCAATCCCATAACTGGTGAACGTATTAGTGTTCCCAATACGGATATAGGTTATTATAGGTGTGCTGGATTCGGTTATTGTCATTCAACCGGTACATATAAGGTAGTTAGGATCTCTTGGATCAAATCAAGCAAGGGACGCGTCCATGTTTACACTCTTGGTGATGGCAGCGGGTGGAGAGACAAACCAGACACTAACTATATATCGTGGAGATCGGGTGTTTATGCTAATGGGGCTCTTCATTGGTTCTATAGAAACAATAACCTTGATATTGTAGCCTTCGATTTAACAGATGAAACATTTCGATCTCTTCTACTACCACGTCATGTTGATTCCAATCACAACATCATGTATGTCGCTAATCTTGGGTCGCTTGGACGGGATCTGTATATGTGTCTTCCTTACATAAAACAAGGTGAACGTATGATGGATATATGGATATTCAAGAAGAAAAATATGAACAAATGCCGACGTAGTATTCGTTTGAAAGAGCGTACCTACTTTAATTCTTTCACTTGGATCAAGGTGTTCAGCAGAAAATGGGATTATTCAGATGTACACAAAAACCCAAAGTGTTATATATTATCCCTAACAGAGAGTAAAATTCTTCTATGGAAGAATGGCATTCTCTCTTGATATGAGCCTAAAGCTACCACTTCCAAGAAATTATGGTATGCTGAAGTTACAAAATGGATTGTTCATGAAGCAATTCCTCTTATGCATAGTCTTGTTTCGTTGAAAGATCTAGGAGAATAGCTAGTTGATTGGGAACATGAGTATCTGAGCAGGTTGTTCGGATAGTCAAGTTTAGGTTTACTTAGGTTTAGAAAAGGTGAAGTAAAGTTTAGAAGAGATAAGAGAATTATAGTTTTCTTATTGATTATTGAAATAATCTAACATATCACAGGTAAGTGCAAGTATATATACAGACTTTTACAACTTGTACCCCAAGTATTACCTATGATAGAGTTTCCTAGAATACAAACATTCTACATATAACTCATTCATTCTAGAACATTCAGAAAACTGATAGTTTTCCTATCACGTCTGAGATGTGGGCTTAACACCCTCCTTAAGCTTAACGGGTCATCTTGAATCTAAGCTTGTTTTCGAGAAGAATAAACCTGTCTTTAGAAAGAGGTTTTGTGAAGATATCCGCCACTTGATCTTTTGAAGAGATAAAACGAACATCCAATTGTTTTAAAAGCAACTTGATCACGAACAAAATGATAATCGATTTCGATATGTTTTGTTCGATCATGGAAGATGGGATTAAGCTGAAGATAGGTTGCACCCAAATTATCACACCACAACACAAGTAGGAGTTATAGTAGATACATGTAATTCTGTAATAAGTGATTGAATCCACATAATCTCAGCAGTTGCAATAGCAAGACCATGATATTCAGCAAGACTTAAACGAGAAACTTTTTGTTTAATAGCACTCCAAGAAATGATATTACCTCCTAGGAAGATACAATATCCACTAGTAGATCGACGATCATCTAAAGATCCATCCCAATCTAGTATGTATAAGCAGTGAATCATAATTGTAAACTTGGTGCTGGTCGGAGATGAATACCAAATGTAGAAGTATCTTTTAGATAACGAAAAACACGTTTCACCAAACCCAGGTGATGTTCAAGTAGGGCTGTGCATAAATTGACAAACTTTGTTAACCGCATAAGCCAAGTCGGGCGAGTAAACGTTAAGTCTGTAACGCGCCGACTATACTTCTATATTGATAGCATCAGGAAGTAGTTTGCTTTGATCCTAGAGACATATCACCAGTCGTGTTTTAACGGAGTTTGAATTGGTTTTACACCATCCATTTTAACTCGGACAAGAAGATCATGAACGTACTTCCGTTGAGTAAGAAATAATCCAGTAGATGTTCTTGTTGCTTCAATTCCAAGGAAATAGGATAACAGACCAAGATCTTTGATTGCAAATTCACTTTGTAAGGAGGTGCGAATAGATGCCAATCCTATTGTACTGGAGCCGATAAGAATTATATCATCAACGTAGACAAGTAGAAAAACTACACCAGTGTTATCTCGTCTAATAAATAGAGAGGAATCACATTTTGAAGTAACAAATCCATTCTTCAATAAGAAAGTACTAAGGCGATGGTACCATGCACGTGGAGCTTGCTTCAAGCCATAGAGGATCGTTTCAACTTACACATGTATAGGATAATTAGGATCAACATATCCTGGAGGCTGCTTTCATATAAACTTCTTCATCAAGATTGCCATGCAAGAAGGCATTTTGAACATCAAACTGGTTAATAGACCAATTATGAGAAAGAGCTAAGGTAAGAATAATACGTATGGTGCAAGGTTTAACAACTGGACTATATGTCTCTCCATAATCAACACCCTCTTGTTGATTATATCCTTTTGTAACCAACCGATCTTTATGCCTTTCAATGGTTCCATCAGCTCTACGTTTGATACGAAAAACCCACTTGCACCCAATAATATTCATCGAGGATGATAAGGGACTAAAACCCACGTGCCATTTTTAACTAGTGCATTATATTCAAGGTCTCCGATGCTTGCCGCCTTGATTTGGATCAGTTTGAGCTTGAGAAAACAGGTTGGCTCAAAATCTGCTACAAGTGCGTATTTGGAGTTAAGCTGTAGATACCATCTTTTCCTCTAGTTACCATGGGATGGCTCAGAATCGCCAGTAGTCGAAGGAGGAGCATCCGAGGAGGGTATAGACGATGAAGGAGTCGTAGTCGATGAAGCATCAATGGGTGAAGCAGTACGTGCAGTTGGTGATTCAGAGATTTAACGTGTAGCAGTTAGCAACGATAGGAGAACATGGTAAGGAATGTTCGGAACGACTTGAGAATCCAGTCGGATAAAGACACGTCTTGATTGGGAGATATCTTGGAACGTACCAACCCGGTGATGTAGTCATAGTAATAGGAATAACATGTAAAGGTGAGGATTGTACCTGATCATTAGGCAACAGAGATGGTGGCGGCAAGTAAAGAAAGGGAAAAGCAGTCTCATCAAAGGTTACATGGCGACTCACATAAATACGACCAGTGGGAAGATGTAGGCATTTATAACCTTTATGTTAAGGATTATAACCTATGAAAACACATGCATAGGATGATGGTTCCATCTTATGAGAACGATAGGAACGGAGATGGGGATATCATAAACATCCAAACACACGTAATGAGGTATAATCTGGTGGAGTTCCAAACAAGACTTCATACGGAGAAATATTATTAAGAGCACAAGATGGAGCACGATTCATTAAATAGCATGTCGTAAAAAAATCATCATACCAGTAAGAGGACGGAACAGATGCCATAGACAGCAGAGTGAGACCAGTTTCTCTAATATGAAGATGTCTACGTTTAACTAAACCATTTTGTTCAGACGTATGAGGACAAGAGAAACGATGAAAAATTCCATGTTGGTTAAGGTAAGGCGTGAGCTTACGATACTCAGCTGCATTATCGGATTGAAATTTTTTGATTTTGCTATTAAACAGATTCTCAACATGTTTTTGAAAGAGAAGAAAAATAGAAGAGACATCGTATTTGTAAGTCATGGGAAACATCCAAGTAATACGACTATAAGCATCAATAAAAATAACATAATATCGATAACCTTCATTAAAAATAATATGTGAAGGTCCCCAAACATCAGAGACAATCAAATCTAAAGGATGAAAATATTTAGTTGTCTTTGGAAGAGAAAGGTAACTTATGACTACGATGCTCATGAAAGGAGCAAAAACTGATAGTATTACTAGAGACAGGAAGATAAAATCTAGAAATAATATGACGCACAGTACGCATCATAGGGTGTCCTAACCTAGAGTGACAATTGTGTAAACTAGTACGTTCACCAACATAGGTGGTTGGAGGGGTTGATGAAGCATCAAGTTCATAGAGACTACCTTTCCTAATTCCGCTGGGAGCACCTTCCTCAGACAGTGATCCTTCACAAGGAAAAAATCCGGGTGAAATTCAAATAATACATTGTTATCGGTTGTTAAACGAGAGACGGATAACAAGTTGTGAGAAGTTTGAGGAGTATAAATCGTGTTGTAAAGATGTAACTTACGATCAGGGGTACCCAAAATAGAAGAACCAATATGAGATATTGGTATTGAAGAACCATTACCCAATTTCACTTGATCAGGCCCACTGTATTCTGTCGAGAAGTTCAGCTGTGATAAGTCATTGGTGATGTGGTCCGTTGCTCCGCTATCAGGGATCCAAGGTGCAGCAGAGTTGGACTGTGGTGTTTGAGCCAGGTAAGCACGAGGAGCAAACGAAGATGAAGCCGTGAAGAAGGTTGGCGTCGAGGTGGTTGAAGGCGGAAATTGCGGTCAAATCGTTTCAGCAGAGGAGCGAGATGTCCTGATTTATCACGAGTTTACAAGTTATAGTAGAACGATTATTGCCAGTTTGTTGTCCTGTACAGGGCCTTGAAGAAGCAGTATAGTTGGGTGTCGGAATTAGCGAAGAAGATGCGACATTATCCACAGGCTGAACATTCAAAAGTTTATGTTGTTGTTCAACACATAACTCGAAAGTGAGAAGATACGTGATGAAGTCTTCAAGCTTCATCGTTCCCATTGAAGTTGTGAGAGAGGTTACAATGGAATCATAAGAAGAATCCAAACCAGCTAGTATGCAGTGATGTAGGTCCTTGTCAGTAACTATAGTTTCAGCAGCAGCAAGGTTATCAACGATATTACGAGCGCGATCAATATATTCTCTCATCGAAAGAGAACCCTTTTTTAAAGCACGTAATTCGCACTGAAGGTGGTGTATGTGCGCATCAGATTTAGAAGAAAAGAGAGATTCCAGGGATGACCAAACCTCATGAGATGTCTTGAGACGATGCACACAGCGTAGAACAGCAGGAGTAAGGGATGAGAAAATCCATCCGAGAAGAATTTTGTCCTGTTTCACCCAAGCAGCATACTCAGGATTAGGAGTTGGAGGATTATTTGAAGCTTCAGATTCAGGGTTCGGGAGAGTGGCAGATGGACACGGGTTTGTGCCATCAACAAAACCAGCAAGATCATATCCTTGAAGGTAGGGTAAAAACTGAGCTTTCCAAAGAGAATGGTTAGTTTCATCAAGCTTAACGGTGATAATATGATGGGGTTATGAAAAGCGAGAAGAGGCCATCATAGATTGAGAAGAATTTAGAACTGTAGAAACGGTAGAAATTGCAGTAGATTCGGAAGACATGGAGAATCAAACAAGGATGATACCAAGTCAAGTTTAGGTTTACTTAGGTTTAGAAAAGGTGAAGTAAAGTTTAGAAGAGATAGAAGAGATAAGAGAATTATAGTTTTCTTATTGATTCAGTGAAATAACGAACATACAGTAAGTGCAAGAATATATACAGACTTTTACAACTTGTACCCCAAGTATTACCTATGATAGAGTTTCCTAGAATACAAACATTCTACATATAACTCATTCTAGAACATTCAGGAAAACTGATAGTTTTCCTATCACGTCACAGATGTAGGCTTAACACGGATTGCATAAATAAGGGCCGAGTGTTCGGATTCGAATTGAGAGGCCTACTACAATATTTAAAAATTGTTTTTTTTCTTTTGTTTTTTTTTTTCAATTTCCTAAAGATTCTAATGCCTGTGAGCAAACTATTTGAGAATGTCAGTGTCTTGGCTAATTATTTACCACTTTATTCTTATGAAACAAGAAATTTTTGTATGTTCTTTAAAATCAGGCATTGCATTATCTGTGGAGACCATACGAACTTGTGGATAGCCCTGTCTAATTACCTTTCCCCGGTAAAATGCATCCGCAACAAATGGGATAAATCCAGGGTGGGATGGTTTCATCTGGCGTCTCTTAACTCTTGCTTCTGTGTCATTGACTCATTGGATGACGATTTGAGCCTGATCTTTGTATGTCCGTTTTTGTTACTTCCCCAATAAAACTATAATCTTTACTCTTTTAAAAAAAAAAAAAAAAAAACTGAACGTACTGTACTGTACTCGAGGTTGTTGATTTGAATCTGCATTGATCATGGATCGCGCTTATGGAATTATTGACATGTACTGGAAGCAGTGGCGGAGCTACATGAGGACTAGGGAGGACAGTTGTCCTCCTTAGTCCACAGCAAATCGGGAGATTGAGATATTTTGGGTTAAGTTAAGATAATCAGATATTTGTCCTCCCTAAAATTTCTGAAAATGGTTGAAAAGTTGAGCTATGTTAGTAAACTCTATAAAAATTCGTGGGCAAAATTGGTTGGCAATTGAAAACAGAAAATATGTGAGATTATAGGCAGAAAGTACATGGTCAGCAATTATTTAGTGTAGACAGTATATAAATCTGCTTATAGGTCGTGGCGTTGGAGATTTGAATGAAAATATTTGGGCAGATCCTTGGATACCATCAATTCCAGGCTTTGCTCTGGCTATTCCTCATGGAGGAATGAACGGTATTTCAAGAGTAAGTGATCTTATCATTCAAGATGAATGGAAATGGAACATTCTTCTCCTTAATAGCTTGTTTGATCCTCATGTGGTCTTAAAGATTCAAAAAAATTATGCTAACGAAGAATTTCCAAAGGATTGAATAACATGAAAGTTCACCCCTCGTGGAAACTTCTCTTCTCACTCATTTCAAAAGTAATTGGTTGCTAATTTAGCCGAAACTTCTGCTCATAACGACAGCGAGTTTCCTTTGGATTTTTTTTTTTTTGAAAATCGAATCCATCAGAACCAAAAATACACAACTTCATCTGGAGGGTCTTATGGAATGGGTTGGGAGCTATGTTGTAAAAGGCGCTAGGCAAGGCGAGGCGCCAAGCCCAGCGCCTAGCGCCTTTGGAGCCTAAGGCGCCCCAGGCGAGGGCCTTTTTTTTAGAAAAAAACACAATTAGGTATAATGTGGCGCCTGGGCGCCTTTTTTTGCCAGGCGCCAAAGGCTCTAGCCTTTTACAACATAGGTTGGGAGTTCTCGCGAAAATTGGAAGTCGTATTCAAGGAGTTCGTACATATTTCCCTTTGTGCCATGTCGCAATGGAAACAAATGATCACCTATTTGTTCAATGTAAGGTTACCCAAGCTATCCTATTTGCGACCCTGCTGAATTTTAGCACTAATTTCGTTCCTAAAAACTCCATGTTAGCTTGGTGCAGGTACTGGTTGACGTTGTTGAAGCACGATTCTAGTGATACTTCTGGCATGGGAGAATGCCTTTGTGGGTGTTCTGCAGAGCTCGTAATAGTTGTTCGCCGCAAAAAAAAATAAAAAATTGTCCCCCATGTGGTAAATCTCTGACTCCGCCACTGAAGTCTGGAAGGCTGCAGGTTGAGCAAATGACCAGACATGCAGCAACTATTCAATATATTGAGATGTCTCCAATGCATCTAGGCTCATGTGTGTTAAACAGGGAGGGGTCTTTCTGTCTTTCTGTCAAATTGTCAATTGTCCTTCTTAACATGTTTTTTGTTAGAAGGTTATAAATTAAATGAATGTTGGCGGAAACTTGAGCTGAAGATAGAAAAGGTTTTTTGTAATCCCGTTTCTGACTTCTGGAACTTCACTTGTTTCTTTAGTTTTGTTTGATAATGGCTCCTCCATTAACCCTCGGCAGAAAAGTCATTAGTAAGCATAATCGCAACAAGTGTCTATTAGGAAAGTTGGTAGTCAAATCTTGTTCATATGAATCACAAACAATATTATGCCTGCTAAGCCCCATTTGAGCTTGTGCGTACCCTTTGAGGTGCCTATTCACATTGCTCATGTGGCCCGTGAAATGCATCGGCAAATTATGTAATACAAATGACTGTTGAAAAGTGTTGAGCTACAGAATGTGGCACTGGAGTGCTCAGAATCCCATATGCAGATTGTGTAGTGCTCGAAAAGGGTTTATATGCTAATGTGGCCTAACATTTATGTAATGAGATAAATAAACTCCAGGGTTGAACTTAAAAATGGACTGGAGTGATGCATATTATTTATTTATTTTGAGAAAGAGGATTATGGGGAGGCTGATGCATCTGGACAAGCTTTTGCAACTGTTGACTAGATTCAGTATCCCACTCACGGACTCACCATTATACGATTCGGTAGCTCTGAATATAATGAGCTAGTAGTAGTAGTAGGCCTAAAAACTATAGCAAATAAAAGCCCTTCAAATGGTCTGAGATTTTGTGCATATATATATCCGTGTTCGGAGGTCAATACAACGTCCTGGCGGAGGGGGGGGGGGGGAAACCCTAGTTGTGCAACAACACTGAATTGCTTAGAAAAACTAAGGAAAACAGGGTTGCGGCGGCGAACCCTTGAGACCTTCTTCAACCCCAGGCTGTGATGAGTTGACATCGAGGTACCAAACAGACTCCGTCGCGCAGTGCAGGTTTTTAAATTCACTGTTTTTGAGTTTCTAAGTTTTAGGTGATTTTTTTTTGTTTGTGACTGCATCCTCAATTCACATCTGTTAGCCCTGATAAGAACTAAATTTTGTTTGAGAAGGGAATCATGATGGATAAGTTGAATTCAGATTTGCTATTGGAAATATTTACTCGATTGCGCGAGGAAGATATCAAATCCGTCTTGCAGTGCAGAAAAGTATGCAAACTCTGGCGACGTCTCTTGGGTAAACCAAAGATAGGTATGCTTTTCGCTCGTTCTCCTAGATATAGATATGATGATAGTGATATGGAAATTTACTATAAGGAACAACCTTCTGAGATTATTAATTTGAATTTTACGGAAGAACAACAAAAATTTGTCGAGATAGTTACAAAGACATGCAAGGATGATCCTATGTCGGGTTTCAAGATAATTGGTTCTTGCAATGGTTTGGTATGTTACAGAAATTATGAGGGTGGACTGGGTGATGTTCTGTACATTTTTAATCCCATCACTGGTGAACGTATTCAGTTTCCGGGGACGGGTAAATATTATATGTGTGCTGGATTCGGTTATTGTCATTCAACTGATACATACAAGGTTGTTAAAAGTTGTCGAATTAAGAATTGCAAGAAACAGTTCCAAGTTTACACTCTTGGTGATGGCAGTGGGTGGAGAGTTATACCAGAATTTACTTATACGTTCCTGGAATCTGGGGTTTATGTTAATGGGGCTCTTCTTTGGTTAAATGGTTATTCTAAGGATTCCGGGGTTCGTTTAGATGGGGATGTTCTATGGGAAAATGGATATTCTAATACTGATATTGTAGCCTTTGATTTAGCTGACGAAACATTTCGATCTCTCCCATCACCACCTTGTCGTATTCCTTTTAATTACTGTACGCATGTTAATCTAGGGTCGCTTGGACAACATCTGTATGTGGATCTCCATTACAAAAAAAGAAAGATGAATGCATAATAGACATATGGGTATTTCAGAAGAAAAATATGAACAACTGTCGACGTAGTACTCGTATAAAAGAGCGTACCTACTTCTACTCTTTCACATGGATCAAGAAGTTCAGCGGAAAATGGGATTCACATAAAATCCCCAAGTGTCATCAAATGTCCCTAACCGAGAGTGAAATTCTGCAACTGCAGAATGGCATTCTCTCGTGTTATAAACCTAAAGCGACGGCTTTACAGAACTTGTGGTGCCATATAAGTCCAGAAGGGGATGTTCAAGCAATTCCACATATGAATAGCGTTGTTTCGTTGGAAGATTTCGGAGAAGAGGTAGTTGAGAGGATAGCTGTGCGTCACAGTTGGCTTGCGATGCATAATTGAATGATGAGTGTCTGAGTTCCAACGGTAAGCTGTGTACAGAATTTAATATTAGTTTTTTCCATTTCCTAAAGATTTTAATGCCTGTGAGCATGATATTTTTTATTTTTAAAGAAATTACATCAATCGGACACATCCTTATTAAATCACATGAAAACTTACTACTAATATTCTGCATTCTGAGATACTACCGAAGTATTAAATTGTAGTCCACTGGGGAAGTCGACGATGTTTGAGGAATAATGTAAAAAAAATATAGCATAAGACATGTAGCACATTTTCAAGCTTAAAGCATAGGATTGGGTATTAGAGTAAGTCATATGTGATTGCTCTTTTTTTTTTTTTTTTTTTTTCCTATATACTAGGAATTGGGTAATTTGTTTGTCCGTCATAGGGTGTGGATTTGTGGCAATGGAGAAAATCGCTGTCAATGTTAAACGGGAGTATAGTAGAACTTCGATAGATTAATGGTCGTGGAACTGCTAAATTCTATCAATTTAGCGAAGTATTAATTTCTCGATAAATTAATAAGTTACAAAATTATCAATAGATTGAAAAGTTATTAAAATATCGAAACATACCAAATTTAAATTTCAAAATGTGTATCTAAATTATTTCTTTATTATAAAAATTACAGTAAAACTTGATAAATTAACAGTCTTGGGATTGCTAAATTTTATCAATTTATAGAACTACTGGTAAACTTTGAGCGTCGTTCAGTTTAGCGGATAAGTGTGTGGCTCATGGTTATAATTTTGATATCCTGACTTTTTATTTAGGAGAGCTGGAAGAAGATACTTTGCACTCTTTTGAAGAGGTTAATGAATTGTTTAGCTAATAATAATGTAAATGTTGGTTGTGACAGTTTTCTTTTCCAAGTGGTTATTCGAAAGGGTGTTGGTGCTTGTGGCGAGAATTCATGGCTAAATTAATTAATAAGTTATTAAAATATCGAAACATACCAAATTAAAATAATAACAATAAATTAGAGATTTTATTTTTAATAATTCAAATTATTTTCCAATTGTTTATTGAATAATATAAGATCATGTACTGAAAATTATCTGACTTGTATAATACTTTAATGTTAAAACTAAAACAATATGAAAAACAACCCAACAAAATTACAGGAGAACTACTCAAGGGATTATGAAAAAGCGGGGGTATAACAACCACACCCAATAATTTGTTCGGAAATCTGTATGGACTAAACTCCAATATAATTCTAAGAATACCAACTAGAAATTCATACTCAATCAAGAAAAGATATCAAAGAGTTTTATCTCTTTTCTCAAATCAATCAGCGAATCAACAAGATAGGAATCCGTGAAACTGATTGAGGAGAGAATAACTTGGACGATACCAAAGACCAATGCGAAGTGTCAATCAAGGTCGGATTTATCAAATAATTGAACTACGCACAACCTGTGATATTTCAATTATATAAAAATATAATGCGTAAAAGAAATAACACAAACACCAGAAATTTTATTAACGAGGATACCGCAAATGCAGAAAACCCGGGACCTAGTCCATATTAAACACCACACTGTATTAAGCCGCTACAGAGTATAGCATATTACAAGTTAACTTTGGACTGGAGTGTAGTTGATCCCTAACTAAGTATCACACTGAATAAGGTATAGTCGCGTTCCTTACGCCTCTAGAATGACGTTGGATCTGCGTATCCGGATTCCATATAGCTGATCATACCCAATACTAAGAGTTGCTACGACCCAAAGTCGAAGACTTTATAAAAAAATCTGTCTCCCACAGATAACTCTATTCTGATAGATAAATCTTTCCCCATAGAACTACCTATGAATCTTTGTTCCGTCTTTTGATAAATAAAGGCGAACAGGAACCAAGTAATAATCTGGTCTTATACTCCCAAAGAGCAGCCTAGAAGATTAGTCACCTCTCAATAACTTAACTATATGGTAGAAGAAGTTATTGTGGAATCACAAAATATGCGCCGAAGAGCTTTGTGATTAATTTTTATATTTTACCTACCGGAGATAAATCTCGAGCAAATCATAGAGAAGATGAAACCCAGATACGATAAAATAAGTAAGATCTTAATACGCAACTACAAAGAAAATAGTTGGATTGGCTATTAATCCCAAGGAAGTCTTCAAGTCGTTAACATAATAATGGTTTTGTAAAAACCTAGGTTAAAGGAGAATCGACTCTAGTTTTCAACTAGAAAACACGCAAAAGTGTGGGGATTAGTTTTCCCAAGTGCTAGAGTTCTCCCTCAGATTTGAAAACACTGCATGTTTAGATAAAATCAACCATCTTGGTATTGTTATGATGACGACGATAGTGTCGATGGAGAATTTAAAATATTTAGTTGTTGATGGTGGTTTTTAGCTTAGGGTTAACATCGTAAAATACTAAACCCTAGAAGACAGTGATGTCACAATATCTAAAGTAACAGTATTTACTATGAACATTTTGAAACCTTGAATGTGTCCCTAAATAATTATCGGGTATCTTTTTCAAATTAGGGTTACGACAAGCCAAACCCTAATTTCACGTGTGCCAATGGAAAATCATCCACACCGACCGCGCCAAAGGATGCCAACCATGCTAGTCGCACCTCTGTGCCAATGAAAAATCATGACAGCCACACCGACCGCGCCAAAGCATGCCAACCATGCTAGACACACCTCTGTTCCAATGGTAAATCATGCTAGCCACACCGACCGCGCCAAATCATGCCAAACATGCTAGCCGTACCTCTGTACCAATGGAAAATAATGCCAGCCACACCGAACGCGCCAAAGCATGCCAACCATGCAAGCCGCACCTCTGTGCCAATGACAAATCATGCCAGCCACACCGACCGCGCCAAAGCATGCCAACCATGCTACCCGCACCTCTGTGCCAATGGGAAATCATGCCATCCACACCGACCGCGCCAAATCATGCCAACCATGCTGGACGCACCTCTGTGCCAAAGGCAAATCATGACAGCCACACCGATCGCGCCAAAGCATGACAACCATGCTATCCGTACCTCTGTGCCAATGGAAAACCATGCTAGCCACACCGACCGCACCAAGCATGCCAACCATGCTAGCCGCACCTCTGTGCCAATGGAAAATCATGACAGCCGCACCAACCGCGCCAAAGCATTCCACCCATGCTAGATGCACCTCCGTGCCAATGGAAAATCATGTCAGCCATACCTACCGCGCCATGCCAAACGCACCTCGTCATGGCCCCATGTCGTGCCACCATGCTGGCCTTCACTACGCGGCTATCAAAACGACGGCATGCAACAATCAACGGTTGCACTTAAATTCCAGGAGCAAATCCTGGCCGTCTAAGGTTACCAAACGACCTTTGCCCCCAAAACCCTAGCTTGGTTATGATCGCTGTCGTATGCGTCAAAAATAAATTACACTTTCTCACAACTCAAAATATAAATATAGCAAGGGAAAGAAAGGATCGATCCCACAGAGAGAACTAGGTTGTCAAATTATTTTTGGTTCCTTATATAAAACACCGGGTATTTTTCTGATTTTTATATACTAAAATAAAATAAAAGAAAAACAATAAAAAGTAAAGCACACAAATCAAGGTAGTGAGAATATTGGTTAAAGATTCATCTTCATTCACAAATATGGTTTCTTCACAATAACTAGAATTGATATTTAATCTCAACTTTTATCAAAAGCCCTAGAATATCTTGATCGCAAGAATATCCCGCTAATCTCCTTTTGTCATCAACAAACACATTAAAAGATGCGAGTATGAGTTCTATCTAAGAGAACAACCTAATGTGTAAAAGCACTAATCAAGTTTAATTCCCTAGATGCATTAAGTTCTATGAAATCAGGCCAATCAAAGCAATCGAACGTGGAAAACACACTAATTCAATTTAACAAAGGTCACGAATCACTTGTGATTATTAGGATGTATCACTACAAGCAATCTTCACAATTATGCTACTTGTATTCAAGGAATATCACTTTTTCGTATAATAATCCTTAAACTAGCAATAGATATGATTATGAGTTCTACCAATTTACAACTTGACAAAACTAACATTCAATCATGCAACCCTATTTTCAGAGAATCGTGAACGATAAATATGAGACAAAACTAATATATTGAATCAAAGAATCATATTATGTGAAATCCAATTATTCCATATCCAATAACAAAACTCTAGCTCATGTTCATGGAGTTCATAACAAGAAGAAAGAGAAACCCTATCATGTTCACAAACCCTAGAAACAAAAGTAGAAGATATAATATATGATAGAGAAAAGACTTCTCTTTTTATATGTTTCTCAATTTCCATAATAGATACTCCTTCCAAAATTAGGTCTTCTCTTCAAAGTCCATTAGTTAGAAGTCCACCAAGCCCACAAAAGAGAGAAACCCATGTAGAAATTATGTCCCAAAATCCGTCACCGGAAAACTAGGTTTTTGGCCGGAATACGGTACGTAAAGTCACCGCCGGTCACCGGAATCTTCTTCTCCGTCGATGGAATATTCCATCACTGACCGTTAGAGTCAACGGTCAATATAACGGTCTTCGTTAGTCATCTGGGTCAAAGGAGAAAGTGAGTTATCCACCGAGTCAGCATCTTACCTAGTGGGTAATCTGTTTGGGGGAATAAGAGAAGTTTAAAATGGTAGTTCAAGATCGTATCACACAACTGGTGAAGAGGAGTTTCAGCCTTCATCATCATCACTACCTAGTGTTTTCTCTCACCCATATCAAGTTCAGCTGGAACAGTTTATAAAGGACTATGCTAGAATGCAATCATCCAAGGAAAATTGGAGTGGGTCTACTTGGCGACTCAATCGTGTAACATTGGTAGTGTTGTTAACTCCATGTGTGATAAATCTAAGGGTTCTTGGGTTATTGATAAAGTGGAGAACCGATCACATGTCTACCGAGTCCAACTGCTTCTCCACCTATAATCCTAATCCTAGTAAACCATGCATTCAAACGGCTGATGGATCTCCAATTAGTGTCTCTGGTGAAGGACGTGTTCCGATAACTAGTTCCATGTCTCTTTCTACGGCGTTACATGTTCCGAATCTTTCTTCCAACCTTCTCTCAATTAGTCGAGATAACCAAAGCTTTGAAATGCAAGGTAACCTTTTATGAGACTCATTGTGTTTTCAAACATATTCTCACTTTGGAGAAACACTTGGCTTAGAAAAG
Organism: Papaver bracteatum; assembly: GCA_023529315.1. Classification (NCBI taxonomy): domain Eukaryota; kingdom Viridiplantae; phylum Streptophyta; class Magnoliopsida; order Ranunculales; family Papaveraceae; genus Papaver; species Papaver bracteatum. The sequence goes on from JAJJWX010000717.1 coordinate 731,088, forward strand.
AGAGAGGGTCTATACTACTTGGAATCACGGGAGACGAAACAAGGTGACAGTTTAAGAGCTTATAATTCAACAAGTATGTCGGGTCTTGAAGAACAAGTTTGTCTATGGCATAAACGATTAGGCCATCCTTCCTTCGGGTATTTAAAAAGGTTATTCCCTAAGTCGTTTTCGAACTTGATATATCCAAATTTCATTGTGAAGTTTGTGAGTTAGCTAAACATCATCGTGTTCCTTATCCGTTAAGCATGAATAGAAGTTCTTCTCCCTTTGCTATCGTACATAGTGATGTTTGGGGTCCTTCACGTGTCACTACTAATTCTGGTTTTCGTTGGTTCGTTACCTTCATTGATGATTATTCTCGGGTCTCTTGGGTTCACTTATTGAAAGATAAGAGCGATGTTCATACCGTCTTTAAAAGCTTTCATAAGTTTGTTCTAACCCAGTTTGAGAGAAAAATTCAGAGTGTTAAGATCGATAGAGGTGGCGAGTATCTAAATCAAGGTCTCTCCTCTTACTTCTTGGAACATGGCATTGTCCACCAAACTTCGTGTACTGATACCCCACAGCAAAATGGAGTTGTTGAGCGGAAAAATCGTCACCTATTAGAAGTCACTAGGTGCTTGTTGTTCCAAATGAATGTGCCAAAAAGATTTTGGTTTGATGCTGTCATGACCGCAGCACGACTGATTAACAAAATGCCTTCTCGGGTTCTGAATTTTCAAACACCATGTGATTTCCTTTCTTCAATCACTTCACGACAACCACATAATTTTGCTCCCATAAAATTTTTTGGGTGTGTGTGCTATATGCATGTCCATAAACAAGATAGGAGTAAATTGGATCCAAGAGCCCTCAAATGTGTCTTGTTGGGTTATTCAGCTACAAAAAAAGGCTACAAGTGTTGTCACCCTCCCACGGGAAAAATCTATGTATCCATGGATGTAACCTTTTGTGAAGATCAAGCCTACTTCTCAGAGTATTCAGCGACTTCTCTTCAGGGGGAGCATATAACATACTGTGAAGATCAGCCTTGGTTTGATCTTCCTAGTTCAGTACCTAAGGTTGTTATTCCTCAACCTCCTCAACCCAAGGTTGCTTTGCCACCCGATTGAGGTTTACAAACGAAGAGACAAGGCTCCTCGGGTGGCGGAATCAGAATCTCCTACAGTTCTGCTGAGACCGAGGCTCCTCAAGTGGCGGAATCGAGAATCTCCTACGATTCTCTGCCGAGACCGATTTTAGAGTTAATGAAGATGATGTCTCAACCGATGAGTCAACAAATGTCGGAGATGTCGACGCGGTGATGAGCCCACAAATGTCGGAGATGTCGACACCGATGATCCCATAAATGTTGAGGAAGGTAGATATCCTAGTCGTATACGTAATCCTCCAACTCGATATGGTTTTTCTACTGACCACCCTATTTCCAATTTTGTGTCTTCTCATCGGCTATCACCAACTTATGTTGCTTTTGCAAACAACTTATCATCTGTGAGCATACCTACAAGGATCGAAGATGCTCTTGCTGATCCGAAGTGGAAGGCAGCTACATTTGAAGAAATGGAAGCTCTAGACAAGAATGGCACATGGGATGTAGTCAAGCTGCCAAAAGGGAAGAAGACAGTTGGTTGTAAATGGGTATTTACTGTGAAATTCAAGTCTGATGGAACAGTTGAAAGACACAAGGCAAGATTGGTAGCTAAAGGTTATACTCAAACTTATGGAATTGACTATCAAGAAACCTTTGCTCCTGTTGCTAAGATGAACACTATCCGTGTCTTGTTATCTTTGGCAGCAAACAAGGATTGGCCACTACATCAGTTCGATGTGAAGAACGCCTTTCTTAATGGTGAGTTGGAAGAAGAAGTATACATGGACATCCCTCCTGGATTTCAAACAGCCACTAATAAATGGAAAGTATGCAAATTGAAGGAATCCTTATATGGTTTGAAGCAGTCTCCAAGAGCATGGTTTGGACGATTCACCCAAAGTATGCGGAGATATGGATTTTGGCAAAGTCATGCAGATCATACCTTATTCCTCAAACGATCAAGGAACGGAAAGCTGACCATGCTTATTGTCTATGTTGATGACATTATAATGACAGGTGATGATGCGGAAGAAATGGGGAAGGTAAAATCTTACTTGTCTAAAGAATTTGAGATAAAGGACCTAGGAGAATTGTGCTACTTCCTAGGAATTGAAGTGGCAAGATCAAAAAGGGGCATTTACATCTCTCAAAGGAAATATGTCCTAGATCTTCTAGCTGAGACAGGAATGTTGGGATGCAAGCCGATTGACACACCAATTGAACAAGAATCGAAACGGGAGAAGATATTGATGGTATTCCAGTGGACAAAGAAAGATATCAAAGGTTAGTAGGAAGATTGATTTATCTCTCTCACACTCGTCCTGATATTGCATATTCAGTAAGTGTAGTAAGTCAGTTCATGCATGCTCCAAGGGAGGCACATATGGAAGCAGTGTACCAAATACTTCGCTACCTAAAGTCTGCACCAGCAAAAGGACTTTTATTCTCTCAGAATAACCACATAGAGGTTGAAGCATACATGAGATGCGATTGGGCAGACTCCGTAATTGATCGTAGGTCCACCTCACGGATATTGTTCATTTGTGGGAGGAAACCTAGTAACTTGGCGCGCAGAAGAAGCAATCAGTTGTAGCTAGATCCGGTCGGAAGAAAGCGAGTTTAGGGCTATGGCTCATGGAATATGTGAGTTATTATGGTTAAGAATACTATTGGCAGAAATCGGTTTCAAGCCTAAAGGTCCGATGAAGTTGCATTGCGATAACAAAGGTCGCCATCGACATTGCTCACAATCCAGTCCAACATGACAGAACCAAGCATGTGGAAGTGGACAGACATTTCATCAAAGAGAAATTAGATGAAGGGGTCATCAGCACTCCTTTTGTAAGAACAGGAGACCAGATTGCGAGATATCTTTGACTAAAGGAGTTCCTAGTCGACCATTCAACTCTTTCCTCGACAAGCTAGGAATGCATGATATCTACGCACCTGCTTGAGGGGAGTGTTGGAATGAGTCATGAATGAGTCATGCATATGTCATCCACTATTCCTATTCCACTAGGTTAGTGCTCCACTAGATTAAGTGCTACACTCAATTAGTGTATATAATTTAATTGTTTGATGACTATAAATACCTCCCATTTTGGAGAAGAATAACATCAATTTCATCCATCTCTTTCTCTATTTCTTCAGAATGTTCACAAGTGATCGATGTTTCCCATATATGTCTGAAGGTCACTGCCAAGATGAACCTATTCCTATTGGATTGAGCTACTGGTTTGAATTCTACATCAACTCACTGGCATATACAAGGGAACTAGAAGTGACTTTATTCAACCATTATAATACTTTTCTTTTCTTTTTCTTTTCTTTTTCACTTTTTCACTTTTTTTTTTTTTAGACAACATGATTGGATCAAACTGGATCCAAGTGCATGATTCTTGTCAGCAGATTACACGATAGTTCCCTTGGATCCTGCATTCCACGCTTGTTTAGGCGACGGAGACAGGGAGAACACACACATATTGCTTTATCCAAGTGTCTTTTATTCCGTTTGGTCTAATTGGTCGGAGTCTTTTTTTTATTTTTTTTCTTTTTCTAGTAACTCAATCACTCTATTTCATCCTAGCAGTAATAACAAGTCGATGTTTAGTGACCCACCAAAGCACTTAGAGAACAATAGATAAATATGGAAAAATAAAAATAGAATGTGATATGGTGATATTCCGAGATATGGTAACAACTATCATGTTAATTGTGATTTCTGACCTATGTTCGTCCCTTTTAGTTAATTGGTTCCTCAACTCCTGCAATCAAAATGGTTCCATCCACTAATGGTGTCATCCTAAAGGCACAAGTTTCTAGATTTCGGAGTTCAAAAAGCATAAATTTTTGGTTTTTTCTTTTTTTCTGATTTTTTTTTTTTTTTTCCGAAGGCATAAAACAAACTATAACAAACTATACAAACATATAAATGCTCCCCCACACTTAAACTTCACATTGTCCTCAATGTGTAAAACCGAAAGTTCTGAATTCTGACGTAACAGCATATAAAACGCAAAAACTGTGCATATTGGTAAGGAATTTGGAACAACTCTATTTCACAAAGGTTGTTCAACTACATGTTTTCTACACAGTATCAAAATTTCACACTGTTCCGATAAACGGTCTGACAGTTATGGTCTCTGGACTGAACTACGCGCAGTCTGAAATTTTCTGATGAAAAGGTATCCAGCATAATTCTCTTCTAAGATAGATTATGGACTTAATAAAATTAAACTTGGGGATGCAAATATGATATGAAAACAATAAAATAAAATAATAAATAATAAATAATAAAAAAGAAAAAAGAAAAGGATAAAGATAAGAGATACAAAACCGGTGGGTTGCCTCCCACTAAGCGCTTGTACGTTTTAAAGTCGACGGCCCGACTTAGCTTCTTAAAAGATTCATTCCCCGTATATTAGCAATCTTAAAAGTTGGGGATCCATCCATAGCACCTATTTTGCAAACAATAGCTCCATACAAATATTAGTAATATAAAACACAAACGAAGCTATTAACCGATAAAAGCTTCCCCCACACTTATTCTTTTCCACACTTGGAAGTGCATAAAGAATATAGGAGTCGGGTACTTCCACGGTTTCTTGTTCAAAAACCTGCATAGTATGAGAATCAAGTTTTTCTAATGGAGGAAATTGAGAAACAAAGTCATTCAACAATGTCCTCGAAGCACATACATTCAAACCAATAAGAGGTAAATGAGAAGAATCAATATGCAAAGGGTTAGACAAACCTCACACAATCTCTTGAATTATGGAATCCTCTTGTTTTTTTTGGAGGGTTTTGATGCAACGCTTAATATGTTTGCTTCATAATGGGTTAACAATGTCTCATCAGTTGGTTGAAGAGATATCAATCTATTTAGTTGAAGAGATATCAATTTATTTAGAAGTAGATCAGAGAAAATATTAAATAAGATCTATTTGGATTAAAAATTTAGCCTCATAATCAATGTAAATTCTAAGGGTTTATATTCTCAAAGCTAGGAAGAATGTTTGAGAATTATTCATATTGGCATAATGATGATGAATAATATCAAGTTGCTTTTTTTTCATCATCGCATATAAGTTGCTAATGGTGGAGAGACAAAAATGATGAATATGAACCAGTGGACTTCCCTGCAAATAGCTAACAAGTTGTGGGTTTAGGGAAACGCAGATTTTTTTTAATCTTTAGTAATATGCACAGAGATATGTGCATCTCCAAGATGAAGCAATCCAACGGTGCAAAGGTGCGACCGTATATAGGCTATCACGCGCGCGTTATAGTGCGACATTCGATAATTAAATAGTTTTGTAATGCCGATTTCATGTTTTTCTATTTGTAAGCATGTTGAATAAGCAGCTTAATTGCGAGTTTGTGCGACACAAAATATATTTTCAGTCTTTACGGTTTGTAGATGTTTTTGGTCAACACTTTTGCTTAGTGCATCGTAATTCGCATCTGTAGCGGTGATAATTTATTATTAATACATTGGAGATACTCACTCGCTTAACTATGAACTCCGATCTTGCAATGCAGAAAAATATGCAATCTCAAGGGAAGTCTCTTGGGGTAACTCAATATAAAGAGTCGTACAAATTTCAGGATGATGTGTAGAAGTAGGCATGATCGAACAATCTTGAGAGTATTAATTTGAATGGTAACGAAGAACCAAGATTTATTTTATTTTACAAGATAGTTGCAAGGATAGGGGTATATAAACTTGGTTTGATCCCGCAAGAGGAAATGCCTAAAAGTGTGACTGAAAAGTGAAAAAATTCCAAAAGTGTGATTGATCCCGAATATCTTCCAAAATTATGACTGATTTTACCTAATACTCAAGGTACCCTTTTATAGCTCGATGTCTACATATCGCGTAAGGATGTCCACATATTTATAGTTGATGTTTACACATTATAGTTGATGTCCACATATATATGGCCTAATGTCCACATATTTTATGAATATGTCCGATGTCTAGACATCGGAACATGGATGTCTACATTTATCCAACATATGATTATGCCTAGATTATGGATGTCTACATATAATATCTACACATCGGATACTATTCATGGTGGGGTATCGTGTTTCGATATGTACACATCCTTACCCGATATGTGGACATCTAAGGACAAAATCCGGTATTTCCGTAAAATACCAGGGTATATATATCCGTTGACCGGTCATGGTCACACTTTTGGAAGGATTTCAAATTTGGTCACACTTTTGGAATTTCCCCACTTTTCAATCACACTTTTGTGTAAAGTCCCGATCTTGCAATGGTTTGCTACACAACTAAAAAGGTTCCAAATTGTTAATACAAAGTCAAAGTTGTAACTGGTATATAAGTAATACCGAAGAATACATTTACGACTTTCTGATTTTAATTCCATGAAGGAAAAACACGTAAAGAAAATTGAAAAGAAACAAGATGAAAAACAAATTCTTAAATGATGAAACAGTTTTTTTTTTTATGAAGGATCTTAATCTCTTAGTTGCAGACTTATGTTCAACTCTCGATCTCTCACTTTCTAAATCTCTCATATCTCTCTCTCCTTTCCTTGAAGAAAAAGGACACTTTGGGCCGTTAAAAGGAAAAAAAACCTAATTTTTCAAAAAATAGGTGTATGGCGTGCCCCGTAAAGTTTTCGCATTTGGATTATTGGGTGAATAAAAACTGAAAAATGAGCCGATAGCGGTTTTTACTATTTGAAGATGAAGTATTAAGCAACCCTTCTTCTCCCTCTACTATTCTCTCTCCTTCTCTCCAAACCTTAGAAAAACACATCTTCATCTTTTCCTTATTTGCTCAGATCTAGTCCTCTAAGGACCGGATTTGAGCAAAGATTTCTTGTTTTAGTAGTTAGTCGTGATTTAGAAGTTGATTAATAAATTTTTTCGCTATTCGAGCGTTTTTTTTCTTCGCTATTAGAGCGATTTTTTTTTTCGCTATTAGGGCGATTCTATCTGCACTTTCATAGTGTTTCTTTCCTTAGATTTGTTCGTGATTCGTTATCTTGGATATAAATACATCGGCGATTCAACGTGGTCAAGATCAAGTTCTTCATCGAAAAAATAGATCTTGGTTTTCCGGGTTACTCGCTATTCATGAAGAATATTTGGGCAAATTACTCCTCTCTCATATGAGCATCTCTTTTCAAAGAAGAAAACATATCAAAATGGTCGAATTATAATTTCGAATACCATTCCTTCTCCAATCTCTATGTACAAGAATTGGGTGTTGTCGTTGTTGTAGATCGTTCTTCTCTTTGCGATTTATTTTCTCGTTGCATCTTACTTGTATTTGTTTATTTGTTTTTGATGTACTTGTCTTTCTTGAAAACCATCATGTAAACATTTCTTTTATGGAATGAAATATTATGGTTTGTTGATAAAAAAAAAAAAAAAAAAAGAAGATGAAGTATTGTTCTGACTCTCATGTTCGGTCAAACTCGGGTGTTGACGAGTTTTAACTCGAGCAATTGCCTACGAAACTGTAAAAACTAAAAGTTAACGGGGCCTGGTTAATTACAACGACCGGTGAGATCTCTCTGCGGCCCAAACACCAGCCTAAGATTATTATACACGGCAGGTGTCTTCGGTAGTGTACATAATAGTAGGGTCAAGATTGTTGGATCAAGAAAACCCCAGGTCACGTACAAGAAGAACGAAGAATCCATCTCAAGAAAATAACCAATCAAGACAGATACCGCATTAATGGAGAAACCGAATTAGATATGGTATTAAAAATAGATACTCGATTACCTATCAAATCCGTCTTGCAATGCGGGAAAGTCTGCAGAATCTGCGAAATATATTTGGGAAACCCAA